>CM021767.1:93875510-94050591 GCA_011076525.1 Nettapus auritus
AAAAAAAAAAAAAAAAAAAAAAAAAAAAAGACAAAAAAGACACCGACAACCAAAGTTTCTCAACGTATCTTACCATTTGCTTTTCCTCTAAGGCTTCTCTTCCTGAGACTTTTCTTTCATGTTTTCCCAACTCCATTTCCCAGGGGAAGAAAAAAAAAAAAAAAAAAAAAAAAAATCTAATATCCCGAGCAGAAGCGATTTAATCTGGCTACATGTTAGCTGTCACTGTACTTTTGAAGCTGTGAGAGAGAAGTCTCAGGCAGCACTGGTGGTGACTTCTGGTCAGCATGTGTTTCCATTTATAGCTGTCAAAATTCACAACTAGGACTGCAAAGAGAGGGCCGGCAGCTGCCTCCGATAACAATAAACGTGGTTTTGGCATCACAGCAATTTGTTCAGGAGGGATTTTGGTTACTGGCCCCATTCACTCCCTGCTCACCTTCTCCCCCTCATGCAAAGAAATTATACTTAAAAGCCAATGAAAACAAATGGCTAAAGAAGTGAGTGCAGCACTAATCTGTGCTCATGGAGATTGTTAAGCAAGTAAAATGACAAATATGAATAGCTGCAGCCACGTGTTCTGTAGAGACAGAAATTGTACAGAATATTTAAAAATGGGGTTTTATTGATCATTCTCCATTGAGCATTTGGGACTGAGCTACCCTAACACGCAGTCACACAAAGCACACAGTCTTTTCTAATACCAGGATGTGATACCTCGGATTTTTAAAATGCAGAAGGGTCTGCAATATTTTCAGAGGGCACCGTGAGCGTTCCTAAACACAAGCAGTGGCCAGCAAGCACCCAAAATGGAGCGAACACCCCTGCAGAAGATGGCTGTGCACTCTGACGCTGGCCATTTACTCTGGCAGAGTAACTTGGCCCCGGTTCAGGGTGACAGAGTCAGGAGGCCAATATTAGAAACAGTGCCTGGAGGGAACCTCCCTGCGGGTGCCAATGTTCGACACACAGCCAGTGGCTGCCACACCAACTGGGCTGGCTCGTGCACAGCGGTGAGGGACAAATACACATTCTCCTCCATCTGTGGTTTGTTAAGAAATGCATATCCCCTAATAAAAATGGCAGCTTATGCATCTCACTAAATCCTTAGCAAAGGCAAGATACCTCTTTTCCGTCTCTTCCCCTTCAGCACCCTGGTAAAAAAAATACTCCCTTTTACAACAAATACATAAATATAAGCCTTTCCCATCAATCATTTTTTGGCTGCCTGTGTGGAAATGACAGTCAAAACTAAACACACTTCTTTCCACTCTGCTTGCTTCCTGATGGATACTGTACTCACATGGTCTTTAGAGCCTTGGATGGGAAGAAAAGGCAACTGCAGAAGTCAACACACAGCAGTCCTTACAGTTTACATATGAAAAGCTGACCAAAAAAAACCACCAACAAACAAACAACAAAAAAGTAACTTATGGTTCTGCGCTGAAACTTTGTTCGGAACAAAGAAAAAGTTACTCCAGTTACAATTATTTTTCTTTTGTCTCTCTTTTACCTTTGTTTTCAGCAGCATAAGGCAGCCAGCAGCAGAGTGAGAGCTGGAGGGCAAGTACAAAGAGCTAGTCAAACCTACAACGGCTGCAGTAGCAGAGGGAATAAATATGTGCTTGATGTCACAGGAGTAAAAATACACTCTACTGAATCTCCAGGAAATGCTGGGATAAAAGGAACGAGAAGTGACACAATACCCAGAGGAAAGCTATGGGACTCCTCTGTTCTTCAGCAGGATCACAAATGGTATCAAGCAGTTGTTATCTCCAAAATCTTCTCTGTGTGGCTGAAATCTCTGTGGTGGGGGAACCTACATGCCTTTGTACCACTTATGTCTTCAGAATCTCAGTTGTGAATACCCTTAAGTGGGATTTAAATAGCAGATTATGTTACACTGCTGAAAAGGGGTGAATTCGTCCCCAGGTCATTAACCCCTCCATGGAGCAGCACTGCAAGTAGGCACAAGAACACAGGTGGCCCCTGTTTTCCTCCAGGTCATTCCCTAACCAGATTACTCACAGCCAGGTGAATGATGAAACTCTTCCATCGTTTCTGATATTTCCTACAGCACACGCGTGCACACGCTCACACACACACACACACCAATAAATAAATAAATAAATAAAAAGCTTTCACTGATCTGTCAGTTTGGAACAGTTTTCCATCACTGACAAGAACTGGAGCATCTCAGGTGAAAGTGTTCAGCTAGGTGTGCTCAGCCTGCTCTCCAGACCTGTAACATGTGCCTGGAGTTCCCCCTGACCTCCATCAGGTTTCAAAACAGCATTGTCCAGGGGAATCACTTTCAGTTTGTGCTGCTGAGCAGGTACTTGTGGTGGTAAAAGAGCAGGGTGTCAGGGATGCAATGAAACAGCAAGCTAAGATTCAAAACATGTAAGTCCATATAGACTTAGACTAGCACTGACAAATTTTATTTGGAGTTTATGCTATGTTAGCAAACACACTAACTGCCCGAAAATTTGATCTTTAATCACTTTCATACTCTCTACTTTCAGTCTTCCATGGTTTTCATGCATCAGCTCACCCATGTGAACGTCAAAGGCCACCATAACAGGATGACCCAAGGAAGTGGCTCTGAAGTGACCTTGCTCACAGTAATTCCAGCTTGAGATCCTAATGAGAGCAGTCAGTTTTACAAGTGGGTGTTTCACAATCATCCTTATAATGGGTTTCTAATAGTGCTCACAAGGAAAAAAATAATAATGTCTTCCCTTTTCATTGTGTGTCTACTACAAGCTGAACACGGGATTCCATAAGGAAAGAAAGAAAATTGAGGGAAAAAAAAAGTCAAAATTAAAACATTGGGATATGGAAATACCTTTGCTTCTTTTCTTATTATTGGTAATTCGTATTCTGAACGCATCGTGCTGCTGTCCAAATACTAAGAAGCTGGAGCAGATTGCAAAGAGCAGCAGTTCCCCTGTGGCCTGTGGAGAGCCCCCTGGTGGAGCAGGCTGTCCCCCTGCAGCCCATGGGTCCCACATGGAGCAGATCTCCATGCTGCAACCCGTGGAGGAGCCCCCCATTGGAGCAGGTGGATGTGGCCTGGAGGAGGCTGCGGCCCATGGAGAGCCCCCGCAGGAACAGGCCCTGGGCTGGAGCTGCAGCCCGTGGAGAGGAGCCCACACAGGAGCAGGGGCTCTGGGGGGAGCTGCTGCCCGTGGGGGACCCATGCTGGAGCAGTTTGCTCTGGAGGGATGGACCCCGTGGTACAGAGCCATTTTGGAAAAGTTCTTGAAGAGCTGCTGCCTGTAGGATCAGTTCAGGAAGGACAGCATCCCATGGGAGGGACCCTACGTGGAGCAGGGGCAGAGACCGTGAAGGAGTGGTGGAGATGAAGTGTCAGGGAATGACCGCAGCCCCCATTCCCCCTTCCCCTGTGCCACTTAGGGGGAGGAGGTGTAAGGGGTAGATGAGGGGAAGGTGTTTTTGGTTTCTCTTTGCTCTAGCTTGCTAGTAATAGGTAATAAATTACATTAACCTCTGTATGCTGAGTCTGTTTTGCCCATGACGATAACTGGTGAGTGATCTAGATTAGATGTCAGGAAAACCTTTTTTTCTCAAAGAGTGGTCAGGCACTGGAACAGCCTGCCCAGGGAGGTGGTGGAGTCACTGTCCCTCGCAGTGTTCAAGAGGCGTCTGGATAAGCTGCTACAAGATATAATTTAGTAGCTTAGTGGGTAGTATTGGTGATAGGAGGATGGTTGGACTAGATGATCTTGTAGGTCCTTTCCAACCTTGTGTTTCTATGATTCTATGATTCTATCTCCCTGTCCTTACTTCAGTCCCTGAGTCCTTTTCCATTGTATTTTCTCCCCTTTTGCCTTTCAGGAGGGGGAGTGAGAGAATGGTTGTGCTAGAGATCAACAGCCCAGCTGGGTAAAACCCCCACACAAGAAACCTTGGATGCAGGGGGCTGTTCCATAGACTGGATGCTGCCATACAGGGACCTTGTAAACAGCACAGCAAGGCTGCCACCACCCTTTTATCTACCACACCTGACATTGCATGACATTTCAGCATTATACCTGGGGAAGGACCATGGTTTCAACCATTTAAGAAGTTGGCTTTAAATAACTCTATGAGCATATTTCTAATTCCTACATAGAAATAGTGGTTGTTTTACTCTGTGGAATTTCTAAGACACTGATAATATGGATTTATTTCCTCTTTTACTTCACAACGGAAAACACAGTAAACAGGTGCTAAGTAAAAAGGATGTTATAGACTACCTCAATTACTGTGCTGCTATTTTCAATTACTTCTTTGTACTACAGTCACTGATCTCTTGACACCTGTTTTTCTTCTCAGTGCAGGACCTTACAACAAGAGGCCAAGAGATTAAGCTGATGGGGTTAGGCCTTTTTTTTTTTTTTTTTTTTTTTTTTTGTAAGAAAAAACTGCTGAAAATCCAAAATAGCAGTACTGTGTAAATAAACCTTTTAAGCAGATGTATTTTCTGTGCCCACTTAATCTGCTGTTCTTGGAAAATGCAGCAGGTGACTGTCACAATGTCTGTATGCCACTCTGAGCTATGTTTTCACTCATACAGCAACAGCAGTTGTGGTTTTTGGTGGTGCTGGGGGTTGGTTTTTTTGTTTTGTTTTAACTTTGCAAATTTTCATTCTCTGCCTGGCATTGCTGCTGCCTGGGATTTCCAGCCAATGCATCACACATGACAGATCCACACCACTTCATTCTTAAGGCAGTAGCTTTCATTTGCCCAGCATCAAACACACCATAAGCAGTTCAAAGCATTAATTCTGCCCCCGACATGTTCAATCATGTTATGCTCGGTTGAAAACCACCTACTTAAGTCACATGTATCAGCTAAAACATTTAGAAACTTACACAGAAATTACCTCTGCAGTGCGTTTTTAGAGGTATGATTTGGACAGACGGCTTCTATCACGTTCTTAATATGACAAAAAGGGGGAAAGGGGGACACCTTCCCTGCCAAAAGGTGTCGACCTTGTCGGGTTGCCCAAAGCCCCATCACACGCACACGCCTGGAAACACCAGGACCTCACTAGCTTTCCTAGCTGCTATTTCATGGTATGCTCATTGCAGGGACGAGAAGCATGCCAGAGCTGCCACGGCGGCGTGTGAAGCCAGCTTACCTTGCAAGCAGTAGGGAGCCGAGGGTGGGAAGCTGATCCTTAGGAGAGGCCAGTCCACATTCCTGCTGCAGCGCCCAGCAGCTGCTGCTGTCACTCCCTGGTCCACCCTGCTTGCTCTGTAAATACTCAGGGAGCAGGAGGTAGCAGGCGTGGAAAAAGAGGGGAATGTTACGTGCACGGCCAGGCTCTGCATTGCATGTGAGGAAGCAGTTACGGAAAGCCTTGCATATCACGTACAGGGAGCCGAAGACTCCCAGACAAATTTTCTCCAAAGGGTCAAGATGGAATACATTTGAAGATAAAAACAAAGAATGTTATTTTGACATTATGATAAACTGACTCTGAGAGATCTGAGCCTGCTCTGACACCGCAGCTTGTGGAAGCTCTAAGCACTTTCTTCTCTTTATGACTCTTTGAAGCCAGTTGTTTTAAAGTAGACCAGCCAAGGTAACACTGAGCTGGCGAGGTCCTACATCTGCTGTCCTCCAGGAGTACAGAGAGCTGTGAAACAGCTGAGCTCTTTGAGCTCTTTTCTGTTGAATAACTGATTTCAGCTATATAAATAACGAAACTAAGTATTGCTGCTATAGCTATATCGCACCAATGTAAATGATTCCATGTTGGAAGATACACTTCAATAGACGCATCACCAAAAAATAATAATAATAAAAAAAAAAAATACCCCTCCCCGTATTCAGGGATGCTGTTCACCTTGCCTGCCTGCACAACCAGAAATTTGTGGCAGTGAATGACACGTGGCTAGTGAAACACATTAGGAAAGCACTCCATGCCTTCCCAGCTATCTTACAACTGAGGTGTCAGCTGGGAAAAAGAAGCCCGTTCCCCACAGAGAGCAAGAGATCACTGCACAGGCAGCAGTGGGCTTTTCCAGCTTCCTCTGCAGCAGGCACCAGGAAGCAGGATGTGAGCTGTCATGGACAAAACAACCCCCACTGCACCTTGCTTTTGCCTTCTGTCTCTGCCCACTCTTATCAAACACAGAACCTGAAAAGAGACATTACTCAGTGCTGATAAGGACGTCAGAATTTCACCTCCACCTGTGCTCCTCCTCTGTAGGAGGGAAGTGAAATGTAACCACCTGCCCCAGCACCTCCCATGGAAATGTACAGGATATTTTGCTTAAGTAAAGCCTGAAGAAACGTGTAGCAGAGGCTTTGGTTGACATGTTTTGCAGAGTTGCATGTTCACCCACAAGCCAGTGGTTTTTTGTCTGGGTACTTCCATCATTCTCTATGGTTCATTTGTCTTTTTGTGTTGTTTCCCAACACACACACAGAGTGTTACCACCATAAATTTATACCCACAGCAGAATTCTCTACGCTGCAGTAGAAATCTGCCTTTAAAGCAAATTCAGCTGAAAAGAACAAAGACCCAAGTGTTTAAAAGTTATCTGAATTCTGACAGCATTTGGTTGAGAGAACCTAATTGTAATAGCAAAAGTTTTGATTTCTAAACCTACAAATGGAGTCCAAAAACCAATGCACGTAGTCTTGCCATCTTGCCAAACAATCACTACAAGCACAATTTTACTCAAAAGTCTTATTAAATCATGATCCAGCACATGCAAAGTGCACTAACACAGCACCTCCAACTCTCAAGCATTTTGGAAAATAACTTGCTGCCTACGGAAGAATCAAAACCACATACCTATGCCTGAGGAGGAAAAAATAATGAGATTCTAGAGTTCTCAGCAGACCTACTTCATTTCACTCACTCAACTACAGTTTATTCTGCAACCCAGGAGATGGCTTATAACAGTGGAATGAGATTACTTTTTCTGCAGTCTAGTAAGATATAATTAGTCAACAATAAACTGCACATAACTAGCTAGATTGCCAAAGCATTTACAGGTTCTGAGCTTGATGACATTTTTGCAATATGCTTTGATCAAACATTGTATCATGATGGAGAAACACTGCTTGTTTTGGAGCAACAAAAGGGATGGGAACCAAATATTTTTAATATAATTTCACTTGCTGACATCATATAAGCGAATTTGAATTGAAATGTTTATGCACATAATATAGTCTTTATTATTAAAGCAATAGCAGATTCTAAAGTAATGTTTGTTTTGCAAATGAATGAAAAGTAGTTTAATATTCCTACTGCTGATAAATTATCTTCAATTAAAATGCTGATGTACAGAATAATGAAAAAGCTGTACTGGATGAGTTAAAAGTCAAGAAAAATCTTGATATCATACTTCTATTGCAAATCTAATTTTTCAAAATAAAATAATTTTATCAGTCGAAAATATTGTTCTAACCATGTGGTAGCAGTACTCTCCTGGGAACTTCCCTGTTCCTGTAAAGCCAGTTACCAGCACTCAGTACAAGTCATACATGAATGATAATCTCAGAAATCTTTCAGAATGTGAAATAAAAAGATGAGGATCTACCAGGTCATTGAGTTATGATATAACATACTATATTTACAGGTGAAGAAACTGTACACATGTGGTAAACACCATCAAAGCACGCTTTATGCACATTAAAAATGTCATTACATCCCAGTATAGCAGGACTAGTCTGAGTTAAGGCAGCACTGCAGAGCCCCAAACTGTGTAATCAGTTCCCAAAAGTTATTTGTAGGTACCTTAAAATCCATTAGAAAACTGAATAGCAGTGAGAAGAATTAAAGGATTCAACACTGTTGTACATGAACATTTGCTTTTCAATGCTCACTATACATCTTTATACATGAAATACTGCTTATCACAGTACGGCAAATTTAACGTGTTCTCTTTATATGCAGGTCAGGGAAATGAGAGTCTACGAAAAAAACATCAAGGGTAAGAAACTGCTTCTTGGTTCACTCTTAGATGCATAGCTGTGTAAGGTGATTTCTTCATTTAGATCCAATAAAAAGTAATTTACAGTTCTCATTCAACACTGATATACTTGGAGAAACCATTCTTTATTTCACTACAGTGAAATATAGAATTCCAATGTAAATAACTTTGCAGGGAAAAAAAAAAAAAAAAAAAAAAAAAAAAAAAGCACTATTTATAATACAGAAAAGGATTTTTATTCTTATAGGAAACAATATTAAAAGGGGTAATCCAAAGGAACCTGCAGGTACACAAAAGGGTAAACTACATAGACACAAAATAGACACAAGATTTTAAAAAACAGCTATACAATTGTTGTCATTGTGTTTCCAAATGGGTAGAGTACCCTCTGAATAAAAATAATCTGTTCTTCCCATCATTGCATTTAGCTGCTGCAGAATGCACTTACAAGAGGGCATTGAAGCACGTAGGGACATTCACATAACCTCACCAGAGCACATTTCTTCAAGTACACAAGTTCTGGCTGAAGGCAAGTTCAAGGCAACCAAAGACAAACACGGATTGTGCTCCCCCTGTCCCCAGTTCAAATCCATCCTCTGTAATGGTTTTACCCACAAATAAGGCATAGCGGTTCAAGTACTACATTAAATGTCATTGAATAATGGGGGGGGGGAAATCATGAACTCTTTCCAAAAAAAGTATTTTATTATGGAGGATAAAAAGCACTGTTCAGACAGTCTGAATAGGCATGGCTTCCTGTGCCATTGGGCTCCTCTGGCTCAAGGTCCTCCGGATCTGGGGGTAACTGGTCGGTATCTTCATCAGAAGTCGAAGGGCGAGTGAGGATTATTCGAGGTATCTTCAGGAAAATGCAAGAGATTGCAGAGAAGAAGAGTAAGATCAAGAGAAAGGAGGCGTTTAAAAGTGGTGTTTTAAAGGTACAGGGGAAGCAGGTGATCAGCAAAAATGTACAAGAGATGTAAAGCCACAGAGCTTTCTGAGGGGTGAACTGTTCTACACCAAAAATTGCAGTGACAGCTAAAGCAAAATTCAGATGAATTGCATTTTCCTCTAATTAGCTAATTTTTCAAGAGGTTCTATAGGGAAAAAAATACTTTTTAAAAAATAGACAAATAAATATGAAAAATATACATGCACTTTTATTTAACTTCATGAAAACCATACACTTGAAAGCAATAAAAATTAATTAAGGACCAAAAGGCATATCAATTACCAAGCTTTTAAAATTTTCATATTTTAGCTTAGTTACTGACCATATACATTTAAGGGAATCACTAAGACAAAACATCAGTGGGTCAATTCATTAGTTGACAAATGTGCACACATGGATTGGATTCATAATATCAATTTCTTGGCTGAGAAGTTTGCGTTCCTTGAGAGCTATGTTGTAGTGGTTTTAAATTAATTTAAATGCTGTAACTGAGAAAAGAAGAACGTCAGGTTCTTTATGTATAGCGAAATAATGTATCAGTAATATTTTGTATCAGTGAATGGATTTTATAAATTTAACTGATGCATGAGAAGTCCTACTTTTTACTAATATTCCAAAAAAGTTTAACACATAATAAAAACAGATACAGCAGTGAGTTCACATATCTAGCTAGCAATGATGTTTAATAAACTGTCCACCTTACCGGTAGTGTGAAATTTTCAAGAAAGGCAATATTTCTTACACATCAGTAACTTTGTTGTATTTCCTCAGACCTCGTAAGAATGCTTAATGTTGACACCACACATTTCAGTCATTGCTGTATTATCCCTGTGGTACCCCATTTGATTTGGAATATGACACAAGCACAGAGATGCTCTGTGGCTGTTCAGCTGTGCATCCAGCTGGTTTCTGCACCCAAGCCACAGGGATTCTTCTCCAGGCTCCACTGCCCACGTCAGCTCTGCTGGCTGCATGAGACCTGGCACCCCCAGCTTAAAGGGGGCTGCTCCACACATAGATACCAAAATACCGGCGTCGGTCTGGATTCTCACCCAACATAACTGTAAACTAATTTTAAAGCCAGGTGTACTTTTTAGTTATATTCCCCCACCTACTGAATATCCACTTCTCTCTCTTTCCCCTCCCATCCTCTTGCTTAGGCTATGGATGACACATTACTGGAAGCTTTCAATGATCTCCATAGACTAGAAGTACTGGCCATGCTAATATCTCCTGGGAAGATTTGCTTCTGCCACGCACACCTGACAGCATTTACAAGCTCTCCACCCACTGGATGTTTCTCTTGACTGTGCTGATTGCTAAAAGATGTTTCTTCCTTAGTGATAGCCAGCAGCTTTGTGCTACAGCAAATGCACAGCCTATATGTGTAGGCTGGTGTTCTGGGTCATATTTTGGAATTCCACCACCTCTAAAACTAGCACTGAGGTCTTATTTGAAGTTATTTGCAAAGATAAGCAGCACTGAGCTTTGTATTCCTCAAATAAAGCTTTTCTTTAAACATTTCATAACTTCTGAAGCCCAATTCTTGCATACTATCTTTCAAATACTACTGTGGGGCAGTCTTACAGTCACAAAAGGAATTTCATTTGCTTAATTTAATGAAGAAAACTGAAGCAAACCCTAGCTGTCAGAGAGGGATAACTCCAAAAATTTCAACTAGTAACATGAAGTTCTTGTGGGTCATTCTATATTCCATAACAATCACCAAGGAGCCAAAACATTATTTTATATATATATATGTATATATATATATATATATAAATTATCTAAATCTGAAAAACGTAAACCTGAGCTTGTAACAATATTACCACTGTGAAAACAAATCTCACAGGATGTTCAAGTTCTGGCATGACTCCTCTTCTGCATCTCTCCATATGTTTGTTCAACACACTGCAAGCTGTATCCAGGCTTTCACAACTTTCGCGAAAACTTACCTCATTTCCTTAATGACACACTCTCTCCCCTACACCCACGGAGGAATTGTGAGGTCTTTCAAACCATGTGGCTCCAGCACCTCAGCTAAAGCTGAGCCACTGGAGGACATCCCAGCCCTGCCGACAGCACGATGGTCTGCTGTGTCCTGTTAGACACCCAGCTGCTCATACAGCATTTCTGTGGAACACGTATCGATTGCATTCATGAAATACGTGGGGTTGGGGGAAGTCTTTTGTCTACATTTTCATCCTTCTGTGCATAAAGAGGAGCTGGCACCAAATGACTGCTCAGCTTTCTGTGGTGGAGGCTGAAGTGCTTCTCGGCCCTAATGGGCTGCAAAGGCTGAAATTCTCCGAGAAGAGAGAAGAGGCTCAGCTCTGATCCTGTGTGCTCTCCGGGCAGATGACAGCTCTCTCACACACACACTCATGCTGTTTCAGAGACACACCACTGAGTTTCTACAACAAACCAAATTTCTGGTCCAAGCGCAGCCATCTTCTCTATCCCTCTGCTTCCTGCACATCTTCCTTACCTCTCTCTCCTAAACCCCCCAGTAACCCATACCTTGGCCATCCCCAATCCCACTGCTGCTCTTCTCCTCTGCAGCTGCTTGTCCTGCACTGTGCCCACCTCCCTGATGGGATTCAGGAGCCCCGATTTCCTCACAGCTGAATTATAGGTACCAGTGATGAAACAGCTCTTGGCTGCAGGTTGTTCCAAGCTATGCAACTGCAAACTGGGAGCAAACCCAATTAAGAAATAGAGGTGCAACATTTCCATCTTCACTCAGCTATCTCCCAGGAACCCAGATCTCTCTGTCACTGCATTCACATTCACCCTGGCTGCAGCAAAATCATGATCTAAGTATTCCTTTCCAATTACAGCTTTTTTTGTTTGTTTGTTTCTAAAACAAAACAAACACAACAAAAAAGAGTAGGAAAACTCAGCCACAAAATTTGCATCATGTTCTTTGTCTTGTGTTCAATCCTTTTCTCACACCCCATGCTTCTCGTCCCAGAATCCCTGTGGGATTCCCTGTGCCTTCAGATTTCTGCATTTATCTTCACTGATCATAGCTTCCCTCTGTTTAATTGGTAAGCTTTGCTTTTAGATCTTTTTTGGACAGGAGAACACATTTCACATACAAAAAAAAAAATGTCATAGTAAAGGTGAAGAAAACTATTTCCAGTATGCACTGCAGACAGGACAAGACACAGACATTTAGGATGGGAACAAGGAAAACTTTTCCAGTTTGGGCAGCTGAGCTCTAGAGTCACTTGCCTAAGGAAGGTGTGGAATTTCTATCTTCTACGAGTAACTCTTCAGAAAACATTGATGTTGGTGTAGGAGGACAGTTTAGGCAGGATTCTGCAGTGTTCCATTGTTTTACCTCACTAGTTTTACTGAACACCGCCTGAACTTGTTCAAAATATTTCTGCTGAAATTGCAGAGTCCTCCTACTCACTTTCTGTCATCATGAACTCATTATTAAAATAATACCCGAAGCACTGGTCAATCCAAAACTATCAAATTATATTAAAAAAAAAAAAATCAGAAAAATGTGTAATTAACCATTTGAAACCAGTTACTATCTTCCTTTTTTCCTTAAAATATATTTGAAGTTTTTTTTTAGTTTTCTAAAAAGTAAAATTAAAAAAGGACACTTCCTTCACCAAAACCAATGCATTCACTATAGAGATTGCTTTTGTTGCAGTATTTGCATCTTTCTTACACTTTGTCAACATAATAACCAAGACTTAAAACACTAAAAATGAGTAAATTTCATTTTTGTTTATAATCAGTCATAGCTAAAAATCAATTTCAATGCTCATTTTATGGCATTATCACTGAAAGCTGGAGTCCTTCAGCTGAAACACAGACATGGGCTGTGTGCACACTCCTGGTCCACATAGAAACAGCCAATCTAAATAAGCCGGGCAATTAATTTGCAGTGTTGGCTGCAAAAATTCATTCTTATTGACACGAGATAGCAATAAACACACAGCTGGCTATGATGCTTCAGCTGAAAGTGTCTTCATAAAGTATAGTAAATGACACGGCCTGCAAACACATGAACATCTGAAAGTTGTTAACTTCCCTTTATACATGTATGCTTTCCTTTCTAGTTCTAACTAAATGGTTGTCCAAAAGGTTACAGAACATGTCTTTACGGCTATTATGCTCATTATGTCTTTTAGAGCCTCTCGGGGGGGGAGGGGAAAAAAAAAAAAAAATCATCTTGTTTTGCATTTGTCAGGGTTTGTGTAAATACCATGAATCATTTCATTTCATGATTTAATATTTCATCTTACTTTGTCATCACCACTGGGGATAGCAATACTATTTTAAGATTTCAGCAAAAGGAAATGGAAGCTTCTTGCTAAACAATGAAAACATGCCCTACTAGATGCAAAAGGCTGTATTTGATAATGACTGTATTCATAAAAGGAACTGCTTACATCAATCTTTATTCCTTGGCCTGAGTGAAGGAGGGCATTTAGGCAGGCCTAAGAAACACATACAGTTGGATTTCCAGATAACCGCTTTAAAAAGAAGATGCCAAAGCATATCCAACAAAACCAGAAGAGAATGGGCTGATTAACTTCTGCATGTTTTAGACAAAACCGATGTCTGTTGTTTTTTGATCAAAGCTTTGTCCATGAAGACAAAGACAATGGATCAAAGATGGCATGATGATCCTCATCATGAGTAGAGAGAAGATGATGAAACCTGTTGACATTCTCCATTGACTGTTGGACAAAGTCCACTGGAAATTTCAGCTGGGACTTGAACAAGAATATCTTAATAGAGAAAAAAATGTGCAGAGTTCATTCTATGTTTGAGAGGAAGAACACGAAATAAGTAGCAGAGGGAGAAGACAGAAAAATAGAGAACTGGAAATAAAGACTCCAGAATCCAAGCAACACTGCTTCTCCTAAAGTCAGCATGGGGCACTATTGGCAAAGTTTGGTGGTCTGTATCACTGATTTTTCTCTTTCCTGTAGTTAATATGCAATATTTTACACAGGCTGCATGTAGATAGCCATATCAGTTGTGGTTCTGATCTGTTATATTTTGATGCACATCTTCATAAACATACTCATATTTTAAGACTACCATCTTGAAATCCAAAGACTCAATTTAAGCTCAGTTAAATTATCGTATTTTTATAAGTACATACTAAACAACGTAAAACAAACAGATTCTGTATTTCTGAGATGTGATTAACATAACCGAATCACGTCTATAAAACACTGAATATAGAAAAGTACCCAATTGTAATTAAAGTTCTGGAGCCTCTACAATTCCATAAAGTCATCATAAGTTAAACCAAGGAAAATTCTAATTTTTCTTTTGCAAAACAATGGCTCAGAGAGAAAAAAAATAATAATAAAAAAAAATCATTGTCTGTCCAATTAATTACTGATCATTGAGATCATACTGGTCATGAAATCTTAAACCTCGCACAAAGCATTTGAGTGGTTTTTTTGTTTTGTTTTGTTTTTTTTCTCTCTCTCTTTTTTTTTTTTTTTTTTTTTCTGGATTAGTTAACAAGTCAAATGAGCCTTTTAGAAGATCTTAAAGCAACCAAGCGCATGAAGAACAGAGAGGTAACCTTAATCTGGCAGAGGGATCACCCTTGTAATGTTAGAGTGGAAGTCTTGGAGACAGAAAGGAAAATGGCAAGAGATGTCTAGAGGGCCGTGGCTGGCAAATGACAGACAGCAATATCATCATAGATAACATATGCAAAGAGAATGTTTATTAAAATTCATTAAGAATAATTAGATGAAGACAGATTCCCCACTGGAGTGCTGGAAGCAGTGACGACATGGAAGAGTGGGAGAAGGAATACAGGCACTGTAGCAGCTTATCCAGCGCATAATTCAGCTGTTACAAGAAGAAGAATACAAATCTTTGGCTTCTTTGCCACTATACTTTCCCCCTGCCCTCCCCTGAAGTAGCTGCAACCATCTCCTCTTTAAACGTAGTCACAAATAGAAAAGAAAGAAACTTTCCTCGATTCCTAGCAAAGGGGAAGATTCTGTTGTGCTTTAAAGAACTACTGCCATCAGCTTATCTGAATGCACAAAGCATGTCTTCCATAAGAAGCCAGCACTGCAAACATTTTCCAGGTAACAGTTACTGAGGAGAAAGATGAACTTCACCAGAGTAAAGCCAGAGGTAGACCAGTTCCTGAGTCAGCAGGATGCTCCTGAAAAGCCCATAACCCATAAGACTGACAAATGGTGCTTTGGGCTAAAAGGACATAATATGCAATTTGCTACAGCAAGAAGATGTTGAACAGAAATACAAAGGTTACTCCGGAGAAGAACTTTCACACTGTCTCCTTTCAACAGCTGAAACATCTTCTCTGGGCACCTTGTTCTGAGGTAAATACCATGGTCTTATCTGCCTTCCTCTCCTTGCAGCTGAAGAGCTTTGGAGAGAGGCAGGGAAATTTGCCATGTTATTTTCCAAGAGGCACAAAAAAATTGTCATTTTTTTTTTGACTGAAAACACTAAAAGTCAGGTATTTCTGCAAAAGATTCAGGCCACTAGCACTGCACGAATCAACACCACCAACGAAGATTCCTCTAACTAGAAGCCTCGTGCTTCCTGCCATAAGAGTTAAGACCAAAGAGAAACAGCTACCAGGCACAGCTGGACCAATAAGTAAATAAATAAATTCATAAACAATTGAAGCATTTTCAGTTCGAAAATAAAACTGGTCTAAACGTTTCACAAGGTGATGTGAACAAGAAAACCCCCAAAAAAGTTTATTTAAGCAACTAAATAGAGAACCCTTATTAGTATATCTCATAGACTATAGCCGTAGTGAAAGCGTAACCCTTCTTGAATAGTAAACCACAAAGAAAGCCAAGGGAAAGCAGACTTGCATGGTCAATTTGCTTATTTTTCAGTTAACTAACAAATTATATTATTTAAAAAAAAAAAAAAAAAAAGAATGGTTAGTAAAAAAAGAAAAATGTATGTAGCCTTCAATTATACTCTTTTATATATGTGAATTTTCTCTTTTTTTTTTGCCATTAGTTGGGTTGTGAGTGGTATTCCTGGAAAAGGATAAAACGCTGAAGAAGAAGAATCAAAGCAAGCATTCCTCTGGCATTTGCTGTGAGAGAAACTGTTGGTACTGTCTGGTACTTCAGACCCGGTTTAAATGAGATGCTTTTTTACCTAAATAATTCAGATACCTTCGTCTTATTGTATCTTCACAGTAAAGCTAGAATTTTAGGTGTGCATGCAGATGACTGTGATTGGGGTAGGTCTTCAGATAGTTTAACTTTTTACAGAAGCACACAAAAGTGGATCAAAATTGTAATGAACCCTTTGCATGCCCAGACATTTCCTTTTGTGACATTTACGGTAGGCTTAATGTTTTCTGACATCAGCCACCTAAAATATGGGCACAGAGTTTTAGCCTGTCATGCAAATTCCCCTTCAAGATGAAGGATAAAAATGAGCACCTACAGGTAGCAGCTCAACTTCTCTCTCCTACAAGAGACACCCTAGAGATGATGCTTTTTCCTTCAACTAGAGGGGGAGTCCAGGCAACAGAATAAATACATTGGAGGGAATGGACACCACCCTTAGAGCTGCCAAACTCAAAAGGTCTGATCTGCTAAGCTTGACCACGAGCTGAGCTCCCCTAGAAGTTGTGTTCTGGGTGCAGTGACAGCCACCATAAAAACATGGTCACTGATCGTTGGAACACATCCTCCTTTTACACAGCCTCTCACAAGTTTTGTGCCAGTCTTCATGATCGTTACTAGCATTAATGATAGACAACACAAATTATTTAGCTAAGCTGGATTTGCTTCTTGTTGTGTCCATCATACTTACTGTTATGACATGGTTTACTGTTTGGAAGGGGCTGCCTTTAGATGAAGCTTCAGAGGGACCAGCATCATGGGTATTAGGTTCTGAAACGAGGGATCCCTTTAAAGAACAATGCAGAAGAAATACATTTTTATATTCTGTTCAAGAGGAGCAACTCCTTCCCTTTCAGGTGAATGTATGAACACCTAGCCCTTTTGTTATATGTGGTTGCACAATGAAAGCAAATAAAATTGCAATTCTTGTTGTTCCCTATCTTCTGAACATAGTGTACATTTGCACTGTTGAAATGGTCTGTTCAAGAACAAAAATTTCTACCATAAAATATCAAGAGGAAATGCTGGTTATTTGCCCACAGATTAGGCCTGTGGTCAAAACATCAGGACTCCTACAGCACACCTAAATGCATTAATTCCTTCTCATCTCCCACACATACAAAAAGCAGTTTTATTTTTACATTCTTTAAATAGATGAATGATTCTGCCATCTTGTGGGAGACAGAGAAAACATACCCATTTGTAGGATAACAATAGTGTGACTGAGCAGTATGGAACAGATTCATAAACTTACCTCACTATTTATTAAAATATCGGATATTAGCAGCTGGTATATTTCAAATATATATTCCAAAAGTAAGAATGAATTACAGCCTTACAGAGGAACCTGAGAAAGTTAGTATTGTAAAAATTGATTTGATCAGAACCTCTGCTTAGAAGTTACAAGTGCAACTAAAAATCTTGACTTTTTTCCTGATTATCTGGTGATGTGAAATATGTAAAGACTTATTTTATTTGCTATTTCTCACACATTTTACAATAAAAAAATAGATATTTCCTTTTTTTAAAAGGAAAAGATTAAACAATCCTGAGAATATCCTGATAAAATATATAAGGATATACGAATAAAAATCTATAGCATAGTTGTAAAAATTGAGAGATCAATCTGTGTTGCATTTGGCTTTGTCTGATATAGATTGTATCCTTATTATGGGCAGCTTAATTGAGAAGAATCCTTGTTCTACCCTACCTTAATTTAACATGAGGTATGCTGGAATAAAAGCTATTAATTTAAGCAAGTGCAACAAAAGCTTAAGAGCACAGGAGCTGAAAAAAATAAATAAATCAGACTAGTTTAATCTCAAAATATTTTTTCACAGGTTCCCCTCCCACTCTACCTTTCACAGCTGGTAAAAAACAAAGAATAGGCCATAGTGCCAGGAAAACATACACAATCACCACAGCTGTGGTGGACCTCTTGAGTACTTCAGAAGCTTTACAGAAAGGCTACTGCTAGGAAAGATGAGACTTGAAGTAGAGCAGCCAGGGATACACATTTATTCCTTGGCACTTGGCACTGTAAGATTCCATCAGTGTAGTTACTTTGAGTTGTTCTCTCTCAACCAAAAATTACCTTGGAGAAACAAGCTGATGTAGTTTATATTTTTTTTGTATCAAATAAACTCATGTAATACATGACCATGGCAATGCCATAAGAAACTTTATTGGACCAGGTACAGCTGCATTTGTGCTTGCGAATGCCATTATTCTTTACAGGTCAGCCATCAAAGTGAATAATATTTTGTTAAGCACTTTGAACACAGAGATCAGAAAAACAGAATATAATAAAAAGGAATACAAAGACTTAATGTCATTATAACTTCTTTATAAAGTACTTTGGGAAGTATCCAAAAAGGTAGGCTTAAATCTAGATCTCCAGCTCCCATATCTAATTGAATTGAATTAAAGCTTACAAGAAGAAAATGTGCTCCGCATTAGTAAACAAACCATCTACCTCTGCCGCTCTGTCTCCTGTTTGCACCCCCACCAAGTCCGCCGGACCATCTTTCGGTAGCCGAGCAATCAAAATTCCCTGGTAACACAAAACATACGTTTCAGACCTAACACAGTTTCTTCTACTGAACTTGTAAAAAGCAAATAAGAAGTAATTAATTTTCAAGAGATATAGTTCTGCTCCCTCTATTAAAATAGAAACTAAAGCATCTCAGCATACTAGCAGGTAAAAAAAGCTTCCATGGGTGACTATACAACAATAAACAGAAGTCATTAATTGTTTACAATATGCCATGGGGGACAGACTGGGAAATTAGGATTTATTTAAATGATAATTAAGTGAGAAGATGCAAGAAATACTTCTCTCAAATCAAGTTAGCTCCTGGGAATGAGCAAATAGGATGGGAGAGGCACGTGGATTGTAAATGGAGTGACTTCAAACAGAGCTTCCTCCAGGAGCTTTCCCATCAAAATCTACTTCAGCTTCTACTTTGGGAAATAAGTTACCCATTTTTCCCCTCATCAACTGTATTAAGATAGCGATGTTACATTGAGGACAACCTCAGAAAGCAAACAACAAAACACAATAGCTGCAAAGAACTGCTCATCAGTCTCTTTCTAATGAGTACTAGATAAATTTTGAGTAATGAAATGCACCTCATCATTGTCTTTATATGGAGATGAGCCCTTTCCACCAGCAATGCTAATACCAAGACTCCCCATTTGACTGCACACAGTAATGGTTATCTGGAAAAGAATTATAATTGATAAGAGGCCTGATTAATCAAAAGCATTGCCTATTAATTACACAAAAAATGAAAATCTAGCTCCCGTTCTGAATACCACCAGACTTCCCCCTACACACCTCAACCCAGAGAAAAATTGTGCTATTCTTCAACACCAGCACATGCAAGCCTAATCTGTAATTTTCAATAACATCAAGAATGCATTATTTCTAAAATACAGGTTTTACAGTCATGCCAAAACTTTATAAGGCTTTTTATTAAGGGTACTTTATTTTGCCCACAGCTTCTTCATCCTGAGAATTTTTCGCCCTCTGGAGAACTGCTGACCAACCCAGTTATTTCATAAAACCCACCAATTTATTGAGCATTTGTGATGGCAACAAAGCTAGTACACATGATGTGTGACGAGTAAATATTTTGGGGTACATTTCTGAAAAACCTTTTCTTCGGATCCTCATCTACAGCCTGATTACTTACTCCACTCGAGAGAAAGAAGGTAATTAATTGAGTTTGAGCATTACTACAATAGCTTCTTTAAACAGGCTTTCTGTGTGTGTGTGTGAGTTGCTCTGTCAAAAGATTCAACAGTAACTATTGACTTTAAAATAAAAATCAGTACTTAAATATTTTTAAAAGCAGCATAAATTGTAATCCATCTGTTCTATTCTTAGCTTGCTAGTATTGGCAAAAATTTAGAACAACTGCTCAGTATCTAAGATGATTTTTTGAATGTGCATAATTTACAATAAAGTCCAAATAAAATCAGTTTCATGTTCCAAAGACAACTTATGTTTAAGAAGTATTCCCATAAATGATTTATTTTTCTTTAATGTATCATATTTTTTTATTAAATACTTTGAAAATTGCTAAGACAACAATCAGATTAGATTTAAGGAACACCTTGCTGTACTGTAGTTGAACCTGAATGCAAATCACATTTCACTTCTTCACATAAGCAAAATGCTTATACTGTCATTGATTTGGTTCATCTCACTAAGACAATTCAGTCTTGAACAACTTTGTATATTTTATAATTAAGACCATTTCAACACAGCTGTGTTTTGAAAATTGAAAAAAAATGTGCAGTTACTCTTGCACAGATAACATACTCATCTGAAATTCCTGATTTAAAAAGGCACGAAAATACCCTGTCAGTCAAATGAAAACCACCCTGCCAAGTCCAGCTTAGATTTTTGCATTATCCGCATGCCCAAGAATTAATGAGAAATTATCAGCAATGCTTTGGTGACAGGACATCACCACTGCCGTCCCACCAGGTGAGCTGTCTTTTCTGAAGCTCTATCCCAGGGTCTTGGGCTGCAGAAAACTTTGCATTTCTGTTATTACATCTCTCTAAATCCCATATGGTATGTTTCCTCCTCATGTCCTCTAACACAAGTTGAGATGTGATGTACCCACTAAATTCAGAGTGTGTAGCTTTCTCTGTAAATCTCAGCCCAAATCTTGCAGCTCCCACTGATGAATCTCCACCTGAACGTTGTCACCCATTGTCATGGGATGGAGGCTTCCTCACTGTGAGGGTAAGGCCATGTCACTGCTCCTAAATCAAAGACATTCACAGGTGAAGATATAGCTACAAACACCTTTGGCTTGACTTTATGATGGTCCAGAGCTGGCTATACAAAACAAGACAGTGCTGAATGGCTGCAGAGGGTGGTTTATAAGGATAACCCACTGGGAGCAAGGACAAACCAACTTACGCTCTGTGAATGGCTGTCTCACAACAACCATCAGGCAAAATCTCCCTTCTTTGCATCCTTTGTGAAGATGCAAAGGTGTCTTACACAGAACACAGACCTGGGCACAGGGCGGTTCGTTACCTTCAGTGGGGGCTGTGTCCCATCCACAGCTCTTGAGTCTTCCAGAAACCTGCTGCTCTCTGCGGACAAGCTGCCCACTGCTGGGACAGGAGCCTGTGTCTTGCTGTTAGTCCCTGGGAGGGTTTTCCCCTTCACTGCTGACTTGTGCTTCTCCTGAAGAACTGTTCTGGTATTTTTCTGATCTCTTACGCTACCATCAGTATCAAAAAGGCTGCCAGAAAACTTGGAAATAGGTTCCTAGGAGTTAAAGATCAAACAGGTAAACAAAGCAACAGCAAAGAGAAGAGCTATCTGACACCTGGGTGCTGCATACTGTAAATTGGATTTGCTCCTCTTTATCACACTGGCATTTGCTTCACAGAAGGCAAAACGGTAACCTTAAATGCACACGAGTATCTTTTTGTATAGTTATTTCTCTGGGCACAGTTTTCCCTCAATGCGAGGGCAGAAGTTATAGAGAAGTTATAGGGCCTGGATTCCTACAGCATTCCTCTAGGTCCCTGGACACTCACAAGCATGTGCACCCTCACCATTCCCCAGCCACTTCTAGTGATGCCCAGAGAAAAGGAGGGAGTGTAGAAATGAGACCACTTTGGGCAGTCTCCAGCAGCTCAGCAGCACCAAATACACTTCTCGGGGCAAGGAGCCATGCATGTACAGCACAGGAAATGGCTTCCCATGCAGAAAATAAAACATTTCTCACAGCTCCTCAAGGCTCATCTTTTATATTTGGGAGTACAGGTGTGAGAGGGAAGATGAGCCTGAGCTTTGCATCTGTATCTGAGATTTTGTTCAAATGTTTTAGTGAAAAAAAGAAACTGAGTTGACTTTATTGAGCTTCAAACAGCAGTGAAAGGGGACTTGCAAACTTGGTAAAGCTGGTGGTTCTGGGATCCAGTGGAAGTGGAGCCTCAAAGGTGAGGCACCCCAAAGATAGCCCTGAAGCCTGGCTGTAGGATGTAGCTGTTCTAAGATGCAGAGAGGAACAGACAACATCACCCTATGGCCAGTGAAACCACCAGGCCTTGAGATTAGAAATACACAATTAAAACCCATCACAACAAATCAGTGAAGTTTCAAACCTGTCTGACTGCAAAACACAGCAAAGCTTCCCAGTTATCAGTTTTGTTTGGCAAGGCATTTAAACGAAAACCAGCCATGATCTCCAAACTCTGTTCATGTTTTATGGGCGCTTTGTTTATATTTAGCTGATTTTTTTTTCCTTCTTAATTTTGATGGGTAAGGTTGAATCAGACCTTCATATTACCATAATCCTTACATCTTCTGCTGACAGTAAACTGATGCAGCAAACAAAGGTCAACACCATTGAAAATAAACCCTATAAATGCCTTTCTAAGCTTGGTGGTTTAAAACAGAATTACAAAGTCAGTGGCATTACCATCAGCAGCTGTGCAGAAACCCCAGCAGACACTGTCTTTAAATCTGTATCCGAGCTCTCCCACATTGCCTTTTTGGTTGGCATGAAACAAAGCATCACTAACCCTCAGGAAAGCAAGCATGGAGTGATTGTTTCCTGTTTCTACTTAACATTATAAGGGAATTTGTTTAAGTCACGTAAGTTTAAAATCAGAGAGCACAGGGCTGAGTAGCCCAGGTAGATCCACCCGATCGGACTCGGTGGTGGCCACCGGGAGCTTGGAAGGGAGGTGAGGTCGTGGCACAGGAGCAAAGGAGCAAGAAACCCAGTTCCCCCTTAATTCCCAGAAGACTTCTGGAGGAAAACCTCATAAGCAACACCCTGCAAGGCTAAGAAAGTGCAGTCACCTCCTCAACAACCTCCTCCTCCAGGGCATGACTGAGCTTTGAGTGCTGTGAACAACCCGCTCACCCGAGAGAGATGGAGGGATGCTGATAACCAGAGACAAGTAGGAGTAACATCTTTTTTTAAGTCTACCCATCTCATCATTACACTGGTTACTTGTCTTGCACTGTCCTCTTGGGGGTTGGGATCTTTTAGTTGCAAGCAAAGGAATAAAACATTGAATATGATTCTGTCCTCACTGCCAAGAAATGTAAGCAAGGATGCGAAGGTACACAACAGAGCTTAAGGGAGGTGGCAGATGCAGCCTCCCACTGACCCAAAAGCACCCAGCCATCCTGTCAGAGGCACAATGCATTGAACTGTTGGTAGTTTCTTGATGGACACACAACACTGTCTCTCCTGACTTTAAGAAAACCACCTACATCCTCATCAGGATCCTCCAGTTCCTCGGCCTCTTGCTCGGGGCTGATCCTTCCTTCCCTCCATTTTCCATTGGCAGAGCTGAGTTTGTACAGGTTGCCACAATGAAAACCTTCCTTTCCTTTCAACGAGGCCCAGCGAGAGCCCTGGGAGCTCCAGTTATGGCCACTGTACAGTTTGGGAGACTTGGGAAGCCACTTAACAGAGTCCTGAGAGGAAGAGGACAAAAAAAGAAAAAGCAATTAATAGATTTTAAGAAAGTGACTTATGTATGTGCATGCAGAAATTGTCCGGCAAGTTCTCCAAGGTATTTCAGCATTTATTTATTTAAGACTGGGTTTCCCCTTTTTACCTTGGGATGTACCTTTAGTCCCAGGGAGCCAGTTAATGGCGCTACTGGTGATACAAAGAGAAAGGCTGCTAATGTTAGTGGAAGCCTCCAGTGACTTACATGAGTGTGGAGCCAAGCCCACCTTCAGCCTTGTAAAGAAGAATTACATGATCAACAACAGTCTTCAATAATATTACACCCTGTGCTATTAAGAAAACAAACAAGAATTCTTAGACCTTTAGTGACTTTCATATCACATCCTGATTCAAAAATAAAATTAAGACATCCCCCTCCTTCTACACTATTCATTGAATAAAATGCTGTTTGCTGAATGGTCCCAGTCAAAAGCACAATCCTAACGTAATGCTTTAAGGTTTGTATTTTCAAATGACAGTCCAGTTTTCCCCAAAATATCAGTTACTTATTTACATCCAAAAAACCTTCCTCTCTGCTTCATACACAGTTCATACACATCAAGTCGTGTCAAGGTTGCCTATATACCTTAACTTTACCAAACTTCAGAATTCATTTTTCACAATAACCTTTAGGTTTCACTGAAGCTTTATTTTAAACTTGTCTTTGCACTTCCTTAAGGTGATACAAATCCAGCAGCAGAAAGCAGCCTGATGCCCTATCAATAGGCATCAGTAATATCAGTAACACACATGTTCCACCGGGGCAAAAAGATGGAGAACACTAATGAAAAAAAAACTTATCAACAAGCCTATGGTATGGCAATCAGCAGCACATACTGACTTTGATATTGTTCAAACAGATATTTGATTCAGATCTAACACTTCTTTAAGCCTCTACGTTTTCCCTTTTTAATGCAGAATGGTTATGTTCACACAAAGACAGATTTCTTGCTGTGACCAGCACCCCAGAATTCACCACCTCTGTTAGATCTAAGGATGCAAAAGGAATGCAGATAGCATGAGGTTGTCCATGCTGGACGTGCTGATCCATTTTCAGCTCTGAAGGAGCTCTCCATGGGATTCTTCATTCACTTTTGGGTTCAGTATGACTATAAAAAACTAGGAAATGGACAAGCACAATGTCCCAGCGAGTCTTTGGAAACAATTACAGATTTTTCTGTGAATTTTTAAAAGCCCAACCAGAAGATAATTTGCATTATACATTGAATGAGTGATCAGCCTCTGTGAGAAATTTGCTGTTAGGTCACATTTTGAACTGCACTGATACACAACAATACTGCTGTTCACTGATAAATAGGCAGGATTTGTGGTTATTCTAAACCATGCAGCTCGGGACATTCAAGCTGACACCAGATTTAGTTTGTCAGTGAATTGAATGCATGAGCAGCACAAATGATCGCAACACGATAATGGCTCCCATTTCTGACAATTGCAAACACAAGGCATGCTACTGCTTCACATTTGTCATGAATAAGGAAACACGGGGTACTCTTAAGCAGAAACTCTGTTTCCTATGAATATTAACAAGAAGGACAGAAATTCTAATCAGATTGTGTAAAATATGCTAGCTAAAATTAGTTACTGTTGTTTGGGTTTGCTTTATTTCAGGAGAGCTAATGTGACAGCGTAATTTATTAACTAATTCTTTATTAGATTCAATAGTATAGGACCATGCTTTGAGACTGAAGAGGCTACTGACAAGTATCTTAAGAGAGAAAACAGTAGTCTTCCTTACAGAATTTTATAGATGCTAACTGGTATTTTTACTACTCAGGTAAAAGCTGGAAGTTTCTTTACATATTTTATACCCAGGGAAGCTGAGAACCAAAAGGATTTAGACAGTCAACATTTTAAGTCATAAGCAACAAATACAGAGTGAGGCATGTAGTTTTACATTCTCTTTAAAATATTTGGAATAAAACAAATGGAGAAGAGGGATTCAGTACTTAAGACTTTAAGCTTCTTGTATATTTGGACTGTGTTACACTGCTGTTTTGTAAATGTAGAAGAAATGTTTGGGGAAAAAATATTCATCAGCCTCAGCACTTGTTACATTCCATGGAAATACATTTTTAAACTCCCCTCATTAGTAACGATCTTATCTTATTGGTAAACAGATCATTTTCCTGTGATATTTCACCAGCAAGTCTCCCTTTTTACCTCCTTCCAATCTATTTTTCACATTTTCAAAGGCAGTCTCTTCAAAACATAAATATTCCTCTGTATCATAACCCTGTATATTAAGAGGACAAATTGTTCTCATAAAGTACAAGGTGTCTGTTCTGATAAGATCTTGCTAATAAATCCTCCAGAGAATGAATTTGCTTCAGGCAACAAAGGTTTGCAAATGCTATATATCACCTTAAATCATTCTGGCAAACAAAAAAGAATCCCAAACACTCTAATATTAAAAGAGAAATGAAAGAGAAAAGAAATGAAAACCACCCACATTTCTTAAAAACCATACTGAAACCCTAGAGTGACAAGGAAACACCACGCTTACAGCAGTAACCTGGTAACCACCTGCAAGTACAACCCAATGTAAAACTGTCAGAGCTTTCACCCAGAATATTTTGATGGCAGTACACCTGCCATGGTATTTCACCTTGAAACCCCAAACACACATTCTTGTCTATAAACACCTTAAGTAATTAGTAAAAATGGGAAAGAAAACGTCTTTAAAGAAGTATTTCCCATAATATAAACACTCTTTTCAAGTACAACTACACATAACATTCAGTATTCCAACTGGAAACTATTTCAGATTCTTTCTCCTTGCAAAGTACAAAGAGCTAAAAGAGCTTTGTGTGATTCGGATGAAATAAGAATAAAGGCGAACCAAACTGCTGCAGAAACAAAGGCATACTTGAATATGACAGCAAAACAGCTGCCTGGACAGATTATTGAAGCAAGACTTGTACAGGGAAACTTTGCTAGCAGTAAATAGATGACTTAACTTTAAACTTAGATGTTCAAGTATTAACTAGCCAGAATCTATTTTTCAATTTTCTAAACATACGCCATTCTAAAAAAAAAAAAACATGCCGTAGGTTATGCTGAAAGCATCCACTATGGAAATGCCCTTCAGACTTGCATTTTTCTCCCATTTTGATCAGTAATATTCAAATATTCACTCTTTTTTTGGTTCAGATTTTGTTTTGATTTTATGTTGCTTAGTGGAAGTACCTGGTGTCATCAGTGAAAAATACATGCAGATAAATTCACTCGTGTTTATAATCTTGTAGTGTCTTGTTTAATATTCCAGAAGTTCAGGACAATCACATCTACCAGAGGCAATTTCAAAATAGTTTAATGCAGCTCATTTATTCTGGATCTGGGTAAAACTGGCAAGTTATTGGGAAAGATCAGAGAGAATCAAACTATTTGCATCACTAGTACAGTCCCATAGTTTGCTTCAGTGCCAAAAGAAGGTGGTTTTAGTCTGACACAAAGCTAACTTCAAAGCATCAAGTCATACCTCTGCATTATTCTGGGGATGCTTATAAACTGAAATTGAAGCTGCTGATAAACATTTGCTGGTATTTACAAGCTGCACGTGCATCCATGGATTTTGAAGTTACCACAGTCAGCGCTCATCTGCTACAGAGAGTTGGTTTTGATTATGATCGTCATCATGCCTTCAGCTCCAAATCCAGAGATGTCAGTTAAAGACAACACTCTTCAACAACGGATGAGCACTGAGAGAGCAAGTGTCAAAGGTTACTGAACACCAGTTGTCAACTTCCCAGTATTTACAGAAATGGAAGTTTCCTATATCCCTTCCCTGAAGCATCACCAAGGAGCTACAGTCCTTCCCACAGACAGTACCAATGCCATCCGTAACAGCAGAGAACCTTTCCTGTATAAAGGTAAGTGGCCTCTTCAGATCTCGGTGTTAACACTGATGGTGGTAGGCTATTAACAGGCACACCCTGAACAAGTCACAAATTTGAAACCAGACTGCTACAAATCCTTCCTCCTCACTTATAGAATCATTCAGGTTGGAAAAAACCTCCAAGACTGTCTAGTCCAACCTTTAACCTAGTGCTAAAGTTCATCACCAAACCATGCTACTAGGTTCTACATCTACACGTTTCTTGAAGGCCTCCAGGGATGGTGATTCAGTCAGGCACAGCACAGTTTGGCCATGCACACTGAGCTCCTCAGAGCTCTCTGCCCTTGCTGAATCCAAGACTGGCCATCCTGTTGGCACAAGAACTGCATAAAAAGGGATAAAATGCATAGCGTCTGCAACACCTACCAGAAGAGCGGATAAGATGGTTCCCGTAAAGCAGCTCACAAAGCTGTCCTCAAACCAGGTGTCTGTTTTTCCACTTTGAAAATCTCACATTTTTCATTAAGCCGTTTCAAAGCTGAGTATGTTCCTGAGCTCAGAATGAAAGAGGAAGGCAATATCCCGCTGAAAATGTCACAAACAGTTCAGGAGGAAGGGAACACCCAAAACATTTACTGATAGCCAACACCAGTCCACTTTACTCATCTTCTCTGACCTCAACCTAAGCATGGGAACTGACTCCTGTGTTTTACAGAAACTTAAGATAGGAAACATCCTCATCAAGACAACTGAAAAACTAAAGTAATTTTATTTTCCATATGCAAGGCAAAGAAAGGCAGTGAATTCTCCATTAACAAAAGGTCTAGAAATTTCTGATCAAGAGCACATGCCAGTCTCAGTGGGAGGTACATGTTCACAGATATCCATATATTCAATTTTCAGGCTATATCAACTGACCATTGAAGTATATTAAAATAATTTACTTTACAAAAATTAAATTCCAGTGTCATTACTCTCCTTCCAATAGCAGAAGCTGTGAACACCAAGTAGTGAAATGTGTTAAGTAGCTGATCAGCTACAAATGGTTCACCCAACAGTGGAAAAGCACTCCCATTTGACAAAAAACAGTCTGATCAGCTTGTCCTGGACACAGGCAAGTCATTTCCTGGAAAAAACATCGGTATGCAAGTTTCCAGTACTCGCTTTACAACAATACACTGATTATCAAAAATAGGGAATGCGAGCCAGAAAAATAATCGTGACATATGAATTATATGGAAACTGTGGAAAACGCCTGGGGCAAGACAAAGGGGACGGAAAAATCTGTTGCTACACCAACTACTGCTTCTGCTTTCCTAAGTCTATGCAATTGTGACTTTCAATAAAGTCAACTCACATGTAATAACTGACAGGTTAATATTAAACCCACTCCACCACTACGGTCAATTGGTTTTCCCTCGTTAACTGTTTAGCTAATAAAGCGGCAGGCAAGTACTGCAGGATTTCTTCCCTTGCATTAAATCACCTCCCAAAAGAGTTGGAAAGTGATTTTAAAAAAGTAGAAAAAGGTTAAAGAGGAAAAAAAAGTTATGCTTACAAAATTGTGTTCATTACTCGGGCTCCTCAAAGCATCAGAAAGATAAAGCTAGAGACTGGGAAGGGAGAGCTCATGCTCTCAAGGACAGACAATTTCAGCATAATAAATAGCGCCAGCTTTTTCTGCCTATAAAACACAGTTAAAATTGCCTGGAACCTTATCAACACTGTTTAGAGTACAAGTCTACCTAAAAACGCTTTATAAAATGGCATGCCGAAAGGCCATTCGAGAGATCACAGGGACTACCATTGGTCTAGGCTGCTGTTGTTTTGATCAGGTGGAATGACAGGGAAGCCCCCCTATTATGATAAAGCTGCTGTCAACCAAACATTTAGGTTTTGGGGGAAAGAGAAGGTAGGGGACAGTTACAGCATGGTGTCTCAGTGGACATCAACTCTAACCTCTAGCCAAACAACTGTTGAATTACATTCGGAGCTCATTTTACTCTCTCTTACAAATCAGTGGAGGCAAACACCTTCAACAAGCAGTTCATATCACCTATCTTAGGCTTGGATGACCACAGGGACACTAGACTAGCCATCCAGCTTCTGGCTGGCTAGGTTGAAGGAACCTGAAGCCATCCCAGGAGAAAGCAACAGGTTTGGATTTCCCATTCACTGTTCTCCTTTCATATGTAGCCTACATGCCAGAGAAACCAGAACCAATATTCCTCCCACTACTCAAAAAGATTCCAAAGCAATTACTTTATGTCAAAGCTGACGCAGCAAGTGCTGCCTGCCTTCTGGCTAGTTTCTGGACTGCAGCACAGTTTCCACAAACCTGCCGGAGTGTACAGAAAGAAACCGCTTAATAGAAAAGAAGAGCTCAGTTGGAAGGAGCCTTCAGAGATGATCTAGTCCAACTGCCTGACCACGTCAGGAGGGCTAACCAAAAGTTAAGCCTCATTTCTACATTCTAATGTCTCCTTAGAGAGACCAAAAAGCTCGGTTTTAGAATAGAATAATGACTAGGTGCTTTGTCATTAAGCTATTGCAAGGTTTATGGATTATTCCGACTTCAGCAGGAGGGAGCAGGTACACACAAGCTGTTAATTATTTTCATCTGACGGCACGTTAGGCAAGGCCCAAATCCAAGCTTTACACATTCATTTCATCTTGTTGATTGAGCTCCCTTGTTTATATCTGGAGCAGACGCTAAAAAACAAAACAAAACAAACCACAGCCTCTAAATGAAAAACATTACAGCTGTCACCACAGAGTACACAGTCTTGTTGCCTTTGTCTTTGGTCTGTCTTTTTTTAGGAACTAATTTCCCTCTCATTTAAATGGATTTGCTGAGGTTTACTTGGACTCTCGTTACAGTTTCCTATCCTTTTTAAACTTTAGGTCATGCCAATTCCAGTAACTACTTTAAAAGGAAAGTTCTGCCCAAAGTTGGAGTCAACTGTACCAAACCCTCATTTTCTTTCTAATTTTCTTTTAATAGCAGCTTACCAAGAACAACTGGCAGAACTCTGCCTTGGGAAGAACAAAACTGCACTGTCCCTGCCTGAACTAACCTAACGCCTATCAAACCACAGCAGCTCCTGCAAAGAGCTTATGCCTCAAAGTGTAAATGAGGAATGATTGGGGTGAGAAGAAATAATGAAAATCTAATATATTTTGCCAGTTTATATTTGAATATTTGGAGATGGCTTGCAATAGCTACTTGCTTGATTTCCAAAAGAAAGGAACGATGTTTGTAAAAGCCTCAAATTAAAAGTTAAGAAGTTAAATTACAAAAATTATCAAACACTACAGATTGTTATTTATTTTAACATAGAAATTATTGTGACCCCCTTGATCTCCTCATTTCCTATTTTCTCCCCAAAACTCTATGCACTTGCTAGAAGAAATTTGTGGCAGAAGGAGGGATGCGGTCAGCCATACATGCAGAAGTGTCCTGTCTTCCATTTTGCTGAAATTTGGGTTCGTTGCATTAGCTCACACAAAATACATCAAATCTTTGCTCTGAACTCAGACTGCTCAAGTCCCCATGCTGAACAAGGTAGAGATCTTTGTTAGTTCATAGCACACACAGAACCCATAGACACCAAAAATCACTCTTTTATCAGCCTTTTGCAACACCGTTATTTACTGAATTCAGCTCAGTTAATACTTACCGTTGTAAACAAACCAGAACCCACAGATATAATAAGACCTTGAAATCAGCATTGGACCACTGGAAGTGCAACACAGTAACAATGATAGTAAATTCCAGTATTAATCCATACATACTTTAATTGCTATTTTAATGATACAATAAATATACCGAAGCTTTTAAAGATTTTTTTATTATGGTTTTATATAAGTATATAAAACCACCAAAGCACTTTAAAGAATCATGCTTTCTTACGTAATACATAAAACTAGTTTCATACTGTGCTTCTGAAAGTCTATCGTGCTGTTTTTCAAGTTATTTTACAGATGGCACGTTTAAAAACAACAATGGAAGCATGAATTTCTAGTGACTGCAATGCAACACTGCATCCAAAACAAGATGTTTCCTTACAACTAAGTTAAAGTGTGAGTGCATTATGTAATAAACAATAGCAGTTTGGTCATTTTAATCTTAATTCTGTATACAACAAAATTAACATTTGTGTTTCACGAACTAAAATCCCATGACATAAACGTAAATTCTGTTTTGTAAAAATCTCAACAAATTATTGTCTGAAAAGAAAAGCGTATCTAAAACAGAAGACCAAGTTTAAATCTACTCACTTTCTTCAAGAATTTCTATATTTAAGACTAGCATGACATATAAGACACAATAAGGCACAATGGGTGGTACAAACAAATGAGTACAGTTGTCCATGAAACTTGTTCTCTTCCACAAATACTAAAATATGTACCGCTCAAGATAAATTTTCTCTTAAAAATGAAATACATCATTTTGTTATGAAAGTCCTATACAAAATTTTAAAATTTACACCATCTGAGCTGCCAAAAAAATAAAAAAATTGTATCTTTTTCCACAAAACTAAATTTCTCACCAGCACATCCAGCCACTGGGAAAAAGATATCCCAGCACTCTGGAAATGAAGAGCATTATTTCCCCTGTGTTTAAGACAAAATATTGTATTCTGCATACAGTAGTGTATTATACTTTAAAAAGCGTAGTACTATTAAAATTACAATATTGATTTGGAAATTATTGGTTCACTGCCTGGATGAAATAAGGCACTTTCTTCCAGTGGGCAGCACTTTTCACATATATGGAGATGATGAATCAGGTTCTGGTTAAAAACAAAAAAGGGGCTCAGTGAGGTCCCAGGAGACGACAGGAACGTTTCAACAGCAGGGGAAGACACAGGAGGTAAAACCTGGAGATGAAATTCTACACAGAAGTGGTCACTCTGTCAATGGCATTATTGACCTCGTTTTTGTTTGAATCCAGTCCTTTAGCAGCATTCATATCATTCCGTAAATTCTCCACTGTCTTTTTCATGTTCTTTAATTCTCCAGGGTGTGGAGTGGCTCGCCTTAGAAGTGTTCTCTAAAAATAAACAGTGCAATAAGTGGTTTTGCCTTCGTCTCTTTGAAAAACAACATACACTTTCAAGGCTTTAGCATTTACATACCAAATATTAGTTATTGATTTAAAAAAAAAAATCCTCCCTTTTCCTTTTCAAACTACTATGCTTAATTTTGAAAGTTTTTTTCCATAGCTGCTTGTTTACAAAGACAGTGAAAAAAGTTTTAAGAACTGTCTAGGAGCATATATTTTCCCCTCTTGACCTACAAATCTGAAAGCCACTCAAATGAAGTACAAGTTCCAAAATGAAGATCCTTTAAGATTTAAAAAAAAAAAAAAAAAAAAAAAAAAAAAAAAAAAGATTTAGCTGGTTTTGAAAGAATCCAAAGAACCCAACAAGATCTCTTTACAGTGTCAATTACACATTTGTATGGAGATCTGTATGTTTTCCAGTCAGCTTGGTTCTCTTATAGATTGAAAACAAGTATCTTGAAAGCAAGAAGAGGGAGCATTTTTCTTGCATCTTAGACACAAGACTATCTAACATCACTATGCTGACACTTGCCAAGAAAACAAAAGTTACAAAAACTTCAGTTGGCATCCAGATTAGGTACCCACAGGACACCAAGAATAATTGCACAATATGCATCAACATAACAGATTTATACATGCAATCACTTTTTAGTGGCATATATGTAAACTACATATAGTGGAACTGGTAAACTACCTATAAATGGATGGATTGGTCCGTTAGAAATCCCACTGCCCCCAAAAAGGATCATAACTTTCTTTTTCTCCAAAAAATATTCTTGCCTCAGGTCAGGCTGTAATACCATGACTGAAAGCAGTTATCATTAACACCTGAGTCCTGGTAAGGGCATTCTCAGGTTGGCACAGTGGTTAACAAGCACCATTCTGAAATCCTGTATCAGTTAATCTGAAAACCATGCTTGTCAAAGACATTTAGTTTCTGGTACTTTAGACTAAGCATTTTACTTGAAAACTTAAATATTAATTTCCCTACCAAGAAAGAATCTTTATATTCATTTTTTAAAGACCACGCCTGCAGTGTGCTACAATCCAGAGAGTGCTCTGAACTACCTCAGGCTGAGCTCTAATGAGGACCACCAGCAAGTTTCTAGAGCATTAGAAAAGCATGCTGAAAATTTGATTGAAGTAGTCTTAATCTTTACATAGATATTTAATTGTTAATAGAAGTTAGTAAAGTTAAAGACTTTTGCATTTTGAACTTCAGGACATGCAAAGCCCAACTTAATGGAGAGGTCTTATAAGTACAGTGACAGATGTTGCCACATCCTTTAAGTGGGAAACTAATGAGCAAAATCCTTGCTGTTCATGGACATTATGGTTATTTCAATGCAAATGATGAAAAAGGAAAAGGGGAGAAATACAGAGAAAGATAAGAAATAGAAACAAGAGTGACAAACAATGTAGCAGGGTAGCAAACTTGGTGGAGACACATGCCAGAGTGCTGGAATCCTAAATTAGGCCCTATATACTTTCAGGCAGTAAAGCTTCACAGATGCAGAGGAAGATCCTATCTTGTTTCTGGAAAGCTGGAAAGAAAACATCCTGAGGAGACACAGGAAAAGAAAACAAAACAAAGATCGCCCTGCATCAGAACTTAAATTCAAAACAGGAAAAAAAATAAAAAAAAAAACACATATTTTAAACTTATATGAAAAGTTTCAGCAGTCAACATGAACAGTTTCCACTGTAAGCACATAAAAATGCATGCAGTCACAGCTGAAATTTACAGCAAGACAGCTCAGACACTTTCCACACTTTTGCATTAAAGCCACAGTGCCTGCAGGTATCCAAAGATTTGGAAAACATACCATTTCATTATCCTCTTCATCTTTTTCATCTTCTAAGAAGCGAATTGCACTGACTCTGTTCACTGCCCGCTCATTCCACGTTTCATCTGACATCTCGTTTACCAAACTCTCCAATGCACCACATCGTGGCAGGTTATCTGTAAAAACAGCAAATGTAACTGAGGATTCGCAGCAATTCTAGGATGTCAGCACATTACAAGTGTTAATAACTGCAATATCCAACCAATCACTCATAAAAACACACAATTCTAAATCTGGATATTTTGCACAGAAAACGGAAGTTTTTTAATGAATACAAAACTAATTTCCAAATAAATCAGAAGTTTCTGTACCCGGGCTGTTTCAGGCTTGTGGTGGTTTTACAGTGTCGATTACATACTTCCACATACTGGCCCTGGTAAGTGTTTTTCTTTCAGACCAGGCCTGCCACTTCATGTTAGCCGTTTACCTAAATGGCACTCCATATCACAGTATCATTATTTTATCAGCCTTGTCCTTTTACTGTTGCTATGCACACGCGTCAAACAATCTTAATTCCAATCTTCTATCCTTGAAGCCATAAGATTCTTTTGGGGAAGAGGAAATCTGATTTCCACTACTCAAGCTTTTAAAGTCTGTCTCTCTCCACTACTCTTCTTGCTAATTTTCTCTAAACCTAAAGGGATTAACTCATTTGCTTGTTTTAATTCTTAATGTAACTTGTATTAAACCCAGAAACTGGCACAAAACAGCCATTTCTACACTGCTACTGTTTTAATGGTTTCTATTTGCTCCAGTCCCACAGTATTGAAAGACCTGAATGTATTGAAATTACTCTCACTAAGTATGGATACCTATAATACACGTATCTACAGCTGAGCTTGTCTCCTCAGGCTCCCTTTGTACTCGGTGGAGTGTTCTGGGATAGGATAAATTACTCTCCAGTGATTATAGTAAGAGTTTAAATATTAGCTCAGATTAATCCCATTCAGTGTTCACACATTGCTATAAAAGCTTTGGAGGACAAATAACATCCAGAACTTAGTGGAACAGCAAACCGTGAAAGAGTTTACAGTTCCACCTGACCAAGAGGCAAGTTTCACCATAAAAGGTAAAAGCAACTTAACATTACAATTCTATGCTTGTTAAAGAATATAATAAAGTAAGGCAGGCCTGCTCGAAAGAAAATTCACTTGCTGAGAAGTACAACATCTCCTGATTTTTAATAACTATTCAATTATTTTTCTGATAAAAAGATTGCAGCTGGAAAATCAGTTTTCACCATATATATATATATATATACGTAATTTAAAGCATATAAACAATGTACACAAATATGGACACCACTACTTGGCCAATAGCAAACACTGGAATAATTATATGATTAAGCCATCTTCTTCCAGGTCTGTATTTTTATGTATTGTACCTGGTTGCATTTTATTTTCAGTAACACATCTGGGAGCGTTTTCAAGTTATGATTACAAAAGAAAAAAGTTTACAAGTGAAAATTCATCCATAACTGTGCTCAACAGAGCTAATACATAGATATTAAAAAGTCTGTTTCACAAACCTTTCCGGAACAGAAAACACAGTAAATAAAGCCGTAGTATTTCTATACATAATCAAAAACTAACTCTAAGCATTTACCTTGGCAACCAGGCTCAGAAGGCATTTGAGGAAGTAATACACACGTTAAAATCTTTTCTCCTGTTTCAGGGTCTGTGTCGGTCTGAAACGTCAGCAAAGGTTGGGACTGGTTATCAGACAACCACAAAGCCTTCAGCTTTAAGGTAGTCAGTGAGAGGGGAAGATACGTCAGCCTAGTTCCAAAAAGAAAAGTGAAAAGTCAGGGTAATCTCCGGGAGACTTAATCAATGGTCATGAAGTTGACTCATAACTATACAATTCTGAGTTGGAAGAGGCAGGAGTGACACAATGCCTCACATTAGAGGCATTACAGTATTCGTCAACTCAAACTATCCCATTCCTTTAAAAACAATCTGTAGCTTAACTTTATACTGTAATTTTCTGTAGCTGTGAATATCTGCTAAAATAATGCTGAGCTTTTTCTCCTGTAATAAACTGCTCTAGGAAGGCAGACTGCTGCTCCTGCTCTGGAACCTTATATATACAATGGCCAGAACAGAAATCCTTATGAAATAATTATATTGCACAGATGAAATGCCATTTGCTTTTCCTCTGTTTTACCTTCCTACCAAGCAACTGCACCAATTTGCTGTTTTACGCTTCAATCTACCCCTTTTTGCACTTTGATTTATGAAGCTCATCAACTAAGATTCATGAAAAGCTGCAGAGTCAAAGTTGGATTGTTTGTCACTTGCATTGTTATCCCCAGGATACAACACTCAGTGGCACTTGTCATCAAGATAGGTAGTTTCAGCTGAAGCTCTACAGAATTGCCTAGATTATCAGTTTTAATTCAGAAATGCACAAATCCAGAGTTTTTCTTAAATCCTACCTTTTCCTTGGGGTCAAAGCAATCCAGAAAATTTACTCATGACAACATGCAATTTATGCTACTTTGGGCCAGACGGGAAGATTGCTGTGACAGTTTCAACAGCAATGTTAACACAACAGTTATAATTGTGTTTTTGCTACTTCATTCTTAGACCTAATGTCTTCTGTCATTAGAAAGAATTACGTAAAACCAGTAAAAGAACGTGACAATACAACAATCCCACCTGTTTCCTGCAACATCCAGGACGTGAAGTTCAGTGGCTTGTGAAATTTCAGGAGGAATTCGAGACAATCTGTTGTCACGTACTGAAAAGACATTAAGACTGCAGCATCCCCCGATCTATATTACAGAAAAAAAGGAAAGAAAAAAAAAGACTATTTTTATTGCAGTACTGTAATACAAATAAAGGCATGCAGTATGGGTCACATAAGATGTCATAGCACATTCAAGTTACAATGCCTGCAAGACACATCACCCAGAGGTACAGATTGCAAACAAGTAATAACTTAAAAGAAGCCTGACCTGAAGCTGGTATGTTGTAGCAGTTTCTTGAACAGCTTTGTTTGTGAATAATGTGTATCTTTACAAATACTTCAAGTTTTACCTACTTTTTATAGCCTTCCAAGCCAGGAAGACGTCAGTAACCACACAGATGTCACTTTGTAGACTACCCTCGCAAAAAATACTAGCTTTAATGTTCCATATTTCTGAGCTCAGTATTTAAATATTAATTCTTTCTTTCCTCATGGTAACTTTATATACAAAGGAGTGCAATGGGGCTTTAGGCAATACAAAATGCTAAATAAACCAATCAACTCCTGACATTTATTGAGTCAGCAAAGAGTAATGAAGAGTTCACAGAAAGTAGGCTTTATGAGTAACATCTCTGACGCCCTGTTTTATTAGAAGCATCTAATTTCAAAATAATTCCCATCTGAACTGGCCAATTCAATCTAATATCCTCTGTCTCTACTAATTTACCCAAACCTAAGCAGCTCCATTCCCAAGATAGTTTTGGGGTGCAAAAGATGAGATTTCAGTTTTATCCTGGAAGTATCTGCAATTTACGTCAAAGGTACGTATTTTTCAGAGAAAATCAACCCTCACAATTCAATTCTATAATATTGCCTTTTTGTTCCAGATGGCAATTACTACTTCTACATACATAAAGATTATTAGTTTTAGCAACTTGAAAGCTGCTTCAAGTAACTCTTTGTTCCTAGTCACAAAAGAAACTTACCTTTGTTTGCTTATCTTACGTAGCTTCAAAAAGCTGTTGTTTGTTTTCCAGTTACAAAACTCACAAGAGTGGAAAAAAGTTTCTTCCCTTACTTCAAATATTAGAAGAAAAATATTCAAAGCCTTTTGAAGCTTTCAAGTCAAGCAGACAGAACTGAACTAACGACAGTAAACTTCTTAGAAGACCTTAGCTCAAAAATTAGGGACTGCTACAGCTACACACATGTAAAAGGCTTCTTGTGTTACAATATAGCCAACACCTCACTTAATCTAGGTCAGAAGCACCCAAATCTGAGCTGAAATTACTTATGCGTTCTAGCTAACTGTCAGTTCTGTCCCTGTAAAATCTGTAGCTTAGTCCAAAACCAAGTTTTAGATGACATACACATACCACAAAAGCTTTTCCACCAGTGAAAGCAAAAATCATTTCAATTTAACCTATGCTATTTACCAAGGAAAAGGGCATTTTAAAAAGGATGCCACTGTGAGTTAGAAAATAAAACAATCAAATGGAGCAATTATACCCCACTCACCTTCCTTTATTATATAAATACATTTTAATGGAAGAAAGCAGATTATCAGCTGCTCATGGCTTCTGATTCACAAGCTATTTAGAGCGCAAAGTTACAGCACAACGTTCTGTTGACAAAACAAAATCTGGGTTGGCTTCTCTGAAATCACTGCCCTCTAAGATGCCACCGTTTCACATGAGTATCAGCTTCTCGGAGTCTGTGCGTACACAGGAGCAGCAACCTTGTTAGCTATTTTAGCTTGTGAATCAAAGCTCTTAGAAACCAGCGCTCAAACCACAAGCAAACACTTTTTAGTACAAGAATTCTGCTTGTCACTTGAAAGCATGTTAAGATTCTTAAATAATGTGCCTTGACACATTCGCAGGGTACGGAGTGCCATACAGAAAAAAACAGTATATAAACTGTCTAATCGGTTTATCTAACACAAGGAGTCGTGAAAAGCAAAAGATAAAAGTTGTGTGGATGCTGATGAGCTGGCAAGTGATGCCCTAACTGTACACAGTGTTCCCTTTTCTATGAATGAAGTTTGCATTATTCAGTCTTGGAGCATGAAGGTCCAAACAATTCCGGCAAACAAACAAAGTAAGCCATGCAACCCTGATGAGACTGAAATTTCTGTTACTTGTGACAATGGAAAAATGCAGCAGTGGAACCAGCCGGCCTGAGTCGTCATGCATTTAAAGCAGTTTAATGAGAGGTAACAGTAGAACCGTGGACTGAATAATACTTACAGGGTTATCAATTTACCTGACCCATAATTTTCCAAGCGGCTAACAATTAAGAAAATACAAAAGATGTTCAATTCATGTTTCTTTATCCATACTGGACAAGAGCATGCCAACAAATGGAGACAGAACATATGTTATTCTACTCCTACACAGGGTTAGAACTCACAAGCTGCTGCTATCTTCAGCTATTTTAAAGTTAATGGGTAATTGTTCAAAGTTTGGTTCATTCAGAGGTAGACTTTTGTTTTTTTGGTGACTTTTTTATTTGAAGAGGGCAGCTGAGGGGCATAACAGACAATACAGAAACCTTTGTATGAAACTTTTTCAAAAACACAGGCAGCATCTAACAAGCAGTTAGCATCAGGCAAGGTATCACAGAGAAAAAAAGACAGGCTGACAATTAAAAAAACTAAAATCTTTGTCATTTCAAAAAAGACTGGACTCGTTCAGCAGTACAGAAAGACATCAGGTCCAACATTTGAAAAACCAAAGTGGTATCACTGAGGCACAACGCACACACCAAATGGCAAGCCGAAAGAAACACATCACCGTGACCACTAAGAAGGAATACAATATAGGAACTTCGTTGGTTTGGGTGAGGGTCATCGACTGACAAAGAGCCAGGCACACTCTGCTCATGCTTTCCCTGGGTGTGATCACATGCTTACAACAGACCTTGCCAAACCGTGACGTGGGCACCAAGTACACGTTTTGGACCACAAGCCCACTTAACAGTTAAGCACATCGTTCATTTTGAGCACAAGACTTCGCTTAATGGACAAGCATGTGCTTAGTTTTGGGCACGTGAATAATTGCTCCCAAGCCTAAGGGTTTCATAGGTCCTCACATCCTTCTGAGGGGAACTGGACATCAGGAAAATGTCTCAGATGACTTGTGTTTGTCTAAGTCATTAACACTTTAAATAAACGTTTCATTCTAGCGACTTTAGCAAGAGTTATTCACTTGTCTCATCTCACCATCTCCAGAGAGCAGTCAGTTAAAACTCCAGATTAAAAACAAAAACAACAAAACAATGGTCAGACTGAATCTAAGGTACACAATGATTGTTAATATGAAGGCCTAATTTTGCAATCATTGATTTTACAGTGCTGTAAAGTCTCAACAAAACTGCTTATTTGCACCTGATGGGCTTTCTGAAGAGTATGAGTCTCACTAAGACTGCTCGAGGTTCCACACAAAACTCTGCCCTTGGAGAGGCTTTGGTGGTTATGTTGTTCTTCTTCTATCTCACTCTGATATTCACCTTTCATCAGCTTCTTCGTTCTGGAGAAACAGTAAGACTTGGACATGCACAAAGAACAAGTTGGCTGCTAAAACTCCCCTCTACGTTCTGAGAACGACCAGCATCCATCACTTTTTGACATCCACATACCTAGTGCCAGTTCATCTTAAACAATCCTCCAGAACTGGAAGTTCAGCACATCACTTCTCTGCTGATGTTGCTGATGGCTCCCTTTCTCTACTGCAGACAGGTTGCTGTTCCAACACCTGCATCAGTTGCATATTTTCGATCATCTGTCTTTTGCAGCACTTTTCTGTTACGGTAACCTTGTGGTTGCCATTAGTTTTTTCCTGCTGTTGACACCACTGCACCTGAATTGCAACTTTGTGTAGAAAAACCCATGAAGAGTTTACAGGTTCGCCTCTGTTTTCCTTTTTAGATCCCTCCCTTTAGAACCCTTTTGGTTCCTCTCGGTCCAGCCGAGCAGTTACAGCCATTCATCATCATTGACCGAATCTCACTGATTACCATGACACATCCTCATCTTAGTGCTCTAAACCAAAGCACAGATGAAAGGTGGGAAACTTAAAAGACTTGAAGTTACTTTAGTCGAATAACACCTTTTGGTCTCAGCATCTCTTAACTGCTTAAATGCTGTGACTCAATTCCACTGTCCTTTAACAGTTAGACTCTTTCACATGGGTATAAAAAATACAAAAGATACACCGTTGTGACAAACACTACATTTACTCTTTAGTACGTGACTAGCTGAGGCCCAGTGACATCTCTTTATTTAACTTTCAGTACAGCTGTCAGCATCAAGAACTCTCAACCAGGCTTTTAGAACTCAGAAAAATGTACTGGAAATTTAAACACAGTTCCTGTTTTGTTGTAAAGCCTTTTCCAGGGTGTCATAACCAAAATTTTGTGTGGATTCAGAGCAAATAAAGTCAGAATTTTCCTTGGCCCCAGATAACATGGATTAATTCTTTAATTGCAAGCATGGAATATATTTAGACATGGAAGAAACTGCCCAATTCACTGTAAGTAGCAGTATCAGCTATTACTAACTTTAAATTGGCTAGGAAAATCTTCTACAAACACACTTCAATATCTCCTGCATCACCAGAGAATAGTGCATGAGGAGCACAGCAACAGAGCTTCCCTGCCGTCTGATTCAAGACAAGTTTTCCTGCATTTTTCCTTAGTGCCTTTTTTCTGTTTGAGAAACACATTTACAGAAACGAGGGGAGAGACGTAGGAAGTCAAAAAACAGAATCAACAAAACAGCCCCAACTTGCTGAAAAACTAGAAATGTAAAAAGCACGGTTATTGCCAAAGAAACCCTGCAGTTTCACCTCCTGCAGTACTAATTCTCAGCCACAATATACCTCAGAGCCAGGAAGGACACATTACCAGATCTCTGCAAGTTGTAGAGACTCATTAATGAAAGCACACGAACTGGAAAACATTCCAAGGAGGTTATTTATGTAAGTGCCAAAATCAACACACCAGTTTCACCAGCGCTCCAGTGCCAGGGTGGGATTTCAATATGAAAGAGTCACCAGGCAGGTCTTTCAAGTAGAAGGGGAAAAACATTTGTAACTACGAACAGGTTTAGACATACTCGGTTCTTGCTGAAGTCTGTTTCACTACTCATTTCACCGAGAGAGGGATCAAGCTGCAAGATGAGATACTAGAGATGAAGTCTGTGACTCAAGCCTTTGTCAGGCATTCAGCTGGTTCACATTTCACCTTATACACCAACACCACATCCAGAAGAACCTTTGAACCAGGAAACTTTGAAGGGGTATCGCAAGCAAATTCCTCAGTAATCCCAAGTCAAGAAATGTTACACCAAAAGGGGGAGACCGGTTTTACAAGTGTGCACAGAAGGAATCTGACAGCGTAATGGCTTGACAGGCCGACCCAAAATCCAATCCAAGTAAACTGCTAACAACAACAAAGAAAGCTAAAATTCATAAGTCATCTCAGACTATATTACAATATTAGAGCAGGCAGACAATTTCTGCCTTTATACCTACAAACGTTCCCTTTGCTACGGGAATAATTCTGGATGGGGCAATAAAGATACTAGTGTGTAGACACGATATCAGTTGCATGCTTTCTATAACATCAAGTTCCACTTTTTATACATGCATTTTTATCAGACGCTGCATCTTTGCCCCCTTTATCCAAGATAAATCAGTAAAACCATGGCCCACACCCATTTGTGATAAGGCTGAAGACCACAGCTGCACAGCTGGCCTAGCAGTTCTGTAAAGCACAGAAAGGAAGAGAGAAAGGAGAAGGGAAAACAGGGGAAGATACCAAGCAAGAGTATCTGTAATGCACACTCCACTTTTACACTTGACTCTGCTTCTGTGAAGGGGGAACCAGCATACAACCACTAATACTGATGGACATGTAAATGTCTGAGACCCCAATCTTCACCACACCATCTCAGGAGACACACAGCAGGCTAGTGGCTGGCTTGAAGTATTAATTAGTCAGTTTGAGATGAAAATAATTGGAAAGGACAGTGTGCTTTCTCGCTATCAAGCAGAATGTTCCAAGAAACAGAAAATGGTGATGTGTTTTTCAGTTTAGGTGCTCTATCAACGCATTTTGTTTTAGTTTTTTTCCAAGTCAGTAATTATGAGAAGCAAAGTAGAAACAGAACATGCCACCAGAACACCAAATTGTTCCTCCCTGCCACCCAAAGGGAAAAAGATCATTTGCCTCTACCACCTCATCAGCCGTTTATGTATGTTACCATTACTAACTCAGAATTCAAACCCACTGATCTGGAGGACAGAACCTCCAGAACCCTCCAGGATACAAACCTGCAGTTAAAGAAAGACTAACTTCCTTTAAAAAAAGCAAAACATACTTTAATGAAACATTCTGTTACACGTGATTTCAAAGTGTTTGCTCAAATGAGAAAGCCACTTAGGTGTGGAGACCTTCACAGAAAAACAAACAAACAAAAAAACACAACAATCTATTTCAAAGAAATGGATGCCAAGGAGCTGTTTCCTCTGTTTCTCTGCCAAGCTCTCTGTGAATCACCCCCTCCCATCTCTATTTCATGGGCTTTCTACAATTTCTCAGCACATCTCATTCCAGGTACCACCTTTCATTTCCTCATCACCCACCTCCCTCAAACACAAACTTGTCCCCTACTTTATGCTACCCCTAGTGCAAGTGCCCCCTCCCCTTTTTCTCCAATACCAGGAATCCTACGTGCAGGAATGGTCTCCACACACTTTCTTGTTCTTCACTTCACCCTTCCGTACCCCCTCTCCTTCCCTGACTGGGCAATGATTTCTACCTCCGCCATCCACTTCTGATGTCCCCTGTTTCTTGTTCAGCATCAGTACCTTCTTTTTCCTGTACCAAGCACTCAATTCTGTTACCCCTCTCAAGCAGCCCCATATTTATCCTGTTTTACTTGCATCTGAATCCAAGCTTCCTCCTCTACCCTTGCCCCTGCTCCTTCCAAGCCACACTTTTTGCCCTAATACACCTTCCCCTTCCATTAGGCCTCATGTACAAGTCCAAGACCCTACAGATACCACCAGTTTCTCTTATACATTTTTCCCCACAGGATAGTAAGTTACTCTCCCTGTGTAACAAATAGATGATAGACTGTTTTCCCTGTGTCGCTTCATACTCAATGCATCCCAAGTTTCCTCAACTCTATCTAAATATGTGTGAATTATCTGGGAGATTTCCCCCCATCATTAACTAAGAAAAGTGCTTATACCACTACATAACATATTAATGACCAACCAAAGCACATCAGTAAAACCTTCCACACTATAACAGCCCAATTCTGTTTAAAGCTACACTAGACAAAAAATTGTACAAGTCTCAGGTACAGATTGCTTAGGACACTCATGAAATGCATTAAGGTCTTTGTAAAGACATGGAAAGCTTTCTGCTGAATGAGCACAAGATCAAACTGTCATTAGATCCCAACCCAGAAACAGTTTTCTCAAGATCCCGTCGCTTGCTAGCATTTATGCAATCCATCTCGGTACGCCCTCAGTAATTTTCTCTTTAGAACTAGTAGCAGCTCTGCAGAGGAGACACTGTCCTGCCCAGGAAGCTGTAGTACTCACACCTTTCTCCTCCCTCCGTCACCCCGACTCAAACACACATTTAGAAACCAAACCAGAAAGGGACATTAAGGGCTATCGTGTAGCCCCTTCTCTGTAACCAACCCAATGAAGCTCACACCCTGGTCATTGGAGAATTACCTGGACAAAAATAACAGAGAAACAGTAGTGCAAATGGAACTCTCAGTCACGTGCTCCAACCTATTGCAAGTATGCTGCTTTCTCTTTTAAGTGTCAATTCTAGAACTTAATGCTGAACTAAGCTCATAAGGCCATCATTATTTTTAAATTCACATCAGAAATTCTAGCCTCATTTCACTCCATACATTGTTATGATGGACAAGAAGCACTTCCAGGAAGCACTTCTTTACTGTGAGTGACTGAGACGACGAGATGTGGAGTTTCCCTCCTCGCAGATCTTCAAGATCCTGAGCAACCTGCTCTCGGTTTCTGTGCTTGAGCCAGGAGGCTGGACCTGATGACCCCCACAGGTCCCTTCCAACCTCAACCGTTCTGTGATTCTGTGAAGAAGTCCTAGTGATCATTGCAGTAAGATTTCAGGTATCAGTGATGTGGGTCACTTCAGGTCCTCACATTTAAAGGTAAAATTGTCTGAGATTTCCAAAACCAAGGAAACCGTCCAAAAAATCGTTTTTCAGATTTAGAAACCTTCCCTTCACTCCTGCTCACAGGAGTGAGGCTAGGAAGACTCCTGGTAGTACTTTTATACTACCACCAAACATATCTATGCTGAAGTGTATTCACTCAAACAGAACTTCTAGTCCTCAAATAGTGCTGGATCTGACATCCACACTGGGAATTACTAGTTACAAGTTGATTAGACCTGGGCCTTTATTTTAAAGTGCAAACACATTTTGCACTTCCATGCCACGGCTACTGTTCAGATTTACACTGTTCAGCTCTAATGGACAAGTTTCTAGTTGTGATCTTTCTGGGAAGAATATCCAGTGGTTCAAAGCTGCCTGTTACTTCTTGTAGGCATGTGAAATCAGAGTTTTTTGTTTGTATAATCACATCTATTAAAGTTAATTGCACAAGACTTACCTCTTTGGGCAAAGATGTTAATTTGTTTCTATCGGCATTCAAATTATTCAGCTTCTTTAGTTTCCCAATGCTCTTCGGCAATGTCTGTGCCAACAAAAACAAAGTAATAAGCAAATTAATTTTGTAAATTCACAAAGTCAGAACAAAAAACTTATCTCAATTTAAATACGAATTAAGAGACTGATTGATTTTCAAAACTGGCACGTAGTTATCCCCAGTTATTAACATGCCTTCCAAAGTTGTTCCAAGGTCTTATCTTGCAGAGGAAACATTCAAGAATTTCAGTTTCTAACTCATGAGTGAATTCGTGTTATCTCTGCAGTAAGATGACAGATGCACAACAGCTGTTAACAGAAGCATGTATGCAGGATGTCCGTATTATCTAACTTGAATGTCACTGAATAGCTAATTGAAAGGCAAACCTCTCAGTTAGGTGCTACGAACTGACCTCCGGAGAAGTGTCTTTCCAACAGGCTTAAGCTCCTAAGTTCCCCAAGCACCAACGTAACTTAAGAAATGCTCAACATCAGATTTTTATAAACGCTTCAGCTTTCAATTTCAAGCGTCAGCATCATGTGAAGGCAATTTTAAAATAATGGAAGGAAACACCTAGTGGAAAGGAGTCTGAAATTTCATTTTAATTGACCACATGTCGTATTTGTCATATTTATCTGACTGGAGTAGAACAGCAGAGCAAGGAACAGTGCAACAGTAGCCCTGCAGCACTTGGGGTTTCTATTCAGTTCCAACAAGTCTGATCCACGTAACGCACAGCAAAAATTGGCAAAAACACAATGCAGCACAAACTCCACATTAAAAACACAACAAAGTAAATGATACCTGCACTCCAGGTGCTCCAATTCCCTTAGTGATCATGAAAGTTTCAAGAGTGAATATGTAATTGCTTAGACCTTTGGTGGGAGAATTTTTACTACACACAATTGATCTTCAGCATTCATTTAACAGGTTAGAAATAAGATGCATCTAAAGGAAGCTTGCTACTTAGCAGGAAGTGATGGTGATTCACTTACAAGCTAAGTGAATCAACACTTCGCAGCAGGTCTTACTGCCAGCAATTTGAGCAGTCACGACCACACTTACCTGCAGTTGGTTTTCTGTTAGAACTAGTTCTGTAAGGCTTTCACAGTCTCCAATTGAATCTGTTAGTTGAATGAGTTTGTTCTGATCAACCTTCAAAATGGATAGTTTCCTCAGTTTTCCTGGACAGAAAGAACACTACGTTTGTTTGTCTTAGTGACCTCAGATACCCTGCTTTAATTATAGAAAAATCATTCTGCTGTAAACCTTTTAGAAATTCTCTAACCCAATGAAAGATTTTTTTTTTTTCATGTAATAGAAATTCAAGCAGTGCTTCACTTGGCACCTGTAATATTTGTGCAAGTTTGTTTATCTTGAATATGAATTCAATGATGTAATAGTCATATTTCAGCATGTTAAGTTGTATTAAAATTGCAATCTGAATGGTACTCCATCTAAAGGCAAGGACTAAAAGTTAAATGTTTTCCCAAAGGCTTATAAACAGGGGGAAAAATATATTTTCCCCCTCAATTATTCCATGTTTACAAATAAAGGAGCATTTAGAAGATCACCTATGTCTACTCAGTCACAATAAGAAAGGCTTACACTAAAGCAACTGCCCAAACCCAAACAGGATCAAGTCTTCGTCCTAATATACAACCCAGTCAGTCGAACACAAAACCGAAGTTTATTTTTTAGAACAGAGACCAAACTTCTTTGAAGGTCTTCTCTCCAGGAAGGCCAAAATACTATTTCAGAACAGAAAGCTCCTTTATTCCAGAATGATCTTTCATGAGCTGTGCAAAGCAGAGCTGACCCAGGCAGCGCCCAGGGCAGAGAATTCAGGAGGCATTAGTTGCTGACACCTCCCTGCTCATCCCCGCTGTCCACAACAGTTCCAACAGGCCAGCATACCAAACTTGCTGCTGATGCTAAATCACGAAGACATGGCTGGTGCGTGGAAAGGCAGCCACGTAAAAAGAAAACCTGGAGTCCAGCAAGGTGATGCATGGAGCTCTGCACCTGGACAGAATAACCTGTACAGGCTGGGAAGTGACTGGTTGTACAGGAGCCTTGCTGGAAATGACCTGAGGACTACAGTGGTCACCAGGATATGGATTAGCAGTGAGATGGCACCAGAAATAAAGTAAAAATTAAATGGGCTACATTAGGGGGTAATTTCATCCAGCAGATCAACAAAAGTTACTGTATTTCATCTCCTGGGCTCTGGTGAGGCCACACCTGTAAAAGCAGGCTCAGTTTCACATCCTAGTGTGGAAAAGGGGATGGGGGCCCCACACAAAGCTGCTGAGGCAGCAGGGATACAATGTGAGCTGAGGATGAGGGAGCTGGCTTCGTTTACTCCAGAAAAAGGCAGCCAACGAGGCATCAGGGAGCAGCCCACAACTACTCAAAGGACAGGTACAGAGATGACAGAACCAAACTTTTCTGCAGTGGCAGGTGAGACAGCAACAGCCACAAATTCAAGGGTGGGAGGTCTCAGTGGGACATCAGGAGAAGCTTCCTCAGGGGGAGGTGGTGCCGCACTGACACAGGCTGCCAGGGGGATGCTGGAGCAGCCCTTGTCGGGGGTTTCAGAGACCTGGCAGAACTGCTACAGCTGGTGTGAGGGGTTGGCGGTGGTCAGAGCCTTGCTCTGAGCAGGAGCCAGCACCAGATGACTTCTCCAGATCCAGTAGTCCAACCAACAGATCAGCGATCAGCTGAGCTCCTCCCAGAAGCTTCCACAGAGACCAGCGAGGTTTGCATCAATCACAACGCCAGATTTTCTCAAATTCACTTAATACATTCTGGTATTACACAAAGTGAGTGAGTAGAGCATCCCTACCCAATTTTCCAAACACAAGTCATTTATTATAGTCATCTAAGTAGCACATTTTTTGTGCTTGTGACAAAAGCACATTCAAGAAAACATTATAAAAGTGACGCAAACGAGGCCTGGCCCTTCACAGTCACCTTCCCCAGCAACAGACCTGCATTTAAAAGGGTTCTCAGGAACAGGCAGCTCCTTTGTCCACCAACTTGTCTTAAAGACAAGCTCCCCTTTTGCAAGCTGCGTGCTCTGTACCCTCTCAGATGATAAAGCACCATTTCTGATGTACAAAACTGTACTGCCCAGCTCAGGTCATCAGAAAGGGCTCCTACAACCACCTACCAAGCACACACTATTCAACTGTAGGACCTACAACACTCACCCCACAGCTCTAGATTTAATTTCTAGAGAAATATTTATCCTTTCTTAGGTTTATATAGCATATAGAGAGAACAGGGAGGTCTGTCCATTCTTTTCCACATTCTCATTTAAACCAAGTTCACTAATCCTCCTTCCACTACCTTTTTGAAAAAAATGCCTGGCAAGGAATACTCTTCCAACATGAAACATTCTGGAAAAACAGCTCATGGGTAGTAAAGAAATAATGCGTCACTAACTACTGCATGGGCAAAAATATTTGCCTTTAAAAAGGCACGGGTAAGGCTTCAGGAAACATTGCTCAATTACTAAACCTGTTATGAAGGGTCGAGCACAGAAAGGTTGTAGTTTGGATCCTCAAGGGTGGAGGCTGAAGCTGGAACAGCCTTCCACTGGGTTCAGTACAGGATTAACCACATTGTTTGGCTCAAGATAATTACACATCCCACTAAAGAGGATGTCTTTTGTAGTGATACTGTCAGTCAACGTTATCAAGGGACCTACAGCATGTTACAAGCTAGAATTTTACACTGCTGCAGAGTTATGACTGTGATGTGGACACAGTAGGAATACAGAGGACATTAACTTTTATTTTGTTCTGGTAGCTATCAAGTGCAGGCCAAAAAAGAATTAAGAGGTAGTCATTATGCTAACAATTAAAATGCAAAATTAATAGAGCTATGTATTTCACACCAAGGGAAAAAAAAAAAAAAAAAAAAAAAGCTAAGACAAACTCGTCTCTTACACAGAAAGAGAAGACTTCAAAAGACTTAAAACAAGCGACTTCCAATTTGCACAGGATAAAATGGTTCTGCATGGCAACATTCACCTTGTACTTACCAATGCCATCAGGTAGGACCTGAATTAAGTTCTGAGAAACAAGCAAGTCTGTTAAAGAAGTCAGACCATTAATTTCTTCAGGGAGGCATTCCAATTTATTTTCAGAAACATCCAGACAAAGCAGGTTTTTCAGGTTTCCTACTTCCTGCGACACAAGAAGAAATTTAAGTCGTGTTCAAACATGCAGCAAAGCAATTTGAAAAATGTACTATCACAATGAAATTCCAGAAAGAAAAGCAATTCTTTGCGTGACCTCTAAGTGCTGAAAAAAGGAGGTAGTTAAATTTTCCGTGATAACCCAACCGAGCGATTCAGTTGGGGTTTCTTATTCTAAATACTACAACTGGCCTCAGCAGTCTGACAAGGCTTGCAAAGCACACCCAGGCAAGCACCAACCAAAACTGGAGTTTTCTTCAAGTAAAGACTGCAAAGTTGTTTTTTTCAGAACTACAGATTATCAAGCTCCGCATAATTAAAGTCAGCCCCTCCCAATTAACCCTAGGCAAATTCGGATTAGTCTCTCCTGGCTGATACAGCAACATGCCATGACATCTAGGGATTTCCTATCTTCACATCTCCCTGCCGCAACAAATGTAGAAACAGGAATGGGAGCGTTGCTCTAGCAAGCACCTTCCAAGTTACAAGTTGCACTGCTATCATCTACAATTATTAACGATTACTAAATTTTTACAGTGATAACCTGACAATTAGCTTAAAAGTCTGACAGAGAAATACCTTTCTCCCTATAAGCTATCAGAGCACCCTCCCTTTCCCCACGTACACACACACCCCTATACACGTTCTAGAATAGTTCACATTTTAGTCATCTAAATCATCCGCAGGGGAACAGAATCGGGGAAAGAAGGAGTTTGTCCTTTACTCTTACATATAGGCAATTTGCATACATGGACAGCCTTGATCCTAACTCACCAGACCATTCCTTCTGCTTACAAAATGCTTGCCTCTCAAGAGAATCTTTCATTAAGCCCAGTCCTTATTCCTGCAAGTTCATCCTTTGGACGTTCCACAAAGTGCACAATTATGGCCAGCTTCAATGAAAACTAAAAGTCACGCCTGACCTTTTATGAATGATGATCAGTGTTTAAGAACGTGCACTTAAAAATTGTTAGGCCAGCCCAACAACAACCAAGTCACTAACCTATAACCAAACTCCAAGTTACACTGTTGACAATGAGATCAATAAAGCAAATAACAGCAAGCTGCTCAAGGAACAGGAGAAAACAGGTTTTGACTTGGCTCTGAAGGAAGAAGAAACCTTTCCACACATTATCATTGTTCTGAGGAAGGAGAATTTAGAGTGCTCTGCGACTTAAATGCTAGGACCCCTCTCCCCACAACTGATGTCAGATGGGGGATTTGCCTGCACAGATCAAAATTTCTATTCGTGGCAGCTGTTTTATCATGGAAAATTTCAGTTAGATAGATATAAAAAAAAAATTAAAAGTGAAGGTTAGCTCAGCCAATTAGTGGTTCCCTGATCATTGCACAGGGATTGTAAACAGAGGATGTGTCATTCTATAAACAGAACAATGTGCCTATTATCAAACTCCTTTGTCGAAACGTCTAAAAGAAAGTGTCTGACAGCACAGTATCATGTATAATCCTCTAAAGAGGAAGAGAAAACCCTTAAAACATCCAAAACCAAACCCAGGCAAAGTGAACTGTGAAAACAAGTCAATTTTAGACTGTCTCCCTTTAGGTATAAATGACAAGGTTTTCTTTTAAAAACATCTTCAATACAGTATCATTAGAGCCCATCTTTACCTGAGGTATTTCAGCTAATTGGTTTCCATCCAACCAGAGGTCTTTAAGATTGAAAAGTGCACCAATTGTTTCTGGCTATAACACAAAAAGTAATAATGTCAAACAACACAGGACTTTTCACCAAACAGCCATCCCATAATTACAGTTTGAGTAAACCAAGTAAACCTTACTACACAAGCTACAGTCCAATGCAACGAGGGTGACTGGAAGCATTTGGAAACTCCACCAGACAAAATAGCTGTCGTAGCTTAATAACCTACAATACTTCACCTGACACGCACTAACAAGCTGCATGCAAACTCTTCATCTACTGCAAATCCAACATTTTACTGAGTCAGCTTAAGGGAGGTGACATATTTTCTGGTAGACCTATCTGCCACAATTTAAGACACTGAAACCCCAAAGTTTGCCTCTGCCCTATCCCAGCGATTCCCACTCCCCTCTTGAAAATACAGCAGAGCATTTATCTGTGCTCCTCCCTTCCAGTTTCCAACAAATGCTCATGTGTTCACTTCAACTGCTAGTGCAGTTTGCGCCCTTCCACGCTTTCATTTTTTCCATTGAAAAAGCCTGTGGAGCACTCATCTTCTAGAGAACAGGTGCAGAAATTGTTCAGGCAAAGTAATTTTCCACTGAACAAGATGCAGCAGATATGGGAAGGTCTATCTCACTGCCAAAATTTATCTGCACATACAGAAAGACTCTCCCCTCCACACATTCTTTTCTTTTTCAATTTTGGATGTCCCATGGCCTGTTTAATTTAAATTATGCGTGAAACAAGACCAATGTGCACTTTCAGTGGCGTGTTCTCTTACCAAGTGATAAAGTTCATTGTTTCCTAAATCAAGTTCTTCTAGTCGCTGCAGCTGGGCAAGCGATCTGTGAGATAAGTCAAAACAAAACCGCATCAGACTAAACCAACAGAAACCAAATGTATTTGAATGAGCTCATTTTACTGAAACTCGTATTTCAAATTACAACACATTGTAGACAGACAGTTATTTTACCGGGCATGGACTACTTAGAGAAATACCTTACCTAAAAAATAATTTGGTTTGTCAGCATACTCGTACGCCTTTGAAACATAAAACTTAGTATAGGCAACCAAATCATTATCCTTGATTTTATATTTCAGTCTTTGGAGTGGACAATGCCATTTAGTTTAATAAAGTTTGATAAAGTTGGTTAGATTTATTTTTAAGGAGCATTTACAGTTACACAACTGAATAGAAATTCCACATAGTGGTCACGTGACAGTACCTAAAACAGTGCTAATCAAGATTCACCAAATTCATCATTTCTCTTCTCAACCTGATATGTCAATTTCTGAAGAATTTCAGGTTGGATTTGAAGATGCAAACAGGGAAAACCCCAAAAGGATGTAAAAGAGGTTTTCTGAACATGAACAGACACAGAGAACATGAATTTCCTTTCCTGCTTCAAAAGCATTCTTCTTCTGTAGAGCTTTTGCTTACCTTCTCAAAAGGTGCGATAGCATGAAAACCAGAGAGCTGTCAGTTACATTACCGACAAGCCAAATTTTCCATCCAGTAGCAATAACATTGCCATCATTTATGCTAGGTTACTTCTGACACTGAATGGAGAAACCTAGCTAGCAATTCATAACTGCTGATCACTGACATTTAAAGTTCCTTGTGGCTCACAGCTATAAACAACTGCAACGGAGATACTGGGAAGACTGACGGGACAAAATGGACCCAAATGTAACTAGGGAACAGAGTCTGATTAAAGTAGCTTACATCTATTACATTATACACTAGATGATCTAAACAAACTGAACGGAATTCATGGGAGCTCCTGCAAGAAGCAGCCAGGCAGTGAAGAAAGGAAACTACTTCACTACAGAAATAAAAAGCTTCTTCCAGGCAGCCAAAATGGATCCCCAAACTGTAACCGATTAATCTTAAATAACTGATTGATCTTATGAAAGAGCACCGACTCCTCAACCACAATGCAGACAGTATAGAGACATCTAGATTTTTTTTCCCCAAAAACCACTGGGGGTGGAGTTGGACTTCAGACATTAGTAGGCCTGGTTTTTCATAAAGGCTTTGATCTCCGGGTTTTTGAAGCTTTTGTTTACTCAAGTCCCCAAATGAATGCTTATTTAAATTTCATGAAGGTCCACAGAGCAATTCAGAATTGAAAACTCTGAGATCCCATTATCCTGCTTTCACAGTTATGAAATTTCAGCATGGGAGCAATCCAAACTACCCCTCCCACTGCTGATGCATTAGTTCAATGCATGCAGGAAGAAATGTTCGGTGTTGCTGTATTTTACAGAATAGTTACACAGAGCAGAAACAATCTACACAGACTGGAGATGCCTGCAACTAATCAATTACAGCTAGAACAAATGGATGTAACTAAGCGTTATTAAAACAAAGTTGTATCCCATAAACGTTGTCAATCTGCACTGAGTATTTTTTCTAGCTGTCATTCAGTTTCAGATGTTAGCAAATTTTTAGAATAAGAACATTTTACACTAAACACAATCAAACATTCAAAATGTCACTTACTCAGGTAAATATGTCAGCAAATTTTCTCTAAGTTCCAGTGAAGCCAGGTTGTAAAGGCTAAAAAATAAAATAAAAAACATATTTTAATGCAGTCTTTCTTTTTATATTCTACGCTTTCAGAAGAAAAAAAAAAAAAAAAAAAAAAAAACAGTGTTTACATAGTTTAAAACAAAAATCTGCTGTGAGCTGTTTGGTTTTTAACTCGATCAGACCATCATGTGAAGTGAAGCATACCAAGAGGGGAAGTCTTTGCTTGTTTTTCTGCAATACTTCAAAACACTAAAGCTAGAAAGTAAACAGACAAAAGACAATTTTCCACTTGTTAAAAGGTCGGTAGTTGCAAATTACTAAACGGAGCATATTCATGACACGAATTTACGTCTTTGCTTTCAGAATCTGTCACGGGCTACAAAAGTTGGAGAACATCAGGTAAACTCATCACTGCTCTAACTACAGCACGCTCATTAACGTAAGTGACATTATGCTCCTAAGCGGCTCACTGCTCCATATCCCAGGCTTTTACTAACATCACCATAGCAACATTCAGATTTTTCAGGGTTTTATTTATGACTAAATGGAACACAAGGAGTCAGACATTATCCCAACACTATAATCTGCTCTAATCCTTCAGCGTCCTAGGGAAAAAATACAAATCAGATATGGTGACTACAAATAAGCAGTTCCCTACAACAGAATATGTTCTGCCTTGCTGTGCAGGGGAGGGGGACAATGTCTTGTGCCTTAAATAATATCTAGATTAAAATAAAAACAATTCCACTGAATTTGAAACACCTGTTAAATTCAAAGCCAACATGTTTTTTGTTTGTATACCTCAGAAAAACAAAAACATGCATTAAGGCCACATAAAATTGGAATTTTGTTTTCACTTCAAACAATACCAACATACTGAATCACTCAATTGCTCGTTAGCTCCAGTAGAAAAGCAGCCGATACCCTGAATAAAACTGAAGAAAACCTTTCATTTTGTGACTCCAACGCAGCTATATAAGCAGGCAAGGCAACATAATCGATGTAATGAGTTATGAAAAGGGACAGAAGATTTTTCACAAATTGAGTTTGGATGGTGTCTGAAAAAAAACACACCTTACTTCAAGCACCAATTTTGCACTGCATTCAGAAAACACTGAATGAAGTCACAAAGGAGCTTTGATTACATCCTGAACAGCCCTCCCCAGCTTTTCAAATGAGCAAATTTTACCTAAAGGGCTCTGCGTTCCTCCAGAAGAAAAACAGTTAAAACGCACCATATGGGTGAAAACATTTAACTAGAAGCTTATTACAAAATCAATTAAAAGTGAGAATAACTCAACTACTGCCATTCAAACTCATTTGACAGAAACTAGGTAGCAAGGAAGCCATCTCTCCAATGACACGAGATAGGACTCTCACATAAAAAAATTAACATTATAAAACATGAGGGAGGATGGGACACATACCTGACATCCCCACATAAACCAAACTAGTGGAGGAGGAGAGGGAAGCAGCGAAGGAGAACCATGTTTCTCCAGAGGTTTCATGATGTGGGTCTGCTCTTACCACCACCTCCAGATTTCAGCAACAATTTGCTTTACAGGTTTCCTTTCCAGAAATCTATTCCAATAGATTCCAGTTCCTTCAGAGTTTGCTCTCTCTTCAAGCTTGTATTAGGTCAGCTCCACAAACAACTTTTATCAAGAGAATACAAGAAGGGTGCACACAGCACCAAGCTGCAAGTAATCTCGTGTTTACAAAGCATCCTTCATCTACTTATCTCCCTCCCCATCACATTGAAGTGTCGATGAGTAAAATGGTGCAATCTCTTAATTTCTCTTCTTACATCAGACACCACTTCAGCTGTGGTTAAACAGAAATCCTTGTCAGCAAAACCACGTTAGACAGCAAGAACCTGGGAGCCACCTCCTCAGCCTACAGTCTCACTGTATCATTAATCTGGGACAGGGCAGTGAATCGGCTCAGGAAATTGATCCTCCTTAAAAATAACCCAGCAAAAAAGAATAATACAGATCCCTAATCCAACGTACTATAAATCCCCTTAAACACCTGGGCCAGTACAGCTGCCGGAAAGGTGCAAGGAGGGCATCTGTGCTGCCTCAGCCAGTAGTACCGTGGTAGGCCCTGGGTAGCTGTGGCCCTGCAGATCCCTGCTGATAGCTGGATTTGCACCCAGCTGCTGATCGTGTGCTTTACAGCAACTGTGGCTGACCACAGGCCCGCGTTATATGGGAGTCCACTACCTGTGGGATTATGTCTTCATGCCCAGTGACACAGCTTTCTAGATGAGAACTTCTTTATTCTACAGCTGTTCTTACTCCAAGTGTGCTTACAATTACAGCTTCACCCTGGAACAAAATAAAGACACTTCCCTCCACCCCTTTAATCTGTCCTTTGTACTCCTTCCAGGTTCTCAAGTCCAGTCCAAACACAATATAAGCAGACCCCAATAGGCACAATGAAGTCATGTAAAATAGAGACTAAGGCTACAAAGTTTACATCAGCAAAGCTGTTCCATTAGACTGAAGCATTATGATTAAGGTGGTTCCTTCCAAAACAAGAGGCCAGAAAATATGAGGAAACTCATTAGCCTTAAATTTCTATAAGTTATAGGATCTGTTCCCAGCAAGCCTATATTGCAACTGCAATTTTAAAATTGCATGGGAAAACATTTAGAGTATAAAATAGCAGGCAAAAATGGACAAGGCGTGCTGATGTACCACAGCACCGACCTGACACAGCAGAGATCGAGCTCTTATACTTACCAAGGGCTTCTTAGTATATTATATGTTCACCAGCATTACCCCACTGTTAAGTTATGTAAACAGACAGGATTTTTAGCCATTTGCTATTCTTCAGATACATTTTTTGATTTAACAACACATTCTCTCTGGAAAGTGTAATATTTCCTCTTCTCAGGTACAAACTGATTTTTCACAGTAGAAGAATTTTCTTCTTTTTCTTTTTTTTTCTTCTTTTCCCTCTGCTATTAATTTTGTGGATGCATTGCTAATAAAGAGTCTTTCTGAAGATTTTCAGAAGGAACTAAAAGAAGCCATACCTTAACAATTTCAGAATCTTTCCCTATTCCTAGTTTTAATCTAGGAGAGAAACAGCAGTCACTGTGGGTTTTTTTGTTGCGATCTGTAAAACACAAAGGCGATGTAGCCTGCTAGGGCAGGAGACACAGTTCTGGCAGCAGCTGTTCACCAGCCACATTTAGAAATACAAACACGCTGGAGAGCATTGCAGACTGCTCTAGAACAAAGCGACAAACAGTCCTCTCCCCCTGCAAAATCAGAAAATGAACAAACAAAATGTCATCTGCATTCTAACGGGGGGGAAGAAATGGAGTGCTTTTCCAAGGCTACTATTGTAAGAAGCTACGAAACTTGTAAAAGCATTAATATTGTAATCATTCTCACCACAAAAGCTACCACACACACTGAGTGCTGAGCATGTGTGAAATTACTGAGCGCAAGGCAACAGCAAAACCAGCCAGAGGATCCAGTAATTGAAATAATTACCAAGTTTTCCATTTTAGCATTCCAGACAATTTTGGGTTTAAGGGCAGAACCAAGCAGAATCTAAAGGTATGACATAGCTAAAAATGCCATTTTTATCACAAACCAGGTAAGTTTATTCAGTGCTGGACTTAAAGTAACTTTAGGTACTGGTGTTCATCATGAGAGCTATAAGAATGAAAAGAAGAAAAGTGAAAGCAATAATTGAGAACAAAACTACGAGGAATAAAGGAGTCTGTAAATGCTGGAAACATCTTTCCTGAGCACACCTGCCAGGATTTAGGAGAGAAACTCACAACCTAACATGTTCCACAGAAAAGGATGCACCTAGGGAACTCTGCAAGTACTCCTTTATGTCAACAACAGCATCCCTTCCAAAGTAAAGAGAACAGTAGAATGAGCCACTAACACTGGAATTAAAGCACGGTTTTGTTCTTCCAAAGCAAGGCTATTTTTACTTGGATTAATTAAAAAAAAAAAAGCCTCAGTAGCAACATACCCTACAAAACAACTATTTCAAAAGCAGATAGATGACTGTGGACAACAGCAACGCACTGCAGTAAGCAAAATACTATCAACTGCAGTTAAAAAAAAAGAAAAAAAAAAAAAAAGACAGACATTCCCTAGTTACCTTGGATGAAATCACAACTTTTTCAGTGTATCCCATATGTTAAACATACTCTGTATTGTAAAGTTATAAAAGACAAAGTTGAGAAGAGTTATGCTGGTGCTTTAACACCATAGACAGCCGTAGCATTCTCCTACTTAAGACACCAGAAAGTCAGCTTTAAGACAGCATTATCTGCCCCGATTTATCTCACCCCATGCCACAACAGGACTAGAAGTGCTCAAGCCCCTGGGTACACCAGCAAAGGCTTCTGAGGAAAGAAAGGGGAAGCACAGTGACACACAGTATTTTCTTGTGAAAAAGAGGTGGGAAAAAAAAAAGAAAGGTGGAAAAAGCTGGGAGAAAATGAAGGATAAAAGGACTAATATGAAAGCTAATGTTGTTAATAAAGAAACTGAACAACAGCCATCTCATTTCATAAATAGAAGTCTCAAGTATTTCAATCCTATGTGAGGAGCACGACACAGCTGAGCATATAGGAAAAGTCTGACATTGGGAAATAACGGAGCAAAATCGCATGAGATGAAGATATAAAGTACTCGAGGAAATGCAAGGCCTCATTTGCACCTTCCCACCAGGCTTCAGCTCATTATTGGAATGCAAAATCCCCAATACAGTTTTGGTAACAGCAACCTATAAAAAGAACTATCTTTTCCTCACATTTCTAGGATTGTGATTAGAAACAAAAGACAGGTGAGTTGGAATGGTCCCTGCATATATGGAACAAAGGCAAGTCCTATATAGGATGATTCTGGGCATAGGAAGAGTCTACAAAGAGCCTACAATAAGCAAGGTCCATTATACTGTCAGGAAAAGGAGAAGCAGCAGTCCAGAAGATGCTTTGAGCTTTGTTATCATTAATAAACTCTGTAGTTTAACAAATCATAGGCTGTAAGAGGAATGGCTTCATTACAGACTTGAAACAGTACGATTTCAGAACTAATCTGTTGCCATACTCAAGGCATTCAGAAAGAGTTGGGAGAAGATGCAGATGAAGAAACTACAAATTTATTCTCTGAAAACAGTAGTACCATGCAGGTGGCTATTTCATCTGGGAATGATTTCTAAGAATATGCAGAAAACTCTGCTCTTCACAGGCTAAGGTAAGAAACATAGTAAGGACTCGGTAATTTGGTCTGGTATAACATTTTTTTATGCAGCTATGGCCATGGCTACAGAACACAGTGCAAGGACACCGCATGCAGAAGCATGACAAGTTTCCGGCTATTTCCACTGATTCCAAAGGCTTTCAACCTACTAGGCCAGCACCTAAAGATGACTGTTACCTTAATAAGGCCCTGCCCCTGCACCCCTACACAGCATATACATTTTGAAACATCCAGCAGGACAGTGGTGGAGGAAGGACAGGCGTGTAAACTTGGCAGCTCGATTTCCTTTTTTGAGCAGATAAGGAGCATGCCAGTCTTCCTGCCTGACAAGGATCTTCCAAGAGACGACAGGGTAACTGGTACTCTGGCAACTGCAAACGAGGTACATGAAACGAGGCGCATCGAGATACACTGCAGCCCATTCCTGCATCCAAAGGGGACAGGCACAGCCGTGCCCCAGGACATGCCAGTTATGTGACTCGTCACTCACCTGACAGGATCCCATTTGGCTACTCCCATCCCACGAGGCTTCTGGCTGCAGCCTGACAGTTCACTCAGAAGCTGACATTTAGCTGTGTTTTTCCCCAGGGAAATGACAGGGTTAATCAGGCACTAGCCACCTCTCAAAATGCCACCTACTCAGAACAGGAGCACTTTGACATACAGCTTATACCTCCGGGACAGGCTCCAGTCCCAGGTCACTCCCAGAAGATGTCTCCTTCGCTCGCCCCCTCTTCATATGAGGGCTGCTGAAGAAGCCTGGCAAGACCGGTCTCCAAACTCCAGCACCTAAATTATTCACTGAAACTCAGGGGGTTTCTTGAGTTTAAGGACATTTCCCACACAAGAGAAGTGGTATTACCTCTGTAGGGAATTATTGGGCCTCTCAAATTCCCTAAGGTTCCACTAAGATGTAACCATGTAGCTTGTGGTCCATACTGTGCATGTTTTACCCCCCTTTTTTAGAAAGCTAAACATTAGATACTTATTTTCCTTCCAGTTACTGCTTAGTACTGACATAATTAGACAAATTTATCATGAAAGAACCTTAAAATTGATATCCATTACATGGATACCTACAAATAGTATAGAACTGCAGCTAGGTTCCTTTCTAGCTTAAGCTTACAGTTGTTTGTTTGTTTGTTTGTTTTCCTCCAAATGTCAGTTTAATCAGTCTCCCGCCTCCTGGTTTGGTTCCCTTTCAGTTACAGAAGCCTGTTATACAGTGTGAACAACGAAGAATTTTTGCAAGGCTAATCCAAGAGAATTTAAAGAGAGACCTTAGGCCCACATCATGCAATAAGGGAGGGTGCTTTTTGCAAATTCTTAGTTACTGAATCCTACAAACTCCTAGGTGAGCCAGAAACTACAGCATGAATTTATTTCCTAAATGAGGGCACTCATCTATTCAAAACATACTATCTTCACACACGAGGTCAAACTGTTTTACCTCTGAATATAAGGGCTGCTATAAAAATAACTGCGAAGCAAGGTAGCTAACTAGCTTTTGATGAAGCTGATATTACATCTCCTCAGCAGGCCTGAAGACCACTCTTCCAAAAGTCATCTTTGAGACCATTTACCCCACTCCCCTCTAAAGGCAAACCAACTTGAAGCAACTTGCATCTAAGCTAAACACTATCCTTTCCTCCCAAGTTTACGTGTATAATATACAAGGGAAAGGCACATGCAGTTGGTTTTTGTTCCCCCCTCATGAAGGGTAAACTTATAAAGGGCAGCCAGGGCTTCCTTGGAGAACCAACTTGAAGTAGGCACAAAAGAAAGCCAAGATGGTAATTTTGTCTTCCTAGACTTAAACAGAAAAGACATTGAAAGCCAGAGGAAGAGCATTTGAATCATCAGTTACTTGAATCAAGCTGTTGGTACAATTAATTGGCTTGTAAAAGAGCTACAGGTCTGCCACAAGGGAAAAAAGATAAAAACATATCAGTATCTTATCAGCCACTAACTGGAGGAAAGACTAAACAGACAATTTACAACAAATCACATCCCAATTTTAAAAAAGGAGCAAAGTAAGGAGCAAAGTAGTACAGCTTATGACCAAGAAGCTCCTTAAATCTGTAACAGAGGTAGTCTAAGCTGCTAACTAGTTTTCTACATAAGCTTGTTTTCCAAGATGCTGCATTCAGTTGTGTCTCTCTCACACACAGCAGCAAGCATGGTCCAAAAGACAGACAGGGAAACTGAACTCAGTATGACCTTCAAAAGGGATCATTAAGAGATAAGAGAGATTTGTAATTACAGCACAGTCTGTTCACTTTTGAATGCTTTCTTCAATTTGCTTATCAAGATTACTGAAACAATTTGGGGAAGCTAAGCCAATTCACTATTACAACAAGATTTTATTTTCAAAATCTCTTCCATTCCACTCATGCAACATTAGTTTTGCACTACTTCACCAAAATTGTGAACTATTATTTTATTTACAAAATAAAATAATGCTAAATATATGTTAAGTGCTTCTTCCTTGTACAGCACACAAGATGGAACTTCTCTCATTTAAAGGCCAGATGGTACCGCACTCACTATTCCATTGTTCCTGAAATAAACTTTCGAGTTCCTTAACGTTCGGTTTTGCCATTTAGCAAACAGCTGTGATTAACACCAAACACTCCACCTACTCAAACTGTAAATATTCCTTGTCATGCTAAATTCAGAGCGAGAACTTCTCATACTATATATAGTCAGCCCAGTCAGGCCAACTACAAATAGTTCTTCCATGCGTTTGCAAGATAAGCCTCCCGACTTGTGTTATCATGTAAGACCATATTATGCTAAGCATTAAGACTGCCTTGCTCCATGCAACTTCTAGAGCTTTTCCCACTCTGTGCAATGCTGCCAGTTGTACAGTCCACACTCATGACGTTCTAGCATACACTAAGAAAAATACAGCCAAAGACTGGCCCAGGAATCCATCAGCAAAATAAGGATACCATTCTGATCTGCTTCTAGACCATCTGCATTAAGAGTATCATCCCTGCCTTTGAAGACCTTTTATTCTCCAGCTTCTCCTACTCAGATCAACATTAAAGATTCTGAATTCAGAAGTTGCTGAAAACTACCAAACATCTAGAATTAAAAACATATATATTAAAAGATTATGCTCAGCAACTTTGTTTCCCTAACACGAAATCTCTGGATACTTGTGTTTCTGTGACTCTTGAAAAGCACACCTCTAACAAATCTTTCTGCACAACAATACTGCTAAGTGCTCTAACATCTGTTCTGCTCTTTGCATTATGTTCATTTGCATTATGAAATGCATATGCTAGCTGCAGACATTAAGAGGAAGATTTCTCTGCTTACCTGGTAATTCCCTTTCAGTAGTGAGGCCCTCAGATCCACTCAGCCCACTTGTAAGCTTGGGGGTAAACCAGACTCATCAGTCATTGGCATCAGAATATCCCTCCCATCTAAAGAAACTCTCACCTCCCCATTTTAAAGGTTTCTAAAGCCAACATGAAGCTCTTCTACTTTCTTGCATCATAGGCTGTACAGTTATCTGAAGAAAGGGCTGCAAATCATGGAGATACTACAAATCATGTCTTTGTCTTTTTCAGACACAGGCAAGACAGATGAAACAAAATTGTGAAAGCTAAAGACCGGACAGGAGAGACACGTTTTGTGTGCTGATGGGCAGCAGGCCTTAAATCACAATTTAAAGCCCTGCAGTAAAGCTATGCACCTTGATTTAACCAGTAAATAAACTTGTACCTTCTGATTTTGTTGTCCCCACACAGATTGACAGACAACTAAGTCCTTTCAGCATGAAATTAATACTTGAATGTTTTTTTGGTTAGTGCAGATTCCTTCCAAAGCACACATCTGAAAGTCCAATGCTAGATTAAACATCAGATACGAAGTGCTTAAAAGAAGATATTTGGACTTCATTCAGGCCAAAGAGCCATAAATAACCAAACATACAGTGATGACAGTCTGTCCACTTTCTAGATGTCAAGCCATGAGAGCACAACATGAATCTCAAATTCCCCAAATCTTTGCTGGTAAAAACCCAACATCACTCTGCAGGGTGGGGGGAACTAACCCCAAAGTCAACACTAATGAATGAACATGTAAGGACAGAACGTGCTCAGGACAGACGTGCACCTGATTATTCGTATCACTTTAAGGCATGCCCCAGGAAGGCTTACAGGCAGGTACGAAGAAACACCCTGATTTTTGAACTTCAGGAAAAAGTTATGCCCTGTGTTCTGGATGTTAAGTAAGGAGCTATTGAAGAAAAACCCCGGAAGCAAATGGAAATTCCTAAATACTACCCATGGTGGGAGGAACAGACTACACCTGCTCGTTGGACAGCTCTGCATTCACAATCCTGGTGCTGCAGAATAGGCAGGGAAATTAGACTTGCTTCATTAGGCTGAGAAACACTGAAAAAGACACTCCCACTGACAGCTTAAATTGTATAACCTGTTTCTCTGAATGGTTCAACTAGATAACAGGACAACTCCTATTCCTACTCAACTAATTATTAGCTTAATGCATTCACATTCACTGTTTTATTCCACACCATGAGTTAAAAGACCACAGAGAAACACTAAAAAAATAACACTGGTAATATTAAAGTATCTAGTGTGTTACCAAGACCCAAAGCAGAGCACAGCAAAAAGATCTGTGACACACTAAAATTAAAGACGAGGCACAGGCTTAAAGAAAGAAATGTTTTCATCTGACAAGGGAAAATTTGTAGCACATGTACCAGCACTGGATATGCAGAATGAATTGGTAACACAGAAGACAAGCTGATGTACACTGAGTATGGCTGTGTACAAGCAAGAAGACAAAAGGGAATAGAGAGGCATCGCCTATGTTCTTCAAACGCCCACCTGGGAGCCTCATGAACACTCCACTTTGGCAACACAAAGGAAAAGAAACGTTCGGAAGCACTACGCAGGAGAATTCTTAATGGCACAATAAAAATATAAACAGCAATTTTACATATCAAAAGCCTGAATGAATTAAGATACTCGCCTGAGACAGTGAAGCTGGTCATTGGTATTCATCTTATACATCAGAGCATGGGAAAACTGGAGTGAGTATCTGGAAGACTCACTTCCACCAAATGCTCCCCACAAGTGAAATAAAAGATGATTACCTACGGTCAGGAAGAACTTCTGAACTAACCTCTGAAGTGCTGCTGTTTGAAAAAATGAGCCATTACTTTTGCTGCTTTCCCCATTTAATGCAGGAGGGCAAATCTGTGGTGCCACAACATTTGAAGTAGGTAGTTTAATTATATATATGTGTATTCATTAAGTACACAGTGATCGCTATACTATACTAAGGTGAATTAGAGATTTCACTGGCTGTATTAGGCAGTTTCCCAGACAAGATTTTAAGACTTCAGGATGCTTTTTCCCTACGTTTTCACATACTCTAGTGGCAAGAAGACCAGTAGCAAGCACATGGATGTCAAGTTTTTCCCAAAATAAATACAGCTGTAGTAGAGTAACTCACCAAATATGTACTTCCTTACTATTTGACCATCTCACACCAAGCACATAGGTCCAGCGTACTCCATCGAATAATAACATGGATCATTATCCAAAGCACACAGGAACTCCAGTAAGGCATTTGCAAACATCCAAACACCTGGAAGAGCCTTCTTTGGTCTCTTCAGCCACAGAGACAATAAGCATTATCTTCTTTTTAACACCTAGCATTTTGGGGATCCCAGAAAGTACAGAAGAAAGAGAATAGAGAAGGGAACAAGAAACACGAGCATACAGCATTTAGAGAATCCACCGAGTATTTCACTGCTTTTATCAAAGATAAGGCAGTCAATGGGGCCATCGAATTCACTTAAAATATGATTTCACGCTTAAAATAAATGATTAAACTTGTGTGAACAAAAAAGGAAAGCTGCACCTGTTGGTAGCTAGACGGAAAAATAATAATTTATTATTTATAGATGTAAAAGTATTCAAAAATGTTGATAAATTCACTCTCAGTGGTAAATGTCATGTATGGACTTTGTGCTGCAGTCCTAATTGGCTACAAACAAGACTTCTCAATCACTGCCAGCTATAATTAGAATACCTTTCCCTTCGTCACTGATGGCTGAAATTCCGTAATCTGAAGGAGAAAAAAGACAGAAACAGAGCCCTACACTTTTGTTACTGGTCAAGACGTGGGATGTATTAAAAAAAGTCACTGGGTAAGATTTAGGTCAGTTCAGTGTATTCCAATGCAGATCAACATTCCCCAACAGACTTCAGGAACAGTTACATTTCTGTGGGATATGTCATTAGTTTCCCTACTGTTATGTTAATATTCTTCTGATTTGGAAAGGCCAAAGCTTACTTTCAAATTGCCATATTCCTATCTATTGTGAATATCTGATGAGCCAAAGAAAACAGCCCAACACACTTTTATCTACTATCTACTTCTTTAAGCATAAACCTGACTAGCAGAAATATCTGCTAAAAAGAAAAAGAAGAAAAAAAAAAATCAAACGTGGGTTTGTATAAATAAAATATGCATATTCTTAGAAAGCTATCCTGGGTGTATTTTTCAGATCAAAGCAGGCCTATCAGATCTGAATAGAAGTCTAGCCCTCCAGGAAAATTTACCAGGAACACCAAGACAAGCATGATTCTTCCTGAAGCAAGTGAAGATCCCTGGTTTTTCGCTTCAGTATTGAGAACTGCATACAGGTTTTGAGGGTTACGTTGCTGTATTCTGCAACAGCTCACATAAGGTTGAAATAGTTTCACACCATCTCCTTGGACTGCCTAGGATCAAAATTCGGAAGATTATTACATTTATTCTTGCATAGCTGAATATAACTGACATCTCTGCAAATGCCTGGTATCCCCATATGAACCAAAATTGTTTCTATTCATGTGCTCCAAAATAGAGCCACCACCAGCCACATGATCAAGTGACAGGCAGGGTAAGCAAGGAGGTCGAGTCGCAGTAGGCACTGACCTGTCAGGGAAGCCAGTGACCTTTCTCCAGATAGTATTTGCAAAGCAGCAATTCCCCTTATACTTTGGGAATTGTTCCAGTTTGTCATCTTTCCTGTATTCATTTTCAAAACCAGGCAGGATCCAGAATTTTAGCCCTAGGTTTTCAGTAACCGAGAGGTCCGAACAAGCCTATTCTCAGCTGCCAGTGCTGTGAAAAGCTGCAAGAAAAGTTCAGTGAACTTTTTATAGGAAAGGCAGAATGTCACAAAAGCCCTAGCCCATGCAGTTTTTACTAAGACTTTGCCATAGCCAGTGGGCACACATCAGTGTGCCTGTTAGTGCTTGTGGAAGGTTTCAAAAGGTATTTTCTGCTTTTCTTGGGCCTGGTGCCAGCTGACAGCTTTCATACACACGGGAAGTGGCTAAAGCAGTACTGGTCTGGACTTGACTACATTGCAGGAGCTCTTAATAAGATCCCTTCTGGAGGACTCCTCTATTTAGAAACAGTTGGCTTTTAATGATTGTTAGGGACTATGCTTGCTCCCCAAAGAATCCATGTTAAAAATACTCCACTTTATGAACGGATGTCCAAGATTAATAGGCCTCTACTGTTACACAACTCAATATCCACGTTGGGCACAGTAACCTGAGAGAGACAGAACTATCAGGTACTGCAGGAAATTTCTAATTCTCTAAAATGGTAAGTTTCCCAACAAATGTAATAAAGATGAGCTAAAGCACAGATCTCTTAAGTTCAGTGAAAACTATTTCTGAAGCTGGAATAGTGAGCTAGACTCTTCAGCCTGAAAAAGAAAAAAAAAAGATAAAAGCACCCAGGGATATAATAGAAATCTACAAAGTCAATGGCGGATCAAGAGGCATAGGGATTAACTGTTCACTGTCTCTTCCAATACTAGCAAAAAAGCAGTCAGACAGGTGGAGTCAGGCTCAAAAACAAACAAACAAAGGACAACCAATGCAATGGGTAATAAACCTTTGCAGCCAGGGGCAAATACTAAAGATGTCTCCATAAACTCAGTGAGGAACTGGACTAGTAAGTAGAAGAGGGGTTCATTATTGCTGCCATTAGACAAACCACAATCCAAAACTCAGGAAATCCCCTGAACCAGAGGATGCTAAGAGGAGTAATCAAACACACACTTTTCTTCTTAATCCTCACTAGGCATCTACTTAGTACAGCTGGAGAAGAAAGTTAGGCTAGATGGGCCCTTAAACTGAATGAGCAAAGCCACTCTCACCTGCTTAATTGAGGAGACACAGAAATGCCTTTTCTCCTTCAAATCAGAAGAGCTACCTTTCTCTCCACTAAGAGAGAAGACATTCCTGTTTGCGAGTGTGGATGTTTATTACAGTCAAAATGAGACAGACATAAAGTACGCTTTACTTTTCAAGTGCTTTACTTTGGAATTCTGTCCCTTCAATCATGCTCTACTTTCCAGAGCTAACAAACATCTCAAAAGCTTATCAAATTTCTCCTTAAGAGCTGTTTTGTCAGTTTCCATCTCGACAGTTCCCGCTGGACTTTTTTCAGAAGCAGACTGCTGCTATGATTAGGAACCTTCTAATTTCCACCCTGATCATGGCCAGCTTTTACCCGTTTGTTCTTGTGCCAGCACTGTCTGGTTTTGAGCTAAGCTGCAAGCTGGCTGACATGTTTACAATAATGGATCAATGGCCTTTATCACAGCGAAGGAAAGTAAAAGGTCAATTCTGCATCATAAAACACCTATTTAATTCCGCATTTAAAAATCCAAGTTACTCCAAATCCATGAGAACAGAGCATAAGCATAAACATACATGATTCAGATTCTGTGTTAGCCTGCTAAAGGTAAGTCAAACTGCAAAGTGATTCTTTTAAACAGAACAATATAAAGAAAACAAAAGCAAACCTGTAAATAATTGTATAGTTAATCACATTACTTACAGTTATGCAGGTCATTTATACAGTAGGTATAACAAGACAGAAAAATAAAGATATCAAAGTTAAAAAAAAAAAAAAAGAAAAAACTTACTTCCCAATGTTTTCAGGTAGTGCTTGCAGAGAGATGTCATTTACTGAAAGACATGTTAGATTCTGTAATTCAGGAAAGCTTTCGGGCAACCTACGGAGATATTAATTCAAGTCAGGGACTTCCAGTGTAAGTATTCACATTAATATAACACACAGCAAAAAAAAGAGAATGTGTACCAGAAAACTAGAGTCTATTTAGCCAATGTACACAGAGAGGGGAGGAATGCCTATATTCCAGCATGGCTCCCAAAAATTCTAGGGATCATAGTAAAAAAAAAAAAAAAAAAAAAAAAACATGGCTTAGAGACTTTAAAGTTTCTTCTGCGTCCAAGTGCAGGTAATACCTCTGTCTCCTGACTCCTCTCTTCCCTGTCTCCAATTTACGGCTCCAAAAAGCCATATGACTTGAGAACATACAAGGTATTTTAATAAGTTGAAAACTAAATATAAAAAACCAAAATTATTGGTATTATCCTGTATCACCCGTATGGTAAAATAATCAAGCAAATTAGTTTCATGCATGTACATTCAGTTGCGTACATGCTTACAGCAGGGCCTTTTTGTGGTAGCTACTAGGCTGTTCTTCAGCTGCTGCGTTTTGAAGAAACAGTCTGTTCGCTATCGGGACAATGTTCCGTTGTTACAGCACTCCACATGCACTGCTTCACAACACAACAGCATGTAATCCCTCTCCTCTTTCACTATAAAATGCAAGCATATGCAAAGTGCTCCCCAAGTCCCAAAGCTTTTTGGTTCAACACCTGGTTTTCAGCACTGCTTGGCTTTCCCCTGCTCACTCCGAAGGATCCCTGCGCCCCTGCTCGCTGGCAGCCAGGGCGCACCAAGCAGCTCCGCTCACAGTGTACAAACACAGGAGATAGGTAGGGTAAAAGTGGTGGTGATGCAGGGGAGGAGAGGTCCTTTGCTCAGCCGGCCACCTTCTGCATGATCCTCAGAGCCTGCAACCTAAGCTCAAGCTGTAGCATTTGGTTTGGTTCCTGCTCCCCACCTCCCCCAGCTCCAGGTACACAGTGCAACCAGCAGACCTCTAACAGGAGACATGGTGTGCAGGCAAACAGCTGCACATGATGGGGAAAGGAAAGCAGACAAATGACGGTAGGGGGACTTCTCATGTGCTCAACCCCATACTGCATTGTCATTTTCTGTACATTACTAACAGAACCCACTTGGTGTCTCTACAATGTGAGCTCTACACCCCCCTAACTGTACAATAGTAGTAACATGCTTGGAAGCAGCAGTTTTACCATTTAGGCTCTAATACTCTTAGGACTAGAGTTAAACGTTCTGATTATCTATAGCATTTTGTATATCTATTGTGGTCTTCAAGCCTAACCTACAAAAATGGGCCTCCTTTTTATTAATGTAAGCCCCAAATCACCTGAAAGCAGCTAAAAAGCAGCCACTTTTAATACTGCAGATTCACCAGCCACTGAATTTGACAATGAGGCAACATACTGTATTAGTGGAAGGGCATTGATTGGGAAGGTCTATGACTGGCTTTTAAGCTTAGAGAAAATAAGAGCAAGAATCAATAGCTAAAAAAAAAAAAAAAAAAAAAATTTCCAGCATATCACATAAAAGGAAATGACTGCTAGGCTTTATCACTCTATCTGGGCTAATTAGTGCCAAGACCTACATGCTGTTACACAGGTAAAACTGAAATTCTGGCCCTCATCATAGGAAGCACCAGGCAACTGTGTGTAAACAGCTCCTGTTATCTCTGTTTTCTAACTCACTAGGTTGCTTGGAGTGATATTTTCCAGGACACACACATACTCTGGAGCCACTTTATCAAGAATTTTTAAAGTTCTCCTGTAACCACCAACAAAGAATTATGAGATCTATTTCAACCCCATTAAAAAGCCTTTCAATTCTTTTGTTAATTCCTCTCAGCTGTAGTTATGCCTTACAGATGCTGTTGAAGGAGATCCATCGCTTGGGCCTCAGGCCTTATTCAGTGCACAAAATGGAGAACAACAGCTAACATGCTGCTACTTAATATTTTTTTTTTTTATTTCATTACCATGAGATGCAGCTCTGTGCTTTATGTACAGCTCACTCATCTCCGGGAAAAAGCTGTTCAGTGACCCTCATCACTTTAATATCTAAACATCAGTTCAGCTTCAGTTTGCTTTACCAGATTTTTGTGGTATTATTATCCTCAGCATATAAATGGCCTACACAGGCCCAGGGATTAAGATCACAAGTGTCCCTTTAATGCTTAGAGATCCGAATTTCCAGAGAACTTAGCATGCACTATGCGCTATATTCAAAGCGCAGCTCTGAAGAATCTCAGCTGCCTATGTGGGAGAAGCTGTCCTGCAAAACCGCTGCAGCGGCTTAAGATATTACAGACACTCAGCTGTTTGTTACCACTCATGCACTCCAGCCAGCCAGCTAATCATGCAAGTATTCCCAGCCTATCTCAGCGCAAAGCAAAGCAAGTCGGTTAATGCCACTGTGAATACTCCGGCTTATGTGAATTGCTCAGCATCACAAAGGAGCTCTGTGGCACAGGCTGGTTTAGGAAATCATTCTCCAAATAGTGTTCAAAGGCCTTAGCTGGCAGATCACCTCTTCTCTTCCTTGCTATCTCCAGTCTCATTTCACTATATAAATTCCAAATTGTCAGCAAGTGGAACAGAGAAACGTAAACAAAGCTCCTCTTCTGTAGATGTGTGTAATCCTCTGGCCCCAGTTCATCAGAACACAGACCAGGAGCTGCAGTAGCAGCCACCAACGTATGCGATGCATTTTTGCCACATGTTACTGCATGTCACTGTGTCCCAATTGATGGGAGAGTGATGAAACACTAGTCCAAGCTTTAATCATTAGAAAAAGCCATTATCTGCAGCGGCTGATCTACAGTCTATTCCAAATTGTCAGGCACCTGGGTTTGTGCCAATGCATTCATGCTAACCATGGCCTTATCTCTCCCAAGCATGAGCGTGGTTATCCTACGCATTTAAGAGGAGAAATGAAAATTGAGAGAATCAGATTTACATTTTTCCTGGTTGGCTAACAAATTTCATCCCCTCCCAGTAAAGACACACATCGCTTTTTAAATCTGAACTTTTGCTACAATCACTGCCAGAGACAGACGTTGTTGGCAAGATTTCATAGAGATGCTAGATCACAATTTTTAAGGGCTTATTTAAAATTGTAATTGTTACAGCAAGATTGTAATTCTGGTACGGCAAGTACTAAGAAGAAGGTGGAAATTACCTAGTCAGTGGATTCCCACTGAAATCTGCTACCTGTAGTGCTTTGCAGAATGAGATGCTTTCTGGTATTTCAGGAATATCTGCGGAAGAAAAAAAGGGAAAAAAACAAACATCATCAACAACTGTACTGCATCTACACTGAAACTATTGCCTCATTACATTCAGTAACTTGCTACTGCAAGGAGTTATCTTGGTATCTTTCAAGACATTACAACATGCAAGACTGCTTCATGTCCAAGTACTCATACTTCAAATGAGAGCAAGAGCAACTAGCAGGGCAGAGCCATTTTGTGCTTTTTCAAATCCCATTTCCCTCTCCCGCTCCACATGCTTTTTACTGAGCCTAAACTACTCACCTGTCCTTGGATTGATCTTTATCAGTCTCTGTCCAGAAAAAAATAAAGATTCTCCACATCCTAGGACTGTTCTAAAGAACCAATTAAAGTCTGAACCTCTTGTAATTTGATCAATACACACCCACAATCTGTGCTGGCAGAAAGTACAGGGGGAGGGAAAACAAGGGAGGGAAGAAGAGAACATGCAAGTCTCTGCTCATAACGCACACACATGGGAACAGAACCAGCCTTCCTCACAATAAAGACAGTTAATTTGAAAATATTATTCAAATTATTCAAACAACAGGTCCCAAATAAGTGCTAGCATACTACTTCAAATTGCCAGAAACTAATCAGAGATATTTCTATGTGAATACAGATTTTTTATCAGGTATATTCAATATTAGACATATATCTACTGAAGCTAGTCAATGCTATCTTAAAAATAAAATGTTGTTCTGGGCCTCTTACTTCCAGCTACATTTCTATGAGTAGCCTGTAAGCCCTCTGTGTAAATCTTTGTTTATTGCCATCGAGATCCAGCAAGAATGGAACAAATATGCTTGGTTTCCTTGTTTAACAACTTAGATTGTTATGATTCACTTGGAAAGGAATTCAACAGAAAAGGCGGTAAATCTTAAAATAAAATCAGTCTTGTGATCAGGTTTTCCTACTTCCATTCTTTCTTTTACATCTATTCCCTCTCCCCTTCCTGCAATTCTCACCACAAATAATACTTCAGGAAATGTCTTCATAGATTTTCCTCATGTAAGTGGCACCACTGACTTCAGCAGCCACCAGTGACCTGAATACGCTGAAAAATATTTGGAAATTAGGTCTCTTCCTACCCAGCTGAGTAGCTCAGAATTGAACGCCTATACATTTCATTCAGCTCTTCTCCCCCTGAGCAGCATGATGGGAGGCACAGCAGGAGGAAAGTACCTGCCCATCAGGCTCCATCTCCTGCCAGGCCACCTGAGCAAATGTGCTTGTTCTGACTCATTCCAGCTCAGAACTGAATCCCAAACCACTATGAACATCTCCCAAATACCCCCATCACCAGCTGTGAATGGTCAACGAAGGCTTGGTACAAGAACGTCTCCTGGGAACCCTCTTCTGTTTCTTAAGTGATTGGGAAGGGCTGGAGGCACGGAGGTGGACAGGCACCATCCATGGATTTCACTGAATCCCAAGCGGTGCTCTCTGAAGTGCAGGAGTCATCCCCTTCACCCAAAGGAAACAAACTGTACCACAAACCTTAGTGCTCCCTGCATATTCACCAGGCACAGGTCTGAAATTAGCCTAAGAAGTTGGATAAAATTAATGAAGTTTACGAATAGCTCTGGAGTGGTCCATTCACCAACCCCCAAAACACACTGTGCATTCAAATGATAGATCCACTGTGAGCGTTTTTAAATATCAAAACAATTTATGAACAACAGAGATGAAAATCCACAGTGCAGCACATGGAAGAACTACAAAGCTGCTCTTCCACAACACCAAACTGCAGTGTCAAAGCCGCTCAGTACGAGGTTTACATGAAGTGGTGTGCAAGGTACAAATAGTTCGATTTATGGGGTGGTGAAAATATATTCCTTTTAAAACTACACAAAGCCTAAGGTCTGCCAATGGCACCATACAAGAAAACAGATTATTTTAGAGACAAACTCCCGTCAGAGATGCTTTATATCTCTCACAAAACTCCTTCATAACAACTTGGATACCTGAGGGTAAACAGTTAATACTAGAAATCCAGGAACAGCAACGTAAATCATAGAAACAGAATGGTTTGGGTTAGAGGGGACCCTAAAGACCATCTTATTCCATCCCCCTGCCATGGGCAGGGACACCTCCCACCAGAGCAGGTTGCTCAAAGCCCCATCCAGCCTGCCCTTGAACACCTCCAGGGATGGGGCATCCACAGCTTCTGTGTGCAACCTGTGCCAGTGCCTCACCACCCTCTGAGGGAAGAACTTTCTCCATATATCTAATCTAAACCTACCCTCTTTCAGTTTAAAGCCATCCCCCTTGGCGTATCACTACACCCCCTGACAAAGCAACCCTCCCCAGCTTTCTTGCAGGCCCTTTAGGTACTGGCAGGCCTCTGTAACGTCAGCCTGAAACATTAGGTGACGCCTTTAAGGTTAGAAAGGATGGATAAAACGGAGTCCTCAAATCCGGGTTTAAGAAGAGATCTCTTCTCTGTAGCGGTTCACCTCACAAAAAGACAAATCTCTCCTGTGTAAGGGCCATGTAGGAGCCTGCAAAAACGGGCAGGGAGCTGCAGTGCCGTGGCTCAGACACCTGTACAGGGGGATATCCGGCAGAGAAGGGACCAAACCTCGTGGTCAGACTCTTCAAGTTTCTTCATGGGTTTCACTAATCCGTGCCCAACCAGAATACGTTTCAGTGACACAGTCGGTGAGCAGATTCTCCACCAAGAACTTTGGGAGCAGCCACAAACCTACTTCAGGAGGAGCCACTAGAGCAGCTGAAAGCAAAGGAGGGACACCTGGAACAAGCAGCCTGTGTCAAAGTGCCACAAGCACACCCATCTCTGCTGACCTCGCTTCTGAGTCAAAAGCTCACACTTTGTCCCTACCACAGGAAAGGACTAAACAGCTATGAATATTGACTTCTAAATAACTATAAGGAAAAAAAAAAAAAGAAACCCACATTAAGACTGCCAGATTAAATAATGAGCGTGTGATAAATTCTGTGATAAAGTGATAAACTGTTGCAACACATGAAATACTTAAAACTATTTGCATGCCACTAATACTCCAGAAAGTAAAAGCACTGAAGTCATTGCAAGGACAGTGCTGTCTGGCAAAGCAGATGGCAAGTAATTTTTTTTAAAGAATAAATAAATAAATAAAACAAAAAAAAAAAAAAAAACCATCCACAAGTTCATGTAAAAAGCATTCACTTTTAAAAGGCTGCTCTAAAGGAACTCACAGTACACAGACCTGGAAACTTTCCCCTTCCCTATATGTGACACATGAAACCAAAACAAAATCAAAATTGTACTTATAGACACAGACAGCAAAGGTTTCATTCATTCCAATCCTTGATGCGAGCACTGTCTGTCTGTATAAGACTGAATTTACACTAATGGATTATTGACGACAAAGGTCCTACATATACTCAACAGACGCTGGAACCTCTACCTGCACTGCAGCAGTGAGAAACACCAATGCCAAGAGCTCTGCTAATCAGCACTAAGTACAGAAGTTTGTCATCCACTGTCTATTTATTCTTCCCACCATCCTTCTCTGGATAAAATAGCTAGAAATGAACAGAAAAGCAGCAGCTCACTTCTCCTATTTTTTAATGTCTTTCTCTCTCTTCTTACCCTCTCCCCCTCCCCACATCAAAATTATACTTAATATTAGCCTTAACTAACATCAGCCTTAATTAGTTCAGAGATCTATGTATTGATCTACAGGAACCTGTATAATATTTGTCACTGCCTTACAAGTCCTGAAAGGGACACTGCTATTTTAAAGCTTCACACGACTCTAAATAACTTGCGTATTTGCAATCAAGCCAGTGTCCACTACTTTAATACATGCATATATGCACACAGACACACACCTTTCAGATATAGATGCACACTTGCTGTGTGAATCCTTCTCCTGGATTAAACAAATAACAAACAAAAAAAAGCCCAAGTAATTATTTTAATTTGTTTTGAAAATACATATAGAGAGAGAGAGACATAATAATTTCTAAATAATTTGTAAATAATTTCTTTTCTATAGCTATATAATGGGCTACAGGAAATATATAAATATATATATATATATATATATAAATACATGTTCTCAAACCACACTATTTTTATACCCTCCTCCTTTTACAAGGCTTGGGTATTATCTACAGTAACAGTTAAGTATCTGAGCTAAGTAAAAATTACTCCAGCATAGGATACTACTTGCAATAAAGAAGCATGGACACTGTTTGTAGCTTGGATGTATTTGCAAATTACAAAATCTGTTTTGAAAGTAAAGCGTGCCTTCCCAGCCTATTTATTCCAGACTATGAAATCATTACATGAGCAGAAATCTTCAATAAGTGTAATGGATACAAGAAAAAAGGGACTCCCTCTCCTCCCCCCACCACGATACCTTCACTATTCTTTTTTCTCCTCTACCTAACAGACAAAGGACAGACAAAAATTCAGTGCCTCTCTTTGAGCTGAGTTTCATTATACTTTTAATAAGTAAAACATGGTTGAAAAATGAAGATTAAAGAAATTTATCAGGCAAAACACAACCGAGTTATGACACTACCACTACATGGGAAGACAACTATAGCATTGTTTTGAATAAATAACCTCAGAAGAAAAAAGGCAAGGAGCAGTTCAGTATATGACAAAAATTCTGGGGTGATTGTTATAGCAAAGGAGATGATCGTCCATAATAGAAGCACTGGCATAATCAACTGAAGTGTAACACAGGATATTAAAATACGTAAATAAGTCCTTCTGTCTCTTGATGGATTAAGCAGCTTTTGCCATTACTGTTTACTACTAGGTTTTGCTACAGACATTAACACATACATCTCTGCCAATATTAGCAGCAATAAGGTTGAATGCTGTTCTTGCCACTGCTGGATAACCAACTCAAATCCTACTTAAATATCTAGGATTCTTCTAATGCCACATACTGACGAATGCTCCACATTTAAAGGATGCCCCAGATGTTCTGGCATACAGATTGTGCAGCATTGCTAATAATAAAGCTATAAACCAAGCATAAGCCCTGTGACGTATGACAATACAAATACAGTGGCAGCAAAAAGTCATGCCAGCAACGTAGATGAAAAAAAAAAAAAATCAAGCTTGGCAGTTGTGTACATAAGAGGGTGTATACATATATATACACACACATATTTCTACTTAAGATACCTCTTCATATATTTATCATTCTAGTTTGCACAAGAGCTTGTGGTATCTGGCAATGATCTTTCAAGCACCGTACACATGACTTCAGAATCAAGTGTGATACTAGGGAATTCTGTACTGCCTGAATGAGAAAATTATTTCCAAATATTCTTTTGTTTGGTGCTAATCTATATATGATGAAGATTTTTACAACAGTAACATGCCTCAATCCCCTTTCCCTCTCTTCCCTTTCTCTGATGACTGGGAGGGGGAGGCAGCCTTCATTTTAAACTGATAAAACCTTTCATATGGCACATTTTTACAGCATTTTTCTATAAAATTTCAAAAATTATATATTCTTTTATCTACCGAAAGCCTACATGGCCGGCATTCTTTACATATTCTGCAACAGATAACATAATTTCTGATGATTGGTACCTAGGCCACAGCCTAGGCACCACCCCCCCACTAAAGGGAACCCCACAGCAGTGGCCTAGGCTGTCAGAACAGAAGGCCCACACTACCTTATGTACCCTGCACACTGCTTAGTGATCGCTAACTCATTACTGTATTGAGGAGTTGATGCCAATTTTTTGCCCAGTAAAGCCACTCCAGACTATGAACCAATCCAGCACTGTCCCTCAGGAGACAGATAACCAGACTACATCCATCCAGTTTGATATGTGGAAGAATTTTCCCCCCTACCTCCTCTTGAATATATACTATAGTGTTGTGTAACATGTATATGTTACATGCACACATTAAAGGTCCAGCTAGCCCATTAAATCATGAAGCACTACAGTGCTTGAGGGATTCAGGAGTCTCGAGGCTCTCCTGTCATTTCCAGGGGGTTCTTGCTGCCATCCGTGGCCCCGAGGCACTCTGAGAAGCCTGGCTTGAGCGGGCTGAAGCCTGCCCTCGGTAAAAGTCCTCCCTCCCCGCTCACCACCTTCCAAACTGGGGAGGAGGAAACTATCCACTTAGTGAAATGCCTTGCAAGAAGGAATTTGTGCTGCAAGTATTTATTTGTCTTTGCAAAGGGCACTTTAGCCGCAGAGCCCAGCTGAGGAGGTTGGTACCTCACAGAGGCCACCATCGCGTCCCCCACCTCTCCCAGGGCGGCGACCTGCGGCTCCCACAGGGTCTGCTTCCTCAGGGGGCTGGAGGAGGGTTAATCCCACCTCTACTTCTACTCTGAGATCATGGCATGCACCATGATGTGTCAGGCTTTCTCGTTGCTTTCTGCTCCAAAAGCCAGAAGGTTTTGCTGCTAGCCCAGCAGGCTGAAGTAATCAACCTCTTTACCTAAAGTGTTACAATTTCTGGGACAAAATGTGACAGGAGCCTTGTTCTTGCAAAGTCTATTATGATTAAGTGGCTCTTGTACACGTTGTAACATTTTCCTCTTCAAACTCTAAGGCGGAGAATACACAAAGAACAGAAGAGATTGCTCTTTTAAGAGCCGCCTTCACAGCTTTACAGAAAATACACAAACAGGTTCAGGTTGGGTTTTCTCAACCAAATCCCATACTGTATAATTAACAAGAAACTGAAGTGAGGTAAGTATATCCCTTCCTCCTCCTCCTGGTTTCTGTACACTTCCCTTTTTCAAGGGTGGAGTGGAGAAAGAAAAAAGTGTTCACAAAAGAGCATTTTACAGATACATAGATAGTAGGCATGTTACTTAAGAGACAACTGTGTAAAGACTTAAAAGTGATCCGTTTTTTGAATAGTTAGCCTGTGGTAAATCAATAGCCTGTCCTTCTCAGCTGCAGAAACAAGCACAAACATAGGATCACGAGCTGCTAATTGTAAACATGAGGTAAAGGGCCAGGGAGAAAGCTTAAAGATTAGAGCACAGGGAAACAGCAGGTCCAGGTGAATTAAGTGGAACAGCCCATGTTCAGCAAGGAATTTGGGTCTTCTATCTTTCAGCATCACTTAACCCAAAAGCGAGAGAGTTAAACAAGGCTAGGAGGCATTTTTACGAAGATTTCTATCTTGGACTTCATGGCTAGCAAGAATTAAATACTTAATAAAAGAAAAAAATAGCATTCTACCTATGAAGCTGTGGATGACAGATACTGCGTAAGCATTGCAACAGTGAAGTTTTGGATCAATTCTTCAATAACTTTATGGTCATCACATCTAACCTTCCCTAAGAAAAACCCCAAGTAACACTGGAAAAAAGATCTAACAAAGCCTGCAGACTTTCTTTAGTTAGTCTTTCTTTATTAGTCTGCAAACAAAGTTTGCAGACTAATCTAAATTACAGATCAAAAAATGGCAAAGAAAATTGAAGTATTTAGTTTATGTCACTCCTACATTAATTGATGTTTAATGCCTGACCAAAGGTTTCTGTTTCCAATTGTTTCAAAAAAAAAAAAATCATAAAAAAAAAAAAATAGAAATCATCTGTAGCCTTCTCTTGAATTTGGATGCCAAATACTGGGAGGAAAATTGCTAGATATACACACAAGTACTTCAGCATGGTTCCCTTAGAAAACCAGCCAAATCTGTCAGAATACGCCACGATAGAAAAATCACCGTGTTGGAAAAAATCTACTTTTCTGTAATCCATTTAGAAATAACACCTTCTAAACTTCCCTAATTAGATCATTCCACCATGAGATTTCACTTATCTTCTTTCCCAATCACAGCCAGCACTTGCTGTTTCTTCTTCCCCTTCCCTGACAGGCTTTCTTCACTGACTAGGTCGTGTCTTGTCTCTCTCACCTTGAAAGCTCACCTCCTCCTGCAACTTTCAGGCATCACATTCACCTGAATTTTAGCGACAGAGATTCACAAATTCCAACTTGCACATCACTTCTTCAATGTGAGCAAGAATTTCTGCACATCTATGGGATTCAGCAGCGCTCCGCATCTGAAAGCAGTTTGCAGTAGATATTTTTCTTCCCCAGCACTCTTTTTTGTGTATCAATCCCTAAACTTCACATATACGATATGAAGGTGATACTGTGTTTTAAACAGTATCTTTAAACTAACTTCAAGGGAGGTATGGAAGATAATACAAAGAAAATATGTCACTAGAAATTAGTACTAACATACATACAACTGCCAGCAAGCAACCACTTGAAAGAGTGAAAAATTCTGTTTTTTGCTGGTCTACAACAAGGGAGCCTTACCTTCATTAGCACACACACAAATTTAAGTCACTAGCCTGGCATGCTAAAGCTTTTCATCACCTGCAGTAGTGTTCTGCCACTATACAAACAACAATAGCCTCTGATCCCGTGGTTTTCAGGTGTTCACAATGAGGGTTACAGTGAGAGCATTCACAGGATGCTTTCTTCTATCAGGTAAGAACCATCTTTGGCAGGAATTGGAGAGCAAGTCTTTAAGTGCCCACCTCAACAGAAAGCAGTTCTGAAGGCAAACAAGCTGCCTACCAAATCTAGCAGCCACATACTTCAACAAATATATACATATATATATATATATATATCCATTTGCAAACTCTACTGCCCCACCACACATCTTGATCCCTTCTTTTCCTTTCTTGTCCACCAAGTGTCAATTTACATGTACTTCCCAGCAGTCTGTGTTTTACCATTTACTGCCAGCAATGTACCAGCACATTTGTGCTGGGGTGGCTGGTGCCAGGCTTCACGGAGGAGGTCTCTGTTCAGATGCTGGAGAAGCGCAGCAGAGAGAAATGAGGTTAGACCAGAGGTCAAAAGGCAGCAGCTGGTAGATGATGGACTGCAGCCTGAGTGGAAGTGCAGGATAGGATCAGAAGCCTTATAGTGCTTCTGCCTAATTAGCTTATGTTCTCACTGCTAAATGGCTGGGTCACCAGCCCAAGCTGTACTGAAACAAGTTTCCTCTCAGTCAGTACTCCTAGTATGAAAACACTGGTCATCTTGCTTTTTTTTTTTTTTTTGTGGGGATACTTACCATTTTACGAGCATAAGGAAGATAATTCTACAGAAGGGATAACAGGTATGTATTTGATAGCAGCCAGCATAATTAGAAGGGAAAGCATGGGTGGGCATGTTGCAATACAAGCGAGTGAGATGACACTGAGAGAAAGCGAAGCACGGATTACACATCACTCTCCTGCTGCATTAACTGACGCTCTGTACATCAGCTACGTGTGCTCAGAAGCACCCCAAGGAAGCTTTAAAATACTTCTTTGAATAAATGTACATATCACGCAGCATGCAATGAATGTGGTGTTCCGAGGATGACTAAGACCTGCAAACAGACTTTTAATTAGACTGTAAAGCAGCTGAAAAGAATAAACATTTCACGTACAAAGCAGTGATATCAAACTGCTTGCAACTGAAAACGGAGTTTAAATATTGCTCTTGACTTCTCAAAGTACAATGAAAACTGAAAGCAGCATCAACTGAAAATTTCCAAGTCTACAAATATAATGCATTTTGGAAGCAAGGAAAAAGTAAAATAAGGCTCACTGCATTTGGCACAATGCCTTGCAGCTGCCAGAAGCTGACCTGAGGGATGTTGGGCACTGGTCAGACTGTCAGCCCTTAGCAGCAGTAGCTCTCTCCTTACACTACAGTGTTACTACTATTTAGATGCTTCTGAGGAACCATCTCTACCGCTAGGGTAATCCTGAAGCAGCATCTTTATCATTTGTGAAACATGCAATTATTTGCACAGAAACGGTAGCGTATTTGTCATAATGTGGCAACTGTGTTGAGACAGGATTTTTGGAATGCAGATCCTGATTTCGTGACACTTGTATCCAAAACAACTGTACCATCTATAGTCACGAGCTCAGTTTAACCAGAAACTGCAGAAATGGGCAGTACCTCATATATAGCCAGAGTCTATCTCTACGTATCCAAGCTCACACATTGAACTGAAATATTATTATTAAGCGGTATCAAAGCAAAGAACCACTTTGAGGTTCTGGTACCCAGCATCACGCTGAGTCAAACACGGCTTGACAAGGCCTGCCCACGCACAGATTTCTTTAGTAGCTGCCACAGCAAACCTATCAACTCCTCGGTTCACCATGTAACGGATCACAGCTCCACGGAGACCGGAGTCAGAACAGAACCAGCATAAACCCCTACAAAGGTTTTAAGAAGAAAAAAATGATAATAATCCCAAATTCCACCCTACATAAATTACTAAGAGGAAGTATGTGGGGTAGAAACTTCCTTCAGACAAAAACACCACAAGTAAGTTAACACCTGTGGGGCGTTTTTAAAGAATATTCAACGTGACAAAAACATATCAGTGGAATCTAGAGGATTTAATACTTATCAAAGGCAAACAAGAACACGTTCTTGTAGAAGAGGGACAATAAAAAGGAATGCACCACGTCTGCAACAGCCCAGCATACACACATAGCATGCATAATCCCAAATATCAGCATGCGTTACGTTAACTACAGAAACTTCACGCTGTACCCCTCCTGTCTGGAAGAAGCTACAGAACAAGAAAAGCCATTAACATTTTAATGAATCTGGGATGGCAGGGCCCTAAGCTCTACGAATTTAGCCCCAAGGGATTCTGCAGGGGAATTTGCAGAAGAGGGGGTGGGGAACCGCTGCAGGAAACCTCTGCGGGGGGAACAGCAAGCAGCCTGCTGCACTTCCAAGGGATTGCAAACAAGAAGCACTGGAGAGAGAGAAGCTCAAGCACAGTGCCTGCTGAGGCTCCAAGGAAAAACTGCAGAAATTTGAGGGCATCTTCCTTCCTTGGGATTGCACTTTTCTCAATCACAGGGGCTTCAGAGACTGAGAGCTTGGGAAAACAGCACACACACATTTCTTATTCTGCTTAGAGCAGGATCTCTCCTGTACCACGCAGAGCACAGACTTGCTCTGAAACTCCATGCAAAGCACAGGAGCCCTGCCCAAACTACATACATTTGCTTCAGCAACCCCAAGTTCACTAGCGATGTGAGAATCCTGGATGGGATTTAACTAAATATGGGGAGGCTGAGGGAACCAGCAGCCAACTCAGACACACAGCAGCTGAGCAGCAGGGTCCCATGTCTCACAAGATGCTACAGGGGATACTCCTAGTCTCAGACACACTTTGCCAGCAACCCAAAAGCTCCAGCATCCACCTGCAAAGTCCCGTAAATCAGCTTTCCTCAGCTTCAGACCCGGTACATCAGCTTTTTGAACAACCTGAGACCTAGGGGCAGAGCTGAAGTGTATGCCAAATAACCTTCAAAGCGTTCACCCTCACTACACTGTTCATTCAGCACAGCCTTCCTCTGCCCTCTGATATTCCCATCTTTGATTCACCCATCCAGCCTTTACTCAAATACCAGCCTCACCCGGACTGAAAAAACATGGTGGGGATGCTTCCTATGAAACCTACATGAACACATCCTCACAGAGGAGTATGAAATAGCATCAACATGGCTCCCGGCCTTCTCCAAACCCTCCTCCCTCTGCACCCTCTGCACTCTCACCTTATTGTCACCAGACTTCCCTCGTGTACACCACCCCACAACAGAACATCAAGTTTACACCTGCTGAAGATTTTGAAGTTTCATTTTGAAGGATTTTTGTAGTCCTACATTCACTTATCAACCAAAAACTACTTAAAAGATTAGCTGTAGCACATTCTTACCACACATGAATGTGTCTTGGGCATTTTAAAACACTTGGGAATTTAAGAAAGCCACACTCCAAGAGTTTCCCCATACACTTTTTCGGAGGGCCCATGACCTAGAGCTACACGTAGAGAACGTAACACTGCACTGCACAGGCATCCTGGCCCCGAAGGGTCAGCAGGGACCCTGCTGAAGGGGACCGACCCACCCCCAGACACAGCAGCTCACAAAACACAGCTGGCCACGGCTGGAAGCATCCCAACGCTCAGCCATCCGACACACGCACCAGCTCACGCAGCTTCAGAGATCACACGCAGACCAAAGGATTAGAAGGCAATGAGAAAGGAGGGCATGTTACCATTTTACTAAGAGGGAAATGGAAGCACTTTGTTTATTCAAAAGCCTTTCGTCCTCCTCCTTTGAAGAGAGGTTAAAATATAGAGGGCTACTCCTCACACAGATCACTAAATGAATTTATATTTGCATTTTTAAGCTCTTGAGGAACAGAACGGCCAGAACTGAAAGCAATTAGTACAATGAACCAGACAGCTAAAACAACAAAAAACACAGAACAATGATCTCTTATTTCCCAAGTTCAGATGTCACCATCACGCTTTCCTATTCATGCCGCATACTGAATTTTGAAAAGCTGGGCTGTTTTTCCGTGCCTGAAAGGAATACAAAGAGTTCTCATTTTTTCTCCTAAATAGTTTTTTAATTAGAAAAACAGAAACTGATGAAGTGCAAACCAGGGAAGAGGAGAAATCTTTGGCAGGTTGCGAATCTAACATATTGGAAGTTGGGTTCTAAATACAAAGCTAAGAAACAAAAATATTATAATAGCCAAAATCTCATGTGAGAATTTCCCCCTGCAGCATCACATATGGTGTGTGTTTTGCCTTTTAATTTGGAGAGCCAAAGGAGTTGTGAGACAACCAAAAAAAGACTAAACAGTGGAAAGCAACATCAGCCTCCTCCTGCAGCGGACCCCTGTATCACCTCGCAGGGTGTTTTGCTTTCAGTTTGAGTCGTGTAGTATCTGCAACGCGATTAAGCAGAGGACAGCAGTATCAGTCACCTTCTGCACTGAACCACGGAGAAGAACAAGCAATGCAATAAAATGCATGATTAACGTTGGACTTCGGACATCACAAAGAAATTGCTTCCTGCAACCTGCGTTAGTCCAACACATCGCTCTGGAAAACACTTCCTGGTGCAGTAACTTCTAATGACACATGCATCTACCCAGCCATAAATGTTCACACCATCTGTTCTTGTTACAGTTCAGCTCTCAAGCCAACTTTCAAGTCAGGCTGACAATAGTTCACATGGCTCTGATCCATCAGCTCTTTTGCAGCTAGTTATTCATTTGCAAAAAGAGTTACTAAGCCAACACAGTATTTCCTTTTTTATAAGATCTGTCACAGACAGCACCCATCTCAGCCAAACTCAGTAGCCAAAATACTGTGTCAGTTAATTCTCACGTATTTCTAAAATATTTTAACTAATGTGTCTCTTCTGTTTCTTAGGTGATTTCTTTCCAGTTTTCTTTTTTCATGAGGTTTGCATACGTGCATAACATTATATGGTTCACAGATTTTTTTTTAGACACTGCCTGGAGTCTCATTATGCTTCATCAGATTACCAGATTGCATTAGAAGCACCAAACAAATATAAAGGAAAGATGCAAATTTCCAGTGGTTACAGGAAGGTGAGGTGACCACTGAATATTCTTTGGCAGCAAAGAGTCAACGTGATGTTAAACCGTCACAAGAAAAGGCTTCCCGATGCACTATTTCTTCTCCTAATGTTCAGTTACATCCCTCAGTTATTTACAAGGCTGCACAGCCTTGGTCTCTCCCATCCCATCCGTCACACCTCAGAGAGCATTCTGTGTGTATCCACTGAATGTAAGGAGGCAGAAATAGCTGACAGTTGCTCTAATTCGGTAACACTGATTCGCTTTTTCTAGACCACTGGGTCATAAGGCTGCCTAAAGGTGACCCACCAGGCCCCAACTTCTCGCAGAACTGCTAAGTTCACCAGGCCACCAAAAAAGGGGGGGGGCGGGAGGGGGCAAAGCCCAAACTGATTTCATTTCATCACGGCTTAGGACAATATAAGCAGCAGCAGTAAACTTTACAACAGAGAGGTAAATCTGCATGGCTTCCAGCAACGTATTTTAAAATACAGTTCCTCCTAGCATTCTTTTCTGATTTTCTCTCTGCAAGTGGTAAGATTGATTTTTCTTCCAGAAGCAGAACTATGAATACAAGCACTCTGCCTCTTGCTAATCACAGGTGAAGAGGACAGCAGAAATACAGAACTCAACGTCTAACCCAGAGGCACCCCTTTTTTGGGCAGACGGGAGCTTTATTCTTTCAACCTCTTTTTCTTAAGTTCTAGGCATTTTGGAGAGCTCAGGGAAAGAAATCAACATAGTGACAGATACACATAAAAATCGGATTTAAAGTATTCTTTAAATTGGAAAATAAGGCATACTCTCAGAAAGTCAGAACTACAGTTAAGCATTATTTTTTACTGTATTTCTACCACTGCTTCTCCTCTGCTCATTCCCTCCTTGCCATCTTGAACTACAGGCAAATCCATGCATTACACAGAAGAGCATTCTGCAGGACGTAGATAGCAGCTTCAGAGACAGAAAAACCCTACTAATCCAGCTTTGTAGATCACATCATGTGACAGTATAAAATCAAACAAATTAACTTTGTAACTTACCATTTCGAGATAAATCAAGTTCCACCAGCTGCATGAAATTTGCTATTTCTGGAGGAAGTCGCTGGATTTCATTATCACTAAGTCCAAGTTTCCGTAACTTCACAAGTTGGAAGAAAGGCTGAAAGAAAAAAATACCATGTCAGAGGATATTCATAAAACTCGCACATAAACCTGATAAACAACAGCACAACGTATAAGTTCAACTGGAAGCCGTTTACAGAATTTGAGCTGAAGTTATTGCTCAAAATCAGTTATGCAGACCTCTTTCAGAACCACATAGAAGGAACGTTTTATTTTCTACTTGCAAACACTGTATCTGTAAAGCCAGCTATTGAAGATCACAGCAGACAGACACTAGTGAAATCCAGAGCGCCTGCTTCAAAATCATTGACGGGGTGAAGCTACCCATCAGGGTAATTGAAAGCATCCTAATTACACACTGGGGTCACTGGGAAGTTAATGCACACGGACACTTCTAAAGGATGATCCAGAAAACCCACACAGAGGGGCTGCCAAGGTCTTCCCAGCAGGCGAGCACAATAACCAAGTAGGTTACAGAGCTGGCCTCCCCCAGGAATACTTTCCTTCCAGCCTCAGAAATCCCACGTTCCTGTCTGTAGAGCGGCCCAGTTTCAGAAGGACTAATGAAAGTTGTGTGTGATGCACATGATTTCAAGTCATGCACATGATTTTCAAGTCATTTCAACAAGATTTCAGCATGAAGAGGAGCCAAAGCATGCAAGTGGCATCTGAACTCCAGGCAGCCGCCCAGGAGCAGGCGCTGCTCACCAGGTCAACCTTAAGGGGCACGGATCAGGTGCGAGGAGCAGCTGGTGGCTGAAAAGCAAAATGGGCTTTAAGAAGCTACTAGGACGTAGGCGTCCCTAGGCTGAGGGCCCTGGTCTCACCACAGCCTTCCTCTCTTCCAGCTAGGCGTTTGGCTGAGTGTGACTGCAAGCGGTGGGGACGTGGGCAGCACCCGGTGCTGTTACATACACACAGTCTTGACCACGACTGGCTGGACTCCTCATATTTTGAGGGTTTGGGGCCTCTGGGCTGCACAGGCAGTATTACACAGCACTCAGAGCCTGTCCATCCCATCCACCAGCAGCACACGCGCATGCCCGCGCCCTCGTGCTCTCTTCCCCTTTGGAAGCTTTTGGGGCACCAGGAAGGTGCTAGCAGGTTTTGGGTATCAGCTTACATTTAATTATCTGCAATCCATTCTTAGAAATCAGCACCTGGTTGGTTTGTTTGTTTAAAAGGTGCTGTAGTGAGTTTTCTGACTATCAGACAATTCTACCTTCACCATGAAAAGGGGCAGTAAGACAGGCACCTTCCTAGGATACAAGGTGAAAGATTTTCTGAATCTGTTATCATGGTACAGGTTTTCAATCCTAGTCTGAGTGTCCTGTGCCCAAAATCATAAATCAGGCTTTAAGTATAAGAGTTTGCTACCCCAGCACCTATCTTTCAATACACATTTTTGTTCCTCGTCTCAGAAAAACAGAACACGATGGAAATTAATGTTTTCCTTCAAAACCATGGCTTCCTTCTAGGGATTAAAAGAGCTCTGTAGAGCTCTGAAAAGTTTCTGAACACTCAGCAAGCAGAGCGTGCACTAGATGTGAGTAGGATAATTAAAAGGCATTTTGAGAAAGGCACTTCTCCCCTGAAAGCATTAAAGGCTCTAAAAACAGAGTTAAAATTCTAAGAGGAAGATGTAATGCAGAACTGTAAGTACTTTTAAGCTCTCTAAAAATATGTATTACAATTAAAATAGACACAAATCTGTTTCTTTTTTTTTAATCCTTCTTTGTCCTCACCGGATCCATAACTTCATTTTCCTATTGTGAACATATTATCTTCTAAAACAACTGCACCCCTTTTACTAAATACTTGCTAATATGACAAAAGCAAGAATCCATCAACAGCTGAGAAAAGCACTCGAAGATACTTTTGTTAAAATAGAGGAGTACATCCCACAGAGGAGATCCTAATCTGTCCCAGCGCTGGCCAAAATAAATACTCGGCAAAAAGCACCGACGAGGTGTCTCACTGCAGAGGTTTTCCCAGGCACTTTGCAGCTGCTGAACTGCACACCAGTTGTAAACGTTGGTGTGCTGATAGCAGCCTTCTCATGGGCACCAGTTGTCCTTGCCAGAGATCCTTTACAATTGCAAGTGAGAAAAAACAGAAGGAACATAATTAAAAGATGGAAGAAAGGTGATTAGAAGACAAAACGGTCATCAAAAAGCTATTAGGAGGTGGGCATCCCTTGGCAGGTTGAAGGGCCCTCACCTCTGGGTATATCAGGGTTGCAAACGTTTACTACATGTGCAAAGCACACACATGCAACAAACTATGTAATATTTAAAGGCATTCTTGTTTCTGTAACTGACTACTTCAAAGAAACGTGAACTGGGAGCTCTGTAGTTTGCATAACAATTTTTAATGAATGACACCATTTGCTAGATAAAATCATAAACTGCAGTTAAGTGAATGGCATTTCTTTGAACTTCTTGCTTTGTTTTTTTTCCTTTAAACTACAGAACTTAATCGCTCCTGGATGGTTAGTACATCCCATCTCAGCAACGGTTCATCCTTTACCCAAGGCACAGTGCGAATGCTCTCGAGTGCTGCTGGCGAACCAAGCCCTAACTCTTTTTTTGCTGTATTTGTTTCACCTGCCAGAAAGTCCACGGGGAAGAAACAGAACCGAGAGCACGCTGAAGAGAGATCAGCGAGTGGAAACATACAGATCAAATTTGTTACGGCTCCAGCACACGCCAAGCAGAGACGTGCTCCTCCTGTGATGCACTGGCCAGAGCTCAGCCCCCGCTTGAAAAGCCGCAACAAGAAGCCAAGCGCCTTACAGCCGCTGCTTAGCTGGACCCGGGTCACAGGAGAGCATCCACCCCGCACGCCGTAATAGCAGGGTTTGGTTGCAGCCCCGACGTCTCTACGGGTAGCTTGGCAACACTCTTAATGCCGCTCGGTTCAGCCAGCCTAATTAGCAGGGCCTCCATGAGACAAGTAATTCCATGAGCATCAGCACTAAAGAAGCCTACAAATTTCTATTTAGAGGCAATTTCCAGCCTTAAATTGAAGCTTTTCTTGCTATCAAAGAATGCATAGAGGTTTCTCTTAGGGGGATTTTCTAAGAACACACGTCTTGAATAGAGCCCTTCTCCCACTGGAAAATTAATCAAGTCTCCGCCCTGCCAGATATTAAAACAAAACAAAAATCCCAACAACTTCATTCTGACAAAACTGAGTAAATATCAGCCAATGGAAGAAAAAAAAAAAAAAGGAGATGAGGAGATGAGCAAGTGACTCATTGAAAAACAGAAGTGTGATCCCGTTTATTTTTTTTTTGGCCTTTTACAAACACCATTACCATTGGCACTCTCCATCCTAGAAACCGAAGTTAACAGAATTAAGCCAGGCCAGTTGGATTGATAAAACTCAAGATTTTCTCCTGGGAAAGTGGCCAAAACAACACATGTTGTTGGCTTCCTTTGAATGATCCACTCCTGGAACAAAAACGTGAATGCCCAGGAATGCTGCCTGAATGCTTCGGCACCTTTCCTGGCAAAAATAAATAAATAAATGAAATGGAAATAGATGAAAACAACCAGAAACTGAAATTAAAACCAGAGGAGGGCACACAGACATACCTGCAGCTACAGCAGTGCTGGAGACACAGCGAAGCAAAACTGCAAAACTCCAAACCATTTGGCACAGGTGGCACAAATAAACGATTGCTGTCTTAAGCAAAATGTTTCTATTTAAAGGCCAAATGTTTACTAGCAGCAAAGAGAACAAAAACTAGGGACTTTAACGTAATCTACAGCCTAATTTTCAGCAGAAATGGAAACAAGAGAGAGGAGGAGGAGGAGGAGGAACACTGCAAATTAACTCTATTTCCAGGGTTGTATTTACACAGGCTAGACAGATTATTTTTTTCTTTTCTGGCGTGTGCAGCTGAGCTGTTGTTGAAAAGCTTAAAAACTTCTAAGTACTTGCTCTTATGTCATGGTTTCCTTTGACACCAACGAGGACTTTTAAAATAAACATGCTGCCTTGGTTTTTAAGGCTTCTTCAAGAAAGTACGGTATTATATTCAAACAGTAAGTAAATTACCAAGACACAGTACATGACCTGGTCCCCATTCTTAACCACCACCTCTATTTACTCCACACATTTTCCAAACGTGTAAATGCCCAGTTCAGGCATATCTGCATCTTAGAATAAAACAAAGCACAGAGTAATTTAAAGGCAGTTTAACGCCTATTTGCATTCCTGCTTCAAATCTTTCTTCAGGCTTCATTTTCTTCTCCTACACTGTAAACAAAATCAAGGGGAAAAGCCTTGGCTTTATTTGCTCATCTCTGTTGATGAGCTAACTGTGTTCTTTCAATACCCAGATAGCTCAAATTGAAATCAATTTCCTCCACCCCTTTTGTACTGCTCCAGAGAGACCTCATTTTTGGTAAAGTAACAGAACAGCAAACACGATACAGCATTAAACCCATGAGGTAACTCCAGGACATGGCCAGCACATCTCTCTCCACCTCTCCAGTGAGGTCCCGAATCCCCAGCCTACAAAACCACTTGCTTTTGGTCCCTAGAAGCCACTTCTTGGTTTGCACCGTTGCAGGGTTTCAGCAAGAGAGCAGGGGAAACGCAACCTTGCTTTAGGCTGCCATGCAGCTGGGTGGTCAGGACCCCAGGAGGTAAAGGTTCAGATCTCCTGGGTCAGAAGCAGCACGGAATGCTAGCACTCTGCTTCCCAGGGACGTATTTAGGAAGTTCTTGCATAGGCACACATACAAACACATTCCTCGTGCTTGCCCTTCTTGCAAGCACGAGGAGGAAAGGGCAACATCTTCCTCATTCCTTTTCTGCTACCCTTTAGGGAGGGATGGCGAAAGAAGTCATCTGCAGTCAATCCTTTGAAAGACACAGAGGTGATTCAGCGCTACAGGTCCCGAGAACAGGACACATCGATGCCATACCTTAACTAACACTACATCCTAATTAACTAATTAACCCTCTACATCCTCACCTTAAATCCATCCCAGGGACTGCTGCCAGTAACGTGTGGGACAGCTCCTGGACTCTTCCCACAAAACCCCCTCCCAGGTACTTGAGAAGCACATCCAAATGAGGTGCACAATGAAATTCTTAGGAAGCAGGATCCTCTTCTGGATTTATGAAGAGGATCCTGCTGTAGTGAGCTTCTGGCAGGCTCTAGTGAAACCCGGTGTGGACTTTACCAAAGCTTGCTATAAATATCCCATCAGGATCCCTCCAGTCACCCCAGCTGCTTTCACCTGTGAGCAGGGACAGCTCATAAGAGGGTTCACAACACTGATCCCTCTTGCTCCTCTGGGAAAAACACAAGCTAATTTTCAAATTAAGTACCAAGCAAGCTACTGAAACGATTTGTGAGGACAGGGACTAATTAGCAGTGCAGAACAGCAGAGTCACCATGCAGCTGATGCCTCTATCTCCGAGCGTTTCTGGAAGCAGCTGCTGGATTTTCCCTCCAGCAATGAAGCTCCCTTCAGCAGCCAGCGCAAAGCCAGCAAAAGCACATCTGCTCCACACACCTGAGGTCTCTCGTTCTGTCCTCCCGTGTTTCATGGCAGAAACAGAACCGCTACAGGTTTCTGGCATGGTGAAAGACTGTTTTATATGCTCAAGCCACAGCTGTGGAATATGCTGAAACTGCACTTTGGTATTGCAGCATCCTAGCACCACGTCTGCCATCATGAATAATAATGGCAGAAAGCACAGGGGCAGGCATTCAAGCAGGAATCCCCAAGAAACATTAATAAAATGATTAATTTTCATGACAAAATAAAGGATTAATGAAAGCTCACAGCCCATCCTAAGCAGAACCAGATGTTACAACTGCTATCTCCCCTTCCTGTGACGCTTCAAAGCCCAACAAGAAGGGTCAGCCAGGCAGAAGGGGTGCGGTGAGGAAGGGTCTACAGGAGAGAAAGCAAAAATGACAACAGCTGCCTCACTGCAGCTGGCATTCAACACCTACCTGCCCCTCTTCTGGCCCCTATTTTCAAAGGGCCTGCCACTTTCTGAACTAGAGTCAGTGATGGGTTGGTTCCAGGACTTAGTCCAGGTTGTTACCACTCGCTTTTAAAAATGAACAAGTGCAGAAGGGAACCGACTGTACAGAAGAAAACCAAAATGCTGCTCTACCGAGCAATGAACAGGTTGCCTCATGCCATATTCTAGTTGGCAAGGATTTATTTTCTCCTATATGTTGATTAAGCAGAGGCAACACAGCCTAACAAGCATGCAGTGCCATAGCCATTAAGAGTACCAAGAGAGGAGGAAGTATCTCTGCCTTTCAGAGAGGCCAGAAAGCATCTGCTACAACAAAACACGGATTCATTGAGTTAAATGCACTTGCTCTTTGAAGATAAGAAAAAAAGCTTTTAATCTCACTAATGAGTTTGTAGCATGCATTTTTCTAGTATACAAGATTTTTGGCAGGAGGTAACATCTTTCATTAGACCAAGTGATATAATTAGAAAAATAACTACGTATAATCATAAAACTTATTTCAGAGCTACATTTGTACAATTTCTGCCCCCAATCCTTTTCTTATCGTTGTTGGTACATCACACGGAGAAGGGGGCTCTACCAATCTTCTATAACAAAACACCCTTTACAGGACAAAAAGAAGTTGGAAGTACTGAAACATAACCACCTCACTGCTTTCTTCCAGCTGAGGTCAAAAATCACAGCTGAGTTCTGCTGACGTTGGGAGAAATAAATTTAATAAATAAATAAGCAAATAAAAATGCTGTTAGCAATCTGTATTTATAGGAATGTTAATGCAAGGATCCGGTAATTTTTCTCTACAAAACATTTTAATGATCAAGCATACGTTGCACCTAGTAGTAATTATGTTCACAAATGTGTTTGTTTGTTTGTTTTTTACAAAAAGTATTCTCAAGACATCCAACTTGAAAAGCTGTAAGTGTTCTTACCAAGTTTTTTATGTAACATTTGTCGTACTGAAAACACTTCTTAAACTTTCAGTACCATTAGCTTTATTATGTACACAGAGCTTACTTCAGTTTCAGACAGTGACTTAATTATCTCTGATAACTGGAAGCACACACTTGTTCAAATTGTATAGAGATGATATTTCTTCAAGGATTTACAGCAAGATGTGAGAAACACCATGGCACTACCAATGTTAAAAGTAAAGCTCAAACTTCTGAGGGTGCACAAAGAGTGAAAAACATGGCAATTCTATTTGCATCATGGAAAGCATCACGTGCTAACTAAGGGCAGGTAGAATCCCTGATAGGCTCTCTACAGAATAGTTGAGGTTGGAAGGGACCTCTGGAGACCATCTAGTCCAAACCACTTTTCAAGGCAGATTTAGATGCAGCAGGTCACTCAGGGCCATGCCCGATCAGAATCTGAACAGCTCCAAAGATGGAAACCCCACAGCCTCCCCGTGCAACCTGTATCAGTGTTTGGCCACTCTCACCTCAGTAAGTGTTTTCTTACTTGAGATGGAATTTCCTGTGTTTCAGTTTGTGCCTATTGACTCTGGTCCTGTGACTGGGCACCACTGAGCGGAGTTCTGCCCTGTCTTCTTTACACCCTTCCATCAGGTTTTATACACAAGATCCGCCCTGAGCCTTTTCTTCTCAAGGCTGAAGAGTCCCAGCCCTCTCAATCTCTCCTCATACGACACATGCCCCAAGCCCTTAATCATCTCTGTAGCCCTCTGTAGGACATTCTGTCATGTCCATGGCCCTCTTCCATAAAGCCCAGAACTGGGCACAGACCTCCAGGTGTGTCTCCCCCGGTGCTGGCCAGAAGATAATCTGCCGACCAGAATACGGCCTTTGCCAGGAGGGAGCCAACTTGCCCACCAGGACATCCAGAGCCTTTTTCTTCAAACAGCTTCCCAGCTGGTGAGCCCCCCATCTATACTGGGGTACGGGGTGACTCCTGCCCAGGTGCAGGACTCCCTGTTCCTCTTTAGTGAGCTTCATGAGGTTCCTCTCTGTCCGTTCCTCCAGCCTGCCGAGGTCCCTCTGAATGGCAGCACAACCCTTGGATGTATCCTCCCAGTTTTGTATCACCTGCAGAACGGCTGATGGAGCACTCTGCCCCATCACCCCGGTTATTAACAAAGATGTTAAATAATACTGGCCTCAGTATCAACATCTGGTTACACCACTAGGGGCTGCCACTGATTGCCACTCTTTGGGCCTGGCAAGTCAGCCCTTTTTCGGTCCACCTCGCTGTCCACCTACCCAGCCCGTGCTTCATCAGCTGAGGATTTTATGGAAGTCAGTGCTGAGGGCCTGGCGAAAGGCAGGACAAACAACATCCACTGCTTCACCCTCATCCACTCATCTCACTGTAGAAGGCTATCAGATTGGTTAAGCAAAATGTCTCCTTCATAAATCCATAGTGACTACTCCCAATTACTTTCTTGTCCTTTACATGGCTGGAATTGGCTTCCAGGATTTTCATCAGCACCTTCACAGGTGAGGCTGATCAGCCTGTAGTCACTCCTATTTCCAACAGGAAGATCTGGGGAACATTTGCTTTCTTCCAGTTCTATGGATCTCCTCACCAAAACTTTTCAAATATAATCAAGAGTGGCCTCACAGTGACATTGCCCAGCTTGCTCAGCACTTGTGGGTGTCTCCTATCAGGTCCCATGGACTTGTGTATGCCCACCTTGTTTAAATGTTCTCTAACCTGATCCTTACCTAAGAGTAAGTCTTCCTTATTCCAGACTTTCCCCACTTGTCTCAGGAACCTGGGACTGCTGAAGGCCAGACCAAGATGAAGAAGGCTTTGAGAACCTCAGCTTTTTCAGTGTCCTCTGTCATCAGGTCATTTGCCCCACTCAAAAGCGGGGCCACATTTTTTTCCTCTTGCTGCTGAGGTACTTGCTCGTCTTCTTGCCCTTATCAGCCCTTCCCACATCCAACTCCAAACAGGCTTTGGCACTTTTAACCCCATACGGTGTCCCTGGGTCACCTGTCCATGCTCCAACCTGTCCTACACTTCTTTTTTTGTGTCTGAGTGTCATGGAGCTCTTTTTTATCCTTGTACACTTCCTGTCACCTTTGCTCGATTTCCTGCTTATTGGAATGGTTTCTCTTAGATTAGAGGCAATCAATGAAAGTCAGCCAGCTCTGCTGGACAGTATCCCACAGATTCCTCCAAGCAGATTCCTGAACACGCCAAAGTATGTTCTCCTGAAGTCCATGGCTGAGATCCTGCCTTTTGCTCTGCTCCCTCCTCTCAGGATCCCGAATTCCACCATCTCACGGCCACTACAGCCATGGTGCCCCTGACCTTCACACCCCGATCTGTCCTTTCTGGGTTATAAGCAGAGGCCCAGCACAGCACCTCTGTTCACTGCCTCCTCCACCACCTGTGTTAGGAGTTATCATCAATGCACAATTCTCCCCCTCTTTGCCTTCCTGGTCTCTTCTTCTTACAGAGCCAATATTTGTTCATCGCACCACTCCAGTCACAGGAGCTATCGCGCCATGGCTCCACAATCCCAATGAGATCTATAAATTTGAAAACAGTAAATAAAATGTTCTAGATGTCTACATTTTAAGAAGGGACAGTAAAATCCATAAGCACAAACTTAAAGAGAGGTTTAGTGTATCATTTATTTCCACAGCTGACTACTGGCCGTCAACCAAGCATCCTTCAGGCCTACTGTTGCATAATGGAAGAAACTACGGTAGAACAGTGAAATTTAGTCTAAAAGGGGTATTTTCAAAAAACAAGGTGTGGTATGGGAAGAACAGAGCGACTTTTTCCTTAGGGAGCCTTCACAAGATTTTGTTACGGTAACAGCACCCTGGATTTCAACACCACACGGAACAAAGAGATGCACAGCCGCTGCCGAGCTGCGTGTTAAGCTTGGGTTTCTCTCACACGGAAACTGGGGCACGGGAGGTGGCCGGTGCTTAACCAGGTCTCCCGGGGAAGTGGTCTCACATCAGTCAAAGAACTCTGCGGAGAAGCATTAGCATACAGCACCGAGAAGAAAAAATCACAAACGACAGACACAATTACGTGTAAGCTCCGAGAAGTGCAATGATTCAGAGTTCTATCAGATTATGTCAACAAACACTACACAAAAATAATCTCCAAAAGAAGAAAGAGCTCAGCAGACTCTTAAGCTAAACTAAGTGCACACATAACATTTTCTTCTTTTTCTTTTTTTTTCCCACTGGAGTTTTCACATAAACAACATCTGCACAAAGTCTCATAGGAAAGTGGTCTTTATCCTTTGAGGAAAACAACGCAGCAGTCACGAGACAAAACAGCAGCAAAACAAGAGTCAAGCTATTTCCACTACTCTCCAATGCAAAACATGCGAGTGATTTAAGATAAAAGCTACACTGTAATACTGCATTCAAAGGTTCGTAAGAAATTTCCATTTTCTGCAAAACAGGGAAGAAAACAAAAACAATGCAGAAAATCCCACGGACAGAGAAATTAAGCTGACAGGATGTCCTGGCCCCTAAATTCTAACGCACAGAAGTAGGAGACAACATTTAATGGACATCAGACTGATCTATAGAATTGAAAGCATCCTATTTTTACCTGATGCTTATCATGAGATTAGCTACTGAAATGCATCACGCAGAATGGGTTATTTTCTTCTATCAAACCAATTTGCCAGAAAGCCTGTTCTTCAGGGAAGTGTAGTTCTTGACATGTAGCAAACGATACGCTACACATTGCAGCTTAGCTTCCAAGTTTTCACTCAAGGAAAAGAAAAATGATCCAGGCCTAAGAAAAAAAGAAAAAAAAAAAAAAAAACACAGACTACATCTTGATGTTGCTCTGTGCACGTTGGTGACCACTTGCTTTTTCCCGATCAAATCAGATACACGAAATATTCACAGCAAGGCACTTAGATAGGATATCCCACATCTAACACAGAGGAGGATTTTTTTTAAAGGAGAGCCACCCTCTACAAAACTGGCCCTAGACAAAGCCCTTCCTTTTGAGACTGAAGGGCGCAGCTCTTTAATTTGTCTTGTAAAGCAGAAGCGGTGAGAAGCATGCTGACAGCTAGAAATTGCTGTTCTGTGGGAAAACATCCACATCTGCCAAGAAGGGATATAGAGACCTCAGTATCATGGAAAACCACCAGCAGCTTAATAGTACAGCCTGCTCCTCCAGCACATCCCACCAGGCTGGCTCATCCTGCAGGAAGGGCGAGAGCGGGAGATGGAGTCCGCGAGGCTGGAGAAAGGAAGGGGAGAGAGCAGAGTGCAAAGGGAAAAATATAAGGGCAGTCAAGAATCAGGCACAGAAGGGATGTGAAAGAGAGGAAGCGAGGAGCAGAAACACAAGGCAGAAAGAGCTGTTTAGACTGGAGGAAGTGAGCAAGATCCTGGGACACTCAAGGACAGGGAGGAAGGGAAGGTACGTGCATGCAGGGCAAGGAGCCTGGGACACCGGTGCTACGAGAGGGGAAAGGTCGCTGTCAGCATGAGCACAGGCAAGGTCTCTGCCAGGTCACTGGGGAGTGGAAGGAAGAAGAAATCTGGGGAATGGGGCAGAGCAGAACAGGAGTACTGAAAAGGGAAACCAGAAGCATCGCTGTGCGGTAGCAAAAAGCTTTTTTTTAAGTTACCATACAAATAAAAATGACTAACTTGTATTCCTGAGAGGATGACTGGTATATATAAAAAAAAAATATGTAGGGAAAAGCAGGTCAGAGAACCAAGTGCCGTCTGCCCATTCTTGTCTTGGTCCACACGCGCATTAGCACACAAAGGAGAAAACAAGGTGAGGAGTGGAAATAATGGGGAGCTGAGACATCTCTTCTTGGACTTCTCTTTTTCAAATGTTTTCCAGATCGACCCTTCTTGTCCCCTCACAAACAAGTGAAGACTTCTACCATACGTTTTGACCAGCCAACACAACAGAAAGAAACTCAAGAAAGTAATTCTTTCAAAATAATTCAAGACTATTTCCTGTTTCTCCTCTCCTAGGAATAGCTCAGATGACTCTCATAACGCACTAGTGTTGAGTTTCTCTGCTGGTCTTTTCCAATCATGACACTACGGCACTTTTTAAAGTTGTTTTCTGTCTTCTGGGGGCTTTTTGATTTTGTTTTGTTGTTTTTTTTTGCATAGGATCTTAGCGTGTGCCATGCTCTACTGCCCTACAAGAACAGTAATAAGCATGTTAGCAAAGACTGCCGATTAAACAAGCCTCAGACTACCCCCTCAAAACAGGGGTTTTAGGGCATGCTGGAGAGTATTCCTTCTTTGGTGCAACCAACCAACCAAAGGTGGTGCTTAACACAGATGGGGTCAGGGAGAAACAAGTGAGAAGGGGGGAAGTTTGTGCATCCAACACAAACTGCCCTGTCTACAAAACAGAAATCAGCAGAACCTTTCAGCGGTTATTACACCCTCCTGTAGTAGACTCTGTTAGTACATGACATGGGAAGGAAAACAAATGCAGAAAGCCCATCTATTCCAGCGTGCCACGTGCTGATATTTATCTGCCTCGGAAAGCTTTAAGGGCAAAAAAAATGCACAAGTGGAAGGAAAGCAGATGTCTAGAGATAAAATAGGCATCAGTGTCTCGGAGCTGCTGCATGGCCAAGCTGGGAAAAGATCTCACCGATAGCTGCTTGGCTCCAGAGGAGTATTCACAAGACGTCCTGCCTGCTGTTACAGCAATTTCAGACTGCTCCTCTCCACATTAGGAAGATGAGGTCTAAACTACCAGAGCACAGAATGAAGAGCAGGGCAGCAGTTACGGTTTTGCTCATTCATTCCGCTACTGTAACTTCCACTGTGAGTCAAACAGCCTACAGAGTGATTCTTCCTCATTATTTCACGGTGAGCCTTTACAGCAGAAATTTCCTGAGGAAGATCACGAACATCTCAGCAACACGAATGCCTCACTGGAGTTACAGAATACATCACGGACGGCATCAGAAGTCTGCAGATGATTCAACTGGGAATCAGCACAGATCGCTGTGAACTTCGGGACCTTGTCAAGTATGGGAATCTGTCTAACGAGCAAGTCACCGAGAGTTAAACAAGTCTCCGGACGTGCTAAGGACCGAACTGAGCCTAATCATGGCTTCATTTTGCGTTGCTGCCTTTATCCACATAGATAGGAAACTTAAGCAAGGTAAAACCATTATAGTGCACCGCAGGAGATTAAGGGCCTCATGACTACTAAGATCCATGCTGACCTAACAGTTTGTTAATTACACACCCTCATGATTTCCCTAGTGTTTTCTGTGCAAGAGGTATCGTGTGTCCCTGCTTTTTGCCCGTATTTCCAGTTCTGCACTTTTCATCACGCTAACCTTTTAATACAGAGAACCAACAGTTTATCCTGTAGCTAACTTTCAAAGAGAAATCTTCCATTATTCTCCCGAGCCAGATTCCTATAGGAGAATTTTGAAACGTATTGGGTAGCAGAAATTTCAAGCGAGGTTCTTCCCATCTGTTTCCAGCTTCGGTAGATTGGTATCACATCCAGGACTGCAGCTGTATTGTTTGTACCTGAAACACCTACAGAGTCAACATTTATCTGAGGTGAAGGCGCTATATTCCACTTATCAGAAACCACTAATAAGGAACTGACGAGGAAAGTTCATAGGTCACTGCAGAAATCCCTAATAAAAATGCCTTCCTATGTTGCAGAGAAGGCAAAATGTACTCTGGACAGATAATACAAGTATGTTTCCGCAGTTGTATTTCACTGGATTCCTCCTACCACAGCCAAAAGCCCACAAACATATTCCTACAGTATATTTAGGCACTACTGTAATCTGATCCATGCACATAAGAAAAAAAATCTTCAACTTTATTTCCTTGATTCTACTCCAACGCCAAGGACTCTGGTCTCCCCTCCAGTCTGTTTGTTTTTTACGTGTATGGGACTCAATATGCACGCTTATTTAAGTAATGGGAAGAAGTGGTCTTCTTTAGTCATCGTGGGACAAAAAAGGCCATAAGTTACAGTTCAAGGAAGAAGAGAAACAATAAATGTCATCTATTTTCAGAAATAAATTGTATGTAATACCACGAACAACAGACAAATCTGCATTCATCATTTACATTTGTACAAAGCCACCAGTTGGGGGGGCTTGTTTTTTGTGTTGTTTTTTTCAAAGGGAGAGCCATAGTTCGCAGTGGGATTCAAACCACACGTACAGTACTCCTATAATAAAAAGGGTACAAGCTTGAAAGCCAGCACTATGAAAAAAGTCCAGTACACACACACACACGAAAAAAAAAAAAAAAAAGGCTCATGCGCCTAGCCTGTGCACAAAGCCAGCAGAAATTGCTGGAAGTAAAAATAGCACCCACACTGAGGCTATGTAAACCAGTTTTGCTCTACTTCAGAAGGATAAAGAGCTCAGTCACAACAAGGCACAAACCTGTTTCTGGTTTTTTCAGAAGAAAAAGCCAAATATATAATAAGTCATTTCAACTAAACATCTTTACTGCTGTCTGTACAAGGACTTCTTCCTCATACTTACTCTCATTACGTGAGAAGTTTACGTAAGAGTAATGAGTGGGGGAAAAAAAAAAAAATAAGTAATGCTGTTTAAGTTTTAGCGTGAACAGACCAACTTTGGTTCAGGTAGAAACAAAGGTGCTTTTGAACGTGTTTCTGGCGACTAAGTTCAGTTGCTCAGCTTCCACGGCAGTGAGAGTTTCACACTCCTAGGTACAGCTTCTCTATAACACTTCCCCTCTCGTGTTACCAACCACAGCTCACGGCGGCTTGCGAGGAGCCTGAAGTTTAAAGAGGAAGCTCTGAAAAACACCCTCGGTTTACCAAGCCAAGCGTGGATCGCGCCATGTAGCTGCCGGGTTGAAGAGTACATCTCATTACCAGTTATCCTGCGATAAAGTTTCTCCAGCAAAGCCACCAGGTGCCAGCCTGCACGTCCCGAACGCCGTGAAGCTGGGTTGAGAGAAGCATCGCTTTTTGTTACCAAAAAGCTGTATAAACAGGAATCTGGCTGTTGTGATTTCTGGAGGAAGCGAGGCACTGACAAGTGAAGGGGGATTGTGGCGATGAAAGGAAGAAGTGCAAGGTAGTTTCTGGGAGCAGCGCTGAGGGACGTGCGTGTTGATATATTCCAGAGGGGGGTGTTTTAAAGGGGTTAGGGCGGATGAGGGCTCCGCTGGCTCAATTCCCCTCCTTTATGGAGTCGGGGTAAGGGGATCCGCTCGGGCTGGGGCAGGCCGGTTACCGCTCGGCTCGGCCCGGCCTGCCCCAGCCCGGCGTGAAATGGCCGCGCTGCCCCCTCCGGCACCCCGCTGCCACCGGGCACCTGCCTGCGGCCCCCACCTGCGCCCCCAACCCCCTGGACGCCCCCGGGGGGGGGCGTTTTCGCCCCTCGTCACGCTCACCTTGGGCAGCTCCCGGAGCTGGTTGGCGTCCAGCAGCAGCTCCTCCAGGCTGCGGCTGTAGCGGTAGATCTCCTCGGGCACGGCGGCCAGCGAGCAGTGCCGCTTGTCGATGGACTCCACATGGCGGTTGCAGCGCCACAGGGGGATGCAGTGAAACATCGCCGCGACGCCCCGCCGGGGGGGAAGCGGCGGGCAAGCCGCATCCAGCGGCGAGGAGCGGCCCCCGGGCGAGCGAGGCGGCCGCCGGAGGGTGGCAGAAGGACGGCGAAGGAGCCGGAGCCGGGAGCGGCCGCCCCTAGTGCTCGGCGCCGGGCCGCTGCCGTCCCCGCAGGGGCATCGCGGGGCGCCGGGCGCAGCGCTGCTGGCGGCCGCCGCGCATTCCCGCGCCTGACCCGGAACACGGCGGCCTCTCCCCCTCCTTCCCTGCCTTCCCTCCCTCCTGCTCTCCCTTCCCTCCCTCCTCCCTCCCTCCCCCGTCCCGCCTGACATCAGCGGGGCCCGCCCCGGGGCCGCGGCGTGCTGCCGGGGGGTCCCCAGCCGGCCCTGCCCTGCCCTGCCCGCCCGGGGCCGGGGGTCGCGGTCGGCTTTGGCTTTTCCCCGCTGCTTGGACGCCAGGCAGGGTAACGACGGGTACGGGACGCTGCTGCTGTTGTAAACCGTGCCGTTTAAAAATACTTATATGCCATATATGCTCCAAGGCTTCCTGAAACCTCTACAAGTACCTGAAAGGAAGCCGTGGGGAGCTGGGGATCTCCTCACAAGTAACCAGCGACAGAACTAGAGGGAATGGCCTCAGGTTGTGCCAGGAGAGGTTTAGGTTGGAAATGAGACATTTCTTCTCAGAAAGAGCAGTCAGGCATTGGGACGGGTTGCCCAGGGAGGTGGTGGAGTCACCGTCCCTGGGGGTGTTCAGGGAAAGGCTGGACGTGTGCTTAGGGACAGTTTAGTGGGTGACATTGGTGGTAGGGGATGGTTGGACCAGATGATCTTGGAGGTCTTCTCCAACCTTAATGATTTTGTGATCTAAAATCTCCTTCCCAAACCCTCAGCCCCCCAGCCAGAGCATCCCCACCAGGAGGCTGCCCAGCGCCGGTCAGGGGAGCCACACAGGGACATAAAACATGCTCAGAAACAGGCATTTGACGTCAGAGTTTCTCTTGAAATACTACTATTTTCTTGCCTAATTATAACTGCGTGCCGATACAGGAACGGGGCAAAGGGGGAAGTTCATCACAGCAGCCTCTGCCCCTGCGTGCTGCTGAGAGTGCCTAGTCATAAAAGGGCAATTTTCTTCTTAACTGATAAATCTAGCAAGATAAACTTGTGTAATTTCTGTGGGAATCGCAGGGGTCTGCCCACTTTTAGTTGTTAAAAGGACGTTTTAGGACTGTGTACGGTTATACAGATTGCTAAGAAACTTTTAAAAAGTTACCACTGATATGCATTATTATATAATAATACAGTTCACACATACGTACTTTAAGGATCTGTCAGAAGCAAGAATTTCTTTCTTCAACCAATACATTCATTAATTAAAAAAAAAGGGGGGGGACGACGACTCCCAATGTATCTAAATAATGTATGTAAAGAAATCTGCTACCCTGCTTGCAAACAGCTGTAAATATTGCTGACCTGATAGTGACTAAACTGCAGAGTTTTTTGGAAATCCCCAGGAAATGATCAGCTATACTGATTTCTGACTTTGCCATGATTAAAAATGTGTGCTGGGGAGAAAGGGTCAGCATTTCCCGTCTGAGACTCACAACTGGGTTTCCAACATAATTTTAATCCAGTGCAAGTGCACAAAATGTTTACAGCACACACACAAAAAAGAGAGCTGTGACTGATCTTCATCTTGCACATGAAAGACAGGAGGACCTTCACCTGATGGTATCCCGAGCAGGGCTTTGAGATCTATTTTCTCACTCTGTGCCCCCATACTGTGGGCAAGCACCTCTGCAGTATTTGAGCCAAAGACTTGCTCAGCTTCTGCAGCACCCATGAAGGGAGCATTCATGAATGCGTCCACGTGTGCTTATAAACAGGGTGGGTGTGCACCAGCACTCCCAGGCTGTCCCAACCCCTGGCCATGAGATTAGATAACCACAGGGCACAGAAGACAGGAGAAAATCAAACAAATGCGCTGAGCACCAGAGCAGGGCCTGGCAAAAGCAGGGATCCAGGACTGGCCCCAAGATCTCAGAGGTGGAGATGAGGAGGAGAACATCCAGCTGTAGTACTCAGTGGGTCTCAGCTGGTGGCCAGACGTGCACTACCAACCTAAATTCAGTGACCGTGGAGGCTCCCTGGTGGCTCCCTTTCTAGGGAACCCTTCAAGGAAGCAGGACTAAGTGGGAGCCATGCAGCAGGGGACTTGAACAGAAGAAAATGTCCCTCCTGTGGGAATCACTGCGGGGAGTGCAGAGCTGGTGGGTAGAGGCCGGCGTGAGGATGCATTGGTTGCCCCTGGGGCTTTTAAAGGGCTTGAGCCTTTCTGGCGTGACATGGACACAAAGTTTGGCATGAAGTGTCACTGGTGTAGATGCTGTCCTGTGTCTCATGACTGGGTCTCACTGTGACAAGTCTGGACAGTAACGGGAGGGTGACAGTGACTGTGGGGTGAGCCTAAGTACTTCAATGAAGAATTAAGCAAAATGTTTGCATGCTTCTCATGAGTGTCAGGCAGTCCAGAGGACAGAGGGATGACAAAATGCCTCAATACTGTTAAGCTCTGCCTTCACCATATAAGACTCAGGAGCTTTGGACATCAAATTTGTGCCAGTGGCCCTGAAGATATAGCCTGTGGCTAAACTCATGGTATGGAAACAGGCATCAAGGAGTCTGAGAGGTAAACCAGTGCCTTTGTTGAGGAAATAGTATTCTCACAGCTGAAAGCATCATCCTGAACTTCAGCTTGTAAATAAAACCATCTATTTTGGTAGGTGTAATGAGTTACTAGTCTCTATTGTTCTTTTGTGCTAAGAAATAGCAGCAATAAAAAACCCTTCCCTAAAATGAGGCTAATTCTGTATCCCGTGTGCCCAGAAGAAAAGTGACTTCATGTTGGGGAAAGTTGTTGTGTGAGAGGTCTTTGAGAAGCAATGAAAAAGGAAAATGGTGATCTAATAAGGAGACTCATTAGAAGCACTTGAAGAAGCTACGTGCCTCAGTGAGCAAGCAGCGGAGGACAGCAGGTTGCCAGGGTTTGTACTAGCACATATCTGACAAACTTCTTACTTGGGGCAATTGTCCCCCCTAGGGCTCAGAGAAGTACTGCCCTCTGATAGCAGCGATCCTGCTGGTTTACACAGATCCATGGCAAGCCAAGGTGTGGCTGCCTACAGAAGGAAGCAAGGGCTGTTGCTCTCCCAGTTCTGTAGAGGATTACTTGGCTCCAGACTACCATCTGATAGCCATTTGGTTTGTCATAACTTCACTTTTATTTTGAGCTTTTTTATTTAAGTTTTCTATCTTTCTTTCTTCTTTCTTTCTTTCTCTTTCTTTTTATCTTTCTCTTTCTTTCTTTCTCTTTTTCTTTCTTTTTCTTTCTTTTTCTTTCTCTCTCCCTCTCTCCCTTTCTCCCTTTCTCCCTTCCTAGTACTTCTCCAAGTACTTCAGTGCTCTTGTATACTGGTTGGCTTAATTTTAGTTCCTTGGGACAAAGAGACTTCATTTTACAGCTCTCCCAACAACGCCCAGAGCCTTTCAGCTGTATGAAATCTGTAAGAGAGGTAATCCCATTGCCTCCTTTGCTAGATAAATTAATGTCAGGAGCAGCTTCCTGGATCTTTCTTGGCAGGCTGCTTTATTCAGCCTCAGGTGGACACAGTCAGGTTTCTCTGAACTCAGCTTCAGAGGGGAATAGATGAAGGCTGCTCTCACCATGGTGCCACAGTTCACATCTCTTTCTGGTGATCACACTGGCTGGGCAACCCACATCAGGCTTTGTGTCATTCACCATTGCCCTGTTGAACAGCATTAAGGTATAAACACAGCATAATTTGTTATCAAATACATCCTTCTAAAAGGGATTGATTCCTGAGAGCTGGCTGCACCCCCAGATATTCACAGCACAGGTACAAGAGCAATGTGCAGGACTGCTGGCAGGGTTGTGTTGGATCACCCCGCTCTCTGCTGGGAATGGCAGCAGGGTATCGGCTTCACATACAGTCACATCATAATTTAAATTTGGGAGAATGGTCATTACCGAAAACGTAATGTCTTCTGGACTATCAAACTGCCATCCTTCAGCCACTGCCGGGTTGGTCTGGGTACATAGGCAAGAACATCAGTGTGGAAAATCTGTTTCTCTTTCTAGACACTGTGCTCTTCAAGAAAAAGAATAGTTTTACGTGAGTTTTAAGGCAGGAAGCAAGAGCAAGGTCATGCTGCAGATATTCCCTCCTCGGCACTGATCGGGCAGAAAGCTCTCTGGTTTTTCAAAAGGAACACCCCATTTGTTTGCAGTGCAAGCAGGCAGCATCACATTTTGAGATTCCTATAAAAGGCCATAAAGCACAGATGTCCAGGGGTTGTGGTGAGTGTGAAGGAGGTGAGTGCTGCTACAATGGAAACAGGAATATTCAGTTAGAAATTAGCAGTAAGGAGCATTCTGGGGTGTGGAGGGAGAAAAAGAATGGAGAGAAATTGTTTTTAGCATCAATACAGTGTAAGTAGTTCATAAAGTTTAGAGTTCAAAACGCACTTAAATTAACACTAGGAAAAATAATTAAAAAAAAAAAAAAAAAAAAAAGCAGGGCAAGTTCGTGAAGTCTCTTCTGCATTAGGGACTTTCTCCCTCCCCCAGCCACATTTCCCTAGTGCCCTTAGAGAAAGGAGATGCAATTACAGAGCACGAAGAGGCTGGGGCAAAACAAGAAGGGCACGAAGGAGGAAAGATTCAAGTACTGCAGGTGACAGGAGCAGGCCAGGGTGCAATAACCCAGTGGTACGCTCCATACACAGGCTCTGATTGCTGCTGGAAAGTATCTTCCCACCCCTCCGACCAAATTAAACACAAACACTACCGAGCCACCAGCAAGCAGAAGGCCTGCAGAGCTGCTGAGAGCCAAGCTTGGCAGTGTGCTGGAGTTAATAAGCACTGACATACTTCTTCTCTCAGTTTTGCTGGCTGAGGACTCCAACCACATTTATTCTTCAGGTTTTGTTTAAATTGTTTAGAGGGGGTTGTACAAGCAGCAGGTAGGTGTAACTCCGAAGCATTCCTGTGTTGATTATAGAGCTACAAATTCTGGTTACCTAGTCACAGGCCTCACTTCTACAAAGCTTTTGTGCGTCTGAAATAACTGGTATGGAATAATATGAATCTATTGTTCGTATAAAGCTCTACCTAAGAGTTGCAATGAATTATCACCCTATAACGCAAAGCCTCAGTGGCACATGCTGGCGGCACTGCGTTTAACACATTCGGTGTTTCTGCAGCACTATAAATAGCAGTCACTTTGAGCAAGAGCCACAGCATCTCTCCGCCCCCACCCCCAAACAAATCGCTCACGATAACGTCACCTTTTATTTGAACACAATGAGCTGTAATCACATGAGGTATTACTCTGATTTAATCCTATTTGCTTCAGTTTGGTTTGCAAGGAGTGGCCAGTAATATGCGGTTGCATTGTATCCTATGGTTTCTTATTTCACACCAACTCTCGAGGGCTGACACCCATCATCATCTTTGGCCAGAAGAACAAAGTAATAGGTTCTGGCAGGTAAGGAGGAGCCAGTGGCTGGGATGGGTTTCTTCCCTTTTCCTTTATTTTCTCTTTTTTTCCCTTCCTGATTGATGGACTTGCTATCACAGCTGATGGTTAGCTTTTGAGCATTGAATACTTTTTCAGGTTTTCATTATTCTCGCTGGGTTCAATAACAGGTATGAACCTCTCGCAGCAAATTTTACTTCTCCAGCCACTGAGAAGCGAGCAAGCAGAGACATGAATTCAGGCCTGTGTTTATTTTTTCTGAATCAACACCATAATTTAGCTAAATACCACTCCACTGTGTTTGAGCACAAGTTTGGTGCTCTGTTTCCCATGCCCAACAAGCTGCTGGATTTGGCATGAAAATGAAAGGGCAGGTACCAGAAGCAGGTAAGTCACCCTGCCTTTCAGACCCGTCAGAGAAGGTTTTCGGGAGGTGTTACGCTGCACCTTCATTTTGTGCTCTTTATCCTCTGGATGAGGAGGGACCAACAGCTCCCTGTGGGCTCGGAGCCAGCACTCAGCATCACTTACAGGAGCTAAGGAGCATTGCCCATACCAGGACCATCCTCACATCCCACAGCATTGGTACTGATCGGCGGAGAATGTTGCATTTATTGAGTGATGGGAAGCGAGAGCAGCTAGCACTGGAGCTAATGCAAATTTGACAACAATGAAAAATATTTTAACCGGCTCTTAATTTTTATTTTATTATTTGGTGTGTGGTTCCTAATTTCCTTCTTCCTCTCATCTTAGCTGGAAGGGAAGTTTAATGCCCTTAGAGTAATCACATGGGGTCTTATCTACAATTGCAGATGCACATACAATTCCACATTTGGTATTCATAAAGGGAAGTTTCAGAGTTGATTCTACTCTTCACTAATTTCCTATAATAGTTATTTAGCTCATATAGTGCATGTTAATTAGACTGCTGTACTTTAATGACTTTTGCCATAGGATATTTTTTTCATATTATAAAATATCATGTCAGAAAAGTGTTATTGATCTTCAGTAAAAAGAACAATGAAATTTCTGATGTTTCTCCGTAGACAAAGAGGAACAGGTAGACTATGAAAGTGCCTTATTTTATGAATCAGACCCAGGATAAAGGAAATACAACCAGAACATATTTAGAATGCCTAATAGAAAAATTGTAGCAAGCAGCTGCACCAGGTAAAATATTCTTTCTGCCTCTAATTATATCACAGCAACAATTGCAGTTAAAAGCAGACATTTGAATCCAGTGAGAGATTAGCTGTTATATAGCAGTGCAATGAGAAGCACAATTGTCTTTAGAGTTAAATGCCTTTCTGAAGAGACATCCTGCTGAATACCAAAAGGCAAATTAGCAATTTAGGACATATATACAACAGTTCAATCTTCTAGTTGTGAGATACAGTTGGAAAAAAAAAATCAGTTAACATTATAAAAATAAATAAAATAGAAAAGTAACTGCCTTTACGGTTGATAACAAAATGGCAGAGCTTGCATGTCCAGGTGACAGCATCTATTAACCAGCTACCAGGTTCTGTAGAACCTGAGTTACAGTTGTCACAAACGGTTGTTTTCAAAAGAATTCAGGTCAAGCAAACAGACATCATGTGCTGGACTGGGAAGTTTACAGAGGTACCTCAAAAGCTCTGCAGGCCAACAGAAAGTAAACAGAAAGCAGAAGGGGCTGGAGTGGGACCCCAGCATACCTTTCATGAACTCCCAAAGGCAAGGAACTTATACCCATCATCAGCCTTTCTATGAGAGATAAGTTCTCTTTAGGTACCAATGCACTCAGTAAACACTGCTTTGAATTTGAAGAAGATATTGAAGTTAATTTGGTTATGTTAAGAGATGACTGCAAACACTTGAAAATGTGTGTAACAGAGAAAGATCTGATGTTTCTCTCGGATTCAAACCTAAAATACAGATTTCTTCCAAGACTCAAGTTGTACCAGGAGAGGTTCAGGTTGGAAATGAGGAGACATTTCTTCCCAGAAAAAGCAGTCAGGCATTGGAACGGGTTGCCCAGGGAAGTGGTGGAGTCCCTGGGGGTATATAAGGAAATGCTGGATGTGGTGCTTAGTGACATGGTTTAGGGGGTGACAATGGTTGTAGGGGGATGGTTGGACCAGATGACCTTGGAGGTCTTTTCCAACCTTAATGACTCTGATTCTTTGATACCAGGGTGCAGTGTAGACCTGGTCTTGCCCATTTGTGGGAATCCTCATGTGGGAACACCATCAACCAGGGGTGATGGTGTATACTGCTCAGCGTTCACTATGATGTACCACTGTTTATTTACCTCATATGCAAACACTGACCTCAAGCCTGAACATCTTATTCAATCTTTTCATCATTTATTTATATTTTCAGTTTACAGATGCCCCACAGACCTCACAAGGCTGAAAGCAACACCTTGACCTTTTTCCTGGCATGTGCTCCTTGCAGCAATATAGCCGGCAAGAAGAGATAGTAATTTTGCTGCTACACATCCACCCTGTCAGCATGAGGTGCTGAGCACTCTTGGAAGGAGCTGTGCTCACTTACCTGAAGTTGGCTGTTTGTATCAGCAGAGGCTGGACATCCCAGCCCAGACCTCCTCAAAGCATCTCTTGGCCTGAGGATGGTGGTAGGCTCTGTGGAAATAATGTGGGCCGGAAGGCAAGCTCCAAATACAGCCAAGCCATCTCCATACGGGTGTCTTTCCACTTGCGGCCCTTGTTGCCTGGGTGAGGAGAAAATTAAAATCCGTTAGCTTGCTTGAAGGCACAACCGTTTCATAAACTGCTGGATCTGGTGGTACTCTTGAACAGGTTTGAACCTTTGGATGAGACTACGCGAACTCGCATTCATTTTAGTGGGTTCACTTCTTTGAAGCCTTTCACATGTCTTCAGGTTTCAGCCTGTAGTCATACAGATATGCTTTGCCCAGTGTTGGGCCCAGTGTAGATGTAGCTGGGTGGTACAGTTTTGTCTCTGCCTTCCTCCCTATATGTCTCCTACAGGACTCTTGTGAGATCAAGGTATTCATTTTCCATTAGCTGGGAAGCTCTACTCAACAGCCTGAATTAACCTTAGGGCTGAAAGCTGAAAAGAAGGATAGGTGAGAGGTCACAACAGCTGTAAGTGAAGACAGAAATAGAAGTATTTCACACTTTATAGTTTCTGGAGAAACATGGTAAACACTGAATGAGTGGCTTCTCTCTCGCCCACAATACTCAAATGCTGAAGGTTTCTTATCTTCATATGCTTCCCTGCTCATCCTCCTCAGCTGAAGTTTCCGCAGACTGAACACAAAAAACCCTTTCTTCACATTTTGAAACCTCTCTAGGAAGCAATGGGAGCCTTTTCTCCTTCTGTCATCATGAATGATGAGAAGAGCTGATAATCTCTATTGCTAGCTGGCCCAGCACTTCCTTTTGTGAGATCTAGTTTCTACTTGCTTACACCCTCACCAGACTCTGGCTGTCAGGATCATGTTTTTTACCTCATGCGCCTGACTCATATTCAGGTATTTTCAAGAAAGTGTCAACTAAAACAATCACCTGTTTCTGAGAACATTTGCCAGAAAATGCAGTGTGCAATACATTGAAAAGATGCAGGCAGTCTTGCTAACAAAATCACTTGCTTTGGAAAAAAAGTCCTTTTAGCAGAGAGGGTAGCTTAATATTAGGTTGGAAATGTCCCTTCTGCTGCCACAGCTACAAAATTTGGTCAAGATCCCTCTGAAAAAAAAAATAGAAAAGTAAAAAATCAGCTCACATATATTCAGCAGCACGTAATAATATTTAGCATCTAAAAACCCACCAAATTCTCCTTGAACATAAGCCATCAGTGTGTCCTTGTGACTAAGAAAGCCAATGGTATCGTGGGCTGCATTAGGCAAGGTATCACCAATGGGCTATGGGAGGTGATCCTTCCCCTCTACCTAGCACTGATGGGGCCACACCTGGAGTGCTGGGTCCGGTTCTGGGCTCCCCAGTACAAGAGAGACATGGATGTACTGGAGAGAGTCCAACAAAGGGCTACTAATACAATGAAGGGACTGGAGCTCCTGTGAGGAGAGGCTGGGAGAGCTGGGTCTGTTCACCCTGGAGAAGTGGAGGCTCAGGGGATCTCACCAAGGTCTATAAATACCAGAAGGGAGAGTGCAAGAGGAAAGAGCCAGGCTCTTTTCCGTGGTGCCCAGTGCCAGAACAAGAGGCAATGGGCACAAACCGGGACACAGGAGATACTATCTGAACATCAGGAAGCACATCTTTACTGTGCAGGTGACTGAGCACTGGCACAGTATGCCCAGACAGGTTGTGGAGTCTCCTCCTTGGAGATCTTCAGAAGCCACCTGGACATGGGCCTGAGCACCCTGCTCTGGGTGGCCCTGCTTGGGCAGGGGGTTGGGCCAGATGCTTCCAGAGGTCCTGCCAACCTCAGCCATGCCGTGATCCTGTGACACCACCTGCTCCTTTTCAGGAAAGGGGACGACTTGGGTGTGCTCGTAGCACTCCACAAAACCAAGTTTCCAGCAGCAGGTAACATCCTGCAACATGTCCAAGGGCCCTTGCCTGGAGCAGGCCTCAGCGGGTTCCTGCAGTTGGGACCTGCTCTCTGCTGTGGAAATGTGGGGTGTCCCACAGCACAGCACTGGGAGCAGAGGAGACTTTGGGACGTGCTCCTTGCAAGACACTTTGCTCATTAACCAAACGAAGCAAAAGTGAAATTCTTCTCAGATATGTCACAACATAGAAGGGAACTTTCTCTATTTAAGGAATGAAGGCATGTGACCTGCAGCCTGGCGTGGCTGCACAGCCTGTGATCTGTGACACCAAGCAGCAAACGGGGAATCACAGTATGTTTCCTCAGCCTCCTTCCATATTATAGCATCTCAGCCAAAAAAAAAAAAAAAAAAAAGAGAGAGAAAAAATAAAGGGTTATTTTTGATTTTTAGCGACCTTAGAGGTCACATCTGTGTTGCTTGTTTTGAGGCAGATTTGTTATCTATGCAAGCTGCTCTGTGCTGCTTAAACAGCAGCTACAAGCTGCTGTTTTTCAAGAGGTAAATCCTGGTTGCATCCTGAGCTTTAAAGGACTCCACACTTATCTAACTGGCTGTGTAGCAGTTCAGCAGCTTATCTTGTCAGTCCTCTTACTGGAGGGAAAAAAAAGGCCCCCAGCTCATTCCTAGAAGGAACCTAGCATCTCCTGTGTGATGAGAGCAGATGTATTCACAGGCAGACGGAGTACAAGCTGCTTAAAGGGAAAATGTGCACACAGGGATAAGGTTTCCCAGCCTACATAAATGTTGATGTATCTGTAAATGGATGTAGATCAATTATTGATTTTTCATTTCAGCTGCATCTGAGTTCTCATAGTAAGCAGAAAAAAAATCCTGTGTTCTCTAAATCTAGGGTTTGCTGCTTGCAAAACCTTTGACTTTTTTCCAGCACAACAAATCAATTCTCTGATTCACAGTGACTAAAAGCAGCATCCCAAGTTTTCCAATCAAATCTTCAAAAGCTACAGGAAGAAAGAGCAGGTGGGTCCCCCAAAAACACAGTGGGCTTCAGCTCTTCAGGGATGACCATGGGTGCAACAGGAAAAGCTTGCAACTTGCCTAGGTTCTCAGAACACTGGTGATGGGCTCCAGCCCCGCTTCTTCTTCTTATGCACAGTCACCACCACTGCTAGCATGGCCCCAATTGCCCTTGAGAACAATAGAAAAGGATCAATAAATCTGTTCTTTCAAGAGTACATCATCTGAGCGTGCTGAAGGTTGTCATCATTTCCAACCAGTTTAAAAGCAGAATTTTCTGAGACAATACTTCCAATGCACCTTCAGCATCATTAGCCTAAGGCAAGCAAATTTCACAGCAGCATCGCAGTTTCTAGGGCAGAAACATGTCATTTAATTTGTTCCCCTGGCCTGATTAGTCCCGCAACAGAAGCAGAGATGGCTCATTTCCAGCCAAGCACAGTGACGAGACTCTGCAGTGTTTCCTCAGCTGCCAAAGGATGGGAGAACTCCTTGGAGATCTTCAGAAGCTGCCGGGACATGGGCCTGGGCACCCTGCTCTGTGTGGCCCTGCTTGGGCAGGGGGTTGGACCAGGTGACCTCCAGAGGCAAGCCTCAGTCATTCTGTGATCCTGTGACACAGGACCCTGTGACACATACCTGTCACACAGCTCCTGAAGGTGCTCTCCATTGCTCTCTGTGTTGGCAAAGCAGCACGCTCCTACCACACTCTGCTAGTTTCCACCTTAGGGAAGCTTTGGTGTGTACTTGGGGCTAAGGCAATGACATCGTGACCCAGCATCACATCCCTCGGATCTGCCACAAGGGTTTTCTTTCCTCCTCTGCATTTTCTAGTCTTCTGAACCTCTCTCCCCGCTTACCTGAATGCCAGGTTTGTTTTAGAGTCTGGAAACCGGCATGATTATCGATTTGGACTCTGAATCCTGGGATTTGTCCCCTTATGAGCACCTTGGGTCTCTGCCCACATGGGAAGCTCTGGGCATGGTTCCTCTTCCAGTATGTAAGAACGAGTCTCCACAGGTCAGTCCTGCAGAGATGTTTGGAAAGGTAACTTGGAAAGGTAACTTGTCTGCCTCTTTCCGAAGCTCTCATCAAATGCTGAACACCAAAAAGAGAGATTACCAAGTAGAAAAATAAACAAACGCCTGGCCAGTCACCTTAGAAGACTTCAGCAGCTATGGAGGCTGATGCTTACTGGAGATAAGCCTCAAGCACCAGCATGGGAAGAGCGGAACTACCATGCTGGTACGTGAAGCAAACGTATCTGGTGCAAGTATGTCTGTTTATAATAGAACAGTTTTCTTTATAAGGAAAAGAAGTCCAGCCTTAATTTTCCTACTGAGTTTGTCCTCTGGCAAAACTTGCTGTCACAATTTCAAACGTGTTTACATAGCATGAGCTTCCCCATTGTTGGGAAGACAATGTGGTTTAACAGTGGCTTAAGTTAGAAAAATTAAAAGGCTGAAAGCTAAGTAGATGATTTTTTTCCTTGCAACTTAATACTGAAAAAAACAACAGTGAGGTTTTTCATGAACATGTTCTTCACATTTCATGAACAAACATGAAATCCACAGAGCACTATGGACATCCCTTTGCCAACCCTTCCCCCATCTTAGGTTATTATAAACTGTTGGAGAGCATTTCACAAGCAATGACAAATAACAATCAGGAGACAGGAAAGTTTGGCAGGGAGGGTGATCAAATCAGATCTGCGAGAAAGAGGAGGCTGGGTGAGTGCTTTAGCTGCAGGGGAAGCTCGGGCTGAAGCACCCTCCATGATGGTGCAGGCACGGGAACCTACAGCAAAGAAAAGGTGGGTGGTGATGTCTTGCCAGCTGCAGGAGGAAGGAGGCCTTCTTCTGAGAAAAGTAGAGGCCTGTTTCTCACAGCAAGGGCAGCAGCGGTCCCTGCTATGGGCAGAAAGTCATCACCTAGTGCCAGCGATGTCCTCGTGGGGTCAGATCAGGGCTGCCCCCGTGGTGCCGGCACTGCTGCTGCTGTCAGCAACACCGGCTCCTGCCAGCAGCAAGGTACACCTTTGAAAAGGAATTTGGAAAAATCAAGCTGTGGCCAGAATGCACGGTAAAAGCTGTGAGAACCTCTAGCAAGTGTAGCATGGCAAAGGGGAAGAAAGGTAGAGCTTTACGCATGCAAGTCCTGCAAAGCAAACTTTTAAATAAATAAGTAGTTCAGTCATCAAAAAGAGAGAAAGTCAGAGCAGACAAACACATGTTCTGCATGCAGTAGGAGTTTAATAGCCCTGAGAAGTGAAACCCATTTTATTGCTTTATGGGTGGTAAGCTTGGAGTTTGGCAACATGCAACACGCACAGAACATCTTTATGCAACACTCTGCAAACCGTCAACAACATGTGGCTTTCCAGCCCATCAGCCGGTGCAGGCCTTTGAAAACGAGGACATCCAGTGGCTGAACGCCATAGCAGGGATTTTCACAAAGGATTGATGATTGTAGCAGAAACACCTGACCGTTCACGCCAGCTTTCTGCACTTCAGAGACCTGAAGTAGGTCGCATGGGGAGTAAAGGCTTTTACATAAACTCTCTGCACTAGGGTAAATTCCTCATAATAAAAGGCTTGTGGCTGCAGCAAGCTCTTTGGGACTTTATTCAGTACGTATTGCCCAGTAATTGCCAAGAATATTGCTTCACCTTCCTTTCTCTGCTTCCCTATGATGACAGACTTACGCTTTTATTTACAACTTTAAGAAAATAATAATAAAAACCCATCTTGTTTCTAGGTTAGCCTCTATATCTCTTATTTAGCTACAGATAGTAAACATGGCTGAGAGTGTTAGAAATCCCTTAGTAAGTAACCAGTCCCTCTGGAACCAATCAGTACAGCAAGCAACCTGCACCACAGGATGAATAATTTACCCTTAGATGCACCAGTTGGAATATTTACACCTAGCTCCTACTACTGTCATATTTATAGAGCAATTGCAGCAATTAATCACATTTCCAAATGTATGTTGTAGGAGAGAAACTAAAATATTAATAGATCATGCTTTGTCCTGAAATTGCAAGGACTGATAACTCAGAAATATAAGATCCAGGACAAGAAAACTGTGCCTTGTGTGAACCACAGCAGAAATAAAATGAAGATATGTAAAAATTAGAGTCGCTTCTAGAGGAAGCAGACCACTTTTGCACAGTTACAGGCCATGATTTTCCCTGGAGATTGGCTGTACAGTATTGTTGTGTGCAGTAACAGCTCGCCTAAAACCAGATACTGCAGAATTGAGGAAAAAAAAAAAAAACAAACACCTTCAACTTCTTCAAAAGTTGATTTGAACTACTGCCGCACAGGACTACATTTACATGTCCCAGAAATCCCATGAAGATGTGCCATGTAGCTCTTTACACAACTTGAAGCGCTGAACCCATGAAGTCCAGTACCGAAGGCACAGGGAACAAGAGAGCTCCAGATCTTCTCCCAGAGGCAGCTTTCGGCATGGTGTGCATGGTGCAGGTCATAGGGCAGAATCACAGAACATCCTGAGCTGGAAGGGACCCATAAGGATCATCAAGTCCAACTCCTGGCTCCACACAGCACCACCCGAAAATTCAGACCATATGACTGAGAGCACAATCACACTCACATGACACAGGGACTCGGGCGGTCTCCACCTTCTCTCACTTCTCTTTTTCACTTGGGTTGACCACAGTAGTTGGTCAAGCTAGGTGCAAACTGCTGTCAGAAACTGAACCCAATGCCCATGTCGTCATCAGAGGCGAGAGCACAGCCCTGAGGCTCGTTGGCACAGCCTGGGGACACCTCTCAGAGAGCTTCAGGTCACTCGGCCATCCCAAGCCACACTTCACGCTAAGCCTTTCAGTTGTAGGCTGCTGCCAAACAAAATGCTCTTCTCCTTCACCTCCCCTTGCCCAGGCTTCCCTGCACGTTGCCTGCAGCAGCACGGTAATTCAAATCAGTATGAAAAATATAAAAAGGAGAGTTTTTTATTTCATTGACTTCGAATGCTGAATCAACATACCGCGTACTACAAGCGCACTAGATCTGATTCAAGAAAAGAGGTGGAAACATTTGGTCAGCAGTTTGGGAGGGATTTTTTTATATTTTTTTTTAAAGCCACCAATTCGGCTCACTGCTAAATCAGGAAAGCCCTCAACTTGGTGCAAATAAGAGCCCAGGAACATACGGCAAGAGGGAAAAAACTCTGCAGCAATGCCAGTTTTGATGAGCTCACACTGCCGTATCTTAAAGAATGTACAGCTTTAGCACTTGGAAACTATTTAGAGCTCAGGAGAAAAAAAAAAAAAAAAAAAAAAGAGCTACAAGCATGGTGAGCACTCCCATTACTCTCTTTGAAGAAGAGCTGTAGTTTTCTAGGACTGACTCTTCCAGGATCACAGCACATTTTTCTTCTCTCGCTTGGGGCTTATGAAGAGCAGAATGACAATCCCATCACGGATTTCTGCATCCGTATATTAAAAGTTCCTGTATTATAGGCAGTATTTGGGGTGGCCATGCCTTCTGGCTAACAGCATATAAACTCCTGACATCCTTCATGGTGTAATGCGGAAGCAAAGAGCAAGAGTGAGAAATTCAAGTTATTTTCCCCATTACTGTTGCTGTTCTCTGCCTCTCTGATATCTCTTATCTGTTCTGGGCCATTAGTGCCATACACAGCTACTGACTTGATTTTACTCATTGGTAAAAGGCACATCGTTTTGGGAGCAGATGCTTAAAACAGTGTGCTTAGCAAAGTCAAGTCAAGGTTCCCAGTCAAACTGAATTGCTTGCCTTTCCTCTTTGTTCCCCTGCAAATGTAATTTTAATTACATAAACTTTGCAGAGCAGCTCATGAGGAGCAGCTAAATTACAGACAGCAGGCAGGGACAGGTGGGGAAAAGTGGCTTGGAGCTCCGAGAGGTGTTGCAACCTGTGCTGCAACGCAAGGGAATTGCCAGAGTCAGTGAATATCGTCAATACAGGAGCTTCAGGGCTCGTTTTGTCCTACAATGGCTCCATGTGCTGCATTTTTGACACAGAGCCCCTGCCCGCACACACGAACTTCCTCCTGAAATTAGAGAGATCTTTTCAATTAGCTTAATCTTACAGCTAGAGCGTTCTGGCTTTGTACAAGATATCTGCATTTCATTCAATTCGTTATGAATGCAACCACGAAGCATGTACTTATTTCTCCAGAGGCTGACTCAGATTATATGTTGACAAATTATATATTGACAGATTACATGGTGACAAGCAATTCATCCTTCCATTCCTTTCACCAGTCCATCAAAGACAGAAACCCTACTGTACGCAGACTGGAAACGACAAAACAACCACATTAGTTCCTTCTCATGTATGTAATTTCTGTTCAAATGCCTGCTTTCAGCTGTGAGGCATAAGGGCAAGAATATTCTCTCTACTTCCAGTGAAAAAAGTTGTTTGCGTAAGTACCACAGGTACAAAACAACAGCAAATATGTATTTTGGTATTACCAATAGTGCAAAACTGACATAGCCACTACTGCCACTAGCATCAGACTCTTATGTCTGGGGAGGTACCAAAATACTCCTCCTCCCTCTGCTCTGTAGGGCATTAAAATATTCTTTTTTCTTTTTAGTTAAATATCTTACAAAATAATAATAATAATAACAACAACACTCATGCTTCATCTTCCATAGGTTGAAAAGGAAGAATATGGATTTTTTTTTTTTTTAAACAAGCTAGACTGTACAACATCATTTTCTCTGAATCACCCCGAGCCCATCAGCTGGATGAAAACCAGCTGTCCGTAATAAGACAAAAAATATAAGGCTGAGAATTGCTGGCTGATTCCTGCTGGGGTTTGAAAATAGCGAGGGGATGTATGCTGTGTTTTGAAGAGATTTATCTAACTTTGACCAGAGCGGCTTGCATTTTGAAGTCCTACTGAATGCAACCATCCTTACCATACTGAGAAATAGCAGATGTGTATCACTGAGCTTTGTTTTTCCAGTTCGGTGACAGTGGATTTTTCGTACAACTATTGGACTTAATGGGCTGCGAATATTGCAAAATAAACAATTTGCCTTATTGCCTGAGTGGATATTGCTATTCCTGTTTTTCTCAGGTTCCAGCATAAATTTTGCAGAATAAATTACAAGTGCTGAATTTATTAGCACAGATTGAAATGGTTCTGCTTAGTTTTTTTTGAGTTCAATCCTGCATGCCCTTCCCCATCCATCCACAGCACAGCTTAGGAGTCAACATCTCCACTCACGTTTGCTCTCCAAAGTCTGGGGGATTTAATGGATAACTCCTGCGGATATTCCCCTGAAGTGAGCATACCCACCTCTGTGGCCCAGCAGCATCAGGTTTCTCTGACTTTCTGACCCACCTATTCTGTCATAACCGTTGTCTCATGCAAGCAGGAGACTTTCAGATGCTGTTGGTTATTCAGAGCAGGTGAAAAGGAAAAGCACAGAGAGCTGATGGGGCTCCCCACGAAGAGAAGCAGCAAGCCTCACAGCCCCAACGCAAATGCGCGGCGGCATATCTAGAAAGCAGCACCACTCTTCTTCAGCCTCTTGTGCTTACATTTTCCTAAGCGGAAAGTGGCAGAGCCTCATCAGCGCTCCCCAGGGAACTGCTGCCTCACCCTGAAGGAAATGGGAAGGCTTTCCTGCCTGCTGCGGCCACACTGCAAATCACAGGGCTGCACCACAGGACCGGGTGTGACAAGGGGATGCATTTAGGTACCCCAGGTGCCAAGCAGTGATGCTCTTGGAAGGTATTCGAGGAATTCTTCCCTGTAGAAAATCTTCCTCCTATTTAACAGTAACAAGAAGTGATGGAGATACAGGCCAGGGTGATACCTGATTAAAGCTCAGAAGATGATTTCTAGTCCTGTATCCATCTATATGCCCGGAAAGGAACATGCCATGGCCTCCAAAAAACTGGTCTGGTACTGGTCTCATGGGGAGATCAGCATGGCTAGCACCACTCTGTACCATCTCATCCCCACTAAATAAAATAGCATAGAGGAAAAACAAAAGCTGCAAAAAGGCATCCGAGCTCCTGGTACAATGCCGGCGATGCTCGACTCAGCCTCCCTGCCTCCCCCACAGCTCCAGCTCCTCTTCAGCCTACACACACACACTTCAGGAGAAGAAAAAAAAAAAAAAAAAAAAAAGTCCCATTTTCAAAGACTAAATCAGACATTCTGAGTCTGAGTTTGAGCCTGGCATCTACACCCAGGAACACAACCACCTATTTCACACTGAACGTCAAACCGGCTAGTCAAAGTGTGAAGAAAACTAATTTAGCAGCCCGAAAATGTATGAGCAAACACTCAAAGATAGCAAACATAGCCTGGTTTTTGAGAATATCAACAGCATCCTGATTATTTCGGGATCCATTATGCAGCAGGCAGCCAAGTCTCTGAACTGGGAAGCTTTGACCTCCTCTAGGAGCTCTCTGCAGAAGGGAAATGCCACTTGAAACGCATTTGTAGAATTACCTGTGCCGTGGAACAGGGAATGTTTTCAACACTGGACCTAAGGCAGCACCCTGAAAATGAGAGATTTAAAATAAAAGCAAATGTGCTCAACACAAAAAGAGGTAGAATACATACTGGGGCAACCTGCAAAGGTTTTTCCTTCACAGAGCACTGTGTTGCCATACTGTGCCAGGAGCTGGAAGAGGGGTTACAACATGAGGGAGAGGCAGAGAGCAAGAGGAAGAACAATGAGAGTAAGGGGATGGCACCACAAGGGTTAATCAGCATTTCTGTTCCCCAGAGAGGCTGGAAATACCAGGAGGCTTTGGGCAGAAAAGAGGTAAAACATCTCACTCAGTGCCATGGGAAGAGCTGGCAACACTAATAGCTCCATTAGCATTTTGGATGGCAGACCAAAAAAACAGCGTTATTTTTAATCTCACGGCTGGGGATTAGCCTGATGTTTCTCTGATTTTTAAGATTACCCATGTTTGTGGTTTGGCATCTATCTTGAGGGGGAAAAAAACTCACAAACTGCACACCAGGGTGCTCACAAGGGGGTTGTTAGGAGGAAATGACGTGGACCGCCATTTGCCTAATTGCTCGAGGAAGCTGCAGAACCAAATGGTGACGAACTTCAAGAGGAAGCAGGAGCCCAGCTACCAGCTCTCTTGAACTGCTCGAGCAGGAGGCAGACATCCAAGCCCTGCTGACCCAGGAGGGCAGCTTCTTCCAGGCCCTGGGGCAGCAACTGGAAGGAAAGACAAGTGGAGGCACGAGGTGGGCTTCATGAGGTGTTAGAGGCACCAGCCTCCTCCTCAGAGCTGTGTTCACACAGTGGTGCAGTCATCTTCCTGCTGTCATAATCCCTGCCAAATTCTGCTGCCTGGAAACCAGAGTATGACAACCTTTAAAAATAAAAATAAATCACCTGTAAGCTTAGGTAAGCAGGCCACAGCTGACGCTGCAGGGAGAAGGCAGCTCACAGGGCTGTTTCTCCATCCCAGCAGCAGCACATGGGTCACTGCAATGGGCTGGCAGCCCTGATCAGTTCAAAGCAGGAAGAAAAAGCCTGGCAGGACAAATAGGTGTCTCATCCTATTTGCATAGGATGCAACTCCAAGAAGCCAAGCCAAGCCAAGAAGAACGTAGAGCAGAGTGCTGGGCACAGCACAGCACCAAAAGCACAGTCTGTCACATACTTGATTTTTCCTCAGAAAATCCTCTCTGTGCTGTAAGTGCCATAATTTGGAGGGAATCATACTGTTTTCAATGTTAAATGCAAAATATAGTTCAGTCTTACTCAAACAGCTGAGACAAACATTTAATGCACATTGCATGAGTTCTTCACAGAACTCTTGATACAGATTACAGTCAAGATGCTTTGTCACTTTGCACTGAAAGTTTTGATAACACTGAATGATGAAGTAGCTCAGCAGCAGACCCAGCCCAAGGTTTTCTCGAGGATCCTCTTCCCTGAGCCTCTCCTATTAGGCAGGCCAAAGCTTCGAGCCCTTGGTAACGAAAAGCAGGTTACTGCATCGAACAGCAGGGGAAACACACCAGTGCGGCTCTCCAGACTGGGCGACTCCTGGAAATGGCATTTGGTAGAGATTGAGGACACTGCCTTTGTTAGGCACCAGCATCTTTCTGATAATATTAAATTTTAATCTCTTCTAAAGATCATTACAAAGCCAATCTAAGTCCCTTATTAGGACTCCTAGAATAAAGCAATATCTTAATGTTTCTCCTTTCTGCCTCTTCTAAAAATATTTACCCTCCAAATAGCTGTGGGGAAAGCACGTTTCAGAAAACATACCTTTCCCCAGCTCGCTAGGCCCAACGAGAAGAGTAGGTGGTGAGGCCTAAGCAGCAATGTAAGCCTTATTTCCTCATGTATTCCTCCCCTCCTTAAAGCACAAAATCATTTTTCTATGACACAGGTCAACAAGGCTGCTCACCTCCCAACAACACAATGCCCCTTACCAAAGAGGGGAGCTTGGAAGGCTGCCCAGGTGATGAACTGGCTGGTGGTGACCCTCCAGGTAACATCACGACCTTGTACCACAGGGCCCCTAGCTCCTTGCTCTAATGAGGTCACTGACACATTCACCCTTCAGCTTCAGAGCCACACAGAGTATTTTCTCTTTCCCAGTACAAAAAAGACAGGGATCTCCTGAAAAAAAGTCCAGCGGAGGGCCACAAAGATGATACAGGGCCTGGAGGATCTTCCCAGTGAAGAAAGGCTGAGAGACCTGGATCTGTTCAGCCTCGAGAAGACTGAGAGGGGATCTCATCAATGTGTACAAATATCTGAGGGGTGGGAGACAGAGGGATCTGGCCAACCTCTTCTCAGTGGTTTGTGGGGACAGGACAAGGGGTAATAGACACAAGATGGAGTACAGGAAGTTCCACACCGACATGCGGAACTTCTTCACGGTGAGGGTGACGGAGCACTGGAACAGGCTGCCCAGGGACGCTGTGGAGTCTCCTTCTCTGGAGATATTCAGGGCCTGACTGAATGCCTACCTGGGCAGCCTGCTCTGAGGAACCTGCTTTGGCAGGGGGGTTGGACCCAATGATCTTCTGAGGTCCCTCCCAACCCCTACAGCTCTGTGATTCCCTGTCAAGCCAGGGAGATCTGATGTCCCGCTCAGGGTCTGTGCTGTTCACCCCTCAACAGCACAAGCAAGCTGAGGTGTGGGGCTTGCTGGAAACCTGGAGCTGCTGCTTCATGCATGAGCCCCTGGGACTTTTTTGAAGCATTTCATTCTCTGCCTTGATTTTCTAAACGCCCAAACCCAGATTTCAGCTGTCAGCACCACTCTGGCACAATACTAATGCTCTGAGAAGTCACACTTTAATGCACCACTTTAGTGTTTATCTAAATTTCAGACAGACTAATTGTCTAACTTCCAGCCTGAAAGGTCTGAAAGCACTGAAAAGCACGCCAACATAGGTAACTATGGGAAATGTATTTTGCAGAGAGCTGGCTGGAGCACATCCGTGGGAGAGAAAAGCAGAGAGCTCACTGAGTGCTGTGAAGAGCTGTAAGAAGGGAAAGTGCCTCATGCGGGGAAAAGGGACTTAGGAAATTTAAAGAACAGAGCAGCATGAGGACACGGCTCCAACTTCTTCCCCTCAGAGAGGTCAGCACCTCAAAGAGAGGTAATGCAGTTCCCCAGCCATGTCTCAGCAGCTTTTTCCCCTCTTGAAGGAAGGCAGGCTCCTTCCTTCTCCCAGAGGCAAGCAGCAGCTCGCTCCTCCTTGTTCCTGCCTGCACACCTATTTTCCCCCTTCTGCAGGCTCTGGCAAGCAGCATCTCCCCTTCTGCAGGCTCCACTATCCTGCAAACAGCCAGGGATAGGGACAGGAGAAGTGGAAAAGAGCTCTGTATCCCACCTGCAGTTCGGTAGGACAGCTCTGTAAGCATTTCCAGAGCAGTGCAGCCCTCTCCCTGAGCTGGTGCCTTTTTTTAGGTCTGTCCCCATGGAGGGGAATAGGCAACTATCTGTAAACAGGACTCATAAAACATACTCTGCTGAGTGCTTCCTCTTCCACAGCAAGCACATCATTTGGGGCTTAATCTACAAAGATAATGCTCATTACTTTAGTTGCACATTTAAAGCAGGGATTTCACAGTCCTTGATCTCGGGGGGGGGATAAGAAATAATAAAAAGAAAAAGGCTTCCCCACTATCAATATTCCCCTGAATATTTTCTGAATCTGAAAGACTTTTGGATGCTGAAACCTTTAAAAATTTGGTAATTTTCTAAATGTTAGATGCTTCATTTCTGGAAAACTGAAAGGCTCTTGCTATATTTTATTTGACAGTCCTGGCAATTTTGAGCTTCACTTTAATGCTGTTTTTGTCTAAGACCACATTGGTGAGGGAGCTGAGGAGGGCTGGATGTACATGGCCTTTAGCCACCAGATCCCAGGATGTGCCATTTTACAGAAACCAGCTTTTGCTGATCTACCTGGTTCCAGGCTATGAGATTTAGGTTTCGTATGCTCATCTGCAGGAGCAGTCTTCTGGGATTAACACACTCCTTTGCATAATTGCAAAGGTCTATTCTCTTGTTGTTTTGAATCCCATTTTACCACAAACTATATTGATTTTCTGAAAAACCTGCAACTCCAAGTCAAAAGTGTGACCCTGACTGAGTCAGTAAATCAGACGGGAAATAGCTTGGGGGCTAGAGAGAAGAACTGTTCATATGAATGTTACTGGGGGGGAAGCACAGCGTATATTCAGCCTGTAAAGAACAAGACAGGCTATTTCTCCTATAGCTGGTGAACCAGGAGAATAAGCTACTCCTTCAGCTGCCCGACAGGATTAAACATGCCACAAGCAAACATTACTGGCCTAGAGAAAACTTGACCTGGTTCCTCTGGTGGAAATAACAGTTGCAAGCACAGGAGAGACCTTGATAAGCACTGGTGTAGGCACAGCCCTCGGCAGCTCTGTGGCAGGAGGGAGACCTCTGGCCAGTCACAGGAGTTGCTGCAGGGGAGATGGGAAGCCATCTAACCACAGCCTCCCCTCGCCCTCTCAAACATCTTGGCTGTTTTATGGAAAGGGCAGGTAGCTGAGGAAAAGCCAGTTCCTCTATATTCCCCCCCCCCCACCCCCCAATGAAGAAAAAAAAGTCAGCCACGTTTTCGTTCAGCACACACTCCAAGGTGCGCTCTTTCTTTCTCTGCAACCCAGCAGTATTTTGCACCACGCTAAATCCTGGCACAGATGTTACCCTGAGCTTTCAGAGGGCAAGTCTGAGACTTACATTGAATGAAAGGAATCCTTTTCCCTCTGATGAGAATATTGCATGGCTACCGAAATCCCTAGGTACAATGGCAGTCATGCAGCACCTCAAACACTGATCCTCAGAACAGCAACAACTGAGGAGACTATGCACAGGGCTCTGTGTTCACTGAGCTCTCTAAATTCTTCCAGAAGGACCATGCCAAATCTTAAATCTCTTCCTGGCTTTAGGATGGGACTTAACCTAGAATTTGAACTTCTGTGGTCCCTGGAAGAGCACAGTTCCTGGAGCTTCACATAGCCTCTGAGCAAGGTCTCTTGAAAAAGAAGACTTCACCTCAATATTGTGTTTTCTCCTCCTACCATAAGGTCTGTTATAAGATCAAGCATCCTTATTTTAAAATGGAGTAGCAGTCAGGCTGAGCTTTCTGCTTGGGCTCAACCACTAACAGGACAGAAGGCAAACATTGTGAATGCTATGAAACATTGGCAGGATGTGGAAAGTGGGTTTTATGCACGAAATGGGCAGTTTAGGAAGTCTCCTTCATTTGTGGTCTTTTCCACAACAACAGGGCTTTCCTTTTGCAACCATCTTTTTTTCTCCCGTTACTTATTTAATTTGCCAGAAATGAACTTGGAACTTGCTCGTGACATGGAGGAAAAGGCAGTTTTGCTGCTGGGATGAAAGGCTGCAAGAGGCTGCAGAAGCACTTGGAGCTGCACTATGTCCTTCTCTTCCTTACAAACATCACACCCTCAGGATGCTTCCAGTTTCCATCAAAGCAGCCACTTACCTGATGAGGATCTTAGGTCACCTCTTCCTCCAAGCTGCCCTCAGTCAGACTCAGCTCTCCACCTGGGAGCTCAGAGCCATAGGCAGGAACACAAAACAGGTCAAACACACAATGGGAGAGTACAGGACTTACCAGGAAGGGGATGTGATAACCAGACCGGGGAGCAGGTAACAAACATTTTCCATGGATCCAGCAGAAGGAAGATGATTTGCCACAGGCCAATATACTCTAGTAACACTGTATTGTTAGGTATGTTAGATGCCAATAACATGCAGAACTAGTAAGAACTATTTAGTTGTGTAACTGCAAACAGCATGGAAGGTAAGAGACTAAGAAAACATCAACGTTAGCATGTTAGTTCAGATTCAAATGGGATGCTTTTGCAGTAAGCTTTCTACTTACCTCTGTGCAAACTTTGATTTGCACTGTGAAGCAGGGTCAAACCACAAAAAGAGGAAGACACATTCCAAGAGCACACCTGTCTGAGCTGAGCATTCAGTCCACAGGAACAGATCAGAGCAAGTCTGAATTGTAACAAAACCCCTAGTCTAAAATGACCGTAGCACCGACCACCTTGCTGTAAAAAGATTTGCTTGGCTGCAGTATTTTCAAACATAGAAATTGTCAGGAAAAGAATCTGAACCCACACTTACCTTCTTACCAGAGATGGGTCCATGCCCTTGGAAGTCAGAGAAAGCAAGGAGATCTCTATGGAGATTCTATAAAGATGGATTAAATTCCATTTAAGATTAAGTCAAATTCACCTCCACACAGCTCTGCCATCAGCATCAAGGATAGGAAAAGAGTTCTCCCACTTCAATTAGCCCTGCAACTAACAGGCTTACTAGTTAAAACAACCATCTATCTTTAGTCTCCTGGGGCTGCAGTCCTGTCATCTACAGCTGTGCAAAGTGTTAGCTTAACAGCTGTGTCCTTTAAGGCTGAAGTCCAAAAAAAGGCTTTGTTATGGCATTCTTGCCTCTTGTAAGAAAGGATACCATTAACATCTATAGCAAATTAAAAGTGATTCAGAGAAAATAAATAAATAAAACCAGAGTTTTCTCAACAATTCACACTACCTGTGATACAAGCCTGCAGTTGAGCTAAACTGCCACCAACTCATTAACAGCTTATGACGACCAGAGTGTTTGATGGACGAGTGGTACACTGACTGTTCAGCCAGCTTTGAATCCTGAACAGCTTCTCCCAGAAGTTTTCTTTACTGATGTGGATGACAGACAATAGAGTTCTCTTACTTGTTGAGTCTTTTTTTTTTTTTTTTTTTTTGAGTCCAGAGACAGAAAAAAACCCGCACAGGAGTTTGTAGGTCAACATTCCTGTTCTCATCTTTCATTCATTGCACTAAAAGGGCAACTATAATGCATGAAGAAAAATGTGTCCTTGTTCCTTTGCCCAATAAACCATGACACACTAGCACACCTGCTGACTTAAAATCCCTCTATAAATAGAACATTTACACAAGCTGTTGTGTATGGGTGACTTACCTTAGCAGCCTGATAAGAGCCAATTTTAGTAGCAACATTTTTTTTTTCATTATTCAAATAAAATGTAGAATATTGAGGAAATTCACACAAGGATTCTTGAAAAAGAGACAACTGCTGGCTTCACAACAGTCTTACCCCTTGTTTCAGAATGCAGAGTCCTACAGAAGTAAGAGATTAGAAACAAAACCTACTTGCTGTTTATAGAAAGAATCCCTCCACGTGAAAGCCATGCCATTAACAAAGCCAGACTTTTGATTCATGCAAGGGAACTGTTTTAGATGAAGCAACTAGAAAGTATCTCGTTCCTAAAAGCAAGACCAACCCCAAACCTCAGCAGCCTGTAACTCCTGAAGGGACAGCTATTTAACACCTGATAGCTTTGCACTTCAAACACAAGGGGCCCACCCTCAAGGTTGTGAGCTAGGTATCTTCACAGCATAGTCAGAGTAGCAGATCAGAGCATACCACAAACCTTCTCCCATCTCCAGACTCAAAGGGATTATTCTGAAGTAAGATTCCTACAAGATGACCATAACATCAAGATGATGACAGTGATGGCTTCCCTCCCTTCTGCTTTCTTCCCAAAAACTCTATCTCCCACACAAGGTCTTAGCGCCTTTAGTGGGTCTCACACTGAGGGGTTTGTTTTTCATTACTGTACAAACAATGTCCCAGCCAGGAGGAGTCCCTGAATGACACGAGGCTTCTCATTACCTCACTGTCATGACCTGCCCTAATTCCCCAGCAGTTTATACACCCTGCTTTAAAAAAGCAATTCAAATTTAACACTCTCCTCCCACTTCTCCTTTATAGGCTCATTGTCTCATAGAAACTAGAAAAAAAAACTCCATTCGCTGTCCTGAGCAATGAAGTTTCACGTCTTACTTCTAGCAGGTCAGAAGCAGAGTTCCAGGAGTATCTTATAAGACAGGCTGTCTTTATCCACAAGAGGGAAAACTAAAACCCAACCAAACCAGGTGTTAACAGAAAGAAACATACGGAAGCCTCCCTATGGAAACCTTTAGAACAACAAATACACCAAGTTTCCAAACCACTGTTGTGCTGGAGACACCGAAACCTCTTTGCAGTTGTATCTAAGTATACCTCGTGGCTCCTCCTAAGAGATAAGCCATAGATATATTTTGCCAAGGTTGGTTAAGTGCTTTCATCAAAAGCTTTTTCAAATGTGGAAACAAACTGATAAAAGACAGCATCACTAGAAGCCCACATGAACTGACTGGTCACTAGCATGTACTGAGCTTATTTCCATTCAGTTTTCCTCACTTATGAGGAAGGAAGCAGCACTACAAAGGGAGTCCAGGGTTTCATTTTTTTTTATTGCAAGTCATTTGCTCATGTTAACATTTGACAACTATTTTAGCTATAGTAAACTGGTAAATCGGGGAAGGTTTAAATTAATGTTACTTCCGTTAGCTGTAGCACGATATACAAATATTGACATAAGCTTCCAATACACATCCTCATTTCATCGTCGTCCAGCTCTACTCTTCAGTGCTTTTAAAGTTTTCCTCATGATTGGCGCAATTTCTTTAACAACAACAAAAAAAGAGACCAGTTAGGATTACAGCATAATGTGAACGACAAAGTTATAGTAGCATAATATTAGGTATACTTTGATAACCAGCAAGTTAAAGTAATTATCCTGATAATTTCAGAAAATTCCACTTACTTTTGATAGGCCTCTTTCCATCTTGAGTTGTTCCACTTGAGCTAGAGCTTCCACTGTTGCTAGTAGGGTTTGGATTTGATGAATTGTTTCTGTCCCTGCTTTCTGGAGTCCGTGTTCTTTTAAAACCAGGAAATAAAGAAAATTAGCTTTTTAAAAAAAAATAAAATAAAAGCCTACCATTTGCTCCATTTCATTGTGATTTGGAAAAAAAAAGTCACAGCATTTTAACAAATCTGACTCCTCATCAGTACTGTGATACGTTTAAAACCAGGGGATAGTTCAGGTTAGGAAGGGCCTCTTGAGGTCATCTAGTCCATTTCCATTCTTGCACAATTTTTCCATTCATTAGATATGATACCTCTTATTTGTCTTTAAAATAAAATGATCTGAATTTACGACAAATGGAGCTATTATGGTGACTCATAATAGGCTGTTGGCCTGTGTTCTAGTTTGCTCTGTGATTTTTTTGTTTGGTTTTGAACACAGCCGAACCACTAATTGTCTCTCTGCCGGAAAATTAGGAAAAAATCACACTTGAGTTTTCAGGTGTTGTTCTTTTTTTTTCCTCCTTTAAGTTAGAAATGCCTAGGAAAAAGCACAATGTCTAGCCCTAAATATTAGGTTGGAAAAGCCAATCAACAGGACAAGGACTGGGATGGCTGCAGTAGGCATCAGCTCTGTGTAAAACAGTTAAGCCAACCCAGCATTTAACTGCCCAGCAATCTGGGCAGCCTTGCATGCCTTGGAGCCAGCCACTGAGGCCTGCTGCCAGTCAACATAAACCACTGCGTGCCAAACTGCAAACCGCCTGCTAGGGATCTGCATGTGTGCCACAGGACCTTTTTAGCTCCTGTAAGACCAGCTTCATTAGTGAAAATTTCAGCTGTACATAGTAAAACTGACAGGTTTTCAGAGGACACGTTCAAAGAAACGAAGAAGTTAACTCATCATGCTTAAGCAAAGTTTTATTTCTCAAGAAGGCAAACCAGTGACCCTCCTTGCAGCTCCTTTCACACAACAGCAGTTTGTCCTCATTTAGCATGTGTGAAGAAAAAGAAATTATGGAGGGCTTTGAGTACATCATGCAGTTACTGGGACAGAAAGGACACTTACACTACTGTACTGAAGCACCTAAACTGGAAGGCTGGTCTGTCACAACAAATACAACCTCCCACAGGGTAACCAAAAGCAGAAGCCTAACTTGAAGTGCCTTAAGCTACTGCATTGGTGTTGAACCATCTTTTCATCGATAAGAGCAACAGTCTGGAAAGAAGCTTCCAAATTTAATCAACTAAAGGTGCAGCTGTAAAAAGATCATCTGCAGCGTATAAGCTGTTTTTAAGAATTTCCTACATGTAGGCTGTCATTCCTGCCTCATACCACCACTGTCTTGAGCAATACAGTAGACTACTGACCTGTAAATCAAGATCCTGATATTAGCAGACTGTTTTTATATATAAACATATATATTTGTTTTTGTATATATGTTTATACACACACTTTCCCAAGCTTTTTATTTGTGTTTTCCCCACTCCCCTATAAGCCCAAGTCAGCTCAGTCTTAGGCAGGTGAACAGTTACTCAGCACAACTGCAGACCCTGCAGCACGAGGACAGAAACTACTTACAATGACTGCTGACATTTTCAGTTACTGTCAGTTTTGCATCATCTTTGCAACAGCTTAAGTTTTATACTCCCCAGCTACCTGTCACTTTGCACTTACATATCTGTCAGCCTGCATTAACTACCAATTCAAGAGTAATCCAGATCAGTTAAAACAGTTTTCCCCCCTCAAAAGGATCATTTTTGACAGAGGTAGCTGCGGAGCAGTTATGCCTACAAGGGAGCACCCACAAGCTATGGGGAGAAGGGAAGGCACAGTGCTCCTCACAAGGAAGTAAGTGACCACAGCACAAGACACCCACATTCAGGCAGTGTGAACAGTCTCCACTGCTTTTACAGTCCAACTGCTGATACATGGACTTACCGACCCACGGGGTGCTTTTAAATCAAACTGCTGATTTTGTTTTGGACAAGAACAGATATACAAACTTAAGAAAAGTCTCTCAACATAGCTGAGAAGGGAAAAGGGGGTGGAAGTTGATGCTACAGCTGTTTTTTCTCCCTATTGCAGCCGTTCTCTTATGCATAAGAGGAGTTCATCAGGCCAACAGGAATGGCAGGACATATCCCACACCTCTGCTTTGGTTCCCATAGCTGCTGAGCTACCCTGAATTAAGTTGTCAGGAGGAGACCTTGGTTTTGTGCTGCACAGAGGAAATATTTGAGGAATCCAGTTTTCTGTTCCTCCAGTGATTAGTGTTGGCTACTGCCACTGACTGACTGTTCCAGACAATCCCTCAAGCTGCCAAAGCAGAAGCCCACAATCCAGCGTATTAACGGTTGCTGAGATTCACTCTGGTCAGCTGTATCACTCTGGACAGCTCATGGGGGATTTGATGAAAACAGGAGAACATGTGAAACTCCTAGGCATGTTTATAAACACCACATCAATGCTGGGATCTCCCCAGGATGTCAAGCAGCATTAATGTAATCTGGAGGAAAACAATAGTGGCTGCTCGCTCACTAGCAGGGAAGATGAATTCATCCCTGGCACTTGGAGAAGCACATGGTGACAACGGACACACAGCAGAGGAGCACACAAGGCTTAAACTTAAAAGGCAACTTAGGTTCTAGCCACTAGCTGCTTAAAAAAGTAGACCAAGAGCTATTTATAAGAGCAAGATATTTTGCCAGCAAATTTTAGCACTGACAGAGATGTTTAATCTCAAAGTAAATGCGCAGCACAGGACACTTACTTGCACTTCTCTGTGGGATGAAGCTGGGTGACAGGTCCTGCTGTCCCATGGAGTTCTTGTTTTCGGCGAATATTCCTGGGTGGTTTTGCTGCACTAGTAATGTAAGCCATTTTTACTTGCCGGCCTAATACAGAAGCAAGGGGCAGAGGATGTGATTTTTCCTTAGTTATGTTTGAAAGTCAGTTGAGAATAGGGTTGTGTGGCAATTTCTAGGTTTAAATAGCAAAAAAAAAAAAAAAAATCATTCAGAAAAAAAGTAATATGGTAGCAAAGTAGTAACTGAACCACAGTAAGTTGCATACAGTATTTCTTCACATTAACCTTGATATTTTAAATTGTATCTGTATTTTTTGGCATGTGTTATTAAATTTGCACTCTTTGTATTGTTGCCTAGAATCCTCAGTCTAACCAGTAAGGTAAAAATCGGTGTACAGCATGCTGCAAGCATTATGCATTAATGTACTGTATTAATGTATACATTCACTTTGTGTGCAACTTGTAAATTAAAAGGAACAGCATCCTTACTTGATGCCTTCTTCCTGAGACACAGCATCAGTGATCAGCGCAAACAAGCCACTAAACACTACACAGTAAGCGTCAAGAAGAACAGAAGAGACTGGGTTTTGAAAACCAGAAGGCTACCCACAGATTTTTTTACCTTTTGGTTTCTCAGACTGAGCTGACAGAATGTTTTTTGTAAGCGTCTTCAGTTTCTCTTCCCTCTCATTGAAGAGCCTCAAGTACATTTCACGCCAAGATTCGTATTCCAGGAGGCTCTCATTTTTAAAATCCCTCTGGCAGTGTTTCTTCCACAAGTGGTCAGACACTTCTGTAAATGTCTTAGTTTGAACACAAGGTATTTTAAGATCAAGGATTTAAGAGTAACATTTCCAAGAGTACCTGCTTGGCTGTGCCTGCCGACAAAGCCCAGTCACCCAGTGGAGGAAGGTGCGGAACAAATCCCACCAAGTGCCCTCACCATGAAGTATGACAGTGCCACACAGAGATGTCAACGGCAGTCACATAGCTTCAGAGAGCAGAGCTCTGTATTTGAGTTCGTGAGCCACGCTTACAGGCTAGATTTGTGTTTCCAGCACAGGCTCAGGCCACACCAGCTCTCAACTTCAGGCATGCAGAGAAATGGCTAGCTTGCACCACGGAGTGCCACACATTCAGAACATCAATGTCCAAATGCACCATGGAGCTGAAGTCTTAACACTATAGATTAAAAAAATCTACCAGATGCAAATTGGGAAATATTTGGAGAGAGATTTCATGTATGCTTTGCAGCCTTAAGGGTTTTTAAGCCTGAAAACATTTGTTCTTACTATGCCTAGCAAATATTCTTACTTGTTGTTTTCTCTTGTTTTCAAAAATAGCAACATTTCTACCCAGAGTGGCTTTCACTTAGTCGTCAGTAATAATCTCCCGAATGCTTTACATCCTGACAGTGGAGAGAGGGAGGCTTGATGACAGCTGAATTCAAAGAAATAGGTATGCAAAACACAGAAAAACAGTGTGACACAGAATCTTTATCAAGAGGGGTGCAAGGAAAGCAGAAACAGATGCCTAAAGTCCTCTGTGGATCCCTGAATTTAACAAGGCAGAGTTTACCGGATTACATTCCTCTATTCGAAACAACTGCTCTGGTGTGCAACGTGTTAGCACAGGCTCAAGAATTTCAAAGGGCACACCTCCTACTTCATGTAGTGCTACAAGAGAGGACAGTACTTTTAGTAGCTTGTTTGCTTTACTTGGTGTGTAGCACCACTTACCAACAGTTTAAAAAATAAAAATACAAATGAATTTAAGCAAATACCTACAGAACCCATGTTCTGAAGTCAGGGTATGAAGCTGCAAGTCAGTGGTTCATAACTGACTGTCAGTTATATCTGAGGATGGAGAAAGCATCCTGGAATAGCTATTGCCCCATCTACTGATCTGTATCACTCCCCTCCCTGCCTACACAAGGGAATAAACAATTTCTTTATCACTCATTCCAGTTTATGTAAACAAACACTTTGCAGGGGCAAAAAAAAAAAATCAGCAGGCTTTTTGGCTTATACTTTATAGGACACTTAACTAAGAATTGGAGCTTTAAAAAAGGTAGGCCTCCAAACAAAACTGCATTTCAGCACGATCATAAGTTCAGTTTTATAAATGCCTTTTGACCAGCTCTGAGTCACCGTCTGTAGGGAGGAACACTATCTTCTAGCAGGCCAGCATAGAGAAAAAAAAAGGAATCAAATAGTCTTTCAGTACAGCCTGCTACAAAGCCCTTAAAGTACTCACAATCAATATTATTTTGAAGCACACGGATGCACTGCTCATACAGCGTAAGCATCTTTGAAAGACAGACTGGTTTAGAGCCAGAGTAAACTTGCATTTTAGAGTTCAGTCTCCGTCCCGTGAATTGAACTGGCTCGCTGACTTGCTGGGGTGCTTCCGCAACAGGCGCTAGGGAAATCAAACGAAACATCAGGCAGGGTTCCTTTGCCTCCTAACATTTTACAGGGCTTTAAACATTGAGAAACATGTCTGGCAGGACAAATATATTCATGCTTCTTGAAATACAGTGTTATGTAATGTCATTGTGCTAGAGTTTGATCCCTTACAGGTACTCTATTACAGAGATCCCCTCGTACATCTAAGAGAAATACAGCAACTACATTGCAAATGTAATTTTATCTGCATGAACCCAAACCAGCCTTACATTAATTAGCTCAGGTCTACACAAGTCAGATTCACATCTAGGCTGGGCCCTTAGCCTTCCCCTTGCAACAGGGATACTCGCTGACATTTAGATACTCTCAGTTACCAGCCCACCACATGCTACTGATGTTACAGGGTTATCCTAGAGAGGCCAGAAGTTGCAATGACAATGGTGTCTCAAGCCCACAGATGTGAAACGACTGAAATCTCACAGAATCTGCGAGGGAAAACCACTGGCACTTTGTGTCACTTATGAATAAGAATACCAGCAAGTTTCTAGACCAAAGCTACAGCTGGTGACAATTTCTACTAGAGCTACATAAGGCACAGACAGAAATAAAGATAAGTGGAGCCCGGTGAATGACTACAGGATCTACACCTCCTCTACATCTGTGGTAACCTTTTACAGCATTTCTTTACTTGCAAGCTGTAAGAGGGAAGCCTTTATATCTCCCTTCAGATTCAAAACGATTTCTACAGAGGAGCAAGTGAAGACATTTCTTTGCCACAGACAGACGAGGTACTATAGTTTATTAGGAAATGGGATGAAGACTACCCCAGACAGAGCTGTAAAAACATGCCCTGCTTCACATTTATCAGCCTCGCGTACTACTTACCCTTAAAGTCAGCAGCATATGGGGGAGATGAGATTAAAATGCCTGGCAGAATTTTAGGCAGTGGAGTATTAAGAAGATCTTGGAGGGACGCCACCTTGGTCTGCACACAGTCAAGGAAACATTGCTTCATTGTTACAAATTCAGATTTACTAATGCTTAAAATAAACTACAAAAATAAATTAAGCAAGCCCCAAAATTGCCTAGGATAACCAAAACTATTGCTTTTCTGCACTAAGACTTACTCCCGTATTTCAGCATCTTCTTTCATCTTCTACTTACCAATACTACATCACAAAAGGAATTTAGTGGGGTATCTGCAATCAGTGCACAATAAGGGATTAAAGAAAGGAGCAGATGTGTTCAGCTAACAGGCTTTCAGATAAATCGCTACTGAGGTTAGAGGTATGCAGTGAATGCGACAAAACTGCAAGATGACGAAAAACAGAGTTAGATGTTTAAAGGCAAGCTAAATGCCATCCTGAAAGACAAGAAACAGCTTCATACCTGGTTCTACCTCCTCTCCTGCGTCATGCTGGATAAGCAATACAGTCTTCCAGACATCCCCTTAAAAAGTGACTTAAAGATTCAGGAGTCTGGTAAGCGTTCCTGCAAATGCTCAGCACTGCATACAGTATCTAAATTAAGTCTTGGGTGTCTTCCAGTCATAAGCCAGGCACTTATAACATAAAACTTGCATCTCCCTAAGCTTCATTGCAGTATCTGTAAGGACTTTTTGCAACTTGAACAGCCAACATTTTCCTCTCAGTTTTACCAAGATTTTACTCAATTCCCTAGTTCCTAGATGCTGTTATGTACAAGTCTCTCCATTAATATTCCTCTATTTGAGATAGAAGACGTTCATATCGCAGATCTTGCACAATAAATAAAGCCTGGAGCTTTCACATCACAGCAAAGATAAGAGACTTGAAGAGACCTCTAATTCCCTGCGTACAAAGGGCTTCATTTAAAAAGTCTAATCAGTAAGCACGTTTAGATGTACCTCAGCTCAAAGGAGCTGCTTAAGCTTTCTGCCGCTTCAATGGACTAGGACATCTCACTTTAAGAATTCATATAGGCTACCCTTACATGTAATAATGTGGTTTACTTTTATGCATTGAAAGAAGAGTCTGTTCATTTCCACTAGAGACTGTAACAAATAAAGAACCACAGCTTCCAACAAAACAGCTGTGCTATGCCAACATCTGCTGAAGTCAAAAATGAAGTTATGGGTAAAAAGTCAATTAGCTGATACCAATCAAAGACCACTGCTGTGTAGGAAATTATCATAAAAACCATAAGAAACTGATTGTAAACTGTCAGTATGCAGTAAATAATATTTTTTGTCACAATTATAATTATTTGCCATTGCCATGCAGCTTATGTCAAATCCGCATGTCTGTTGCTTAAAAATCACAGATTAATTTTGCTGGAAGTAAGAGACCAGAACACTCATTTATCTGCAGTTTATTTGCTATTATTCCAAGCATGTGTTTACCTTTTTACTGGGAGCTTCTGATTGATCATCCTCACAGTTTTGTATTTTCTCTTCTCCCTCATCTGCATGGCAAGGTTTTGAAGTCTTTTGCGGTATTGAGCTACTCTTCTGTTCCCTGCACTTCTTTGGACGTTCACCTGTAGAGCAAGCTTTCCTCTTCCTTTTTTTTGTAACCTGATCATAATTCAGATAAGATTCAAAGGACATAGTAGGGGGCTCAAATTCCTCATCGCTAGGTAACTTAGCTTTGCTTCCTGTGACAAGTTTTTGTTTTGGTTTCTTCACGTGCTTAGGATCCCCCTCTTTGGCAGCATCCTTACTAGGCCTTTCCTTCGTGGGGGATACGTCCTTACTGGCCACACAGGAACGCCTCTTTTCTGAGCCTTCCTTGCTGCCCTTGGAAGCTCTCTCTTTCAAGTCCCTTTCTTTAGCTTGGGGATCGGTACCCTGGGAGCCACGTTTAGAACCACTGCTGCTACATTCTTTATTACCACATTCTTTTTGAGACTCAGAACCTGTACTTCGGTGCTTTTTTTCAATACGAGTATGCTGCTTATTCAACTTTTTAGAAAGGGGAGAGCTATTGGAACTTTTGGGGGTCAATACAGATCCTTTGGACTTCTCTGAAGACTTGGTTCCTTTGGAAACAGGAGATTTTGTCTCATCTTTTTCAGTATTTTTTCCTCCTCTGTGATCACTGCAACACAAAGGAAAAAGATACATCCCATACTACAGTTGATGTTAAATTCTTGAAGAATCAATCTTTCTATTTGCATTAATAAAACCAAAAGCTTTAAATCACACCACACGGCATAATTCTTAGAGGACCCAGAACTGCACTCTGTTGTGCTCTTATTTTTCTCCCACATTAGCACAGAATCTGAGGGAAGTCACTCTTGGTCCAGCACCACTAACTTCTACAAGAAACTGAGAGCAAAGCAAGTGGAGAGTAGGGACATAAGCATCAGTAAGAAAAAAGTTTGACATTGTACTATTTGTTCAAAATGCTTTAGATACCACTGCTTTTATACAAGTTTCCTTGCATGCTTTATAATACAGAGATAGTACTTGAAATAACTTGAAGGCAGAATTTTAAACATGTTCTGTGGTTGGTAAGAGTACAAAACATCAACCTGGATACTTCGTTATCACCCCTGTGCTCTGGTATGCCACTTTCCTGTTGTTTGAACAGCTTCAAATTAAAAATGCACTGCTTAGTCAATCTGAAGCTTCAGCCTTCTCAGATCAACTTCTCCCACTGTCAAGAGGGCTGCAAAACATCTAGAGCACAGTCAGCCTGTCTGATGGCAGTGAGAAGGAATCACATCTCTTTGAGTGTGACTGCTCCAACACACAAAACTCTTCTCAGTCCGCAGAAATACTGTAGGGAAGTCCTGTCTACAACCAAATCACTAGAGAGACGCTTCATTTAACAACAGCCACATTGCTGAGAAAAAAAAAAAAAGCGAACTTCCAACTTCTCTAGAGGAACAGATAGCACTGCCTATCGCTGGCTTAGTGCTGTTCATATTGGTTGATACCAAAGAACCTGTGCTGGTCAAAAAAGCAGCAGGTGAAGTTTGAGTACTGGCTGGCTAACTGACCAACACTGGTTGCTTTGATTTGCCTTCTAGTAATTTATAAAAGTAAGACTCGTTCCTACCATTCCATTTATGTACATTTCATAATGCGTATTTGTCATGCCAAGTATTATTCTAACATTTCGAAGTTGTATTTTATTAAGTTATGCTACAGCACAATTAATCCTTCAGAAAAAAAGTCCATACCTACCTCTTATTTTCCGGAGGAATAAGTTTCTTCCACCGCTTCACCAGGGATTTAGCTACATTCCCAGCAGCGGCATGTTTCCTAAAGCTGTTCACTGTTTTGCCTATGCCAGTTTCCTGTCGAAGATAGTGCAAGAAAGATGGGTGGAATAAATCACAACTAACATCTCAAGAAAAACCTTCCCTAAAACTGCTACAAGCAGCATTAGCATAGCAGTCTGAGCAGTCTTACAGCAGCTAAAGAAGTAAACACACTTCTCACCCTACAAACAGAACTGAAAGAAAAGCATATATTTACAACCAAGTATTGGGAACAAAGTGCAGCCTTGATTCACGAAAGAATCTACTTTTCTCCCTTAAATGTATGTATTTCAGAAAGCTCACTTGGCTTGAATACTTATGCCCACAAAATGCATACTGCTAAAGCAAATTAGATTAATCAATCTAAGGTTCCTTTAGGCTTATACAGGTACAGTTTAGAGTGTTAAAGAGCATAAATGATCAGCATATTGTAATCTGAAAGTCTCAACGAGAAGTACCATGGGGCAGAAGCACCAGATGAAGAGTTCATGTGACTAAACTCAAGTCTCAGCCACAGGAAAAATCCCCTGATGTTTAAGATGCCACATTCAATGTTCTGTTCACCCACCATACAATTATTTTCACATTATCACTGTCTTCAAACCTTGCTGTAATGATTTCTACATTGTCAAAGCAGAACTACCCTGCAGACTTTGTGCATATATAAATATCACAGGTGAATTTTTTAAACCTGTGTTATTAGGTATCTCCAATTCACAAACCCCCACTTTTAAGATACACTTTTGTGTGCAAACCCTGGAATTTGCTAAGCCAATGGCAGCCTATTAATGTTCTTGCTACCCAGTGAAATTATATTCCTGTGAAGTTTGAGTAAGACCTATGCATGTACTACTCCTCCGGGCCCAGCTCGGCCTTAGAAGGGAATCCCTTAAAGCCTCAGAAAAATAATTTTGCTTTAAAGAGATTCGGTTTCTGTATCATTCAGGAGCACTGGTTTGGAGGTTCAGCGTATTGCAAATACACGCAAGAAAACGGGTGGGAGGATTTCCTAAAGCTATCCATGTGAGAAATTTATGTTCCTAAAAGTGCTTTAAAATATGCAGAACCCTCAATTTTAAGGCATCTCTTCCCCGTGTCTCACTTGAAGACTTCCATCATAGTCTGTCACATTGTAACATGCAAGTATGCTGAGAACATTAATTATCTGAAGAAGCCCTTTGTCAATTTAACAGCTCAGATGAGATTACTCCACTTTCCAATAAAAATATTGGTGGATTATAGTAGAGGCCCATCTGTTTTTAGGCAGGCAAGTGCCTTTGCCCAAATAAGCTGGCCAAATATTCCAATTAACATATTTTTCTCTTGCTCTGCAAAGAACTATCTCAGAAAAAAAAAATCTTCCCAAAATATAGATACATTATTCATAGTAACCAGAAGCTTCCCAAACCACTGAGAATTTCCGATATAAAATTTAACAGGGTGCATGTTGGCTAAGGATACAAATCACAAGTATTCTTACTCCATAACTCGGGATGGCTGCTCTTTGGATGCAAGAAGCTAACCTTGACCACGTAATAAGAGACAGAAGATTTAGATAACTGATCTGAAGAACAGGTCACCCATATTTGGGGTTTCTTAAGCACTGATTTGAAAGCAGATTTAGTAAGAAGAAACCAGCCTTGAGTAAGAGTGTTCCCTGTATGTTCAGATCACTGCTCACCACTAACACTTGTCACAAGGCTGAATTCGTTAGGTTTTAAGTCCAGCTTCCAGCTGGTTTTTATATAAGAAGCTCCCTGGCTTCTTATACAGATCTTTAAATGAACCATGCTGAGAGCCAGAATTCCCAAATGCAACAATGCTCGGTGCTTCTGGGACTGCAGACCCCATGAACTCTTCCATGGTGAATGACTGTGTAATGTATTACCGGTCACTTACCGCTAGAATATCCAGTGATATATCCAGGTCCTGTAGTACCTCGAGTGCTTTTAGAATCTGAAAGGAAACACTGGATTATTTTTTTTATTAGACAACATGCATAAGTCCTATCCTGCTTTTCTCATCCTCATTCCCATGTTTATCTAAGAGAACAAACAAAAAAAAACCTTGACATGAGGAATACCCAGCAACTCCATGAAAACATAGGCACTCCTTTACTGTATGTAAGGGCTCTGCTTGAAATTTATTCTGCGAACCAGTGCAGCTCTGTGATACCCCCAGCAGCAGTAATACCAGAAACCCCAACGGGTTTGACTTCACTGCTACAGAGATCATATTAAAGATCAATAATACAGCAGCTCAGGCTACACATATGCCCCCACTCCTGCCGGTGACGGATCAGCACAGAACCAATTCAAAGGCTGCATTAAGCAGAAGCAGCACCCTGAAAAAAAAGGTTCCCACAAGGTCTCCCGGCCAGCAGCACCACTCAAGGCCAAGAATATAAAAAAGAGCCCGTGGGAGTTCAGCTTGCGAAGACAATCAGGTTTTGAAGCCTTCACTGCTATTTGTACAAGACCAAATTAAGCTGGAACAGCTGCTTTGTTTCACACTAGCAAAGTATATACACCTTTGATTAAAATGTTGAGTTTTGTAGAAGCAGAAGAGTATTTTTCAAATATGAAACTGCTTATCTTCCTCTGAGAGGTTTTTTAATAATACAAAAGTTTCATTTATAGAGTATGAACTTACTTGGCAAGGGGAGTGCAGCACACCTGTGTCTTGCAGTTGACTACACACAGTTTGCAGCGTTTTTGACAAACTTCTACAACCTAGCTGACAGAATTAACGTGTAACTAAAGTAACAGCATTTCGTGGAGCTCTAACAAAGCCTGGAATACTTTTCTAGTTTTTTCAGACCATTACCACTTCCAAATGCAATGGCAGGAACCTGCTGGGATGCAAGATGACAACCCCAACACTTTTAAAACTTTAATAATTGCTTTAATGACAGTCGTTTTTCTCTATGACAGTCCTAAATTTCACTGTCCCTGTAACACATTAAAAGTGGAATCCCGGTGAATTTCACTGTGCGCAGTGGGCTCCATCCATACACCTGGCATGTGGTTCTCCTGCAAGGCATCCACCCTGCAGCAGTAGCTTAACATTTAACTTTTTCCAGACGCTTCACAGGCATAGACTACACATTCTATGAGATGAAGACTTCCCCAAAATAATCCCCATCAGGAAGAAAACATGCTGCAAAGATGCTTACAAAGTTAAGTTTAAAAAGAAAAAAAGTAATAATAATAGGCCAACAATGTTAATGAGAAGCATTAGTTGTCAGTGTCAATTTAGTTAATTTTCTTTTTAAAGTGATATTCCCAGGCATTTAACTAATTTTGCAATCAGAAGGAAGCAGCCCATTGCTAAGTGGATGGACTTTGCTTTGTAGGATGACTGGCTACTCAAGCAGCGCGAACCACTGGGAATAAATCCCACAGCCCAGAGACAATCCTGCATGTAAGAACGCTAAAAGATACTTTCATCAAGCTACTGAGTCAATGAGGATTTTGAGTATTTCCTCTTGACGGGTTCTGGACCAAGTTAGTTCACGAAGCTGAGTTCACTACAGAAGAATCTTTAAAATGGGTTCAGGAAGCAAGCAATTACTGATCATGCAGCTTCAAAACAGCGGGGTAAATTACAAAAGTACCTGGATGACAAGCGTGTCTGAGAGCAGTCAACACATTTTAATGTAAGACAAAACTCCTAATTTTTAAGCCAAAGCCCACACTGTTCATTTTGCTTTCCTGAAATGTGTATCCCATTTGGCAAATTAAGACGAGCATAAGGGTTTCATTAAGTAGAAAGCATTGATCAAACACTAACAATCCCTTTAAGAGAAGTGATCCCCATCTCCCAAAAGCTGGGAACAGCTCAGCTTGCAGGGAGACCAGCAGCCATGCCTGAGAGGGGCTGCCAAAGGACAGACAGCCCCGTGTGCCTGTGTGCAGCACAACCAGAGCCTGCAGGACAAGCTGAGGGCAGGCACACACGTACCAGCCTGAGACACAAGCACGTGGCCAACCAGAGCACGAGCAAGATAAGATGAAGGCAAGGAGGGAAAGCAGACAGGCATTTGGGAAGCAGAGGGCCCAGGCAATGAATAACAGGCAAGAAGCAAGCAGCTCTCCAGAGTGAAAGCTGAAAGCAGAGGGATGATAAGAAGAGGCCCAGCTGCTCCAGGTCTGCCTCTTCCCACTGCACCAGCACTGCTCCAGCCTCTCCGCGTGAGCCCTGAGGTCACCTCGCCTCCTGCAGCTGGGCCCTCGCTCAGGCAGGATGGGACCCAGCAAGGGTTGGCCCTTTTTTTTAGGGCCAACCAGACCAAGTTCTTGAGCTTCACTAAGTTATGCTGGCCAGAGCTACAGCCCTTCTGCTGCCGTCCTGAAATCTTTCCAGCTCGGCAGCCCTGTTTTTAAGAACAGCCCCCAGAACAGGACATAATATTCCCGTAATTGCCCCTCTAATACTACATAGCTGTAATAACACGACCCTGCTAAGCTACCCGAAGATAGCAGTTATGCCATAAGCCTCTGCCTTGTACTGCAATTTCATGCTCAACTGGTAATACACCAGAGCTCCAAATCATTTTCTGAGTCAATGCTTTCCAAAATACAGTCTCCTATCCTGAGTGACCTATATTCATGGCTCCTAGCTGTGACTTTCCACTGAGCCATGCTAAAACGCACGCCGCTCAAATGAATGTAGCCTAGCACACGGCCAAGGCTGCTTTCTAGAAGAGTCCTTTTTATTTGACACAAATTATTTTGGTATTTGTGACATCTCCCTGCGCTGCTTGCTGTCTTCTAAATTAAGAAAGATTTGAGTGACACCATGTCAAGATGAGATGGATAATTGCTCCCCCTCCTATTCCCACCCCCCCCCCCCCAAAAAAAAAAATAAACAGCATTGCTTTCTGATAAGGATTGTCACTTATTTTTGCTTTGTAATTTCAATCCATTTTGTGGATGTTACATCAGGCCTGTAACACTGCTACTGTAATCAGCATCATACAGCAGCAAGGCAAATTCCTTAAGAGACTTATGTATATTTATGACAGCTAGTGTCAGCTGAATATAACTTCTGATAAATTCAAGATAAATTTAGCAGTACATATCCACATGAAGTCTCACTGAATACAGTGGCTCATGGTACCATCTTTCATTTCTACACCAGTTACATCTCACATGCAAGATTTTGCAGCTGCTCATTGCACTGCTTCAGGGCCAGGCCTCATTTCATCTACCTGTACAAACAGGAGCATGGTAATTTTTTTCCAGAGCTGTTGAACTTCCCTGGTATCTTGAGGATCATTCAACTTCTAAATCATCAGTTCTGTTCATTTTTTTTCACTTGTCTGAAAACTCACTGGGTAGCTATTAAACCTTGCAGATTAAGAAGCTTTTGATGCTCTGCATCTTCCCTGGTGCCTATCAAAGTATCCAATAGTTATTAAAAAATGTGACACAATTAGACAAAGATTATTCTCAACAATGGAGCAGAAATATTTGACAACACTTAGCAACATATGTATCAGTAATAAGGATTTATTATTCTTTCTGCACATCCTTAAAGCCTCTCTTTGCCTTTAAACATAACTACATGTTTTCTACTACTAGGCTTATCTTTTATTAGTAGTGCATTTCATGACTGCCAATTTACAGTTATCAGTTTCTCCCTTCCCTTCCACTCCTTACCATAACTATTTCTATTTCACTAGATACAGCTTTACCAGGCACAGTGGAAGTACTACAGCACCACCATTAGACCTACTTTATGCAGCACCTGCTTTTGGTCATACTACAAGCACGGGGCATCTCCTTCTTTAACAGAGCCAAATCTGCCAGGGCTACTCATACTTTTCTCCATAATTTAATGTGCTTTTAAGTTTAATGCTTTGGGAACACTTAGAAACAATTCCAGAGACTTTTTTTTTTCTCTTTTCCTTTTCAATCTCCTGTTATAATAGCATATCATCACCAAAGAGTAGTATTAAATATATATATATATATTAAAGAGTAGAATCTGATCACTTCTAGAGCATAAGAAATTTTTGTTTTGCTGAACCACAAGGTATAGCACCTCAAGTAGTACCTGCACTCCAGCATTTTCATTTTGGACAGATAAAACCTACAGCACCAGCAGAGGAAGATAAACCATTACTGGGTAAGAAAATCAGTATTTCTTGCCTATGTGTAAGCACACACTTCCATAACACACAATAGATATGAATGTGGTAATGATGCTTTTTAAGTCTATTAACAACCAAGTACAAAGCAAGTTAAATGATATACCAGACCTCTGTTTGCAAACACTTCCACAAACTTGCATCAAGTTAAAACACTTCAGGAAATCTATCGCGCAAAGCATGTTCTGTACTTTCAAGCTGAATTCAATCCTCAGAAAACGAAAAAAGCCCCTTCAGAAAACGCTTTCTTTGGTCAAACATGGTCCATTAGCAAGCAGTAAGTCACATTTGGGGCTTACTCCTTTGCTGGAACAAAGTGCCTTCCCTCATGTCCATCTCCCTCCCTGCACCTTGGTACCTTTGAGTGCCAGGCTCAGCCTCCTGCGGCTGCTCTGCCCCACCTCACAGAGGATGTTTTCTTGTTTCAAGCCCTCCTTATCTACTTCTTGCAGCTCCCGAGGAGAGCCCTGCTCTCCTACAGGTTGCTTCATTTATTTCAGATAAGCACAGTTTTGTTCTTCGCATACCAGGAATCATAGTGCAGCATGCGGTGCCCTCCATGCACCTCCACAGCACAGCAGGAACATCTATTTCACTACAAAAACGTCTTATGTAGCTCAGCACCTCAGCTTTGAGCTTCTGGCCAAGACAGGACATGATACAACCCATTAGGTGGTTTGATACATGGAATTATATCTAGCTTCAAGACACGGTTCCTTGTCACCTCACCCTACACAGGGCCCCTCAGGCTCCTATATAAGACACCATGCAGCCAGAGCCCGGCCACCCAGTGACCTCAGGGTACCAAAGGGACCTGAGGGTGCCAAAGGGACGCCAGGCTGCCACAGCGACCTGAGGCTCATCGTCCCCTCCAGGCGCCCCAAGCCAGGGACGAAGCCCCGAGGCCACCCGGGGGGACCCCCACCGGCCCCCCGCTACCTCCGCGGGCTGCTCCGCGCGCCCCAGGCGCTCCTTCAGCTCCAGCACCCTCCTCAGCCTCATCTTCCTCCTCCTCCCCGCCGCGCTCGGCCCCTCCGCCATGGCTGCGGGCCCGCAGCCCTCGCGGCCGCCATCTCGGCCCTCTTGTAGCGGCGCCATGGGCGGCGTCCCGCGGCCGGCTGCCTGCCGTGCCCTCCCCGGCCTCGGGGGGGAGCCGCCTTCATCCCGCTCCTCCATGTCCGCCGTCGGCTGCCAGTGCCAAGCCCAAGCACTCGGTTGTCCCAGCCTCAGCCCTGCAGGGTCTCATCCTCACGTCGTGCAGCGTCTCGTCTGCCTGCCTTACTGCTGAGGGCACAGCCAGCAACGTCCTGCCCCAACGTCCTGCTTTGCTTTGTGCTGCCTCTCTCATTTTTGCCTTTATTTAAGCACACACTATGGTTAGTACTTAACAGTTATAATTCTAGTATGCCTGCGGCTCTGAGCCAGATGGAGAGCAGCAGGCTGCCCCACGACCCATGGTGGCCCTTCCACATGTCCTTCAAGAGCATCAAGGTGAATCCATCAGTACTGCTGGGGTAGCATCCCTGCGGGGGTGCGTGGTCGTATTCCCCGCTACACCAGCTGATGGATGGGACACAGCATTGGGGCAATTATGCTTGCCCACATGAACTTGTTCGGTCACCTGCAGGCCATTTCAGGGCTTGTGTTGTGCCTGTTGTCCGTGTGTGGCTGTAAGGCTGCTTAGCAGCTGCTAAGTACAATGGTAAGCATAGCGGTAGCAAGGCCAAGTGCATGACGACATGTCCAGCACCAGCAGGCACACTACTGCAGTCTTAACCCCCAGGTAAAGGTAGCAGCCAGGCTGAAGAAAGCGTCTTATTTGTCTTTCTGTCCTGCCTTATTTATAGCCTGATAGTTAATGCAACTGCTGCAGAAGGACAAACACTTCTGGGTCCTTCAACTTGAAGCATGGCTTCTTTGAAAGGTACATGAGGTCACAAAAAAACATTGGGCAGGGAATCCATCTTTGTCTACTGAGAAAGTGAAATAGGATCTCTGGCACAGAGCTTACTGGGGCTCAGCACTTGAAAGACTTGAGGCTGAATGAGTCTTTCTGAAAAAATCAGTGGGTTTGCCATATTTCCTCGGAGGGTATTGTAGATATAATTAGAATAGTTAGTTTTGTAGGTCACTTTTCACTCCTTAAAACAGTGTTTGGGAGAAGTATTAAAAAGAGTGTATCCAGTCTAAATTACAGGGGAATTTTAAGTAGGCAAAAGAGGATTACCTTTATGTCTGGTATTTGCACATTACGTTGCAAAATGGATCTCATTACAGCTTGGCACAGCGTGTAGCAAATTTATCAGTAGAGAAACCAAAATAGGCAGTAGTGCAAAGCAGTCGGTAGAGCACTCGGGTTGGATATGGAAAAAACAGATACAGTTTACTGTCGTGGACCAGCTCTCCGGTTCACATACTCATCTTTTATTTTGCAGAAATAATTAGCTCATCTTCGTTATGTACAAAGGCTTCATTAACCCTGCCCTAGAATCAGCCACCCACAACTGGTTGCTCTCTTTTTCTCTGGCCCTAATAATATTAAATTCACACAAAGTGGAATTTATGCAGAAGAAAATCCTGAAAGAGATTCAACCCACAGCTGCATTATGGTTAAAGTAATCTTTGAGTAGGGAAGTTGAGACTCAGGTCATCACATGGGTGATGTGATTGGAGCTGGGTTTCCCGTACCCTGTACGAAAGCCTTAATTATCAAGCCACTGGGTTTTGTGGAATGAAGAAAATCTCCTTCCTGTGTTTCTGCACAAGTCTTCTGAAAGATCACAATTTAATGCCAGTGAGGAATAAAATATGTAAGATCTCAAAAACATTAATAGAACAAGAAATATGTGTCTTTGCCAGGTTTAACTGCAAAATTTCTCATATTACTTGTCATAACTTTTGTGGAGAAAAGTGACAAGCCTACTTGGTCCTTCAGAAAGGCCCTTCAATGCCAACTGTCATGAAGATTTGTTTGACTGCAAAGAGGAACTCCTGCAACGAAGAAGTGGGGGTGCTGCACACAGGCTAGCTCTGATAATCGCTCCGTGTCACTACCTGCCAGAGAACAGTGATGCGCTGCCAGCTGTGCTCTGCATAAACTGAAATCAGGAGGAGAAATTGGCTTTGCATGAGCTAAGAACAGCTAGGGAGGAGTTCCAAGGGCTTAACTGATGTAACAGAATTGGCTGAGCAAAATCAGGCAATGATCAAGTATTACGGGAGCTCTGCATGGCTGAGGAGATCTGACTGACCAAATAGGTGTTGGTTGGTTTACTGCACACAGTTTCTCAGAGCCACCATCCATGAAATCAAAGCCTGGTTATTTGATTCTACACTCTGATGGTTTATCCTATGTTTTTTCTGTTGCTTACAAATAAAATGTATGTTTATTTTCCATCATTTCAGTAAAATGACTGCAGTTGCAACAGAAATTCAGTATGTTTTCATGGTATCTCCAATCTTAAGAAGGAGCTTCAGCCTTCCTGAAGGCATTATGGGTGGGATTACTCAATACGTTCAGATTAATGCATTTAAAGATATATTTCATAACTAACTGTCATCATTTAATAAATATGGGCTTTTGAGGTGCACAATACTTGGCTGAGTATACACAAAGGGTTCAGAGCCAAGAAAGCAATAATAATCTAAAGTTGAGCCATAATTTTATTAACATTTTTAGTTGAACAAGGTAGGTCTCCATGTAGCCAGGGCTGTGGTGCTAGCATTCCACAAACACATTGAGACATGCTGACTTTAGAGAAAAGGCTTTACATTTACCAGAAAGAGTGCAGCAGTGATTGCACATGGATTAGAAAGGATATAATTGCTGTAATTGCCTTGAGGCCTATGTTTGCTGATAAAAGATCCTTCCCTATTGCTAATTCTGGCTCATGTGCGTGGAGCAGATAATAACAATTATTCTTGTTTATTGGGCTATGAGCAAATCTCTTGAAACGTTTGTGTGTTTTTTTCCCTAAAGAATGTTAAAACATTACTACATGATGTGCTACTGCTGCATGGATTGATTGTATTGTCCTTAGTCACTCACACAGCTGATTATGGAGCAATTTTTCTTTTTTTTCAATTTTTATGAGATTCACTCCTAGCTAAAAAGATACATATTGACAAGCTTAAAATATTGCCAAATATGTACTATCCTTTCTTTTAAATGAGAAAATCATTTGTAACTATTTTGCAGGGACTTACATTTTCTGTAGATAATTATCAAAATATTTTCATAGTAATTACTTTCTATCCCATTGGAAAGGAAATAATCAACAAGATAGAAGGTTATTTGAAGAAAATAATATTAAGAACATCTGTTTAACTATAACAGCATTTTAAAAATATATATTAAAGTCTGAATTTTAAAAACATATCAAAATGCCAGGCTAATTCTAGTACCTAATTCTCTTACCTTTGAAGAGACTTTGCTATATGCAAAGTAATGGAAAATGAGAATGACTGGTTCCAAGATCAGCTTGCATGCTGTGTAACAGCTACGTGTGCTATCAGCTGTCTTCTGATCTTGAAGACCAAGTAACTAAAGTTTTCATGTTTTTGCCCTAAGGTACAACCAGAGTTTCAGAAATATGGGAGATGTTTGACTGTGTCAGCATTAATACACTGAAATGCTGCGGCATGCCTCATGTGATGCTTATCTCTATACGGCACAGCACAGCTTAAAGCGTGTTCACTGTTTTCTGGAAATTAGAAATTAGTTTTGTATTCGCAGGGGAGATATTTCCTTTTTGTAGTTTGTGTGCTTTTTTTTCACAGTGAATCATATAAGGATACCGGAAATACATTTTTAGATTCTGAATAAGATTTAAATGTATTTTACAGCTTGCAAATATGTTTTTATGATATAGCATTAAAATTAGAGTGATCTTTTATTTTCTACAGATCATGATAGTATATTCATTCTGGAGAATAAATGTTCCTTTTAACAAATAAACTAACTGAAAACAACAAATAAACTAACTGAAAACTAACAAAGAAGATATTCCATCTCTGAAAAATGTTGGCTTTTTAGGACATCCTTTAATTACACAAATTGATAAAAGTCTGTCTGTGAGCTATTAGAAGTAGTTTGACAAGATCCCACTCCCCGTTCTGTTTTTTCATTTTTGTCATGTAACTGCGCTAGCGCAGCAGTGCCCTTTTGTTCAAAATGACAAGTGTTATTTTGCAGCAGTTGCTGTAAAAGCCCATCCAAGCCAGAAGCTAATCTAATAAATCTATCGGATTAAGCATTACATGAAGTCCAGCCAAGAGAAAATCTTCCCTTTCTGTGCTGTCCGTATCCCCCGATGTCCCTCCTTCCCCTATGCAGTCACTCCCACCCCCTTTATCACCCCCATGGTATGAAATTCCTCTGGGATGTGGAGACTTGGCTTTAATTTTTTCCTGGGGTTGTCTGGCCAGAGGTCTTGAAGGTAAAACACTCCGGTGTATTTTCTAACCCACAAGTCGGGATACCTTCTTGAGAGACAGATCAGAGCTCAGATCTCTGTGCAAATATATCAGGGGTTGTGAGCCAGTATCCCTGAAAGCCAAGACAAGCCTATATGGAAGCAATGAGCTAACTAGAAATAAGACATGACAGTGAATCCCTGTCAGTCTGCTCCCTTCCCTCTGCCTGGAGGTAAGCACCTCAGTCCAACGAAAAGTGGAACTGAAATGCCAGCTTCTCCATGTCATTACCTGCTGGTTGTTTTAGACATGTCCCCCAGAGCATACTGGCTTTCGCACATCCCACTCCCAGCATTGCTCAGGGAGCCCAGGCACCCGAAGATGGGGAATCTGATGCTCCACCCTACGCTTAATTGGCACAATTATTGTCTGCTGTGGGTCTACCATTTTCATCTACCTCCTTTTCTGCCTTGTACTGGTGTGTATCAAGTATCCAGGTTTGTTCCCTTAGTTTCTGAAGGCCAGGCAGACCAGAGAAACTTAACTCCTGTGGCTGGGCAGAGGCAGAGAGCAAGGCACCAAGAGGAGGGGTCATTTTAAAGAGCACCGAGCGCAGGCTCCGGTCTCTTTTGCTCACTGTGACAGAAAAGGGTCACACTAGAAACCACAAGCTGGGACATACCAAGTGGCCTCCGATCTTTCTCTCTTCTTTTTACCACTTTTCGTCTCTTTATCTTCTCATTTTTCTTAGGAAGAGGCATTTTCACTGACAGCTTCTTGGACAGCTCTGGGACAACATTTTTCTGAGGAGGGTAAGGGGTTTTTAATGCCTCACTTTGATAGTGTTTAGAAGATAACATATTAAAGGGGGGAAGTTTGTGTGTTTGAATGTATTGGTTTGGCACCCTCAATGTCCTTTGGCATAAGTTGTTGTAAAGCAAAAGCAAATCAGGGGAAGGCAAACAGCTATAGGAAACCAACTCATCCAGGGATTTCAAAGCTCCGTAACTTGGATTTGTTACAGGATTGCTTGATTTGTTTCACTGGTTTTGCATTTCCTGTCACTTATGCACTTATACACTAAACTAGCTAGTGCAATTTCTGCTGACAGAAAAGTAGTGTTCAGGAAAAAACTTTGGAAAGTGGACTTTTTTTTTTTTAACAGAGAGCTTCAAATGACACATATTTAAATGTACTCCACAATGATTTAGTGAGGCAATAAACAGTAAGTGGTGCATGCATTAAAATTTTTTAAGTTATGGGTCTCTAAAAATACGTAGAACCACAAATATGACTGCCAAACAAATATGCCCTTGCCAGCTATGAAGTTGTGACTATTAATATGAAAAGCTATAACTATGTGGCTGACATACAAAGACATCCGAAAGTTCTGATTTGATTTTATTCTGTGTCAGTAATCATACACTGCAGGGGAGATAACATAGTTTTATTGTAAAAAGTTGTGTTAAACAACGAAGTAGACTGAAGCGCCAGATGCACCTCTGATTGAACCTGTCTTAAAATGGCAAGCTGCTAGGAGGTTGCTATTCTCGGAGGTGACTCTGATAGCTCTCAACAGATGCAGCTCTGGGAATGCAGCCGGAGCGGGGGGAGGCGGGGAGCAGCTGACCCCTGTGCTGGCACCCAGACATTCAGGGCCCTCAGCTCACGTCAGCTTGCGCTGACACTGACACTTCCAGCACACATGGCCTTCTCCCTCTGCTGCTCTGCACGCAGTCATCACCCGGCAAAAGAAGAAAAAAATCCTGGTACTCACAGGCAGCAACCATTCCTTTCTATAATTAAATTACCGTTTTGTTACGTGCTGCGGGCTTAAGGGAAAACTGATGTGCTGAGATTTCAGATTGAAATGTGACTGCATTGAAAATGACTTTTTAAAAATTGATCTGAAGTAATCCAGACTGTTTTATCATTAAGTAGCAATTCTTTATCTTCTGTCTTTCATGAGCACAAGGATCACAAAGAATTTTAGCTTGTGTAAATTATTTTAAAATCAATGGATATATCAAAGAGAAATGCTATATTTGAATATGTTGCATGCTGATCTCAGCAATTCTGTTTTAACTGTTATTGAAGATCAGCATTTTCCTTCACTTTGTTTGCATACACATATTTTTTGAAATAGGCCCTTTGAGAATTACTTAAGAGCCATCTCACATTGCGTTTGACAAAAACCTGGGTCTTCATTTCAGCAGGAGCTGAACTTGCCTAGAGTTGCTAAGTGTGGTTCAAATACCTCTTCTAAGATAACTGTATGTGGGCAATTATTTCCTTCATACATGAAGAACCTGTTTAGGTAATACATTCTGCTACAGTTTGCATGACATTTTTTCCAGACAAAAGTTAGACATCACCTCTTCTCACTAGATATCCTCAAAATCCTAAAAGGAAGGTTAAGTTTAAATAGTTTCAAATTACTGACATTGAAAAGCAAGCAAAGGGTCTATGAGTAGAAGGTGTTTGCAAATCTGTCATGGGAAACAGAATATCATCAGTCTCATAAATCTAAAGTTATAAAAAACTGAAGCAATTTGGAGCAGATCCTAAATCTAAAATCAAGATAACATTATACCGAGAATTCACTTTCTTCTTTATGTTTTATGTTACTCTTTCTTTAAGAATTTTCCCGCTCTCAATATTTCCTTGTCAAACTCTGAATTCACTTACCTGTAAATCTGTATTAACCCTAGAACAAGGCTGGCCCATATCTTTCCTATGCTTCAGATCTAGAGTCTGGCTGAGTTAAATATGTATTTCCACAATTTTACACTCTGGCAAACTTGTTTAATGTTGAGATAATTTAACTCTTTGAATGTGATGACAATATGGAAATATTATTTCTATGATCTTGTTATTTAAAAAGGAATTTTAGAATTACTTGTATTTTTCATAATTTGAGTATCCATTGCTATGAATAAGCAGCCACATTACAATTTAGGACCATATAATAACTTTTAAAGAGGCAGATTATTCCATGTGTTTTATTTTTGTGGCATTTATATGTATTGACAAAGGTTAGCTTTGTTGCATAACCACTCAGATATTAAATTTCACAACTGCAGTGTAGCTCTAAACTTTTTCATTTTATTTTTAGTAAGCTCTTGGCTGTAATATTTAATTGCAGTCATGGCACCTAAGAAGAAGAATGTGAAGAAGAACAAAGCAGATATCAATGAAACAACTATCATTGTGGAAGACGGTCCCCTCAGTAAACTAAACGGCTTGAATGGACTCATAGAAGGAGGCAATGGTTTCAGCTGCATCTCGTCTGAAGTTTCTGACTCATCATATAGCCCAAATCTCTTGGAAGGTCTAAGCAGAATGAGACAAGAGAATTTTCTTTGTGATTTGACTATCAGTACCAAAACCAAATCCTTCAGTGTTCATAAGGTGGTGATGGCTTCAATCAGTGACTACTTTCACAACATCTTAAAGAAAGATCCATCCACCCAAAGAGTAGACCTCAATGATGTGTCCCCATTGGGTCTAGCTACTGTTATCACCTATGCTTACACTGGAAAACTTACTCTCTCGCTTTATACAATAGGTAGTATTATTTCCACAGCAATTTATCTTCAGATTCACTCCCTTGTAAAGATGTGCTGTGATTTTCTAATCCAAGAAATCAGTGTTGAGAATTGTATGTACGTTGCCAATATTGCAGAAACGTATGGACTAAAAACGACCAAGGAGGCAGCACACAAATTTATTAGAGACAACTTCATTGAATTTTCAGAAACGGATCAGTTCTTAAAACTTACTTTTGATCAGATTAATGAACTTCTTGCAGATGATGACTTACAGCTTCCTTCTGAAATTGTTGCATTCCAGATTGCAATAAAATGGCTGGAATTTGACCAAAAAAGAGTAAAGTTTGCTGCTGATCTCTTAGGTAACATCCGTTTTGGTACCATCTCGGCTCAAGACCTTGTCAATTATGTTCAAACTGTTCCAAGAATGATGCAAGATGCCGACTGCCATAAGCTCCTGGTGGATGCCATGAACTATCATTTGCTTCCATATCATCAGAATACACTTCAGTCCAGAAGAACAAGGATTCGTGGAGGTTTCAGAGTGCTAGTTACTGTTGGGGGACGCCCTGCTCTAACAGAGAAGTCTCTTAGCAGAGACATCTTATACAGAGATCCTGAAAAGGGATGGAAGAAGCTTAGTGAAATGCCTGCTAAAAGTTTTAACCAGTGCGTGACAGTGATGGATGGATTTCTCTATGTGGCCGGTGGGGAAGACCAGAACGATGCCAGGAACCAAGCCAAGCATGCAGTCAGCAATTTCTGCAGGTAACTATTTATTTAAACTTATTTATTTATTTATTTATTTATTCCGCACTGCAGGGAGAAGACAGAGCTGGTTTGTGATGTGCAGTGTGATCACATCACATGCCTATAAGGAGGACAGGGTGGAGGAGGTATGGATGCCATTCTGTACTGAAGTTTGAATGAACAGAAAAAATGCAGCTGAAATATGTAAAAGCTTCACCATGGTTACTTATGCACAATGAGAAGAGGGGAAGACTGAGAAAACTTATTCCAAGGGGAGGAAATAAATAGGAGAATAAACAGGAGTTCTAGGAGTTTCTAAGGTAACATTTAAATGCATGAATTCAGGCAAGGTGAGATTTTTTTAATTTCAAGAGCTGATGACACCTCACAGAAAGTTCTGAAAAATACTCTGAGGTATTATAATCTTGCCTTTCTATGCACCATTCACCATATTTTTAACAGCTCTTGTACTGCATTTCATATCCTTTGGCTTTTTTATTTATGACAAGTTTAGAAACTACATCATCGCCTCTTGAAGGCTACATTTCTATCCTCAAAGGTACTCCAAACAACACCTTGCTTACGATTCTTATCTGTCATCATGTAAGAACCGTACTGGTGGTAGCAAGGGCAAAAGAGTACATACCCTAACATGCAGTAGTCAGATGAATGGTGCTAGTTATTGATTAGTTCAGGCTAAAAGCTGATGGCACACAGTAGCTTGAAACAAAGGCTGGAGGTGAGAAAACTCATCTTTTATGTAGTAACAGACCATGTAACAGGGTATGGACAAGCAATGCCAATATGCAGCCTACCAGTGCTTCCTTTTCTGCTCCTGGAAAAGAACGTTAAGATAACTTCACCCAGGGAGGTCCACTAACATACAAAGATAAGGAAATAAGGAAAAATAAGGAAAAAAATATATATAAGGAAAATACTCTAGGTCATTTCTATTGTGTAATCTACTTCATCAGAAAAATACAGCACATAAAGGAGACTGTACTGCTGCTCTGCCAACCTTCTGCCTCGAAGCTATGCCTCACATTCTCCAGCAAGCTGTGTGCTCAGTGTACACCCAGCTAGTGTGGAGGAGGTGGGGGAATCATTGTGGTCCACTTGGTGTTCTGCTCCCTCTTCTGCTGTTATCCTTGGGCATGTCAATTCACATCAATGTGTCTGTGAACTTGCTTTCAGAGCTACTGATAAAAATGCCATATAACAGCTAGAAATTACTCTTCAGTTTCTCATAGTCTTTTTCATGTGTAAGTCTCTGGTCCCCTCAGTGTGCAAAGGGAAAAACGTATGGGTCTACTAATGCACCTCACCCAACTCCTTGTCCAAAGGAGTTGTTATGTTCTATTTGCTGCTTCTAAGTTGCTTGTTGAAATGTAAAGGACAGAGAATATTATTTCACAAAGGTTCAGAAACAAAGATATCCACTCCACATAAATCTTGATAGGAGTGTCAGGGAAAGAACACTTACCCTTACTAAAAGGGTGAACCTAACACTTTTGAAGACTGTCTGAGTAAATTTTGTTATCTTTGCTGTAGACATAAATTGCAAACTTTTTAAAATTTCTATTGTATGTTAAAATTATTGCTTTCCAATATTCTTATGAGGTTATTATACAAACTCAAATTACAGACAGGAGACAGATTTACTTTATTATAGTAAAATAATATTGGATGTGAATGGTACAAACACCGTTTTCTCCAATAAAAAACTAAATTTATTTTGAAACTTAACAGGAATACCAGTGTCATTCCACTGACTTCTGCCAGACTAAAGAAGTAGCTGAACGCAAAAGTGATTTAGCATTCCTCAGCTGCTGTAGTAGTGGGACAGATATAGGATGGCAGAACTTACCACAGCTGCATGTGAGATGGTTACCCTCTGTTTTTAATGCTTTCAGATATGATCCCCGTTTCAACACCTGGATTCACCTGGCAAGCATGAATCAGAAGCGTACCCACTTCAGCCTGAACGTGTTCAATGGCCTCCTTTTCGCAGTGGGTGGTCGCAACTCAGAGGGGTGTCTCTCCTCAGTTGAGTGCTACGTGCCTGCCACTAATCAGTGGCAGATGAAGGCACCCCTGGAGGTGCCCCGCTGCTGCCACGCCAGCGCTGTGGTGGATGGTAGGATCCTGGTTACAGGAGGTTACATTAACAGCGCCTACTCCCGTTCAGTGTGCATGTACGACCCCAGCAACGATAGCTGGCAGGATAAGTCCAGCCTTAGCACTCCACGAGGGTGGCACTGTGCCGTGTCCCTGCTGGAGAGGGTCTATGTCATGGGTGGGTCGCAGCTGGGGGGGCGAGGAGAAAGGGTGGACGTCCTCCCTGTGGAGTGTTACAGCCCTTACACGGGGCAGTGGAGTTATGTGGCGCCCCTTCAAACCGGAGTGAGCACAGCTGGCGCCTCGATGCTGAATGGGAAGATTTATTTGGTAGGGGGTTGGAATGAGATAGAGAAAAAATATAAGAAGTGCATTCAGTGCTATAACCCAGATCTCAATGAGTGGACAGAGGAAGACGAGCTGCCTGAGGCCACTGTGGGAGTATCCTGTTGTACTATATCCATGCCCAACACCAAGACAAGGGAGTCCAGGGCGAGCTCAGTCTCTTCTGTACCAGTCAGTATTTAAACACTGGTCAGACTGCCAACCGATAAAAACGTTTACCAACACAGCAGTTTAATTAACCCTTTAAGTAGCATTTTTGTGCTTATGTGGAAAAAAATAATTGGCTTTGCAACAATTTTAACAGTGCAAATTGGCCATTTTTCCTGATCTGTAAGACAGGTGGCATGAAACAACATATTAGGGATAAGATGTATTTTTTTAGCAGGAAAAGAGTTAAGCCATAACAGTAGAGGGAATTTTATTCTGTTCCTGACTTTGCCACAGACTCACTGTGTTATCTGTGGCAAATAATCTATCTGTGACTTGGTTTCCTTACCTGTAAAATAGAGATAAAGTTGCTTCAGAAGATTGTTGTGAGGCTTTTTTAATACTGAGTTTTAAATGCTTTCAGAACTCAAAATGAAAGCCAAACATTGGTAGTAATAAATCTCAACATACATTGGAAATGTGCCATGTAATTATAAAATTGGTCAGTTTTGTTCTTTTCTAAGCATTTTATTTTTTGAGAAACAAAAAAAAAAAAAAAAGAAAAAAGAAAAAAAGAAAAAAATACATATAGCATGTACATGCTTTTCTTTTGGGGCAGTGATGTTCACAGATTTTTTTTTTTTTTCACAATTTTTCTTCTTCAGAAGCTAGAAAGAGATCCCTAACTTCTGCCATTAGACCTTTTAATCCTCCTCTCTAATGCTGTAGCATGACTTTTTCAAGACCTGAATCCACAAAATACTTTAGCTCCTGTAAGCCTTATGGGCCAGCCCCAACGTCTGTCCTGGGTGCCAAAGACCTCTTCTGACCTCCATGTGTACACCAGGGAGCAGACCACCACCCTGTCCTCCTCTTCATGCCAGGGAGACTCTCCTGTTACTCCCAGAGGAAAGTGTGAAGGCCACGCAGTATGTCTCCTCCTGTTCCAGCTCTACCCATCTGTGTAGGAATGTACCTCGGCGTTATCTTCTCTTCTGAGAAGCCAGAAGCCAGGAGGTAACACAAGAGGAGCAAAATCTGGAAGCTGAGTTCATGCCAGGAGGCACTGAGGTTCATGGTTTCTGAGGGTGGAGAAGATGCACAGAGCATCTCTCCTACTCCGTATTACTCTGAAAAATTCCCAGTGCAGTGAGGAACAAAAGTCTGAATAAAGACTGCAGGATCTGCCTTTAAGCGTAGGGTGTGTGTATGGAGAACAGTAAATAATGGGAAAGTGGATGAAATCCAAGAGGCTTTCCTTAGAAGCGACAGAGGTACCTTAACACCTTTCTTACCAGGTGTAGACACATCACCCAAACTAAACTTTTTCTAGACATACTGTTAGGTACCTCCTTTTGATGCCTTTGTTACAGCCTCATTTGTATTTTGAGGAGTTCTTAGATTTTTCCAAAGGCTAGACTAGTGCTGTGTTTGTTGAATCCTGTGGAGTTTTCCCAGTGAGTGAAGTTCCTGATCAATTCAGATGATTTCCTAAGAACTTTTCCTTACTCAGCATGCAGCGGGAGTGAAGTATGAAACCTAATCCTATTCACTTAGGCAAAGGGAGATACAGCCCATAATGTCCCCTTAGAACTTGATACTGAAGGAGTGCTGTCAGTGCAAAATGCCCACATCCTTCTGTTTGAGAAGGAAAGAGGCACTACAGGGCACTAAAATGATTTAATATAAACAAAACAGTAGAAGTTCACTCACTTCAACCAATTCGTAGAGGCTTCACATGCAGTTTCCTTGGATAATAGTTGACATCTCCAGGCCCCAGTGCCAATGGGAAGGCATACTCTTAGCAACATTTACAAGGCAGCCAAACTTTCATGTCAAAAAAGATAAATGCTATAAAACTGTATGTACAGACTTTCATCAAGATAAACATTTACAGGACTTTGTTACAGCTACATACTGAGCATCAGCAATGAGCGTGACACAGTATAGAGAAGATGTGATTCACCCTGTCCTTTGGGATTACACTGCATGGTACTCAGTCCTGTCTTCCAGTTCTGACTTAGAATTCATGTCTGCATCCTGACTATACAAACTTAAATCCCAAATTCTATTTCTGAGTACTGCATGCTATTAGAATATACTGCATTGCGATGACTTGTAGTTAGAGTAGCAATCATATTGTTTTGATTAATTTAATTTGCACATAGTTATCCTTTATATTTTCTAATCCAAATAATAGTAATTCAAATCCACAGTCACAGAACAAAACATGGATTTGTATAACAGAGGAGGATCGCTGTGTTTTAAATACAGAACTGTTGTTTCTGCCCACTCCAGTCAAAAGCATTCATAGAATACCAGAGGTTGGAAGGGATCTCTGCAGGTCACCTGGTTCAACCTTTCCCAAAGTCATGATCACATGTTCTATATGGAAATATTTAAAATTCTCTTTAAAAAATCCATCTGCTCCAATAATTTTTGTAACACTGTAATACTATTAGACGTAGTTGCTTATCCACCCAGGTCAGTGAAGATACACATACACAAATCCATTTATATCTGTATGCATACAGTAGTTATTTAGTGGTTCTAAGATACCCATTAAGATGGCATTTAGGAATTCAATAAACAGTCATTTTGGCCTCAGATAAATATGGGATAAGATTATGTTATATACAAGTACCACTTTTTTCCCTTTAGGATTTCAGTTCCAAAATGATATGAGTAGTCAGATGTTGCTGCACGCTTTCCTCTTCTATGAACCAATGCTTCCTATACATGAACACTGATCTTCTGTTTTTGGATAGAAAGTTATTTGTGGATGATGGGCTAAGTGCAATGAAACTGTTCTCTTAACTACTTAAAGGGTTAAAAACTTTGGGGGCCAAATCCTTTTCATCTTACTCAAAAAAAAAGGTTCCACTGACTTCACTGGGACTGTTGAATAAGATGTATAGGATTTCAGACTCTTGGCCAAATTCCGGCAGAACAATACATACAGATGCCTGCCAAAACTGTCATAACCAGAAGGAAGACTGATCTCTCAGCCCTCACTGACCTTGGCCACAAGTCCATAAGGAGGTGTCCTAGGACAGGAGTCAAGCACCACTGGCCACATGTTGCTTCCATTGCACAAACTAGGTATGTACCACAGGCCAAAAATCTTAGGTAGATTAAGAAAAGGTATTGTTATCAGTACAGCACTTCAGTGTATTATTTTCATTATTTCCTCTAACCATCTGTTTAGGCTTGAACTGCACATTGAGCCAGGATTTGGCCTTTAATATATGGCAATATCAGCTGAACTTAATGTTACTATGATCATAGCAATGTGTTGAGCTAAGTGTGACATTTTTATGTACAATCTCATTTTGTTAGAACTGTAAAAAGTGGTTTGTATGTTATGTGTTATGGGATAGTGCTCTTCCATTGTCCAGTACCGTTCTTTCAGTCTCCAGATATTTAATAAGAACATTTCATTGGAACTTAAAATATTGTATGTGCTGAAAAGAAATTTAAAAATGCAATTTAGGAAGTACTGGACACGATAATATTAAGTAAAGCAGAACTTCCAACTGTATGAGACACAGGTTGCTAAAACACTACAAGGATCTTCTTTAATGCTATATGGATAGAAAAGGAAAAAAAAAAAAAAATCTTCAAAAATCCTTATGCCTATGCATTTTTTGGTCTACAACATCTGTGCTTCCAAGGAATTCAAATCTGAAAATGACTTTTCTTCAGCCTGTGAATGAAACAGTTTGATAGTGTTTTACTTTCTTTTTTAATTGTGCTTGTATAGATGCATGGGAGAGTGTGTTATGAGGTTGTGTGTGACAGGGTTGCAAAGTTATGCTGAAAGGAATATTTTGTGCATAGTTCTTAATCAAGATGAGACCACGGTTGTTTAATCTCTTACTGTAGTTAAGCTGTAAGATCATACGTGTATGAGTGAAGAGTCCAGCAGGATTAAGTGCCAACATCCAGCTGGTCAAAGAGGGAAGTGGACAAAATTAGCATCAACCTAAGCTACAAGGTGTTAAAAAGTGTTCTGTGTTGAGATTTTTAAAAAGCAGTTCTTGCAGGGAAAAGTACGTAATGCATGAAATGACTGAGTAAGACTATGTTACCCTGAAACCTAGATTCATTGAGCCTACGGTTTCAACTCTCAAAACTCATGCTGGGTTTAGAGGGAGTATTTCCCTACTAATGGCTGGGTTTGGTTGCAAATCCAACAGTCATACATGTAATTGTATGAACATGCAAACCATCTTGAATTCAGTGGGGCTTCTCTTACCTACAGTTATTCTTATGCACTTATGTTTGGCAAAGTAAAAAACAAGAATTACATCCATGGGGAGACAAGCATCAATACACAGGGAAGGCCAACATGGAGGTATTTGATACTCAGTATTACCATTCAGCTACCTACTTATCATGCTGTACCTGAAATTTTTAGGGACTAGATTTCCCCATAAGGTTTATTTCACTGGGGTTAACTGCTCAGTAAAATCCTGTGTAGGCTCCAGGGACTTCATTGTTTTTGGGGCTTACCAAAGCTGGGAGATCTTTTTTTTTTTTTAAGTTCTGAATCTGCCTGCTTGGAGAATGCAACAGTTCTACTACAGCCTCCTGGCCTTTTTGTAATGAATTTTCTCATCCTTTTGTCAAAGACCTGCTTTGTATAAGTAGTCAAAAACATTTTAATGAGTGGATTTGTGTCTCTGACGCTTCCATGCAGGAGGAGTACCTCTTATCATAGCATCATAGAATGGCTCAGGTTGGAAGGGACCTTAAAGACCATCTAACTCCAATCCCCCTTCTGTAGGCAGGGACAGCACCCACTAGATTGAGTTGGCCAAGGCCCCATCCAACCCAGCCTTGAACACCTCCAGGGATGGGGCATCCACAGCTTCTCTGGGCAACCTGTTCCAGTGCCTCAGACCCTCACAGTGAAGAATTTCCTTCTAACATGTAATCTAAATCTATCCTCTTTTGGTTTAAGACCATCCCTCCTTGTCCTATCATTATCTACCAGAGTAAAGAGTCCTTCTTCATCCTTTTATAAGACCCCTTTAAGTACTGAAAGGCTGCAATGAGGCCACATCTTTTTAATTTTCTCTTCTCTTGTCCGTAACTGAGTAACTCTCTCACAGTCCACCAAAGCAGATGTTTGCAGTGCATGGAGTTGTAGAGCTCATATAAGCTCATCTGTGAATCTAATGCAAAAAAAACTCTTTGCTGGTGGCCACAGGAAAGAAAGGATCACATTTTGAAATGCCTGTTGGGAAAAAGGGGTAAATAGTGAGTCGCTGGAGCTCCTTTGAAATTGTGGTGCTGCTCAGAGCTCTGTTACCAGCAGTTCCCTAAAAAAATGAAGGAAAACATGTGCAATTCTATATATCTCGAGTGAGAGTTTTACCAAGCAGAAGACTACTATGAGCTCATTGTTGTGTCAATGGAAATTAAATTTTAAATAAAATATAGGCAGTTAGTAAACTTATGAGGAAGACATAGTTGATATATGTTGGTAAGGATGGGAACACACACATTTAGATACACTGGATGTTACACTAGTTGCTGCCTTGGCAGTTTTGTTGTCAACAAGAAAAGTTAAAAATATAACTTATTTGTGTAAAGCATTTCCCTGGTTTATGACTGTTAGACATACTGCTTATACAAATAGGTTTTCTAATCACATACTTTAAGGATGGACTGTGATAACACAAGGGAACATATTTCAACAGGAAAATCTATACATGTCATGTGAGAATGTTACTACTTAAAAATTAAAATATGTGGTGCAGAAGTTGTTGTTAAGAGGAATAAAACAGCATGTCAGTATTTTTCATTGTATGCTTTGAATAAAACTATTGACATGTAGAGCAAACAAATTATTTTTATTGTCACGTCAGTTTGAAACTCTGAGACTCTCCTTCTGCCTGGCTAACTCCTGGTTGCAGTTCAAATATCCTTTGTTTTCCGAGCCCCGTGCTGATCACTGCTTTCAGAGCAGCTATTTGGCATTTCTGTTAGACCCTGGCTGTCAAACCACCATCACAATGAGCCACACAGGATGACAGTGAAGCCACTTTTATCCTGTCTTTTTCATTTTTTCACAAGGACAACTTTCTTTTAACAATGAATTTCACAGTCATTTTTTGTTATCAAAATGCCTAACAAGACATGAAAAAAGAGTAGATGTCTGATTAGCAATGTAACGTTTTCGTTTCGATTGCCTAAGTAACATTAATGGAAATAAGAAAATCTAAGTTTCAAGGGAAAAAAAATAGTCACAATTCTGAAAAGCAATTAAGCTCTGGTACTGATGAGAGGTTTTGAAATGGTGAAGAGTGTTCCCCGTGTTTTGACCCCAAGAGCTTGCTTCAAAGCATGATTTGGAATTATGTGGAGCATCCAATACAGCCATATGAGACTGCTGACCATGAACCAGCACCTCTGCACATCTAGAGCAGGAGCTGGGCTCCTTAGGTTGCCTGAAAAGATGCTACCTGCCTGCAGGTGTGCTCAGCCATGCATCGAGCCTGAAGGTCATGAATCAAGTGTCCGAATGTTCCCCCTCAGTGCTATTTGACATGCCCTGCTCTGTCCCACTAGTCCTGGCTGCCTTGGTAACTACAGCATTTCAAATGTGCTGAAGTTCTTATCTGAGAATGTCTGCTAAATTATGCGTTATAATTAATATAACTCACTGTAATTACCCTACATAAATCTATCATCAAAATTTACATTGCTGTTCCCCCCCTTCTTATCTCAAAACCTAGTAAGAAAGTTATTCAAATGCTAAGCATAAGCATTATTTCCTTCAGGGAGAAGTCTATTCAAAGTGGTGATGTCTGAGTTTACCAGTGTAAATAAAGTGGTGAAAACAGTTCTTAAGGAACAAATGTATCCTCAGAGCTTGCAGCTTTTATTTCACCTGGTTAATGGTGTGGAGCAGAAAGCAAAAGATTCAGGGAACGTGGGCGCAGAACTTCTTCTGCCCAGCAAGCATGAAGTGTTGATGTTTATTGGTAAAACATTTCCCAATGATCCTCAGATATTGGACTTGAATCTTTAATATTCTCAAATTTGTCTCTTCATGTGAATGATGTTGCTGGAGAAAAGGACAGTGTTGATTTGCTTGGCCTAAGGAAATTTCTTTGTAAGGAGGCGTAAGTTTTAGAAAGAGACCCAGTATAGGATGTGCTATTAACCTACTCAAACCAAAGTTTTAATATTTATTTGTAAAGAAACATAACTGAGATCACAGCAGCCTGACAGGGATTACGATCTGTTCTTGTGCAGAATGAGAAGAGCAAGGCTCTCCCTTGATCTCTTTCCAGGGCTAGTAGCACACCGGTCCTGACCTGGGGGAGTGAGGCCAGTGAGGTACTGCTGTGCCCCCCTGCACTAAAAGGCCAAAGAATGTGCTGCTGGCATGAACCACCACTAGATGACTCCTTCCTGAAGCCAGAGAGGGGAACAGGGAAGAAATGTTAAATTTCCAACCTGAACCTCTGCAGCTAGCCATAACTTCTTGGGAGCTGATAGTAAAACGATCATCTGGGGCTTGTAGAGGGAAAGATAGAAACTAACAGAGCATCACAACAGCTTAGAAGCTGTCTCTGAATCGGCAGGCCCTTCGTCTTCTGGCTGTAATCTTCAAAATAGTTCAAGTAGCTGGGGTGGAAATAATGATGTTAAGTAGTGTTAAAGAATAATAATAATAAAAAAGTAAAGAATAGCATAATAAAGTAAAGAATAATGTAAATCATTGTCAGGAGCTAAAGTAGAGCAGATCAAAGTCCAGGGATGATTTTGAGGAAGCAAAAAACAGGATGTCCATGTCAAGCCATGGATCTGTGTGATAAAAGCTGCTAAAAGTAAATTAATAATAATAATAATTGAAAATAAACCATGGTATAAAAGACAAAGGTTTTAAGCAAGTCTTGCCAAATGCATTATTTGGCAGCATCACTAAAGTAAAAAGCATGGAGTAAAGTAAACATTAGCTGTATCCTTTATTTCTTATAGTATTTGTCTTGTTATTTGAAGGTCTGAGAAAACTTACTGCTCTATATTCCAGATATATTTCAGAGCTTATTATGCCATCATTTTCCTTCAATATGAGTGAAATATTCACTTAGAGGAAGCTGATTTTCCCTAAATTATCCATAATTTAGCTGTAGGTCTTACATAGATTTTTGGTGTCTGTTATGCCAACTTAAATCCAGTTTGTAAAGGCATATAAATTGGTATATTTCTGCTTTCTGTGAAATGCTCACAAGATAAATAAGATCCAAACGTATAGCAATTTGGAAGAAAAAAGTCAGGATATCCTGCATTCGTTATGCAGAATCCCCCTGTGGCCATGTGAGCACAGCCATGAGGATCAGTAGGGCCAGAATTTTGCTGTTAATTAGAAACAACCGAATGGAAAGGACTGCTTTTATCTCTTGCTGTTTATGTGTAGGATTATTCTGAACCAAACAGTGAGTTTGTTGACGTTACTTATCCAAACAAAAAGAAAAATGCAGAATAAAAGTCTCACAGTCTGTAACTCACTTTCTTATCATTTAAACCAGCCAAAGAGCAAATCACTACTTCTCATCCTGTGTATCGTAATGTTATCTTTTAAATAAAGTGAAAAAGATTGTACGGTGAACATCTTTGCTAAAGCAGCACCCCAGAATAGCCATTCAGCTAATACAAATACTGGGTGGCCTTCCTGAATTAAAAGTGAATGCAGCAAGGCTTGTTTTAGCCTGGGTTAATGTCAGTTGGGTGCTTAAATTCCTTCATTTTAGTCAATGGTACACTGCTTATGCTAGCAAACTGCACTGAAACTTCACAGAATCACAGAATCACAGAATTTCTAGGTTGGAAGAGACCTACAAGATCGCCAGGTCCAACCTCTGACCTAACACTAACAAATCATCCCCTAAACCATATCCCTAAGCTCTACATCTAAACGTCTTTTAAAGACCTCCAGGGATGGTGACTCAACCACTTCCCTGGGCAGCCTATTCCAGTGACTAACAACCCATTCAGTAAAGAAGTTTTTCCTAATATCCAACCTAAACCTCCCCTGGCGCATTCCCCCTTGTCCTGTCACCAGGCACATGGGAGAATAGACCAACCGCCACCTCGCTACAGCCTCCTTTCAGGTACTGGTAGAGTGCGATAAGGTCGCCCCTGAGCCTCCTCTTCTCCAGGCTAAATAGTCCCAGCTCCCTCAGCCGCTCCTCGTAAGACTTGTTCTCCAGACCCTTCACCAGCTTCATAGCCCTTCTCTGGACTCGCTCAAGCACCTCCATGTCCTTCTTGTAGTGAGGGGCCCAAAACTGAACACAATACTCGAGGTGCGGCCTCACCAGAGCCGAGTACAGGGGGACAATCACTTCCCTGGACCTGCTGGCCACGCTGTTTCTTATGCAAGCCAGGATGCTGTTAGCCTTCTTGGCTGCCTGAGCACACTGCTGTCTCATATTCAGCCGACTGTCAACCAAAACTCCCAGGTCCTTCTCTGACAGGCAGCTTTCTATCCACACATCTCCCAGCCTGTAGCTCTGTTTGGCGTTGTTTTGCCCCAGGTGCAGAACCCGGCACTTGGCCTTGTTGAACTTCATACCGCTGGCCTTGGCCCATCGGTCCAGCCTGTCCAGATCATCTTGCAGAGCCTTCCTACCCTCGAGCAGGTCAACACACGCACCTAACGGTGTCGTCTGCAAACTTACTGAGGGTGCACTCGATCCCCTCATCCAATTAAATTCAATTAAATTCAGTGTCTGGTCCTCATGTGTGTCCAGAGAAGTATCAGAAAGCGTGGACAGGGGACATGTCGCCTTTCTGCAGGGACTTGTTGCAGCGCCCCGTAAGGGACCAGAGCACTGGAGGGCACCAGAAGGAAGGAGCTGGCAGCTCTGCGGTGCCACCGCCTCGGGGGAGACGTCTGGGCCATGAACTTCCTGCACCCAGAGATGCTGGGACATGAGCCACGATGCTGCAGTGACCTCGGGGAGAAGCGTGTCCAGCAGACACCTCCAGGCAGATAAAGGGCAATCCAGGAGGAAAGCCGTAAAACGCTTCTTTCAGACAGAGGAGCTGGTGGCAGCAGTGAAGTGGGGAAAAGAGAGGAAGAAAGTCAAAGGCCATAGTTACATCATGTAAAAAATTATTTCAACAGTGTCCTGCCTGCTTCCCCTCACTCCACGTCCATCTCCTGTGTGCAAAGATTTTGGGAGAAAAGACAGCAACTCAGGAGTAGCCCTCAGAGCGATGAAATGATCTGAAAAATGCAGGGGGTTATTCAAGGAGGATGAGCTGAAAAATTCTGATCTGTTAAAATGAAAAAATATGATTTATTACATCCAAAGGACACAGTAATGCAGGAAGTTTGACGACCTTTTCCTGAAGAAAAGTTTTCTCAGCTCCAGCATGAATGCCTCGCCGCCACAAGAGAGCATCATCCCCACAGAAAAGAGGATGCTCAGCTTTGGCTGGGGAGGGCGTATGTCTCTTGTATTTTTGGCTCTCAGATTAGGAACTTTGTTCACAAATTCAGATATGTGGTCCCAACCACCACCTTTCTGAAAGTTTCTCCATCTCCCCCCCCAGAGTTTGTTCCAGTTTGGCTAAACAATTAAATATTTATCCCTGTTGCAGAGGGAAGGCAAACAGATTTGTTTTCTGCCTCCCAAACCTGTGCCCTAAAGTCTAATCTCTTAGATGCTCCAGGACAACACTTGCAAACACATTTTCTGCTTTCTTCCCATTGCAATGTAGATACACATACTGGAAATTACCAAAGTTTAGGACATGGGAAAAACAATTCTTTCCCATGCTGCTAGGAGGATGGTGCAGCCAGCAGATTCCTGGCCCAGCTGCTTCTCTGAAGCTCTTAGGCTGGTCACAGCATACACTTGAGAGTTCAGGCAGTGAATTATAGCTTGCTATAATAAGAATGCTCTGCTTTCCATTAGATCACACTCACTGGAACAATAGCAAAGGCACTGCAGCAGCCAGCATGCCCATCAGTGACATTTCAGGGTCTCTTTATTCATTGCTAGTGTCAAACAAGTTCTGGCAAAAGGACACCTTGGTTGCATTGTCAGAAGTAACAGATTAGCTCTTCTGAAGGAGAAAGAGAGGCTTCAGGCCAGGTGAACAGAAAAACTGTTAAAAATCTTAGCAAAATTGGGGAGCTTGGGGCAGATATAATAAATTATGTATTAACACTCAATGCAGAACTCTCTCGTGGTGTTATGTGAGTAATAAATAGCACTCTAAGCTCTTAGCAGCAGCTTGAATACTTCTTTATCAAACCACCCTTTGCAACTAAAGATAGGCATGTGTCCAGTGCTGAATTGTTGCAAGGAGTCATGAAAAAGGGACTGGTTCACCCAGCAGAATCAGGGCACATTTGGTCACATTAACAGAATTTGGATCAGTTTGTATGAGAAATTAATGTTCAAAGAATTCCCATGTGATCTTATCTCTTTGGAGAGGTGGACCACTTATGAAGGGACAGATAAGTCATGCAAGTCATGAAACTGAGTAGTCGTGGCATAATCTGTTGGGTAATATTAATGTTTTCATATCTGCCACTGCTCCTTTGGAACAAGCATGCCAAGTGTTGTCAGCATTGCCTTTTTAATACTGCAGTAAACTCAAGGTCAGGAAACACAAAATGTAGGCATCGATACATGCAGATGTTAAACCTCCAGTTATAGTTGCTACAGTCAAAGATGCAATATCAGCCAATACAGCCATATCAAGTGATTTATTCAGTCACCCACAAAGTCCTGCTTTAGGAAGAGCTGAATTGCTCTTTAAGCTTTACTGACTGTGTTGGATAGTGACAGGATTTACCCTTAAGTGTCCAGTGCTGCCTTAGCACTTGGAAGGTGTCTGGGCTGACATCCAGCTGCTCCAAAAGGGTATGGGTTTCCCCTCTAAGTTCCCCTGCAAGTGCCAGCCACATCTTGGACTTTTGAAATATTTCAGTTGGTACCAACATTTAGGTGACTGAATCAAGCCACTGATCTCTGGCTGACCCATTGATCTCCATAGTCAAAACACAGCAAGCTTATTTATATGTACCTACCTATAGACATGTTCATTTAAGGGTATTCGTGTCAAATTGGATTCCACTCTAGATGCTGTATATTTTTACCTGCACTTGAAGGTTTCTTTAGTTTGAAGTTTTGTTTTGAGGCTGTTGTGTCTTAATTGCAGACTCCCACCTGCTTTTGTTTCATCTACCACAAGGCAATATGAACTATCTGTTCAGGGACAGCTTATGCTGTTGAGCCTTACAACAAATGCGCATGTACAGTTAGTTCAGAGACTCCTTTCAAGCCTTCCTATAAGTGAATTACTCCAAGTGACTAAACACTGACATCAACAGTGTTTTGCAAGACAGTCCCTGGAAGGCAGCCCTATGGCAAAGACCAAAAAATAGTCAGATAGCTAGAGGTGAAGCAGAAATGCAATTACGTGAGAGCACCAGGCAAAGCAGCAGAGGACAAAGGAATGGTCAATATTGGTACCCAAGGACAAGGCTGGCAGCAGTTGAACTGGAAAGCTCTGAGGGAAGAGTTGTTCATTTATATCATGACCAGAAGACCTGTGCTTTGACAACATGAGGGTGGCAACAAGTGCCATGCATTCCACATGCCATGCTTCCTTCTGCTGTCCCAACAGGAGGACAGAGATACACAAAAGGAGGAATCATGGACCATGGGCAGTACCCCTGCTGGAGACTTATAGAGAATGAAGCTTTTGCAGATGAAAGGAGGAACCAGTACTCACTGTCTGTCATTCAGAGTACAATTTCAAGCCAACTTATGGACAGCATCAGCTTGGGATTGATTGCTCCAGTCCATTTGTTTTGAAGTTTTTCTCCCAGCCCATATCACTTATTTTGATTTTCCTGGAACTAAATGTTGACAAAAACTGCCTGCTATTCAAACTGTTCTTCTGATGAGTCACTGATGCACTCCCTGGCTTTGAACAAACACCGAGCTATCCCAATTTTGCCTTTTGAAAAGCAGGGCAATGAGTTACGCTTTGCTGATAATGAAAAAGTGAACATGAATGGAATTATACCCAGAAAGTAAATTACTAAATAAATATGTATTAATGAGTGATCCTGAGAAGAGAACATGCTTGTGGGAGCAACTGCCTTTTCACCAAGGCCAACCTCGATTAATGCCCTGCTTTATTAAATGCAGAAAGTCACTATGACAAAGCACAACTCTGTGGAGGTTATTAGGGTGGGGATAACTCTTTTCATTCAGTGATATCACCGGGGTTAGCAGGCTCCTGAGATATGCTTCCTGTGTTCTTGTTTCTTCCTCTGAGATATTGCTGTTGCCAGAGTCTGCCCCTCCTGCAGGTATTGCTCGATCCTGCTTCTCAGTCTCCCTATACAAACAACTAAGTGACTGAGATTAACCAGAAAACCTTTCAGAGGAGAGCATATGGTGGTCTTATAGTGATCTTCCAGTACCTCAAGGGGGCCTACAGGAAAACTGGGGAGGGACTCTTTGTCAGGGATTGTAGAGATAGGAAAAGGGGGAATGGCTTTAAACTAAAAGAAGGGAGATTTAGATTAGATATAAGGTGGAAGTTATTTACTCAGAGGGTGGTGAGGCACTGACACAGGTTGCCCAGAGAAGCTGTGGATGCCCCATCCCTGGAAGTGTTCAAGGCCAGGTTGGATGGGGCTTTGGGCAACCTGGTCTGGTGGGAGGTGTCCCTGCCCATGGCAGGGGGGGTAGAACCAGATGGTCCTTGAGGTTGCTCCCAACCCAAACCATTCTGTGATTCGATTTTAGAGACATTGTCATAACAACTCCCAGACCGTTCACTTCAGAATGAATGCCACCAACATTCACACATTCAGAACAAAAGCAGAACAGTAATGTATTCTTATTTATTTATTTGCATTACCATGCATTTTACAGTCTTAGGCTTATTGACTAAGACTTCTACCACACACAGCAACAAGATGCTCTGACCCAGAGAACTTGGATTGGGAGCCATCAAATGGACAGCAACAGGAAAAGGAGATGGTCATTCCCAGGCAGCAGTCTCAGCAGGGCAACCACTCAGTCATCATCAGGGCTTAGGCAGGCCTGGGGAATTTCAGAGAAAAGAATGAGTTAGTTTGAAAGTGCTTATAGTGGCTTTTTCTAAGGAGAGAGAGCGGCTATGAGGAAAAACACAGAAGTGTTTGTTTGAAAATTATTAAGTTGGAAATGGAAATTGGCATTGTATGTTGATCGGAGGTAGGACTTGGCCTCTGGATGATGAAAGGATTATTTTATAAGTGGTTTTATCTGAGCAGTCACAGCCTGCAGAGTTGTGGTGAGTTCATGGGAAAAAGCAATTAATTCTGTGAGCAGTAAATCCAGTGAAGTCTTGTTTTTATGAACTCATGTCTTATTTTCTTACCCACCCAACACAATAACCCTGACAGCTCTCCTGGCCCAAAAGCCCTGCGTGACTCTCCTCACCTTGGCCGTGCATTCACCTTCTGGACACATCCTCCAAATACCAGCTAGGTGAAGGGCACCATGAGCTCCCTCCAGCTCCTGACATGGGACACATGCTCCCCACACACTACCGCTGCTCTGCACATGCTTCAGCTTTTGCCTCAAAGGAGACATTACATTTCCTTTCTTACCTAGAGCCGGTCCTCAGAAGTCTTGCAGAAAACTCCACTATTCGCCATTCTTCACCTCAACTGATCATCCCAACTGAACAGTACAGAGAGGAAGGCAGTCTTAGTCTGTGATTCATCCCACCCCAAAATAGACGTCTAAATCAGGTCGCTTGAATCATGCTGAAAGGTGCCAGCTGGTCTCCACTAACTGTAAGGACAACCTAAGGTGACTGTCTCCAATGAGGACACTGATACCATGTCTAAAGGCTAAACTTAGGTGAAATGAATCCTATTCCAGTGCCTTTGAGCTGTGTGCCACACCATTACACAATGCTAAAATTCGGCAGTTGATGTGAAAGTTATCAGAAAGTTGGTCTGAAAGTTACTAGAGGGGGACAGGTAGACAGATGTGATTACCAAAGCCTTCCTTCCTCACGATGCTAAGCTGAAAAATCATAAAATACTGGTGAAGTGAGAGAAAATAAAAATATATTTGTGTGTATTTCCACAGAGGAAGATGCTATGTTTAATGAATAAATTATTTGTTGCATCACTCAGTCTGTTGTAGATTCCAGGCCTGTACATCAGACTGAAATATTTAAGGTCTGATCTCCCACATGACAAACTGCCAAAAGATGCACACAATAATTCCTGCATAAAATTCAGAGCTCTTCATTAAAGTAGAGAATATACTGAAAAAGATAGCATGTCTCAAATTGAGACACCTTCTTTGAAAAATTAAATTCAGAAAATTGCATTTATCACTTTAATAGTTTTAAAAAATCTACACAGCAGCTTTTCCAGATCTCAGACCATTTTCTGCCTCTTTTTGAGCCCTCCCCACTTGCTCAGAAGCTCTGCACATGCATGTTAAGTTAAAACAAGGCATCCCAATGCTGGTGTCACCACCATCTTCCCAGCTGTTAAAAACACTGCACACTGTCTGACAGCAAGTACCAACAAGCTGTCTTATTCTACAAAGGTAAACGAGTTCACTTACTGTTTGGTCTTTGGCAAGCCTTTCCGGCAATTGATGTATGTTTTTACAGTCATAGGTAAAGAAATGAAGTGATTAAAGCCAGAAGATGGAAGAGAAGTCACACCAACACGGGTTTCAACAAGATGATAATAGTTGTTCTGTGTTACAAAAATAATAATAATGGTAAAAACATAACTTGCAAAGGACCTTGAAGCTTTCTCTTACATGCCCCTTTTTGGGTTCAACTTAGGTTACCACACTCCTCTGTTTCTGCAAGCCTGGAGCCAGCCCAAAAATCCCCACTGAGGTCTACAGAGCAGATCCACGAGAGCTCCACAACTCCGTGGCACATTTACTCAATTTCTTTCTCAACACATACAAAGCAAAAGTCCACTTTGTGCAATTCCATTGTGAAAAGAAGGGCTGAAAGACACAGTTGTGCCATAAAACTCTCTCCTTACCTCATGAGTGAAATCCCAGGGCAGCTGGGGTGTGGACACCTTCCAGCTTGTCATCCTCATGGTGGCCCCATGCCCATCTCTTCAGTGTTGGAAGCAGCCCAAGAAATCCCTTCCAGGGCTGTTGCTCAGGGGCTGTGTGCTTGCTGTTCCAGTGCTTCCCTCCTGCTGCATCCTGCTGTTGGATGGGGCTTGGCTTTTGTGTGTGCACCAAGAGCAAGGGAGAGGGTGAGAATGAGCAAGTGAGGGAAGAACTGTGCTACATCTTTTGGCACTGTTTCTTGTTCACGTCATCTCAAAGACAAAATTCCTACCCCTGTATGGACTTCTCACTCTTAGCAGAACTGTCCTCTTCAGCTTTTTCTTCATGACTGTGGAGGGCACATAACTGCTTCTCTTACTGGGCTCTGCAAGTCCTATGGTTTGCAAATAGCTTGTTTAGGTTGTTTTAAACTGGAATACAAACTAACTAACTAAATAAATAGATAAAAATCAGGAGAGGAGACTCTGAAAGTATCCATTCCAGCAGTTCTACAAAAAGCCAGATGAAGCAGTCAGCTGTCAACATCACATGGGGCTCCTCCTTCCAGCCCCCAGGACACACGGACTATTCTTCACATGGGATGAGCCAAGAGCATCCCAGCTCACAGGCTAGCCCTTCTGGATGCAACTGCAAACATATAAAAGCTTTCCACTCTTCCAACTCTGCTGAAAGGAAGCATGAGATAGCTCACAAGCAGAGAGTACAGCATGGTTGTGTCCTATCCCAGCAGCCGGCCAAGTGACCTGGCACATCCCCAGATAACTTCTCTAGTGTGAAGTACTGGTCAAAACTGATGCATGTCTATGAGATGTTTGTACAATTAATCCATTGTTCCCTGCAAAAGATCAATCTTTTGGAGAATTCCCCATCTGCATCTGCAGGCACCTGTCCTCCAAATCCTCGTCCTCCATCTACAGAAATCCTGGCTGCAGGATTTCTGTACACAGACCTTTCTATTGACCTTTCTGAGGTCCACGCTGCCAAAGGAGCACCTTATAAACCCCAGGGAACTGGCCCACAAAATCCAGTTCAAGTTCCTGGGACCACTGAGAGTTGCAGAAAAATGCCATTTTGTGACAGTTTTGATTAGAGCATTAGGGAATTTTAGATAGGAAAAAATAGAAAAACGAGCAAATTCCTTGTATTGTGTTAAAAAGACATAAAACTGTAATAAAATGAAGACTTTCTCCTGTGTCTTCGGCACTGTTTCTTATTAGCCCAGTGAAGGAGTGTCAGCTTTCTCATGCTGATAGCAGAGGGGAGTTGTGCAATGGCAACCTGCCTCAGTGCCACGCAGCTATGGGCGTTTCATGTCCCGCATAATGTGCAAATATGAAGTTATTTGTTTGCTAGCGAGTTTGCTCATGTGAAACAGGGCCAACAGAGAATGACTGGACAGAAATTAGAGGGACTTTTCACCGTATGGAAGGGCACGTGGTACAGGACCTTCATCACAACCTAAGAGCAGGGCTCTGTTTTTGCAGAGGCTAACACAAGAGCTGACCAAGGACCTCCTTCAGCAAATTGAGCACCGTGTTACAAAGAAATTGTGTTTTCAAATTTAGGTGAAATTCACATTGAGCCTTACATTTTTTTTTATTTTTTTTATTTTTTTGAGAGTAGAGGACTGTTATATGGGTTATATATATATATATATATATATAAAAGGTGTAGGATAGAAACTTGACAAATTCTCATTTCTTTGTGAAATTTGGGCCATAGAAAGTAGATTTGGGCCATACTGCTCACTGACCTGGGCATTGATCTGTAGCTGCTACCATACCGTGAATTCCCTGGGAATTATCTCAGGACTGCCTCCTCCAGCCCCTTTCTGCCCACAAACAGGCATACACTTCAAAAAGAAAGTCACTTAAAGTCACTTGAGATTCCTATGAGTTTAATTCTTGCAGCTTTTTTTT
>CM021767.1:94050691-94106158 GCA_011076525.1 Nettapus auritus
GCACTAGTCAGAAGATAAAATGTCATTTATCACAATTATCCATTTTTCCTGGTTTATACTGCTTCCTACCACTCTCAACAGGAAAGAGGCAAAGTCTGTGGCAAATTTGATCTATTAATTCAAGTGAGTAATTTAATCATTTAGGAAGAACAGGTGCCAACAAGAAAACAAGCAGACAACTTAAAACTAATTAATGTTAAAGATATTCATCTATTCACATTCCAGAAGGCTGCCCTTTGGACTTTCTTTGAGATAATACATTAACATCAGGATGAAATGTTGACACGCTGTCCAAACTTTTCACCTGATATTGAATTGCAAGCTGTGGATGCTGAGTCACTCATCTTTCTTATTAGCACAGTGAAATAGTATGACATAGCTCAGTCAGTGCTGTGCAGAGATAGCAAATGGATCAATTTCCTCCCAAAAGAAGTCCATATCTTTCTGGCTTCATTTGTTGCTATGTCAAGGAAAAATAAAAGGAACTCATAAAGAGGATCTGTTCATTTGCTTTCTTAAAGAAGTTTTGATCCTCTCAGATTATTCCAGCTATCATCATATTCCAACTAATTAATGAACTGATTTTCACAGTACTGCTGCTAACTTACTCAGTAATGTAGTTTGTCATGATAACCATATATACAACATTATATATGGCTACTTATAACCATCATACGGCGCAAAGAGACTCAAAGAAAAACCACAGGGAAACCCATCCACAAGTTTTAATTGCTTTCCCAAGCAGTCCCATATTGAAGCAGAAAGCTGAGGTTTTAGAGGGGCACAAGAACAACTATGTGATGCAGATGGAATTAGCCAGCTTGTCCAGAGAGCACCATCAGCTTTTGCTAAAAGAGAGAAGCTTATTGGATGGACCTGTATATGGTGCACCTTTATCACAAAGAAATGGTGAAAAGCAAACAGCTGTGTAGTTCTGTGCTCAGTTCACCTCAACTTCTGGAGACAGGAATGAGAATATTTATTTTACTGGCAAATAATCTGTGAAAGGCAGTAGGAAAATGTCTTAGTGTCTTTGGGCACTGACTGACTCCCTGAGGAGGACAGCCTCTCCCAGTGCATGTGTTCAAATGGCAGAGGTCAGCGCAGCAAATCTGAAACATCCAGCTTGCTGATGAACACCTAAGTGTCCACATGCTGATATACACATAGCAAGCCTGTGTTTCCAGCTTCTCTCTTGTAAAATTAGGAACCCCAACACAGGCCTGCACTGAATGAAAATTAGCATTGCAAAGTCAATCCCTCTAACATCACATGAAATAACCAGAATTAAGTTCGCCTTTAGTGTGGCACTCTGTTGTGTATATATTACAATACACCTTTTTAACGGTACCACTGCATTAGTGTTCCTTTCAAGAGATCCCTGCTTCATTCAGTGCACAGGAACAGCAGAGGTTTCTTATGGAGAGTCTAGCCAGGATTTTTATTACAGAATCACAGAATCACAGAATTTCTAGGTTGGAAGAGACCTCAAGATCATCGAGTCCAACCTCTGACCTAACACTAACAGTCCCCACTATACCATATCCCTAAGCTCTACATCTAAATGTCTTTTAAAGACCTCCAGGGATGGTGACTCCACCACTTCCCTGGGCAGCGCGTTCCAATGTCTAACAACCCTTTCGGTAAAGAAGTTCTTCCTAAGATCCAACCTAAAATTCCCCTGGCGCAACTTAAGCCCATTCCCCCTCGTCCTGTCACCAGGCACGTGGGAGAACAGACCAACCCCCACCTCGCTACAGCCTCCTTTCAGGTACCTGTAGAGAGCAATAAGGTCACCCCTGAGCCTCCTTTTCTCCAGCACTGTCATTCAGAGAGCTGCATCCTGCATTGCTTACTAAACCCTTTCCCAGCATGACCCTGAATAGAAAATTAAGAATGTAACACTTTATTTTGAAAGTTCAACTCCCAGTAACATTCAGCTGCAGAGGAGTGCTAAGACTCAGTATTCCAAGACAAGAAAGTAAAACACAAAGACCAACCAAGCTGTGAAAAACTTTTCAAGTCTTGCCTCCCACAGATTGTGAGACACAGCAATATCCAGCTGCATTTGCCATGGCACTAGTTCTGCTTTCCTTTCAACTTCTGACCCAGCCCTGAAACCGTCCATGTTCTGCAGCAAATGCAGCTGAGACCCTTCAGGGAACAGCATCTTTCAGCTCACCCCCAGAAGATATTCATCTTGTCCCCTCACCAGGCCCAGTTCCACCAATAACTTCAGGCTGCCACTTTTCTGACCGACTGTAGGAAATGTTTGCAGAGTGCAGAAGAATGCCGCAGGGTATCACAGAGATGTGCAAAGTTGAAAACTTGCAATTCCCTCTGATCTGTCCCAGAAATGACCACCATATCCAATGCCTACATGCATGCTCATAGAAGCAGGGACTGCTCTCTTAGAAGGATGCTGAAGGTGAGCAGATGGGCCAAAACTCATGGAATAAGGCAAAGCTCCTCCCAGGAAACAACATGAAGGCTGTATTTGTGGCACGAGGAGCACTAGGCTGAGTCCTCTGTAAGGCAGTGGCAGCTGCACTACGGCACTTACAGTCTGCTAAGAGGTGCACTACAGCAAAGTACAGAGCAACACAAACACCCATTTCTTAAAAAGAGGCTAAAATGGAAGCCCATAATCCACTTAAAGGTGTCAGAGGAGAATCTGTACAGGAAAACCAACGTGTGCTATGTGGGTTACATCTTTCCACCATGACTTCTACATAATAGTGCTTGTATATATACAAGAAAGATGCATGTTTTCATACATAGGTGCCCTCTTGAACACTCCATGATATTGTGGCTAGCCTCCAGCTGCCAGCACAGAGGGCATGATGGTCCATGAGGTCTTACGTTGTATCTGCAGCACTGTGTGGGTGCCTTGCCTACTTTCAGTAGCTTGTGTCCAGGCATCTGCCTTGCTCCCCACCAAGCTTTTCACTGAGGCTGTCAGTGTTTTGGCATGCCTTTGGCTTTAGCTCATCTGCTTCCATGCACCCGATGCTCCCACACACCTGCCCACCACACATGCCTATCTCATGCAGGGTGCCAAAGGCAACAATGAGTCATTGTGGTGCTCACCCCAAGATGCTGTTGCGTGAGGAAGATGAGTTGTTCTTGCTGTGGTTTTGTTTTAATAAGCCTAAAACTCCATTTCCTGCAGAGCTTAAAAGATGGAAAACTTCATGTGACCTTTCAAGAGAAGATAGCTTGGGAGGTGCCTTTTCTTTTAAAACAACCTTGGCAGTAGAATGAGGAAACAGTCAGATAAGTGTTAAAATGAATGATAAATCCACATATCAGTTATCTGATATTAGTTTTGAAATAATACCATACTTTATTATTTTAGGTTGAAAAAAAGAACAATTCAGAATGTATGACATTAAAACTCCTCTCACTGCAGCCAATGGAAATATTGTCTTTGACTTCAGTAGAAACAGAAAATGTCCAAGTTCATCTGGAAAACACTTTGAACACAGGAGTGATTACTACTTGCTGACAACCATTAGCTTTCTTTCTTTTCCTCTGACTGAATCACATAAAATCTTTCTGGGTAGCACATTTATTAATTGCTGTATAGCTTCATAGTTTCTCTACAGATTTTTGAAAGGAATATGTGAAGTTTATTTTGAAGTTTCCAGAAATCTAAGATACAAACAAACAAACAACAACAACAAAAGTGGAGAAAGAAAGCCTACCTAACACCTGTGGAGATGGTAGGAGATATTGCAGTTATCTCTTGGAGGAAGATGAAAGATGAGCTTACAAAATACCCAGATTTTATTGACCTCCTCCCCTTTGAGCAAACGCTTGTTGCTGTTGTCACACTGGCTAGTCTGTAATATTGCACTCAGAATTTTATCCACATATAATCACGTTGTGAAAAACAAATCCATAACAGCAAATAAAAAATATAAATAAATAAATAAATAAATAACTATGCAGAATGGTGCTAAGGGTGGACTGTGCATGAACAGAACTTGGTCCTTTGTTATTCATGGGAAGTGGCATATTACAAAAAAAGGCTGGTTCACCAGCTTGCCAATGCTATAAAAATCTTGTTTCCTCTTCCTCCTCTTCCTTTCCTGAGACCCAGACCCAACAGGTAATCCTAATCCAAATTAGTTTTGATGCTCTTCAGTACCTTCCTGGTTTGAGTCAAATAATTCACCTTTTTACCAGTTTAATCTTATTTTGTTTCCAGTAAATTGAATTGGCTTTGTGCAGGGTCAGAAGCCAGCGCACAAGCTGGCCCAAGTGAAAGGAAGAGGGCGAAGACAAGGAGAGCGGCAAGAAGGGCACGGAGCCTCTTCCTGTATGTGGAAATGAGCTGTTAGATCATGTTAAGACCAGACACGTAACTTCACCCTTGGCAGCTTTGTTGCAGACACTAATTCTCTGTTACTTGCCCTATAGACTTGTCTTAACAGCCATTTGCAGCCCATCAGTAATTATATGGCACAGCTCAGAGGGGATAAGCAATAGTGTAATATATGGTGAACATAAAGAATTTCAAGAGAAAACTACCTCAGAGCCCAGATATTAAATGTGTTTAAAAGCCTAAAATGTACAGTAACATCTAAAGAAGCACTTCCCAAGCACCTTGATATCCCTTGAGAGCTGTGCATTTCTTTTTAGTTGTAGCACTTTTGTCTTCCAAGAACCTAGGCCTCACCTCCACACAACCTGCTTGGTCAGTTAGGAGTGTGTCTTTCTTTCTGTGGCACATTCTGAGAAACAAGTGTATTAACACCACCAACACCACGACAGCCCATGGTTAATGGCTACATCTTCTAACAGCAGTGTTGATGTGGCATATGGGAGCAGTGGTGAGATAGCAACCTGCAGAGCTCTTCTTTCACGCGATATGGTTTCTCACAGGCAGTAAGTAGCACTACTGAGCTCATAGTCCACCCATTCTTTCCAGAGATGAAGATCTTTCTAGGAATACAAGCTGCCAACGGAAGATACAAGTAGGATGAAAAACTGGAAAGAGTCCAGTGGAGGGCCACAAAGATGATACAGGGCCTGGAGCATCTCCCCTATGAGGAAAGGCTGATAGACCTGGGTCTGTTCAGCCTTAAGAGAAGAAGACTGAGAGGGGATCTTATCAATGTTTACAAATACCTGAAGTGTGGGAGGCAAAGGGATTTGGCCAAACTCTTTTCAGTGGTTTGTGGGGACAGGCCAAGGGGTAATGGCCACAAAATGGAGCACAAGAAGTTCCGCACCAACATGCAAAAGAACTTATTTATGGTGAGGGTGACAGAGCACTAGAACAAGCTGTCCAGGGAGGTTGTAGAGTCTCCTTCTCTGGAGATATTCAAGGCCTGTCTGGATGCCTACCTGGGCAGCCTGCTCTAGGGAACCTGCTTTGGCAGGGGAGTTGGACCCGAAGGTGTCTTGCGGTCCCTTCCAACCCCTACAACTGTGTGATTCTGTGAAAATTATTTCAACACCCGATTCATTCAGTGGAAGACCAACACTTTTTTTTTTTATCTATTTGGTCTGTTTGTTCAGAATGGAAATGGCATATTGACATTTCAGCTTCATTACTGTTTGCTGAGCTTCATTACTGTTTGCTGACCTAGCTGAGAACGTTTTACTCATGAGATGTCTGGAACATGCTTTTGCTCACTAATAAATTTAACCTTCTGTTACACATAGTAATAAACGGGGGTTTATTTGGGATTTTGAGCAACTCTTACACAATTAAGTTGAAGCCTTTTCCTTGGTGGAGTGCCATAGATTATATAGCTCTTGTGAAAAGGAACATTAGAGCAGACTGATGGAACAGGAGTCATGAGAAATTTCAGAAGTACAAGGGTTTCTCATAGGATGATCCATGGGACCAAAACCTGCACATGCATATACCAAAAAGGGAGGTTAAAAGGTACCACAATTCCTTGTTTCAATGCCTGAGAAGAAAATAACTAGCACTAGATTAAATTATGTTGAGTATGAAGACTTTTGACAGGTTATTCTATCTGCTGTGTGACTAGAATAGCCCATGGTGTGACCCTTTCAGCCTTCCTTTCCCCTTTTTGTTTTACGTGGACAGAAAACACATCAGCATCACTGCCTTGGCACTGCCCTTTCTGTTTCCACCTGGGGCAAGAGCACCTATGGATCCTATGGCCCTAGTTCTGGAAAGAATGGGTGGTAGCAGCTGATCCCATGGGCAAAACTGACGGGAGTCCTGGTGTCAGAACCACCAAGCATGGGAACAGTGTTTGGCAGGCAGATGCTCTTTTTTACATAACTGTGCAAAGTACAGTTCCTGTGATAAAACATTACAGTATGTTACAGGTTATTTGGGGCAAGGGTTAAATTTCCTCTACTCTTATCTTTGTGCCCGATGCATTCTTTCGCGGAAATGGGGATTTGGGCAAAGATTAAAGAAGATACATATGCGAATGACTGGTTTACCACACGGGCACTGTATTATTGTTACTGGCAGTATTAGCAAGGGTTAGAATCTGAGGCAAAGAATCATTTACAGGCATTGAGGAGAAACTAGGCAGTTATCTTCCATAAACCTCAAATAGTTGAACAGAGCCTTTAGGGATCTACTAATGCAAAGCTTGGTTTGGATTCCAACTCTTACCTCACCTGCTAAGCATTAACTATTTCTTCATGCTGAAAATGAAAATATTCAAGAATGCCACATGACAGGCATATATATGTGTGTGTGTGTGTATGTGTGTGTGTATACAGAGTCTGTGCTGAAACAGGGAATATAAACAACCAAAACATGTACCTTGCATGCTTTTGCAATAAAGCAAGGTTATTAACGCAGATTCTGACATACAAAGGTGCAGCTCTATTTCAAGAGCTCTTTGCGTATCTTTATTATTTTATGACCATTGCTTTAGTGTCAGTGGTTGAATGGCCAGGAGAATACGGTTTGTCAAGAGTCCCAAAGGGAACCAGTCTGAGAAGGGGTGAGGGGACAGAAGGCACACTTCATTCCCCTGCTCCATTGATCTTCTGCACCAAGAGACCAGAAGGTCACCATCAGTAAGTCCAAGTCCCATGTCGGGGGTTTGCTGGGGAATATGTGGCTCTGCCCAGTAGGTCTCTCATTAGTCCTGACCTTTACAACAGTCCTCTTTGACACAGTGCTCTCCCCTGCAAAGTTGACATGGGGCAGGGATGCTGCTAAACAGTTCCTGGCTCACATTAGCTACACTGATGCACAAATGACTGTGCCAACACAAGCACAGGGGACAGGAGACAGCAGGATAACATACCACGTCTGCCAGGCTACTGCCCAATTCACTGATGGTCCCAGTAGCCACATCCACAGGTGCCTGTCTCTACTTTCTTATGCAGTAATTTCACAGCAGGCTTTATAGGAAACTTAGGCTCTTACTCTAAGATACCTGGATCTGCCCCTGGAGCTCGGGACCTACAGTTAAGGTAAAGCAATAATTATTCTAGGTACTTAGATGAAGCATCTTGGATCCCACCCAGAACAGCTTGAAATCTCTGATCCTTAATTTGCCTACCTGTATATAGAGAGCTGTGTATGCTTACTCCCACTTGACAGTTCCTCGGAGGTGCTATAAATAACACAAACATATTAAAAAGTTCTATAGCGCTAAGTACTAGGCCAGCTTTTGAAATTGTATCAATTGCTCCACTTAGAAATTTTTCCAAAAATACATTTTCAGCATCTTCTGCTTTGATTCTTTCTGACATGGAGTCTCCAAAACATTTCCAACTTTTCTCTGGAGTATACACCTGTCTGAAACCTGGTGAAAACACTTTGGAGGTACGAATGGTGTTAACAGTTACACAAAGAATATGTTAAAAAAATACTGATATTTTCTCTCAGTGTTTTTCTCTTTCAAGGTTTCCTTGAAAGAGAGGGGGACACATTAAGCTGCTGCCAGGACGGGACAAGCTTGTTGTCCAGGTTGCTCCTGAGCAGGAGAACAAGTCTCCAGGTGGGATGATGGAACCCAGGCCACCACCATGGCCTGCCCCAAGGCAGGGGCACAGCATGGTCCTATGACTGTTCTGCCCCTCTGGGGTGTACCTGGCACAGTGGGTCATGGGCTCTGATTTTCTTTCCTGGTCTGGAAAACACTGAAGGCTGAAATATGGTGTTAAAACTCAGGTATGAGCTGTTATTAATGCATTTTTCTTAGAGATGATGCTCTTTTCCACAATGGATCAGTATTTTATTCTTAGCTGTTAAACCTCTCCATATAAAATTAATATGCCACAATTTGGGAATGGCAGGAAAGAAAAGGCAGTTAGTTGCTAAAGAGAAAAACATGATGTATTTATTCTACTTTTCAACTAATTGTGAGTGTTTCAACTAATATTCAGCTACTGCTTAGGATTTTAAGGGTTGTTTTCAGGAGAAGTTGATTGTGGACTTAGGACTCTTCAGTGTACCTTCTTTCAATGCAAAAAAAAAGCACAGACTGAGTCCTACCTGTGGGAGGACTCCAAATAATGAAGGAATTCAGCTGCTTTATTAAACTGCACGTCTGAATTCAGTCCTTTGGAAAACTGAGCTGTCAGCAAAGCCTTTGGAAGGATGTTGCACACAGCCTTTATTTCAGGTCATGCCTCTATTGTTTTTCCCATCTTTTGCCTAAAAAGGACTTTTGCCGCTTCTGATATTCATTGTGAAAGAAATGACATGTTAAATAAAACAGCTCGGCATGCAGAGAGGACGAGAAGGTAGTCGGTCTTCTGCTTTGCCTTCAGCACCTGGCATTCTTTTGTTTTACATTACACAGTTATTACTTATTAAGAAAGAAAGATAAAACAATTAGATCAGCCTTTGCAGGGAAAAAAAAAAAAAAAAAAAAAAAAAAGTCAGTCCTGTAACAGAGACTCTCCAGCTTAGAAGATGCCTATATATATAGGAAATAATTAATAATTATTAATAATTTGGAAGTTCTTACTTTCCTTGGAAGCACTTCATATCTTGTGGGCATCACCTCACCAAAGAAGACACTTTTTAGGAGAGATTAGGAGACAATGATGAGTGATTTTTTTAGGAGAGGGAATCTCCAAGGGAACAGTGGCAGGAGGAAAGGTGCAACAGGGCTGAAAGATGAACAAGGTGCAACAGAGCTAAAAGATGAACAAGATGCAACAGAGCTAAAAGATGAACAAGATGCAACAGGCATCACAAGACTAGACTGTTCTGAGAGGCAGCAGCTCAGCAGTTTGCACACAGAATAACTCACATACAATACAGTACCTGCTACAACCCCTACCATCACTCACGGCCAGGTTAGATATGTCAGATTCAATAAAAACACTGTAATCATTTATTCCACACAGTCACAGGAAAAGAACATGTGAGCTAGTAAGAAACTAGAAATTCAAGTTCTTTGCAAGCTTGTTATGAAGAAAAAAAAAAGTGATGATTTTCACATAAAGATGATTTTGACATAAAAGCATGAAACTTTAAACATTGAAATGCATGATTAATTCCCATTGAATTGTATAAGTATAAAACTCTAACCATCAAAGCCAACTGTATTAATGAGAAATCCTACAAAAAAAAAATAGAAACCCACCACTCAGGCTCATGACAGAATTTAATCCTAGTGCAATAGTTTCCATACATCAAGTGAGGAACAGGCTGAGAGCAAGAAAAAAGAATAGTTATAAAGCAATACTTGAGAAGTCACAACAAGTGTCTTTCATACACTAATTGAAAAATTAGCTTGGAGAGGAATCAGCATTAAAATTTTTGACTGGAATTGGTCTTTGTTAGTCATCCTCCTCACTGCAGAACAGGAAGACCTTCATTTGAACATCCTTCAGAAGATCCTTTACATGAAGCTTTTCAGTGTTGTGACTCTCCTCTTACCAGAAACAGATTACTGAGTTCAAGTTACTAGTTGGAAGACTTTCTGCATTGAGAAATAATTGCTTTAGCACAGGTCTCTCCAGTGCCTTATGAAATGCCTGGAGGTCTCCTAGCTCAAAAGAAGGCAATTACCACATCTGCTGCTCACCTGAGTCAATACTGGACACAGGTACACATCATAAATTATATAGATCTGAAGGCATAACATTGGATCAAAAAAGACAATGATTTTTTTTATGATTTATTTATTTATTTTATTTATTTATTTATTTATTTATTATTTTTTTCCCAAACGAAGACACTATTCCAAAACTTTGAAAGTAGATTGTTCCAGCTGAACCCTTCAATGCATTTACAGAATAACACAAGATTCAGAAATGTCAACTCAACAATCACTTTGAACAATGCTACTCTAAAAATTTCCTCTGATGATTCATGAAGAAAACCACGTGTTTCTTTATTCCCTGTAATATCAGCCTCATCACAAGACATCTACTTTTTACTTGTTATGTCTAGTGACAGTTGGTAAAAAGAAGCATTCTGAGGGATGGTTCTTTGGGCAACCAGGTCCAGTGGGTGACATGGCAGGGGGTTGAACTTGATGGTCTTTAAGTACCCTTCCAACCTAAACCATTCTGTGATTCTATGACTGGTCTCACCCATGAGCATTTCATCTCCCCCTATAGGTATATTCTTGAAGCATCAAGCTACTTTGTTTAGATTATATGGCAGCTGATTTAACAATTTAGCAGATACCCAAAAAATGAAGTGGGTTGTACTCTAGGGAGTTTCTAGGAAGACAGGAACATATAAACACTAAGGCCAACTCCTCGCCATTTCAGGTACCAGGCCATACATCCCTTTCCAAAAACCTTATCATCTCCAATTCAGAAATTCATGGGTTGTTTTCCTTGACTATTTTAACTGGAAAGCTCTTCCATATCTCTATTGATCTTCATCTAAATTCTAGTAGAATTTAGACAGCTTTAGAATGCTTTTCTAATGGTTTTCAAGGCAAGGATAAGTAAGATCACCCATGATTTTGTAACTTCAGTACATCTTTATTTTTTAATATATATATATTTTTTTCCCAGCACAGGCCTTTCTGGGTGTTACGCTGCATCAGCACTATCATAAACAAACAGCTGAATCTCACCTGGAAGTGAATTTTCCACCCCTGGAAGAAAGATAAATATTTCCTTTTTACAACTGGGTGCAAAAAGTTTGTATTCGTTTTCATACAAGGCAAGGCTCCTCCATCAAGCTTCTGTTCTAAATCAGAGCAAGGAGAACAAAAAGGAAAAGCTGATATTTATTTAACTACACACTAGACATGTAATTTGATTAGAGCAATTCTAATTGCTTCATCTGAGCCCAAAGTAAAACAAACAAACAAACAAACAAACAAAAATTTTGATAATGCACTAAGGTCATACTCCCTAGTCACATTTACCAAATAAATGGTAATTTGCTGTGTGATAAGTAGATACAGTTTCAGGAACTGGCAATAGTCCCTAGCTGGGGCTGAAAAGCAGCTACTCAAGAGACAAGGAACTAATAAAGTGTTTTGGCCCAGTTATAAAACAGATCTTCTCGGAGTAAAGGGAAGGCTTAAGTGGAATTTGGACTGAGTCTGCCTTATAAAAATTCCATGTTGCTAAGTTTAGGTAAAGGATGTTTTTCAGGAGGAAGTATTTCTTCTCCATGAAATATTTTTCTAGCAAACAATTTATTTCAAAGATGAATACAGAAGATATTCCTTTGGACTGTCCAGAGAAAGCAGTCATGTCTTGGGCCTGGGGATGTTAGTTCTGAGCTAAACTCATTACATCATCTACAGCCCTATGTGGATGGTTGGAGAAGCTTTATTTTTTCATAGTATGTGTCCTGAAAGCAATAAAACATCACATTAGGTGTACTGGAAATAATTATACAACATTATGCACATATGCAGATATTACACAATACTTGTGTGTCTTGAAGTCATATTTTATGCTATGCACAAACGAATACTTCTGCATGCGATGCTGTCAGCATTAGAATAGCTTACTCTCCTCCTCCACACCACAGTCCCCTACGAAGAAAAAAAGGCTACATATACCCCAGCACTGCCAGAACACATACTTTTAGAACTGAAGGAAAAAAAAAGAACTTCAGCTGAAGACAGTAAACACCTCATAAACAAAGCAGATTTGTCACACTGTTAGGCCAAAGATTACAATGTGAGAAACCAGTTTACATTTTTATCAGTTTTACTGGTGCAGAAGAAAAGTATCTTGGTTTTCTGTTATAAACAGTGTACTAGCTTGATAGTTGATAAGGCACACAAGAATGAGGGGGAAAAAAAAGTGGATAGTGACACTGAAATAACTCAAGAATTAGCATAATATAAATAACTTTGGAGAGAGAGCCACTGAAAATGTGCTCTTGAATGTCAGGACGAAGAGCAACATTAGGGGTCAGCTGAAGAGTACAGACTGCTTAATAGCACCCTGCATTATCATAAGGCTGCCTGTAGTTTGGAAAATTTGTGTATATTGCTGGAAACGTACAGAACAATTACAGTCAATTATACACAGCGGCACACTCAAAGCACCTTGGGATCGTAACAAATACCCAATTCTTTCACAGACTTCTCTCTCTGCAGCACAGCCCTCAACCAGCCAAGTGAAATAACTGTGAGCACAAATCCTACATAATCTGGACAGGTTCACCCAGATTCATAAGACAACAATCGGAGTTTGCTCCGATATAATAATGTTTGCTCCAAAACTGGGCCTGACTGCCCCAACAAAAGGAAAGTGGCCACTGATAGACCCATTTCACGCTACTCGGGTCCATTTGGAACTGATGGGGCTCCTCAGGTATTCCATTTGGACCTTAAAGCTATGGAAAAACTAAGATTAGGTGGCAGCATTGTGGCACTGATGTGTAAATCTTCACCTTTGGTGCAATTGGCCTCAAACACAAAGGGCAGCCTAAAAAGTCTCTTTGTCCTCTCAGACCAAAAATAAAGTAGAAGTTGCCTTTCACATGAGGGATACACCTCACCAGACTTTTGATGTCAATTGTAAGATTTTTAGACTTACTAATTTTTCAGAAATGAGAAATTTGTGGGATTTTTTTAACTGAAGGAAAAGATTGTTTTCTTTTCCTTCAAACTCAACAGGCCTTCTCCAGATATACAGCTGTAGCAGCAACAGAATTGTTTTCAAGTTAGAGATCAGCAATGAAAATCTTAGCCAAAACCATGAGTTTTTAAAAAGTCATAAAACCGGTGCATTAGAAATGAAGCCTGTAATTGTAATTATAATGGTAACAGCTGTTCTTTTTGCAATGGTTTTGCCAACGCTGCCCATTTTATGCAAACTTTAGTCATTAAAAAATAACCCAAGATACAAAACATTTTAAATTCAAGAGGGTTTACTTTACTATTTTCTACTTTCCACTAATGCATTTTAGATTTATTATTTTAATGTGCTGGGAGCCTGTACTATCCTTGAGGTACCTCATATCCTGGAATAAAGACATTTAGGCAATTTTTGTCAATAGTCATTCAGTTAATGAAGTACCTAATAATATAATTAATCCATTAGTAGACCATACCACATTTTAAATATTCTACTAATCCTCAAACCCTTAACTATGCAAGCCTACTGCATACCAGCCATGCTTTTCCCTAAGGCCTACGAAGAAATAGCTGTGTAAATAGAACGAAAAACTAGGGCTCAGGCAGAATGAATTTCCCTTTGCAGACTTGCTTATAACCCTCACTTTTTAATGGTATCCATAAAAGACACTCTTCTCAGAAGTGAGTCTTTCTCTTCATGTAACATTCAGTTCCTTTTTTCTGTCTCTTCATTTAGAAAACACTTTCAATAACACTGCCTTTCTTCTATTTCGTATCAAACCTAAAATATCTAGCATGACATTTCCCTCCTTCCTCTTTTCTGAGATGAATATTGTTCAGGTTCCCTTAGAGGCAGCTCTCAGATAATGAAATTATTTTTAGCCTCTTCATAGCTGGGCCTCTTCTTGGCACAAGAGGGTGCAGTCACAGCTCACTTGGGCACTGCAGCCTGACCAGAAATGGCTTGGGAAGCCAAGGTATCTTTCTGAGTCTCTTTCCATCCATCCAAAACACATCCAAAACATCTGTATGCACTTTTTTTTTTTTTCTTCTTTTTTTACTTTTCAGAGGTGTGCTCTGATCTCTAAAAAATATGTAACAGCTTTCTGTACACTGACCATGTTTTAGGAGCTCTTAGTTGGGACCCTTAGCTAGGACTATAGTCCCTTTACCACAGAAGCATTCTTTTTCAACATGAACATCAGCCTGGCCAAGGTGACACCCAGAAGATACCCTCCTGCCTACACACAGCTCTACATTCTTGGCTAACCCCTCTTGCTCACATATTCAGGCTCTTGGGACTTGGGACTGAGGAGGAAATTTTCTCCATGCCTAGCTGTGCCGAACCCGTTGCTTTGCAGCCTGAGAAAAGCCCATTAACTGGAGGATAACCTGAGTATGCCATTATTTATCGTGTTCTCTGATTCTGCAGACACTGAGAGCACAGTCACAGAACACCCATTGGGAGCACAGAATATCCCGAGTTGGAAGGGACCCACAAGGATTGAGTCCAACTCCCGATTCCACACAGCACCACAAAAATCAGACCATGAGAGTGTTGAACATGTATCACGTTGGAATCACATTCTAAATCTCAAATATACCTATGTATGTCTGAAGAGGAATCTCATTCTAAATCTGAAATTTTTAAGTATGTGTGTCTCAAGAGGACTCAAGTGCTCATCTCACTGAAGCCAGTTGGCTGTAACGTTAGGGGTTATACTGACCAAGTGTGTCGGTGCAGAAGCTCATCCCTGCAAGAGGGGGTGACCGTTCACCCATTTCTTGTCTTTTTGGGTGCCATTCACGCCAGGCCCGGCCTGGCCATGCTCCCTTCCCTCTATCCCCAGCCAGCCAGCCCCTTCACCTCCCTCACACCCCCGCCGCCCTAGCAGAGAGACCGCACACGCACGCTTCATTTCCAAACACCTTTATTCCCCCCTCCTTCAACACCAGACCAAACAACCGCGCTCCCCCACCCCGCCGCCCCCCAGCTCGCCCACCCCCGGTCCCCACCGGGGCCCCCACCGCGGCGGCGGCCGAGCCGCGGGGCGCCGGGCCCAGGCCGCGGCCCTCGGGCACCGCCACCACGAGCGGCGGCGGCGGCGGCCGGGCGCGGGGCGGAGCGTGCGGCGCAAAGTGCTGAGTCACGGCCCGACGCCGCCATCACGTGTGGCGCCGGGCACGGGCTGGCCGCTGCCGCCGCTGCTTCTTCTGCCGCTGCCGATCGCGGCTCGCCCCGCGGCTCCGCTCCCGTCCCCGCTGCCCTGCCCTGCCCTGCCCGGCCCGGCATGGGGCTGCTGTCGCAGGGCTCGCCGCTGAGCTGGGAGGAGACGCGGCGGCACGCCGAGCACGTGCGGAAGCACGGCATCCTCCAGTTCCTGCACATCTACCGCGCCCTGCGCGACCGCCACAAGGACGTCCTCAAGTGGGGCGACGAGGTGAGCGGCACCCCGTGCTGCCTTCCTTCCTTCATCCCCCCCCCCCTTCCTCTTCCTTCCTTCCTCTTCCTCCCTTCCTCCGGCCCCCCGGCACCGCGCAGGTGCCGCGGGAGGGCCTCGGGGCTTTAAAACGCTGAAATAATTCGGGGGGGAGGAAGGGGAAAGCCCCAATTAACGTTGTTATTGTTATTATCGGACCCGGGGGTGCCTGGCCTGTCGCGATAGAGCCTCGCGGGGAAAGCTGGGGCCTCGCTCTCTGCCCCCGACATGCCCCGTCGCCGACATGCCCCGTCCCCGACACGCCTGTCCCCAACGTGTTTTCCTTCCAAGCAGCCACCGACAGGCTCCGGGACGTCAGCGAGGCAAGCATCCGAGCAAAGGAGCCGCTTTCAAGAGGAAAAGGGGGGTTTGGGGGCTTTGTGCCGTGAAAACCTGCCCTGTGAAGGGAACCGTACGGCGGGGTGGCCGTTCTGCGCTGTAGGGTTTCGCAGCCAGAGCCGTGTGGATTTGGGATACTTCAGTATAGAGCTGTCTGTCACTGCCTGGGGATTTGGGATACTTGAATACACAGCTGTCTGTCCCCGTCTGGTGTCTGTGTTCCTGCATCTCGTGTGGTGAAGTTGGGCTGAGAGCCTCGCACACAGGCTCGGGAATAAAACTGGAGCAGACGGTGTCCCTGTGACGCTGAGACTTAACTCCAGGGTTTCCTCGTGAATCTTTAATACGGGGCGCTCGTTTTTCAGTGGTACTAGCTGGCCTTGCTTTCCCAGGGTGAGGTTTCATCATGCAGCCGAGGTTGATCTGCAAGCGAGCAGGCTCAGCTCAGCTCCCCTGCCCTGGTGTTCCTGTGCCGAGGAGACAAACCAGCCAAAAGCTGTGCCCCCATTCAGCTTTCTAGGCTGGCTCGTTTTCTCAGCACAGCCTCTGCTGTTTCCCTGTGAGATCCAGTGAGTTCTGGTTAACGTGGGGAAAGTAACGGGACCTTGTGGAGGAAAGGGGTGAGCAGAAGCGCCCCTTGCAGTTGGTAAGCCTGGCTGTACAGCGGGACTGTGCCCCGCGAGCCTCGTCCCTGCCATGGCAGGGAGCTTACTGAAGCATTTGTGCGTGGCAAAGCGTGGTGCTCTGTAATGAGACTCACGTTTTTCCTGCCTGGAGTGATAAGGCGATATTTTAAGGGCAGTATGATTTACTGCCCCGCTTCTGACGAGGAGCTTGGAGCCACGTTTGAAGCGCCTGTGAACACTCAGAAGTTCGAGTAACTGGGCTCATAATCTACATAGTGCTTTAGCAAATGATGATAATCTTAGGTGTGGCAATTTATCTTTATTCTGCTGTTGTGCAATTTTTTATGTAACAGCATTTAGGAGTGCATTAGCATACCAGAGACTTGTTGCCTGTCTGTTGTGTGAGCACAGAAAAATTCCCGTCTCTGCAAGTTGCTCAGCTGTGCTGTAGGTAGTGGGGGAAACAGTAACCTCATTTTTCATTTTTCTTTCAAATATCTCATTATTAGATAGCCACATTTATATGCAGCTTCGATGATTCAGCTGACTAGCTGGACAGTTTTCATTAAAAAGCCTTCTGTGCCCTTCGACCTTCTTGTGTGAAGTCATAGCCCGAGGGTTTGCTATTGTCTTAAAAACTCTTGAAGATAGAAATCAAGAATGAAGATGACAGGCTTCATGTAATGGTAGCGATGAAATCAGAGTAAAGAAAATTACTTTTGTATTCCCAAGATGTTACTGAGACCAGGTTTGGCAAAAGATACCTTGTTTTACTTTGTTCTTAATGACTGCTAGTAAAACCCAACTTTCGTAGTGCATGCCGAGTTTGTCTTCTACTGCAGATGACGTGAATATTTTAAAGATTGTCCCTATCTAGCTAATGCCCTTGTGAAGAAGAAATGCTGTGTTTGCTAGTAAGTATAGAGCCATCTCTGCTTTGGTTGTGTTTTCAGCAGGGCTCTGCTGCATGGTGTGTGTTTGAAGACTCATGACGAGAGCAGTGGTGGTCCTTGAGGCCACTTGTAACCTGTTACAGACTCCACTCCCTCTGGCTGCAAACGAAGCTGCAGGGAATCACTCTGTGGTTCCCTGTTTCTTGGTGCCAGACATAACACTTGCTTAAAAAATATTTCTAAAGGTCTCTTTGATCCAGCGTTTGCAGGTGAAGGGCCTTTGCCTCTTAATCATCCTTCTGCCTCATTTAGTTTCAGACTGATCATTGGCCTCCCTGTTTGTTTCTCCTGGCTTTGGGAAATACGAAACACCGGACTATTTTATTATCCCTCATCAAACCCCTCCTTGCTATCCTTGCCTTAATGCCCACAAAAGTTGGGCAGCGAATAGGTCTGCTGAGGAAACCACCATGCTAGCCAGAAGTGTCTCACGTTTCCTCGTGTTTCCATCTTTCTCTCCCACTCAGCAATGTCTGCTTATCTGTGGGTTTCCACAGTAAGGAGTTGTCAGATTGTTTTTTAATATTTTTTTTTCCACTTGAAGCAAATGCAAAAACTTGCACCTTTTCAGGGCTGTGTTTTAACACTCCAGCAGAGGCAGCAGGTACTACATAAAACAACTAGTTGGGGATGCTTGGCAGATGTTAGTGGTACCTCTTTTGCTACCAAACTCTTTTGTTTGGAGCTTTTGAGAGTAAGGCAAAGCCTATTCTGTTGCTTCCCAGCTTTTCTGCTGAAAAAGCTGGCTCGTGTGCTCGTGCACAGCAAATCTCCTGCGCTGTGCAGCGCCTCGCGTCTGCTGATTGCATTCCTCTAGCTGACGGATGTTGCTTAAATTTCACTTCGCAGCTTAATGTGGATGCTGGGATCAGACAAGTGGAATGGCAGGCTCTCGGCTAACTCAGCTCCATCCTTTGTGCCGTGTGTGCACGTGAGGGTACAAAGCAGCGGCACTGCACGCACATCGACGTGCACATACACGAGTACATGTGGGATACTGTAAGTTTTGCTGCTCTGTGCTTTACTGCTAAAGGGACAGATTGACTGTGCTGCAGGCTGAATCCCTGTCAGGACTGGGAAGAAGAGTTGGAAAAGAGAAGCTGAAGGGGGCAAATACTGTGAAGAGGAAGGGAGAGCTGCTTCGGTGTGTGAAGGTGTTGAGAAAAGTATGCTGGAGGGAGATCCCCTCAGAAGGAAGGTTGTAGAAAGCAAGCATGGGCAGAACATGGCTTTATTTGAAAGTGTATGTGAATTAAACGGCAATCTGACTTGCCCGGCCTTGTTCAGTGCAATTGGACATAATGACCCTTCTGTTGCACGGGGGCCTGGCTACTGTCAGCGCTGGGGCACAGAACATAACAGGCATCTTCAGCTTGTAGAAAGCTGTTGTCTTCATGGAAATGTAAAGTGGAATTTTGCTGTCTTTAAAATGGGCTTGATACCACATTCCATGAAGCACTGTGAAAAATGTGCCACCACCGCTTACAAGTTGAAATTTTCCTGACTTTGTTCTGTTTGTTTTTTGTGTGTTTTTTTTTTTTTTTCTGCATGTTGTCTCTTTCTCAGTCCTCTTTCATGTTCTTTTGATCTGTATTCTTTCCTTATCTTTCCTCTTACTTTTGATTTACTCTGCTCCTTATTCATTAGTTTTTTTAATTATACCGTGTAAATGGATTAGAAAAAAATGAACACTTGCTGCTCAGCACTGACAAATGCAAGCAGCAAAGCAGCCTTCCTCAGACGCTGCAAGAAGAGAAACCAGAGGGCTTCTTACCACACTAAGCCATGGGTGTTACTCCTGGTGAGACAATCTTTAAAGTTTTCTCCTTTTTCCTAAGGAAAGCCTGGGCTGTGAGAGGAACTCCTTTTCCTTTTGATCGATTTTTTTCCCAGGGACCTAACTACAGTATTAACGTCTTGCTGTTGTTTACAGCCTGTATGTTTTTTTTCAGAGCAGCAGCACGGTGTTCAGTGACACTGCAACACAGTCTGAGGAATTTCAGACTGGTGAAATACTTGCTGCAAGCTATGGTTTGGGGTTCAGATGCACACACACTGAGGCTCCTGTTTAATGTCTGTTACTCACGTAAATTCAGAGACAGTCTAGGATATTCTTAGCAGTGATGAATTTAGCTGCTGCATGAAATAAGCTCCTGTCCCTAAAATACACAGGTGAAGTTTTGGTCACCGCTTCTCTAAAAGACAAAGAGGCCTAGTGAGAGAGACAAACACATGTGCACAGAAGTGAATGCAAAGCGGAATTCAGGTGGAGACAAGAAAAGACATTGACTGTTCAAAGAAACAGGTTCAGAGAGCACCGTGGAGTGTTCAACTTTTCCCATTTTACAAGAAATTTGGGTAAGCTAGTGGAGCAGAAAAGCAGCAAATGTCCTTTTAAGACAATTACTTTACGAAGACTAGATGTCCTGTGGAATAGGATGCCCCATGATAGCTTTAAAGCTGAGATGGACACTGATGTGGATGAGAAGCATATAGTTTATCATGGTTTTTATTCAAAATGCTTTTTTAAATCCACATGCTGCAAGATATACGTCCATAACCACTTAGATAATAATACATATAGTTTTACATTTGAGCCCTTGTGACTTTAAGGCAATGTCTTCTGGCCTCCCCCTTCCCCCAGCAAAATTCCCCCCACAGAATGCATTTCTCAATTTCTTTCATGCAGAAATTCCCCGCGATGGCCCCCTGCCAGATGCAGCATGTCTGGGTGCCTCTGAATGGCAGCTGTCTTAATCGATGTGCCCGCTGCGTGAGGAAGGGCAGCACTCGTGAACGATTTGGTTATCTGTCACATGTCTGCCTAATCATACTGTGAGCTTTGACTAGATAAAGGGAGGGTGACGTTGTTTGTTTACAAATAATTTGTGCTTCCTTTATTTTAGAACAAGCAGCAGGTGTGGCTACAGTGGATGCTACGTCTCTGCCCTGCCTTAATCCTCCTATGGGAAATAAAAAGGGATGCCTAAAGGGAACTGAACCTAAAGCCTCCAGCTCTCAAGATATGCATGGAGTGATAACCTCCTTGATAACCTCTATCTAGTGGTTGTATCTATGGAATCTCCTGATTTCTAAGCATGGGTTTCTATGAAGTTTCTTTATGCCCGGTATTGGTGCAGTGGCCCATCCTGAGCTTAAAACTGCCCAGGCTGCAGAAGAGGGGAGCAAACAAACAGGAAGAAAACTGCAAAATACTCAATATCCACAAGTCTAGAGCCGTTATGCTGAAGAAAACGTGGAAGCTTAGATTTAGAGAGAAAACACCTGAGAAGTTTAGCTCCAGAGCACCAGGAAGGGGCTGGGATTTGGGAAGCTGTCCCTGACTAGGAAAAAAAAAAAAAAAAAAAGATTTGTACATCGTGGTATTTTCTTTACCCCAGACTGATAGGAAAGCAAAAGCAATTCTCAACTCTTCCAGTCCTAGCAGGTGAAAATGGAGATACAGGTCCTTTGCCTTACCTCTTTTCCAGTCCTTGCTTCTGCTTTTACTTTTCTTATATAAACTGTTACCTATTCGTTTGGAATTGCTTTCATAAAGTTTGTTAGTCTAATCCTAGTGGTATTTGGCTGAACTAGACTGAGTGTTGCAGCAAATAGTTTATAGTGGGATGCTTTTTCAAAAGCTAATTTTGCAATTCATGGAAAACATTTTGGAAGGCTTTTTTAATTGCTTATTTTCTGTAAACAAGCTGTACTTTGTCATAAATAGTGACCAAACCCTGTGATACGCATTGATTTCCTCCTCTGCGATCGCAGGTCTCAATAAGAGGAATTTTAATTATCTGCTGTTTGTATTTCGCATAGAGAAATATTCTGCTCACAGTGAACTTCCTGCCTTTTGTGGATGTCAAATGAATTGTTATGATCATGTCATGGAGTTACTGTCTATTGCTTCAGCATAATTCCTCTTTTGCCACGGGACTTCCTCTTCGTGCTGTGCAGATGCATTATTTTAGTTAATAGCATTAGAAAAGCTGAGTAGAAAGGATGAGTACAGGAAGGATTTTTTTATTGTTTTTATTTTTTTTTCTCTCTTTGTGATGCAAGAGGCGACTTGGAAGCTTGCAACGTCTTGCTTCACAGTTGAAGAAATGTTTTAACAGACTAATAACAGACTAGCTTGATCCACACAAGCTAGATCCACACATCTAGCTTGTGTGGATTAGAAAATAGTTGTGCCAAAAACACTTGTGCCTTTTTGTCTTAAATCTAAAAACCCATGAGTGTCATAAATTTGCTTTCGCTACAAAAATCTAAACATTATCCTAATCTTTTACAGTATTAGCTCAGATGTGACACAGTGCAGCAATCAAAGAGGAGGCACTTTGTTCCCTAATGTGTCACATCTTGTTCTGGAGACGCACGCAAAGAGTTATGACCTCTAGATTTAGCTTTCAGTAACCCAGCTTCCTGGTTTGTGGTATGTGCAACACAGGACATCCTTTAGTCGCGTCGTGTCACATGCATAAGAAGAAAATCTGCAGCCCTGATGTCGGCAAGCGGGAGGGCAGTGGGCAGCGGCTCTTCACGGGGACTGGTTGGGTTGCCTGAGATGAGAAGCGCTGCATCCTCTTCTGTATCTACGATCATCTTACTGTGTTATAAAAGTACTTCAGGTCTGTACAGACTGTCAATGTAATGGACATCAGTTATGCTGTTGTTTTGTTACTGATTTTTTTAGACCACGATTTCTGTAGGTTGGTTTCATGTAGAGCTGCACACACTGCTTTGGTTATTGAATTAGCCACTTGGAGCCTGCTTGATCAAAATTAAGCATTTTGGGAAATACATTTGAGTAGCAGATTTTTTAAAAAATATATTTTTACCACAGAAAAATACCCATTGTAATCCCATGAGCATGGGAGAGCTCTGCATTGTGCCATTGAGCAGTTTGGAGGCTTGCTGATGAGAAATTGGGAAAATGGCTTCTGCTGCGATCCCAGAGTTGTTTTCCTCTTAAGTTCACTCCCTCGGGGGTTAGGCTGTCCTCTGTGGGCCAGTAAACTTTTCATTAAAGGTGCATCATGATCTGGTTATTACTGTGCCTCCACATTTTATGACAGCGGTGGTGAGAAAATAACTGCATTTAGAAAACTCCACATATATTGCAAGTACACGTGCTTACAGAAAAATCTACCTTTTGCATGTTAGCACTGAAAACTTGTGGTAGAGGTTTTTTGATGAGCAGTCAGGTTATTAAAACTTTGTTCTTTGGTTGGCTGTCATTTTAATGATATGTGGCATGTTAATGATGCATGACCTGACCAATAAATGTGTCAGGGAATTACGTTTTTTGCTATGATGTAGCTTAATAACTAGTGAAACTTTTGTTGTTGTTGTTGTTGTTTGAGGCTCTTTAGAAGAAAGGTTGCCTTGTTTTGTTATTTATTGTGTACATAAAGATTTGAGGCGTACTGCATGAAAAGATGTGAATTAAATGTTGTAGTGGCTTCTGGGAACAGTCAACAAAAGCCATGTGTCAGGAAAAACCTCCAATTTTTCTTAAAGCTCCGGGCCAAGGGGAAAGTATGCATTAAGAAACCCCTGTGGAGCTGGCATTATAAGGTGACTCCAACAATTGCTCCAAATACTTGTGGCAGTGGCTGCCCACTGAAGGCACTGCTAGGGAAGAAAGCATCACTAAGATTGTCATCTAGGAAGAAGGTCGTCTGTGAGTCATCCAGGACTCTTCTGTGTCTTCAGTGACTCATCTGGGATCAGGCTTAGCCTGAGGCAGGTGATCAGAAGCCCAGGTAAAAGGCAAGTACGCAGGGCTGATTTTCCCAGGAGGATGAACAGGGCAGAGAGCATGCAAACTTTGCCTGCTTTCGTCTCAAAAGCAGCTCCTTTTCAGATAACTCTTTTTGACTTATTTTCCTCTGTTGTAGAAATCTCAGCCTGCTCAGCACCTCATTTCTGACCTTACCAAGCTGCAAGACCGAATGCTTATTTGTGTATTTATGTGCAGACGTCCCTTGTGGCAAATCGTTGGTATGTTAAAAGCACCTGGGTAACTGCTCTGGAGCAGAGGCTTTCACCCAAATGTTAGCCAGGCTTTGTTCGTAGTGTACTTAGCATAACGGTGTTAGTTGTGTGGTGGGAGTGGAGCTCATACTGGGAAATTGGCCACTGCCGAGGTGTGTGTTTGGACAATGATACCTGTGGGACTTGCATCAGCCTAAGTCCTCCTCAGCTCCTTGCATTGCTGCTGAAGGGTTGCTTGACCGATATTCAGTTTTAAGTGATGTGTTCTCTGCAGGAAGAATACATGCAATTATGGTCAAATAAAACTCCGTGAACTCTAGCATTCAAACACAGTTTCAGACATGCTCGCCCATTTTCAGAGAACTATTAGCTTTCATGTTGCTGCCGGGCAAGTCCAGTAACAACTATTTGGCTTCGTGGTAGAGAGTGGTTTGGCTCTTCCCCAGTTGAGGGTGATTCAAGGTCTTGTTTGCAGTCGTATTTACAGAAGCAACATTAAGAATTTTGAAAGCCTGACATTTCTCCAGTAGCCAGCTATGAGAAGTAATCCTGACACATGAAGCAAGGCTATTCTAGGTACTGTCCTGACAGCGAGTTGGTGGTGAAGGCCTTCTTCTTAGAAGACATGGCCATGGAGTGAAACTGATGTGGAAATACTCTGTAGTTGCAGTATGCTGCAGGTTAGTGGTTGAAGGAAGCTAGTAAAGAATAGGTTTTTTTTTGGCTCAGAGTTAGATGTGTTGCACTTGAATATTACTCATTTTGTATGGAGAATTTATTTGTCATTTGAATGCATTTAACTTACAACCTTTGTCTAGGTTTGCTATGTGTGGAGGAATTTACAGCTTTCTCTCTGCAGTCTTTCTGGCCAAGCTCTTGTCCTCCTCCTGATGAGGTGTCCAACCACACTTCTGTGAGCTGAACAGACCCTTGCTGGTCGGAGGGTTTAGTCCACAGAAACCATGTTGTACACCTCTCTGCAGGAGGGAGACAAGTGGCAGGCTTTTTTCCTCCTCATAGTGTGCGTTCTGGCTGGAGAATAGAGATGTAGGGTTTGGTTTGCTCTGGGACAAGAGCCCCAGCTGGGCCCATGGGTCCGTGGTGTCTGCCTTCCTTACAGTAGCAGGACGCGCTTCCCTTGCAGGTAGGCTAGTTAAAAACAGGGAGAAAAGTGAACTATAAAGGAGTCTGGCAAAATGATGTATTACAAAGGCTCATGAAGCCCCACATACTTGGCTTTCAGAGTCAAAGCTCTCATGGGCATACTGATGCTTTCGGCTAGGCCGCAACTCTCTGAACTTCACTGTGGATAAAAAACATGTGCAAAGTCTGTAAATGAAGAGCTGAAGTTAAATGTAAAAATGTGTGAACTGTGAATTTGTTTCCCTTTTTCTAGCTGTAGGCTAAATCTTTTGATGAGCTTAAATTAAATTCTTCAAGGATGCCTATTCAGTCGGTCCCTCTGTTGGCAAGATATTCTGTGGTTTACTTGGAATCGTTGGCAGCTGTCTGAAGCTTTCTTCTTTTCTCATTAAAATTAATGGCAGATCTTCTGTGTGTGAAGACAACTTTGAAGGTTTAGTCAGTGTTTCCAGAGGCAAGAGTAGCATTTGTTTCTAAAGCTGTTTGCATAAATGAAATATATTCACTACAGCACTCAGATCATGAAACGTTTCGGTTTCTTTCTTGTTGCCTTCTTGGCTTAACGCTTCCTTACATTCTTTTGGCTAATTTTCTTTTGTGAAACTTTTAAGCTGTATATAATACAGCTTATACAGAAGTACAGTGTTCACGCTACCAGCTTATTGTAATTAGATTGGGAGAGGGATTACTAAGATAGGAGGCTAATCGCAGGAACATATAAATTAGAATAGCGGACAAATGTCAGTCTTTGGTGTCCATCAAATGCAGCTGCAACTCCTCTGCCCTTTTCCTGCTTTCAGTCCCTCCTGAAGGCACCACGAGGACAGCGTGGTGGGAGGCCAGGAGCACAGCAGGCTCAATACCCCGTCACAGGTCTGTCTTTGTAACTTGGAGAACCGTGCAGTTACGTACCTCCACTAGTTCGGGCTGGGTCTGAGCAAGGATAAGTTGGCTGAAGCTTTTCCAAAGCAGGAGGAGATGTGGTAGGAAAACCAGAAGGTGTGAAAGAAGTCCTTTTATATCACCACTAATCACGGGTCAAGTGTCACTTGAGAGTGAGAGACCGACTGGTACTCGATAATAACTAAATCAGTGCTCGAGTGCGTTCTGGTTGACTACTGACTATAGTTATCTCAAGTAGATCATTGTGGCATAACACACACAAACCACAAAACGTGCTGTGCAAAGAAATAGTGTCTTGCACGGAAACTAGAAATCATTTTGCTGTAGGGGATTAAGATTTGATCTTAAAAAATATTGAGAACATGCATAATTGCTCAGTGAGTCCCTGCAGGATTTGTCTAATCAGATTCTGTAGAATTACAAACATTCTCGGATAATGCTGTTTCAGATTTAATCACAAATCCCAACAGAGGATTACATTCATTGTCACTGCAGCTAGCAACAACTCTTTTGTGAATTCCAAAGTAACCAAAGACTGGGAAGCCCACAAATCCACTTACAGTGTGTTGGAAAACACCGCACATGGTTTCCCGTGCTTTGGCAGGCTGTTTTCCTATACTCACAGACTTCTGTACAAAAGAAGTTGCTGCCAGCTTGGACCCAGCAGCTCCAAAATCAGCGTCTTGGTGCGTCTGAGCCTCTGGCATCGAAGTAGCAGAGTTCAGTAAGTGCTGCTGGATGCCATGGTAGGCAAAGTGAGAAAACATAACTGAGTAGCACAGCACAAAGACTGATAAATTCTAGCAGTAGAATTGCAGTTCACATTTACAACTTGAGCTTGGTGTTTGCATTAGATTAGTTGTGAAAGTCTTGGAAGCAGGGGCTTGAGAGCCACAAACAGAAAGCATTGTGTATCATTGCTGGGCCAGCCAGGAGTTTCACAGTCATTACCCTTGTGATGCATTTCCATGTATGATTTCTGATTTTACTTGGCAGGCAAAGCATCCCCTTCCAAATATGTGTCAGGAAATAGTTATAGCAGTAAGTATAGAAGGGTTATAATGTCCAGGTGGTGCTCTAAAAGGCCTTAAGGGAGTTTTGATAGCACATATGCATCAAGATTAGAAGGTTTGAAATGCGGGTGTTCCAAGTCTGATGGCTTTCAGATAATCTCTGTTCGGCAAACCATTTCCTTCAGATCTGGGGCACAGCACTGGCACCGCTTTCTTTAGCAGCTTCTTTGGTCGAGTTCTCCACCGTCACGGTGCCAGGAGCAGTGGAGGTGACAGCCCCAGGGACATGGAGGAGCAGAGGCCTGGAGAAAGGTGCCGTGGGTCAGGAAGGCAGGCCGTGGGGCAGGGAGGCAAGAAGGGCTGTGGAAGCCAAGCTGAACCAAGAAGGGGTGGAAGCCCCTGTGCTGTACCAAGAGCTGGAGTGCACTAATAGCAGGACCGGTGCTGTTCGTTACAACCGTGGGCTCTCTGTGCTGTAAATGAGGCTCTGTGGCAGTAGTCTTCATAGCTCCAACAAGTGGCTGATATGAATTGATGTCCTCTTTGTAAGTGAGGGGGGGTTGTTATTTTGTGTGGTGTTCATTTTCGTCAGCTGCAGAGACTGTAACCTATGGGGTGACAGGGGCACGCTCGTGGTTAATAGTTTGCATGGTTTAGCAAATAATGCCAATAATGGAGGCAAATGCAAATTCAGAATCTGTGAAGTGACCACAATTAAAAATGGAGAGAAGAATTTTCAAATCAGATTTCAAGGAATTTCAGTTCTTCATTCAAGACGAAATGAGCAAGCAGCTGTCTTCTCCAGTATAGTTTACTGCATTCATAGATAGCTATGGTTTTAAGCCTCTGTAGAGGTAAAGTTCGGTCTGATGTCTGTCGTCCCTGATACTTAAAGTCATGCACCAGTGAATTTGTGTGTGAAGAAAATCTCATCCTTTAACATTTTTTTTATTTATTTACAAGGTGGAGTATATGCTAGTAAAATTTGACCATGAGAATAAGAAAGTACGCTTAGCGCTATGTGGCGAAGAAGTTCTTCAGACGCTGCAAGACAAGGGGGAGAAGATAAACCCCAAGTGAGTACCTGTTTCCTGTTACTTTTTCTTCTTCCCATTACGATACCGTACAGAATTTTGTACAACTGACTTCACTTTCAAGCCTGCTCTTTGTAAAACCATAAACCACCGGTACCAATATTTGCAGATTAAACTGGGGTGCAGGAAGTGAAAGGCTTTGAATGCACCTGCAGGCAGTCCATGCACCTTTCATGTTATGCCTTGTGAAAATGAAGGATGTAATGGTGAGCCCACGGAAGTTTCAGTTTAAGTATTTGTTTTGTCCTGCTCTAGTTGTGTCTGTGTGTACACAGTAATTGTATACCAGACCTTCCTTCCCCAGTAAAGTGCATGTGTGCACTGAGCCATGTATCCCTGGCTACAGGAGAGAATGAGGTCTGTATAAGAGAGCTTCTATCTGTAGGAACGCTGTCCCATTTGGGGTAGAATAAGGAAGGCTGGGCGTAAGGTGGCAGGGAAGTTCTTCCTAATCCTCTCCTGTGGAGTTTGCAGTAATAGGTAGATCATATCCCTACTTTAGCTAGGCAGGGAACTGCAAACTCCGTTCTGATTAATGGCAACATATATATTTTTCCAAAGCAGAGGAATGAGGCCAGAGATATTGAAGTTTTGGCTGAAGAGAGCCAGAAGCTTACAGGAAGTTGGAGAAACTGCTGTGGTGATAAAAGGCCCTTGTGCCCTGGGCCTGTCTGCTCCTTGCTAGGCACCTTAACCCCTGGCATCCAGTAAGGCTTTCCTGATTTGCTTCCGTGGTAGACAGACTGTTGAAAGCCTACAAGAAGCAATTTCTCTTCTTTTAAGACTTTGTGCTTCAAATTATTCCTGTACAGAGGAGTGTAGGGGGACAATGCTGCTCCGCCTTTGTGCTCCATGAAGGTGGGGTGGCTTGTCAGGAAAGAAGGATGCCTTTCAGAGGTTAATGGTGTGCTTAAACTTCATTTCATTTCTTAGCCTGGTAAATTTATGAAATCTGACCAGGTTTCCACAGGCAGTAGAAATTTAAAATTGAATATAATTTGTTCGGCTTTGTGCTGTAGCATGTTACAACCCCAAGAAAAAAGCTTTGAGACAGACACTTAAGCTGTCAACACAGACAATTTCTGCTTACTGCATTATATGACAACACTTCTAGTGCAAAACTGTTACTTAATTTCTCTTAAGTGTCTCCAAGTGATGACATCCATTTAAAGGTACATTGTGGTATTCTACTCCACCAAATAATCAGCTTTAGGAGATTTTTCTTACAAGTTGCCTTTGTCCAAAATTTATGCTAATAACCTATCTTTTTTTTTTTTTTTAAGTTATATAAATACTTAAATAATGTTATTTATTTACTAAAGCCACCCAACACTTTGGCGACCAGAATATGGAAGCTATATGATTGAAGGGACACCTGGGCAGCCGTATGGGGGAACCATGTCTGAATTCAACACCGTACAAGACAACATGAGGAAAAGGAGGCAAGAGGCTGCCTCTGTGCTGAAAGAAAACGAGGCCGTTTGCACTGTGACATCTTTTCCAAGGTGAGATTGTTGTTTGAGAAGTGTAACACCATTTCCTTTTCTCCTTATTCTTCATATATACTTTTTTGCTTTTTTGCTATATAGCTAAACTGTACAATGAAACTGAGCAAAATACGATTCTACTAAAGTAGTTTGACTTAATGTTCCGGTCATGTTTTCTAGATCTTTTTATTGCTGTGAGACAGAAACAAATCTGCATCTTTTTTTATTTTTAAGCTGCTTCTAATCTATGATGGTTTTACAGTTGAAGAGAAAACCTGATTATTCATAATAAAGTGTAGTATACAGAGTAGCCTGCAATCTTGAATTGATATGACAAAGGTTTCCATTTACCTATTTTCCAAGCCTTGATCTTTATAAATAGCAGTTTTATAAAAATTGGCTAACCTGATCTATTTTTTAATACTACGTATTCACAGAAGCACATGCATACTTCCTTTTATTACTCTGAAACAGTAGAAAAGGAATGTGATTACCTTTACAAAATGTAGATGTAAAGCTTCTATAGTCCTGTATTTACTGACTCTAGAAAGGAGTGCATCTGTCCTGAGGTCGTAGCCTCCTTACAAAGGGTAGATTTCATCTTATCATTGTAAGGAGACTCTTGAAAAAGTACGTTCAGGATGTTCTTCATTGCCTAGGAGACACTGAACTTTGTGACTTTCAAACATAATTCTAAGGAGGGATTTAATGTCTTAATTTGAACTAGCCTGGTCAGTCAAGTGAATGAAGATAATTATGCTTAAAATAGTTTAAAAAAAAAAAAAAAAATCTGCAATAAAACAGAAGCATTTGGCCTTACTGGCTGGTTTCTTGTATAGTACAGAATGCCCTGAATTCTTGCCGAGAGCATGAACAGTACAAAACGTGATTTAGCAGCAAAAAACAGGTACCAAAATACATCATGTATTCTCCCCTAAGATCTCTCTATTGATTAAACTATGCTTCTTCTTTATGGGAACTGTACTAGATATGTCTATAATAATGAGCACTTATTTAAACTCCTATAGTAAGCAGTTTTCAGTGTGTTACAGAACTGTGTTTTGCCCTGCAACCTTAAAAAAGATTTTCATTAAATTTTGTCTACAAAGATTTGAGAGCCAGTCTCACAAGGACTAAACAGATACAGATAAATAGTTTTTACATGACTGCGGGAACAACACATTAGACTTCATTCAGTGAAAGCTAGTAAATAATATGTACAGTCTGCATATGACTTATCTTTGGAATGATTCATAGTTTCATCCTTTAGAGATATGTTCTTCCTGCAGAAGATACTGAGAGATACTAGAGATACTGTTCTCCATAGCCTAGGGAGAACAATTTCTTATTTTCTTTCTTAATTTCTTGCCTTTCACTGTTTTGCCATTCAATTCCCTGTTTTTTTTTTTTTGAGTGGAGTCTTTCTAACTTTTCCAGGATTATTTTTCCTTTTGTTAGATCCTCCAAGGCTCCAAAGAGGAGGGTTTTATTTTGATTTTCTTGCTCATATCTTGGCATTTTATGCCTTGTAGGTGTAACTTTTTGTTACTTCCTATTTTTTTCCCATTAGGGAGTTCTTCAAAGTTCCAAAATCACAAATTGCTATGACATTTTCTTGTGTGTAACACATGAAACTACCTCTAATTATTACAGTTAGGTACATCCTGTTAACAGAGGTAGTTTGTTGGGGGCAGAACTGGGTAAATTACATATGTCAGAAATTGAATGTTAACCAGCAGCCTGTAGAGAAACTGAGGCACCGAATGCCACTGTGTGTCAATGTTAATGACAGGTGCTAATGCCCTAAAATGTGCGAGCTTACTCTGTATAATGCTGTGAAGTTTCCTGCTTCAGCCACTGAAAAGGTCTGTGTATAGTGTTCAGAGTTAAAGTAATGCTTTAAGAAAAAAGCTGTTGTAACTTCCACAGAAGCCAGCTGTTGACAAGCACTGAGCTTTTTATGGCAACCCTTTCTGACAATTCCAGATGGGTAGGTAGCAGTGTTGAAAAGCACTTTAGAAATAATCAGAGTTAGATGCAAGTTTTTTTTAAAACTTTTTTTTTCTTTGTATTCTGAGATCCTAATCTTAGGTCATCTGACCCTTTTAAAATCACAGACTGTATTCATTACAACGTGGACTCTCATTGTTGTGTTATATAGGTTAGGGTGTCCTGGATTTACGGTGCCAGAATATAAGCCAACGCCAGTAGAAGGAGGAGCTTCAAAATCCCTCTTCTTTCCAGATGAAGCCATCAATAAACATCCTAGGTTTAGGTAAGAGCATTTCAGGAGTGTGAATGAGAAACTCAACATTTTTTTTCTGTGCTGTAGAATCATAGGCATATCTGCAATAAAGAACTACTTGGCTAGATGCTGCACATATCCCAGGGACTTGGATAGAGATGGTTGTGATGATGTATTTTCTGTCTAAGTGGCTTAAAGTAAACTGTTAAGCTCAAGTAACTTTATATAGTAGTTCATGCCATTATGGGGCAAAAGGTGTTGATTATGCTACTGCAAAATTGTTTTTGGTTTGAAATCCCACCTCTTTGTTCACAGTTAATCTAGCTCTTATTCAGGTATGTTGCGAGGTGTTGTATTCCAGCAACATCTCAGTGTACTGAACTTACCCAACTTACTCTGGAATGGAGCATGGTGTCAAACTGCTTGCATACTACTTGTATGCTACTATGCTACTACTTGTGTAGTTCAAGAGGAGTTTTGATTATAAGGATAAGACTTAGGAGAATCAAAATCATTCCATTTGAAAACTCAGCAAGGCCTTTTCACTCACCATTGTATTCTTCAAGTCAGTAGCCTGTTGCTTCTGCCTATTAAGTTCCTCAAAGTGGGGCTGATTTCACTGAAGAAAAATTCAGTGTTGTCTTTTATAGTCTGTTGTAAACCATGGAAAGAAGGGTCCTGAAGGAAAATGTTTAAAACAAATAGAAAATGGATATTCTGAAATCCTGAAAATTAATGAAAAGCTAATTCTGAAACTATTTTCATAAAGATAAACCTTTGGATATTTCATTGGAATCTTCTTGTTTTAGTACACTGACAAGAAATATCCGGCACCGAAGAGGAGAGAAGGTTGTCATAAATGTACCAAGTGAGTAAATCCAATATGCCTTATTCTTTTTCAAAATAAATGTTCAGTCTGTTACTCTGAGATACTAAATACCTGTGTTTTCCACCCAGTATTTAAAGATAAGAACACGCCATCACCATTTATCGAAACCTTTCCCAACGATGATGGAGAAGCAGCAAAAGCGGCTAAACCAGATTATATTTATATGGATGCTATGGGTTTTGGAATGGGCAACTGCTGTCTTCAGGTAAAATTCATCTGCTTTTGAGATGTAACTGAATGTTGTCTTCCTTAAGCTGTTTTTTTGTTTGTTTGTTTTTTGTTTGTTTTTGTTTTTTTTAAGATTTGCCTTATGTCTAATGCATTAGCTTAATGTAGTTTATGCATTTTCAGAGTGGCAAAAGGGGGAATCTAAGTTTATTTTCTGCTAATTTTCAAATGTAATTGGATGCTTTACTGAAAGGATTTGCTCAAACTAGTCACATCCCTTTCATTTGATCAAGTACCTTCTGTTGGAACTCCAGCATTTTTCAAGTGTGAAAGATCTTCCACTGAATTCTTTCTTCAGGCATAAACAAAGGGCACAGTGGGAATGAAAACAAACTGTCTAGTAGAAATGTGTGGGGGTTTTTTGGTCATTCATTTTGCTTTTTTTTTTTTCTCTTCACAATTCTTAAAACAATAAAAGCAACGTGACAAGAATTTATTGGAACATCTTTAAGAAATAAGTAGCTCTCTTCTGTGTAGTTTCATTTTCTTTACAGACTATGTTAACTCCTGTATACACGTTCTTCATTCATACATATTTTTAGCTACCTGCTAAGAGGCCTTCTTCTTACTTGCTTGTACTATGGACTTACTGAGTCTGTGTGGGTAGCTGCCTTCACTTACTGTATGCTGGGAGATATTCTGGTTCTTTTTTTCTCCTGCTAATATGTGCCTTTTTTTAATTGTTTCATTCATTTGCCTGAGTTTGGGTATCTTTAGTTTAAATCTAGGTTTTGTACATTGGGAGTGCTTTAATTCTTGCAGTATCTGTGTTTTATATTTTTTAATTATTGTTATAATTTCTCTATCACAGTAACCCAATGCTAGGGGATGATGGCTTAGGTAGTAGCAATGTGTGCGACGGTCAATAAAATCTTCCTGTTGCCACCATCGACTTCAGAGCGAGGAAGAAGCTAGTGTTAAGTCTATAACAGATTAAAGGAAATTTTCCAACCACCTCTTGTTTCACAGCACTGGCAAAAATAACCACATTCCAAATAATTCTCTTTGAGATTAAGAAAGTTAAGAGGTGAATAGATAAAATGTTTTTGACTGCAGCTAAGTAAGGTTTCTTGTCCGTTTGGGTAAACTAGGGAGAATCTGAAGTAGTAAAGTGTAAAAACAGGCAATATTATGTACATTTTATTAAGCTTTGTACAGCCTGTTTTTTACCATCTCTTTTTATTATTTAAGACCAACAAAAGTAATCCAGCCTTAACTTTCAGTCATTGTATGAGATTGTTTAAAAATATATTAAATTTCTAATTTTAGATACTGTTTTACCATTAACCATCCTTAAAATCGATGGTCGAATTCAAATTCAGTACTCTTGTTACCATCAAAGCGATAATGGAAAAAAAGCTGGTAGGTTCTGTAAGCAGCTGCTTACATATTAACTGTTAATTCTTAATTGCCAACTAGAAGAAAAACATGTGTTCCCCACCTATTTTCTGGAGTTTGTCCTATACAAGCTTACTTTTGTCTTTTTCTCACTACACACCTAGACTGTGACTTGGCTGGAGAGGTTTTCAAGGTCAGAAATAATGTCCTGAGCAGTTCAGTTGGGATCATGTACACTGGTGGTGTAATTCTTGCCCGATGGGGAGAAAGACAATGCCCCCTGTGAGTGGCTAGGCAAAGTGCTGTGATTCTGCCCTTCTTCAGGCTTCATGTGCCAAGCTCGGGAGGTTTTGGATATGGGTTTGAATTTTTTTGAAGCTTACTTGCAGATGAGGAGGACTTCACTGTCAGGTTAAGAATAATGTGTGTGGTTCTGGGGACTGTAAACTTGTCATCTATGGATGAGGAAAATCTTTGTGTTGAGGTGTCATTCTTCAGGACAGTAAGCAAGAATGGTGATTTCAGAACTGAAGCTGGTTGCATAATGTCATGACGGTGGTACCAAGGGTCCATAATGCTCTAAATTATCCCGTGATCTGTGGATATGTAAACTGAGAAGAAGAAGAGAAGCTTTTAGTCTGTTTAGCATCTTCTAACAATTTTGAGGGCCCTCTCTGCTTTTTTCAAGTGCATAAAGTAGTGGTTTGGCAAGTCTGTTGAGTAAGATCTGCTGCTGGAAATGCATCTTGTGTTTGCTGCCCTAAGCAAATTTCACCAAAAGTTGCTAAGAAATTAATAGCTTCCAGAGGTTTATTTGTGGTTGAGCTTCCACATCATTGATAGTTTCTTCAAATAATGCTTCATTTTGTTGTATCCTGGTCTCTAATACAGGCAAAACTGTATTCTTTTAAAAATTATAAAAATTATAGTAGACACAAAAATACTTATTTTTCTCAATTGCAGTATCAAACAAAGGCATGTTGAAATTAAGACAGCTCTTTAAGAGAGAACTAGATGTCATGTAAAATAAATGTATTTGCAACAGTTTGGCTGTTGTTTTAAATGAGTAGGCTCCTGGCTTGTTTCCTGGATGCACGTTATCAGCCCATGTGTATTGTAGATGTTAACTCAGTTTTCTTTGGTTCTGGCAAGTATTTATGTATCTGGTGTCAAAGCATATGAAATGCTTTAGTACACATGGGAAGTGTGGGGAAAGAACCTTGTAACATAAATGCTGCTGGTAGATTATAAAAATTGTTATAACAACTGTCCTTCCTCTCTCTGTCAGGTGACATTCCAGGCTTGCAGCATTTCTGAAGCGAGATATCTCTATGATCAGCTAGCCACAATCTGTCCCATTGTGGTGAGTAATGCATTTCTGTCACATCAGATGTTCATTATGTGCAAGCCACTACTTGTGAAAAATAAAATGGGAATTAAGAGCTTAAATGCTAGCAATAAGTCTAATACTCTGGGGAAAGCGTTGGTGTCTCTTACTGTGTTGTAACTTTAACAGTGTGGTTTATTTAACAATGAAATATGTTTAATGCATCTGAGCTGTCCCTTTGGATTGTGTATGTATTTGTGTGTTACCGTCTTCCTTAAAGAAAAGTCTGTGATACCACAAAGCAGAAGATGTCTGTTTCTCCACCTCTGCCCTGCTTCCGACATACACAAGACTTCAGTTGAATTACTTTCAAATTTGGGAGAGTTTTTCATAGAAACTAGTTTAAATCGTTCCTTAAACAATTTTCAAAATTTTTAGCTTTGGTCTCATATAATAGGTTCACCTTGCGTCCCTTTTGTAAGCTTGTGGAAACGGGTGTTATAAAACAAAGTTTTGCCCTGTTTTAGGTGGTGAAGAGCTCCTGCTCTCAGTGAGGTACATTCCAGCTCAGTTGCTAAGGTGCCTGGCCAATAAGCTAAACAAAAACAAAATATTTGCCAGGTGAACTTCCAGAATTTAAAGGGGTGTGCAAGCTGATTTTTGTCACACAATTGCTTCTACCTGCATCAACTTCCTTAAATGCTCATCTGTAGAGGTAATACGTTTGGAGAACATAAGCTGTTGTGTCAGTAATACTAACCTTTCGTCTAGGCATTTTATGGAGATAACAATTGAGAGACTTTGTGGTATGGGCTTCATCTGCATGCTAAACTGAAGTATATACTTCAGTTCCTTCTGGACCAGCAAATTTCCCTTTCTTATAGGATTAAGATAGTGCGTTTGTTTCCTTGGCTCGTCCTTTGTTTTCATATCAGGCTATTCTCTTTCAGATGGCATTGAGTGCTGCATCTCCATTCTACAGAGGCTATGTGTCCGATATTGATTGTCGCTGGGGAGTCATCTCTGCATCTGTAGATGATCGAACACGAGAAGAGAGGGGGCTGGAGGTAAGTGATTTAGGTAGTAGGTGTCCATTTCTCTTGTTGTGTGTTAGCTTTTGTTTTTTTGTGTTGTTTTTGTTTTTTTGTTTTTTTTTCCAGGCAAAAATTTTTAACTTCCTCTAGTATCAGATTCTGCCTGTGGTCATCAGTATCCCTAATGAGGGAATGTGGCAGTCGTTGTGGTAAATGCACGAGAGATGGTGCAAACTGTCATCTTGGTTGTACAGCTCATGTTAGCAAATATGTTTTCAGTTAGGTATGGAATTCCGGTAAAAGTCCACTTTCACTCTTACACAGCTTGCTAAAATTGTCCTTCTGTGTTTAAAATGTCCATTTTGTGCTTAAGCCCAAAAGGCAAAAATTGCTTTGAGTTAAATAGCGGGTGATGCTGAGTAATCTAGTAGCGTAAACTGGAGCTACGTGAGGAGAGCCAGTTGCTAGAACTTCAGGAATTGGCACCCAAGACGCTTAGGGAAGTAAAAACATCAACAAAAAAATACTAGAAATACTTACTGAACTACACGGTTTAAGAACATCTCTAACAATGTGTGTGAATGAAACTGCATCAATATGTGTTGCAATAGGTATAATAGGTGTAATAATGCTTTCCAGACAGTCGGGGTAATAATGTTCTGTTACATCAGGAAAATGTTTCCATTTAAGGCTCATACTTTGAATAATTTTGAGGCTGTAGGATATTTTAAACAGGATAATAATTCTCACATAAGTGTCATTAGTGAGCAAAACTTAGGTAACATTGTTAACAAGCTGTTAAAATATTGTATTCTTAAATTATATAGCCACTGAAGAACAACCATTATAGAATCAGTAAATCCAGATATGATTCCATAGACAGTTATCTATCTGAATGTGGTGAGAAATACAATGACATTGATTTGACAATAGACAAAGATATCTACGAGCACCTAATAAAGGAAGGTAAGTGTTTGCTTCATTATGAGCAGGTTTAGAATTATGCTTGCAAAATGTGGGGCTATTTTTACATTTTACTTTTTGTTTTGATCATGGTTCCCTGATAGTGACACTACTCAGAAAGTATCTGTGCATTGTGGTCTTGAGAAATTAAAAATAAAATAAAAATAAAATTAGAAACTATTCCTAATTCCAGTTTAGGAAGCTTAGTGTTTCATATACTAATTAATGTTTATCTTTGTGGAGAGAGCAGAACTGCATTAGGAAACATGGCACAGAGTTGCATCAGAAAATGGAAAGAATGGCAGCCACACCAATATCCAGCTGCCACTTCCAAAGGAGAATTTGTTCTTTTTCCTATTTAATCATTTCCTTCCTTCCCAAAGTAATCATTTAAACTTTAACAGGATGTGGTGGGTTGAGGTAGTATTGTGGAATTGGAAGCTTTCATTTTTGGTTCTTATAAATGAAGTTGTTTCCTAGAGCCTGCTTTGCAATGTCTGAAATGTTTCTCTGAATTTTCATTTTGTAGGTATTGACCACCTTTTGGCACAGCATATTGCACACTTGTTCATTCGAGACCCATTGACTTTGTTTGAGGAGAAAATACATCTAGATGATGCAAATGAATCTGATCATTTTGAGGTTGTATCTGATTTAGAGGAATTTAATAGATGCGTGTTTGTAAAATGTTGTTTCTTTATAGTACTGCTTAATTGGAGGATTACTCTATTAGCTAAGAATATTTTTTTCCTGATTTTTCACTAAAACTAGTTGTTTAGCACATGGCTTTGTAGCTGTAAGCACGTATTTTTGTTTCACCATTTACTTAGAATAAGATGATGGCTTATTTTATATCCAACAAAATACAAAGGCCCTAAACTAGTTATATCTAATTGTTATGGGGAATTGTATTTTTTTTGTGGCTTCCTGAAAACTGCTTTACATGACTTCTCTTGTTCATGTGTGAGTCTTCCATAACTTTATTAAAATCTGTATAATCTTATAACAATTATGAAATAATAGCTGTAGTAATACTGCGTATTTTTACATTTGGATGAATAAATCTCTGATGGAAAGGCCAGTTTAATCTCAACCCATCCTAGTATCTTTTATGTAACCCTCAAACAAAATAACAGGAGAAAGTATAGCATATCTGCTTCTAGGATGAGTAGTTACATTATAGTTTTTAGGAAGCTGAGCAACTCAGTTTGGAAACATTTCTCTGTTAAATTGATGGGCTGTTCTTGGGAAACGACTAAGGCAGTAGTTGTTTGTTCATTTTGCTTTGATCTTATAGATTGATGCGTATCTAGACTGTGACAGATTTTTTTCATGTGATTTGCAGAACATACAGTCTACAAACTGGCAGACAATGAGATTTAAGCCACCTCCGCCAAATTCAGATATAGGATGGAGAGTGGAATTCAGGCCTATGGAGGTAAGGAAAGAGTCAATATGCACAAAAACACGTTCCCTTTTAAGTGGGAGAGTATGGGGCCTGCTGTCATCAAGTATCAGGCCCTTATTACTTATGCTGTGTTTTCTCCCCTCTGAATTGCCAGACGCAAATGAACTGGACAGCAGTGTTTAATCAGACATGGACTGTGGGAATGCAACTGACAGGAGAATCCACTGTAGCACAGCAAAGCATGCTAATGGATTTGGGGTGATGGGCAAAGGAATTAGGCTTGTACTAAAGCTATTGCAAACAAAGAGCCGTTTAGTTTCCAGGGACCTTATTTATCCAGTAGTTCTGTCGGTACTGAGCAATTCCACAGTCACTATTTTGTGTTTCATAAGTGCTTTTATTTTATAGCTGTCTATTTCAGAGCTGTCTGAACTGAATCCCCTAAGTAGAAATCTAAAAGCTATTCTGCATTTGTAATTATACAGAGCCCAAAGATGCAAGTTATTAGCCTTTTGAAACACAAGTGTGCTTTGGCACTGGATTAAAGGGTTGAGCTTGCTGAAGCGTGTGCACTGCATTGTGCATTTGAAGGCCTTGATTCTAGCATGTACAATCACCATCTCTGCTACTAGAGTGTGTGTGAATACAAGTATCAACATGAGTGCTTGAGTCACACTTCTTAACTCTCCCAGATAGCCATCTATTTCTATGAGCATGTTCCCACTAGAGTAATTCAGTCTCTCTTTCATGTCTAGGTCCAGTTAACAGACTTCGAAAACTCTGCGTATGTTGTGTTTGTGGTACTGCTAACCAGAGTGATTCTGTCATATAAACTGGATTTTCTCATTCCTTTGTCCAAGGTAGGTGTGAAAGGTCAGATGTATTATTGCTAATTGCAAAATATTTTCACCCCAGTCGATTGTTATCCTCTGCAAGCTGGGAATTAGTATTTGTACACTTACAGAACAACAGTCATTTCTACCTTTCAGTCAGTTTAAATCTGGACCAATAAATGGCATAAACTTCACTTCTACAGTATATTAAAAATACTGCTATCTAATGGAGTTAAGCTTTATAGACAAATGGTTGGCTTTCTCCCATTTGCATTTTATGGCTCCCTTAAAAATGTCTGATGGACCTTTATTTATAAATTGTTCTCAGAAATTCTTAAACTATCAAAAGCAAGAATGTCTTACCTGTTCTTAAAAGAAATAATCTGAATTTAGCCTTCAGATTTTAGCAGTAAGAAAATAGCTACATCTTATCTTTGTTCCTCCTACACAGAGCCAAAACATGTCTGCCAAATGTACTTCAACATAAATTACAAAATTAACTTTTTTTCAGGGTGCCAAACTTGACTTTTCCATATCTGCTTTCCCACCAAGAACCACATTTTCAGCAGCTTATACAAATTCATGCCTCCTTGTTCTTTCTCCACTTACTCCTTTTGACTTACGTATTTAAAAATACAGATTTGGCATTGTATTAAATGTATTCTCACAATAATAATTTTCAGTCATTTGTGCCATCCAGTGCTGGTGGCCAGGTACTTTAACTCTCCTCATAGGTTTATCTTGCTGTCTTACATTCAGGGAAAGAATAAAAGTTAAACTTCAGGCATCTGTTCTAGTGCAAGTTCTGTAAAAGGAGGAAGGAATAAACAGTGTATAAGCTTTGCTAGAGAAATGTTATTACAGTTGCCAAATGAAACAATTCTGTGGAGACTTTATCGTTCTCTCTTTCACAGAAGTATTAAGCCATTGCCTTCATTTCAACTGCAAACTCTTTCTACAGACCTTCTGCTGCATTTCAGTGAGCAGTAGCCATGAAGTACTGTTCTTTTCTTATTCGGTTGCTGTGTGGCTTCATGCTTGTTTAGTGAAAGCTGAACAAAATATTTCCCTGAAGCCCTACTTGCTGCTGGTGCTGGAATTTCTGTGGAGCCTAACAATGTCAGACTACTACAGAAATGTTAATAAAAGCCCATTGTCACAAATCTGCTTTAAGAATGGGAAAGGACTTACTTCCACCATTTTCTGGGTGGAAAAAGTAATCTGTGGAGGTTAAAATAAGCTTCTTTAGTTACTTATTTTAATGTGGCTATGGCCTATATCTCACATTGTTTATATTTTGCTTTTGTTTGGGGGAGAGGGAAAGAAGCTGAGCACACTCAGTGTTATTCATTGTTGAAAACAGATAGTCTGGATTCTGGTCAACTGCAACTAGCCATGCAAAATTTACTTTTTCCTTAATATCGGCCTCACAACTGCTGAACTGTTTTGAATGAAATTGTCTTTGTACATCTTCCTGAGGCACCTGACCAGAAAATCTCTTTTTGAAGGGATAGTCCTGCAATGCTATAGGTGAATTTAAAGAAGCTCTTAGGTTTTTGACAGGCTGTGTAACAGAAAACACTGCCAATGGTGGCTACAGTGTAGCAATAGTCCTGATGCTTTTCTTACGGTTTTTAATTAAAATGAAGAAAAATACTGAAGTTGCAAGTTAACAGTAATCATTCCACAGAGTTATGACCTATTACTGTAGGAGATCATACTAACCCCACAAAGAAATTCTCTTCGTTATGTTGGAGAGCTCAGATTTCATATTTAATACAGTAGTTTAGCACTTCGAGTACACAGTTATGTTACATGGAATGTCTCAAAAGTGCAAAAAATCTTTAACTAATGAACACCAGTTAAGACCGAAAAAGTGCTTGGGTGCAGGAAGAATATGAAGAGAGTTTATGATGGGGAAATAAAACTGAGCCTGCCAAGCAACTTAGCAGGTAACGCAACACCAAATTGCACAACCGTTGGTAAACCTGCCTCTTATAATTAAAAGAATACAGGCTTAGGGGTCTAATATGCTGATCTTTTCTGAGTACTGTTGTATTTCAGTTAGGTAGTTGTATAAACAAATTTCATAATACAGCATGAACAAAACCAGGCTTTTGAAAAACAAAGCTTTGAAAGGCAAGAGTTAAGATTTTATTTCCCTTAGAGGTAAAGCAAAGAATTCAGTAACTTGTATCCCTACAGCATTAACTTTTCTGAAGATTTCATTGACTTTGTTAATAAAAGCAACAAACTATTGCTAGGAAAATGGCAATTTTCTTCATCTGCACTCATTTACGTTGCATCTGAATATGCAAAGAAGTTCCAGATGGGATGCAGCCTGTTGCCTGCTTTTGATCCAATTTAAAAGCTTGCCATGTCATGTTCTAACATCATACTGTTACCTAGTTTTATAGAATGTGATCTCCTTGTGGTTTTGCAGGACCATTCATTCAAGAAGGAAATAAAAATTTTATCTCCAGAGCTTAGCCTTGTGGGGTGAGATAATAAAAAACATAGAGGATATTTTAGTTAATGAGACCAAAATGTGAGGGTCTGGAGAATCCTAATTTTCAAAAATATCACAAATCTCTGCAATACTTCTTTTTCCAGGTGGATGAAAATATGAAGGTGGCCCAGAAAAGAGATGCTGTCCGGCAGGGAATGTTTTACTTCAGAAAGGATATTTGCAAAGGTATCCTAGCGAGTGATCTTGCAACACAGTTGTTGATGATGAGTATATCTCTTGCCTTCTAACTGCTTCTTCCTTTTCCTTTGTCACTTATGAAGGTGGAAATGTTGTCGTGGATGGATGTGGCTCTGCGCAGAATGGGACAGGCACAGACACAGAAGAGTACATCTTAATGAGCATCGATACAATCATCAATGGGAAGGTCATAACCTCTTGTACCTGGAATACACCCCTCCTTGCCATCCTCTCAGAAATCTGATCAACCATGTTTCTGTGTTCTGTGTTCTCTTATATAGGAAGGAGTCTTTCCTGGTTTGATCCCAATTTTGAATTCTTACCTTGAAAACATGGAAGTAGACGTGGACACAAGATGCACCATCCTAAACTACCTGAAGTTAATAAAAAAGAGAGCATCTGGTATGTGTGACACTTTCAGACACTGGTTTTCCTGGCATTTTTCTACTTAGAAAGTAATTGAGATGTTCTCTAATTATCAGTTGGGTAAAACTGGTGGTAAATGTGGCTGTCTGGGTAAGTGTTGAATCATAGGAGCAAAGGACTGGAGTGTGTTCCCTGGCTTATATTTGGTCCTGTTTAATTCTGATCATAAATGTTTCATGATCTATTTAGAACTTAAATCAGTAGTAATTGTTACACTACCCCCAAAGCTGCAATTATATCTCCAAGATTTTTTTCAGCACTGCTGTTTTTGCCAGTGTATTGTCTATGTTGTGGTAGTTCGTACATAAACTGATCAATACCTTTTTCCTGTAACTTGAATGTTTTAAGGGTATATGAGGCTGGGTCTGATAGCCTGGTAATTGGTGATTCCTTAGCATGCTGGCATTAGGTTAGATTAAGATCTGTTATGCTAGAGCACGGGGCCTTGTTTTTAGCTTCCTGACCAGAGAGCCCTTAGGGAAGTAGCGAAACTCCTTCAAGTCAGCCAGGCTCTTCCCCTGCTTTTCTCTTGCTACAGTGTTTTCTAAGATAGGTGGTATAATGACTTTTTATGCTACTCCTTAAAATGCAACAATATTCTGCGTAGAAGATGCAGGGTCATGTTTTCATCCAGAACTGGGCATGAAACAGTCCTCAGAAGCTTTATATCAATGTGTAAAAACTCTTTTGTGCCTTTCTTGCTGTAAGTTTAGCTAGACTTTTAATTTTAGTCTTAAAAGTCAAGACAGATTTTTATTTTTTTATGAGGCATTCATTGGTTTTAAATGTGTTGCATTCCTTTTCAATTCTTGGTAGTTGTTGTAGAGCCTTCTAGCTAAAGACATTTTTAAAGCTGAGGTGAAAATCAGCAATCTTTCTTGCCTGTTAATTTAATACTTTACTAGCACTCCAGAATGCTAACAAGTTTTAATTAATTACTGCTTTCACTGAAAATGTTAGGTCCTAAGGCTGCTTGTTTGCAGGAGGCTTCTGTCCCTCAGATAACACAGACTGGGGATTTGTTGCTTGGCTTAACTGAGAGGGAGGAAAGAAACTGGCAGGTAGAAAACATTTGAGGCACATCAACCCTCAAAGTAGTGATGCTTCAAAAATACTCTTTTTTAACATTTTTCATTGAGAAAAATGCTGCTGGAAAAAAAAAGGGGGGGAATGCAACAGTCTTAAAGTTCTTCTTTTTTGTTTCTGAAGAGCTAATTGCCCAGGCTCAGCCGTGTGTCACAGGTGTTCCCATTCCACAGAACTTCTTTGCTTTATGATGAAAAGCTGTGGACACTGCAAAAGTCACCTCTTAGACTTACACAGACGTACAAGGTGTGAGGGCAGATAGTCTAGGGTGTCTATCTTAATTCTAAGCTTGAAATGACTGTTAAATGAAGCTTCATAAGAACAACAATTCACAGAACAAGAAGCATTAGACATCATGTTACTGTGCGGTATTTCTCAATCATGAGCATTGTATTTTTCTGGTGTACTGTTGATCTGAAATCAAATGCTCCTGAATTGTGGCTGTCTAGCATGGGATGTGTCCACAGAACAGCCACTTGTCACGTTACTCTCCTCAAACAGTGAACACAGAGCACTTGTGAGAGTTGAATACTGGTGCCCTAGCAACTGAGGATTTAGCCTTCCCGTGGCATAGTTCTTCAGTCACTTCTCTCGCAGTCTGGTTAGGTATTGCTCTCACTGGTTTCAGTTAAACTGCTGTGTGACTGTCACCATGCTCAGTGAGACTACAGATGTGCTAGGCAAGCAGCACCTGCTGACCACCACCAAGTGGCAAAGAAAGTAGCGTTAGGATGAGCAGCAGCAAGTTATCCTTGTGCCAGCACACTCTCCCAGCTCTGGCTGGCTGCAGCGTGGGCATTTTCACAGCCAAAGGTAGCACAGTTAGCACGGTGCCTGATAACAGCTCACAAACACGATTTCCATGATTTCTGTCAGATCCATCTTGAAGCAAGTATATTTGTGTTCCCACAAAGTCATAAAATGAATGCCACAATTTTATTATATGCTCTTTGAAAAAAATTACTTCCTTCATTTTTTATGTTTAAATGTGCTTCCCAATAAGTTCATTATATGCCTTTTAGTTCCTGTGCTGTAGGATAAAAATGTGTCACTTTTCATCGACATTCATGATTGTGAAAACTTCTCAAAATTCCTTCCAGTCTTGAGATACTCTTCATCTTTTGTTTCTGCACTTGGAAGTTGTCTTACATGTTTGTCAGTCGGTGGTGCTTTTTTCCTGATTCTAGCATACTCTTTTTGAGAACTGCATGCAGTGTTCAAGGTGAAGGTTTATACACTTTTATACAGATGTATACAGCTAGAAACAATGTCATTTCTTTTCGGTGGGAGCGATGGGGCTATGTGACCACCAGGTGTCGGTGTTGTATGAGCTGCACAGCGCTGGGAGTGCAGGGCATGTTCACGAATGTCTCGTGTTATGCTGTGCTCATCTCCTGGCCTCGCTGATTTTCTTGCAAGCCCCCTGCTTCTGATTTGATTGAGAGCTTCCTATCAAGTTTTTAGTGCCTTCACCAAATGTTCCTTGCATATTTTTCTTCTGTCCCTTTTTTATATAGAAGTGCGTAACACTGGCCCCCTTTGTTTAAAAACATGACTTGTTTTTTGAGGAACATTTTTATTTCTAATAACTTTCCATATTGCACTTTTCTTTCTTGCACTTTTCATAATTTTTCTGATTTGTGTTAGTAAACCTCTGTTCAAAACCACTTGTAGAATATTTTCAAACAGTACTGATGACACATTGGATGGTTTTTACTTTTTGTTTGTTTGTCCTTGCTTTCCCAAACGTGATTCCTCTTGGTTTTTAATAATAATCTTAAGAAAAAAAAAGTGTAGTAGAAGTCTTTGGCTCTTTCCTCTCTCTAATAAGGGAGCAATAAAACTTCAGCTAGGCTCTTCAAGCATCCTGTCAGCCTGCCATAGGGTTTTACCTCCAGAGTTACCTTAAACTTGTACTGGTGGAGGTTTCCTTACATATGCTGTGTGCAGGAGCAAGGTTCAGCTCCCTAAGCACTGGCATCCAGCTGGCCTCCAGCTGCAGGTCTCCTGCAAGTGGTGTGTGTCACTTGGTGATCCTGAATAGAAGCTGGTAACACCTGTTCCAGCAGCTGGGTGTGATACTTCTCTCTGCTCTTTCTCGTTAAAAGATCTGAAAGTTTGAAGATCATGCCAGATAGGTGGGTCTTGGGCTATTGGTGATATGTCAGTTGAATTATACTTGAAGTATAGTCATCGTGTAACAAAAAAATACATGTGGGAGCATGTTTCTTCTGAAAACATGGACTATTCACTGATTGTGTGGGTAACGCACACACCATTTTTACTGCTAAATTAGATGTGTAAACTGTGAAATTTGACTTGATCTTGCCCACAGGAGAGCTGATGACAGTTGCCCGATGGATGAGGGAGTTTATCGCACAGCATCCGGACTACAAGCAAGACAGCGTGATAACGGATGAGATGAATTACAGCCTTATTTGGAAATGCAACCAAATCGCACAAGGCCAGGCAGAGTGCCCTGAACTACTGGGGGTAGGATTTAACAAGAAACAAAGCGGAAACAAAACTGGCTCTTTGTAATGAATGGTTCTCAAATATTTAGAAAGTTCAAGCCTTTTAGCAAAGCACTAGCTAAGATACTGTGAATCTGATACAGCTTCATGGTGTGAAGACCAAAACAGGGATACTGCACTATAAAATGGGCCAATCTGCCTAAATATTCATTTAAGGCATCCTAAATAGGGCATATTCTTATTGCTAAGGTTTATACAATGTACATGTAAATAGTAAAATATTTTTATGATTAACATCAATGTATTTTAATAAGCATTGTATCTAAAGTTATTGTGAATTAGCTTGTAACTTTTTTATGCTTATTCTAGAAAGAAAAATTGTCCTGGACAGCTTTGTAAATGTAATGGTACTTGTATATTATATGCATTCCAGTTACTGAATGTTTACTGTAATTTTTTTAATCTGGAATGTGCGAAGTAATCTTCCTTATTGTGTAAGAAAAAAAAAAATCTTCTGGACCTACCTGCTTCACAGAGACTTCTTCCTTCCATTTTGGCTTTGAAAGTATGTAAGAACAGATAAATGCATGTGCATCCAATTTGTTAATCTCTACGACAGTTTCTCAGTTGCCACAAGACCTGCATCCAGTCACAGAGTGTAAAATTTGGAGGAAGAGATCTATCTTTATTCAAATAACACAAGTCTGATGATAACTGTAGTCTTAGGTAAGGACTGCCATGTGGTTTCGTAACCTGCATTTCCTGCAGCAAAGAACTAACATGAATACATCTTTTCCCTGTAGCAGCATCATTTTTCCCCTCCCAGGTATATTGTTAGGGTTCAGAAACTTGCCTGAGTATCTCTTTATGACTTAACAAAAAAGCGGTAAGTGGGGAGAGGCAGTGAAAGAGGGGAAGAATTGGGAAGTGAGCATAAAGAACTCTACAAAGATAGCAGAGACAACTACTCTGGACTGTGGCACTGCTCAGTTTCTGTGTCTCCCACATTACTGCAGTTGACAGCAACTGCAGCACTAAACCAAGGACCTTTCGGTTCTTCCTAAAGGTTGAGTTTCTCATTTGTCTCTTTATTAAAAATATTTGTCAGCAAGTTTATTTCTGATAAGGTACTTCGTGTAGATAGCTGAGGTACCTACGGAGCTGTAGGTATGGGCAACTTAATCCCCTCTATAAAACAGATACAAGGAAATCATGGAGTGTACTAATCCTTTGAATTGGGAGCCAGTGCTGGGAGTGACTGTAGCATATTTAAAATTTAGCCATTGCAACTGTAAATAAAGCAAATTAATGGGCCCTTTTTAATTTAGCTTCTTAACTGACTCCTAAAAGTGAATTGCAAAGCTTAATGCAAGCATATATAATTACCTAAGGTGTAATAATTTTTACAAACAACTAATGGAGAAACTGCTATGAAGAGGTGCACTAAGAAGAAGCTCTTATGTACTGACATTAGAATTTGTTCTGTGTTCACAGGTGTGCTTTAGAGAATAAAAAGTGCTTTTTTTCTGCAGTGGTGAATTTGTTTTAATCAAGATGTAGGCATATGCTAATTTAGTTTCTGTAATAAGGAAATAAAAATAAAATTTGCAGTACGCGTTGGTCACTTGCATCAGTTGAACCCCTGTTCTCAGACTCATAGAAACAAAAGAGCTGCATGTGTAGCCAGCACAGGTCATGTAAGCCAGACTGGTTTTGCACAGTAAAACTTCTCAGGACTGATAGCAAATTATTACACCTGCAACACAGATATTCTTGTCACTGTCACAGCAGCATCTGCCTGAGTGCACAGCACTTGAAAGAACCCTTAAAAAAGCTGGAATGGCGTTCTGTGGTTCAATGTCTGTCCTTTAAACATGAGATGAATTCACGGCCTGGCCCAGCAGGGGGCTGCTGTCCTGTAGATGACAGAAGCTGTTGTCCTGGCACTTAAAAACCCTGAGTTTGGGTGTCTCTTGTGTTGCAGTTTCAAAAAGAATGGGAAAGGCCAGACAGGGGGCTGCTGCTGGTTTGTTAAGGTGTCCGTGGTTGCCACATGAGGAGTTCAGGGATGTGCCCCAGCCTGTTCTAGGCGTGCGGTGGTGTGGTGAAGGCCCTGGGGCAGCACAGAGTTGCTGCAGGAAGGGCAGGCTTTGAATAAGCCCTTAGAGGCAAGCCTGTGGTGTCTGCCTCCACTCGGAGGTGGAGAAGCAAGCCCTAGGCCAAGCTCGTGCTGGCAGGCTCTGGCTGACCTTCAGCAGAAAGCACGAGACGCTGCCTTGAGTTACGGATTTGGGATTTTGCGTCCTGCGGTCACCAGGTGCTCTCATGGAGATACTGACTCCTCCGCAAAGGGAGGGGAAGAAGCACCAAGCACCTGAGGTGAAAGGTGGTTGATTCCTTATCCCAAATCCTTATTAACATGGTGATCTTGACATTTCCCATAAGCACTGTGAAGTTCTGGCCTCGGGTCAACTGCAGTGATTTGACTTTTGCCTTCCACTTGGCCTTCGGCTGGGAGATGTTTTTCTGATTTCCTGAGGTCTCAACACTATAAACAATACACCGATAGCCAGTTTCCTCTGGACACTAACCTACATGAGTACAATTGTTATTTTTTCCTGAATTACTTTTGCTATGCTTGTATCGTGGCCTAAAACTTCAAAATGTGGCTCCCTGTGTGTATGTGCACAGAGCAGTGTGAGCACTTTGCTTCTCTGGGCGTGGAAGAGATCGGTAGCTGCTTTCCCACACAGTTTCCCCAATAAACATTTAAATTGCACTGGAGAAATATATTTCCTTTGGAAACCTAAATGCAACCTCCAGAAGAAAAGTTCAACTGCCCATAAATGCTATTAATTGAACAATTGGGTAAAAATCAATGTCTTTTGTTAAGCAAGAAATGGCTCTCTAGTCTTTTCTACGTCCATGTGTATTTACCTATTAATTTAACCCTCCAGTTTAATCAAAGCTCTTCCAAAATCTACCTGTTACATACACCTAGAGGGAAATCTGTAATCATCCCAACAGTGAGAAGGCAAAAATGACTACAGTGCAAAGAGAGAGTAATGCCCAGAGACAAGCTGCTATCAGGCACGCTCAAAGTCACAAATGGATGTGTTGGTATGTGATGGCTCCTCATCATTGGCTTCCAAGAGTTTGTCTTTTGGCTAGAAAAATGTTAGTTTATAAATATTGAAGCAACAGCAACTGCTCTTTCTCTGGAGGAAGTCCAAACTCCTATTAACTGCACTTAGATTAAAAAGAAAGCAGGTTTTTATGAGGATGACAGCACAGATTTTGATGAAGGCATCCTAAATAGTGCCTTGTCCAAGTGGATAGCAAGGTGTTGTGTTGTGTATGTTGCTCTTGCCTTGGGAGGGTGCAGATTTTAATTTTCTTTGTCCTACACAAAAAGTAAAATTTGTGTCTGATGAATGTTGATAAATTAAGGGTTCGTTATTTGTGTGTTTGAGAGCTTTTGTACAGGCCAGTAATGACATGATTAAATAAAGATGCTGCCAGGCTCACAGCTCTGCCAGCCCCACTTTCTGCTGTTAAGAAGTGCAAACTGACCTGAAAGCAGCAGGATGCTCATGGCCAAGCTCTCCCTTTTTCTTCGGGGGAGCCCGTGATGACACAGCCGCCTGAAGAGGCTCTGGAAATTTATTTAAGGAGAAGGAGAGGTCATGTGCAGAAAAAGAGGCTGGGTGTGGTAGGGAACAAAGTGTGAAGGAGTGAAGCCGATGAGCACCGAGTGTCCAAAACCACCTCCTCCTTCCCACGCTTTCATTCCCCAGGCAGCAGCTGTGCCAAGATGACCTCCGGCTCTTCGGCATTTTTCAGCTCAGTTTATTTCTTCCCTCAAACCACTTACTAGGCTGGGCTCTACTCTTTCCAGTCCTTTCCCATAGAAGCACGCACATGCAGGGCCGGATGCCTCACCCCCCCCAGTTTACTCACAACATGGGCATTCAGAGGCCGAGAGCTCCGAGTGTTTCTCTTGGCCGTGTAAGGCACTGCGACTCCTTGCCCGGAGCCCGTTGTGCAGCTGCCTGATGGAAATCAGGGAGGCGTGCCAGCAAAACCTCCACATCAGCAGCAGCTCGCCGCACCCCGCGGCCTGCCTGGCTCTTACTCAGCCCCCTGGCACCAGCTCGAGCGCCTCCAGTTCGAAGCAGCATGGAAAGGGATGTTACTGGTGGGAGGCCAGACCTGGTTTGAGTGGGTGGGAGATGTGGCTTCGTGTCTCAAGATGTAAAACAAGCTACCAACCTCCCCTGCCTCTAATTTGTGAACAACAAGAGGTACACTTTCAACTCGGATGGGGACCTTGAGCTACTACAGTGTTAAAATTGCTGGCAAAGCAAAAAATCCCCAGCATGGAGAGTGCAAAACAAACCACAGTCCTCGCTGCAGTCTGCTCACGACACGGTGAGGGATGAGGTTAGGAAAAGCTCACTGCTAAGCCCAGGGCCAGCCCTAGGTGGCCTCCCAAGTTCAGAGGCAACGCAGTGAGCAGGGGAGAGAAAAAAAAAAAAAAAAACTGGCCATGGGAGGAATAAGGAGAAAAACTAAAGAGCTGCAGCCACAGCTGGATCACACAGCTCCACATCATCTCTGGATTTTGTCCCTGGTCCAAGTCCCAGCCCATGCCACCCGTGCAAATCCTGCCACGTCCTGGCGTGAGCTCAGGGAGCTCAGCAAGCACCTCCAGCCACGTCCCAGCCCTTGCATGCAGCTCTCATGGGGGCTGGAAAACAGGCAGCCTGTCCCTTCTGGGGCTTAGTCCCCCTGATCACATTGCTAAGAGCAAAACCGCCCCTGTCTGAGTCACGCCGTGTAGCTCCCAGATATGGCACACATAGGTCAGCTCTGTGGGATGAACCTGGGAGCTCTGCTTCCAAACGTAGTGTAGGTAAGTGTTGCTCTTGAAATATTCACTTCTGGACAGCAAACATCAGTTTGGTGATAAATGAGTAAATAAAACCAACTCTGTCTAAGCCTGCTCAGAGAATGGCACAAACTAACATTTTGCAGACTTTTGTTTTTTCCCCTTGATTTACAACCATCCTGACTGGCACAAGTCCTGCTGCTTTTACTGGGCGAGGGCTGGGGCTGGTTTTGGAATAGCTGCAGGCACACCCATGGTGGTCTCTGAGGCAGCTCTGAGGGGAAAAGCAAGTGCCCCAACCCTGGGCACAACCCCACCGGGCTGCTGCTCATGCTGTGAGCATCTCAGCAATGTGAAAGGCAGAGCCCGGGCAAGGCAAGGCAGGGCAGGAGGGATTTTTCCAAAGCATCTGCACAATCCTGGAAACTTGTTCTGACTTCCCACTTCCCTGTTGTCCAGGCACGCGTGGTATCATCAGTATGTGCCTGTTTCCTCTCACGCTGTGAGGATATGAAGGTGTGGCATGACCAGGAGAGATGGCAGTCCTGCTGCATCCCTCGGGCTGTGACTCCAGCTTCCAATAGCATGGCGTGTTTGGCCTTGCCATGAGCTGATGCAACGCAGTGCTTGCCCTGAAACCAAACCCAGCACTAGAATAAGATGTTATTTCTCATCCTGCCTTGGAAAAGCAAAATCCATGCAACAGAAAGGAAACTTGGAGGATTCAAGCTGTGTACCGGAGTATCCAGGGGAAGGCTCTGCTGGGTCTCTGTGTTTATCGCTGACTGCCTTCTGTGCTCGTGTTTTTATAAAGCTTTGTAATTCTTGGCAAGGTGGACTAGGGTGATCTGTTCTTCGGGGGGAGAGGAACACTTCCTCCAGGGCCCTGCTCTCCAGAGAAGGGGACAATCTGCCAGGCACATCACTGGTCGGGATGTCATCAGGTCTGGCGTCTATTTCCAGCCTTACATCCATCCTGAGTTTTTAATCTTCCCTCTGTGCTAATGCAACCAAAGGAGTTCAGTAGTCTGAAAACTGTGTTGCCAAATGCATTTGCTGTTGCAGCAGCATGCTGCAGCCATGCACAGCTCGAGGCATGCATTGCTGCACCTCCCGTTGATGTGTGACAACAGGAGGCACAGTGCTGGTCCAGATGGACCCAAGAGATGATGTGGTGTGGTGAGTCTGATGCTCTAGTTGCAATTAACATGGTTATTTTATCTACTGAGCTGCTCTGTCTTTACTGCATTTCCTCAGCCATGCAAAGAGTCTGAGAGAGGTGACACAGAGACAGCCTCACTCACTCATTTCCTACCTTTTATCGTGAGAAAATACAGTGTGTATAAATTTGGTCTGAACCAGTGACTTCCTCGTTGACACCTTTCACTGGCGGAGCCCAATGGCCATAAGGACTTGCAATCAGCCAGATGTGTGTTCATCTGATACCTACCCTGCGAAGACATCTGTGAGCTGTGCTGGTGTACCACAGGCTACATGTGCCTCCCAGGAGACATTAAAGATGGATTTAATTATCATTAAATCCTAGCGCTAAGCCTTCATGGCATATCTCCAACGGGAGAAAAGCTGCTGTGACAGGCCCTACAACAGGAGCCAGTGATTTAGCAGCTACTTTTCAAAGCTCTTTTGATGGGAATTCCCATAACATGAGGTTCCCAGTTCTGCAACTGGCTAGATGATTCCTCCCTGGAATGGGAGCAAACCTCAGCCACTCCCCTAGAGCTCCCATCAGCTCTTGAACCTAGCCAAGAGGAAACACAGATGGCTCTCAGGGAAGAAGGCTTAGTTTCATCATTACTTCCACTTTCCCAGCCTTACCTTCTCCCTGGGTAGACTCTCCACCACTGAGTCTCCTGTCCAAGTACTCTTTTCACTCCAACATCTGCTCTGCCTCCTGATTTTGCCCTGCCTGCCTGGGAAGAAGGAGGCTGTATGTCCTTCTGCAGCTGCACGCCAGCAACCCTGCACCAGGAGGAAGCAAACCAGGAGATAGTGACTTCTTCCCTCTGCTGAAGTGCTGGAAGAGACAGGAATTGCTGTGGCGTCAGACGCAGGAGTGAGCCACCCCATAGCCCTCTTTGAAATGACTCATTATTATTTGTTGTTACTCAAGAAGACTCCACAAGGCTTAGGCAGTCTGGACATGGGAACTGAGGGAGAGGGCAGAGTTTATATAGCCAAGATACAACAAGCCCCTTTGTGTCTTTTTTTTTTTTTTTTTTTTTTCCCCCATGGTTAACCAAAAAAAAAAAAAGGAAGAAGGAAAAGAGGGAAATGCTGAAGAGTCCTGGCTTGGCCAAGCTCAGCTTATCTGGCAGCTAATCTCAAAGGAATGAGCTGAGATTTCATTGTGGGCAGAAGTCTGAAATAGCTGTAAATTGTCTGCCTGGAGACAGGCAAATGAAATTCTGCTTTTATTCAGAGACAGGAGAAGAGACAGCAGACATGGAGACCCTCAGGGCATATAGGAGAGGTGAGATGAGGAGGAGAACCCACCAAAGGCAACTTATTACGGTAGGGAGGTAGCCATGAGGGGACCCCAGGCTGGGCAGAAAAAGAGAAAACCAGGGAAGAATACAAAGTGGAGCAAGGGTGAGGGTGTCTGTGGAGCCTGATGGTCCATGAGAGATAAAGCTGGTGCTCTAGTTAGGACTGAGGGAAGGCCTTTCTGGTTGCAAAATTTTATCTTGAAAAGAAAATTAAATACACGACTGAAAATAAACCAGCCACTCCAATTATGAGCCACTCCTTGCCACTTAGAGGTCCACAAGTGATTGCCAAGGAATGTTTTTGCATTCTAACTTCATTAGTTTTGGCATGTGGCGTGGCAGGCAGGGAGCCTCTCTGTGTGGGGTTAATGTGGAACAGGTTTTTGATATGCAACCAGCAACACTTTTTCTGAAGTTCCTAACGATTCCTTCTCATTGAAGACAGCTTGGTTTTCTGTCCTCTGCTTCTTCCTGTGTGACATACATAAATCAAAACGGACTGAAGCATTTCTGAGGTAAAATGCTCATTTTAAATGCCTCAGGACTTACTGTTGAGGAAAGAGAGCTTTGTGAGGGTGAGGCTGGAGGATGGCTGGGTCCAACACAACCACAGTGCAGCACTGTGGCAATGGCTTTGTCACCCTGCCATGGGATGGCAGCTGAAGCTTTATGTCACACTCACAGTAGTGACCCCAACACAAAATTTGGTTTTGTATGCTTAGAACAGTGTTTTATCTAGATCAGGAGTGACAGAAGTCCATTTATGTTGACAGTTTTATCCATGATGGGCCAAGATATCAGACACTTGCTGTCTTCTACAGGGGCCTAAGCTCCAGATTCCTCTCACATTTCATACCCAAGTTTCTCAGGCACCTTCAGACAGTAGAGAGCACCATAAGACCTGGAGCAGCCCTACAGAGAAGGACTTGGGGGTTCTGGTGAAAGAAAATCTCAACATGAGCCAGCAGAGTGTGTTTGCGGCACTGAAGGCCAACTGCGTCCTGGGCTGCACTAACCAGAGGCATGGCCAGCAGGTGGAGGGAGGTGATTGTGCCCCTCTGTTCTGCCCTTGTGAGGCGTCACCTGAAGTGCTTCATCCAGGTCCAGGACCTCAGCACAAGAAGGACATGGGGCTGTTGGAGCGGGTGATGATCAGAGAGGGCTGGAGCACCTCTCCTATGAAGAAAGGCTGAGAGAGCTGGGGATGTTCAGCGTGGAGAAGGCTCCAGGGAGACCCTACTGCAACTTTCCAGTCCTTAAAGGGGGCTTATAAAAAAACAAGAAGAACAACTTTTTGTTTGGGCAGACAATGACAGGAAAAGAGGGAATGGTTTTAAACAAAAAGAGGGGAGATTTAGATTAGAGGTTAGGCACTGAAACAGGTTACCTGGAGAAGCTGTGGATGCCCCAACCCTGGAGCTGTTCAAGACCAGGTTGGATGAAGCCCTGGACAACCTCATCTAGTGGATAGTGTCTCTGCCCATGGCTGGAGCTAGGCAATCCCTTTAATGTCCCTTCCAACCCAAGCCACCCTGTAACTCTATTATTCAATGTCACTGTCCAAACCAGCAATGCCTACGCCCCAGAGGGACTCAGGTTGGAAGGCAAGAAACGGGCAATGGCAGTCCACAAATTTCAATAGTGGTCTCTCTTTTTTCAACAAGGGCTTAGCGGAAAAATAGGTGTTGTCTTAAAGTTCACAGGAGACCCTTACTGTTAGGACTTCTCAGAAAGTGGAAGGTCAGATGCTTTGCTGCCTCAGAGGGTTCAAATAAATACACGTAATCTCCACACAGAGCACCTAAACCAGTTCATGAATGTATTTTCTGAAGGCTCTTTGGAACTGGTACAAATTCTTGAACCTCCCCATTGGACTTTGCTACCATAGAAAACAAAACAATATATTTTTAAACCTCTATATAGTTCTATAATGTACTGACATCTTCATTACCATGCAATGTTCTGCTTGCCTAATCAAAAAGCATAAAATACAGCTAGAGATGGCCAAGGCCAAAGAGAACTCTCAGGAAAAATAAAGAAAGAAAGAAAGAAAGAAAGAAAGAAAGAAAGAAAGAAAGAAA
>CM021767.1:94106168-94176484 GCA_011076525.1 Nettapus auritus
GAAAGAAAGAAAGAAAGAAAGAAAGAAAGAAAGAAAGAAAGAAAGAAGAAGGAAGTGAGAGATTAAGTAAATCAGAGTTTGTACTCTTGGAAAATGGGCATCTGGTAGGTAAATATGATAGGAGTACATAAAATTAAATAATCTGAGTAAATTGTGGAACTGATCACTTCAAGATGTTCTGGAGGCCAAAAGATAGACAGTTCAGCAAGTGATTAGCCAAACAAACAGAGAAGACATAGCTACTGTAGCTAGATAGTGTCTCTTCATCATTACTATTGCTACTGTTGTTCTTTGTTTTAATATTTAGCATTCTGGTTGCCGTGGTCTGGGTGCCATCTCTGTCCAAGGAAATCCTCAAACCACTGCTGGAAGATGGAAAATATGTCAGGGAAGGATCATTCTGTGCAGGCTGTTTCTCATGTTCTTTTCTAAGCATCCACATCTGCAAGGGGGAAAATACTGGCTCTCTGGTCTGTCTGAGTTATAGAGTTTCTGTGCTCTTACACAATTCAATGTTAATTGAGAAGAGGGAATAGGAGACAGAAAGGACTGCAGCCTAGCAGGCAGGTATTAGGTTAGGAGTCCTGGGTTTGGGGAGCTGGTTCATTATTCAAGCAGTCAGAAGTAGAGTACAGAAAAGGAGAATATGGACCACTCGGATCTCTCACCTAGCACGTGAACATCCCAGTCACAAGGCCTATGTGTTCATCTCTGGTGGGAGCCTTGAACACAGCCTGAGGGCTCCTTCTGTGGGGGTGTTGTTAATGATTTGAACGTCTTTTGGCTGAGATGCATCTAAATTCAAGTCTTCAGCTTTCTGGGGAGCCCTCCAAACCCAGTGCTTTGTGCAGAAGAGACCCAGACCAGTTGCAGCAATGTTGCCATGTTCCCTGACAGAAGGGTGAAATCTGCCCAGCTCTTCCAGCAATCACACAGAGCAGGTAGCCTCTTCTTCTCTGGAGGACTCAGAGCTCTCATAGTGCTAACCTTCTAACAACACTAAGTGTTTTGTAAGAAAACATCATGGGTTCCTGCTGACTTTACTACAGAGCAATGTTTTCAGCAGTTTTGTTCCATGCTCCTGCTCTAGGTGAGTTCATTCATTCTTGCCCCTCTCCCTCACTAGTAATGTATTAATGGACTTACACTCTCTCTTTCTCATGCCCAGCTACCTACCCAACCATCTCTTCTAAACTTAACAGGTACTGTCCACATCTTGGGAAAACATGCTCCAACAGCCTGTTAAAATTAACCAGCCCCTTCCATGGAAGTACAGGTTGCATTGAACCATAAAGATACCTAGCCCTCCCCATGAAGTGGACAAAGAGTTTGGGGCTCAGATATAGTCCTAGGAAAGCAAAAGGTCCTGGGTGGTGATATATGCACAAAAAACATATGGTTAGCTTGCTCCCTGGCAGAGTCCTGGCCTGATCTGACTAGCACTCCACTAGCCTATGCCCATGCATGACCCAAGAGTTAGGCAGGCAGGCAGGATGCTCAGAGGGGGAGAGAGTCTGCCTGTATGGACAAGAGCTTCACTGGCCTCAAGGTGAGTTGGCCTCCTCGGACTGTCTCATTTACTAATACAAATGTAGCCTATGTACCTCACACCAACATCCACTGGAGAAAGCAGGCAATAGCCATAAATAAGCCATTATGACATTCAGCTTCTGTGTGTCCCCATCTTTTATTGGTTTTGCCACTAGACTCTCTAGAAAACTAGAATTTTATACTGCTCTGGTTATATCAAGCAGTACTTGGTGGCACATCGTGTACTATACAGGACCCAAGGAGCCCTTCACAGATGAGGAGGCTGGTCAAGTACTGCAGCTCCAGGCAATGGCACAGACTCAGAAATTTATTATTCAACCTTGTGAAAGTCAAGCAGCATTTGAGTCTCCTATAATAAATGTTCTTGGTACACACTGTCTCCAAGTCCAATTTTTGGTAAAACATTTGAAAAGCTACATCCAGACTTTGTGCCTGAAATAACAAACAGATGTTCTCAGGCATGGAGAAGGTCTAATAGCATTGCCTGTTCCCTACAGCATGAACAGGAACTGATCTGCTTTCCTGATAAAGAAAAATGCAGTTCAAATGCACACCAATTTAGAAATTACAGGACAGAAGCACAAAACAGTTGAGGTTGGAAGAGACCTCCAGAGGTCATCTGGTCCAGCCCCCCTGTTCAAGGTGGAGTCAGATAGAGCAGGTCACTCAGGACCATCTCCAGCTTGGTTTTGAATGTCTCCAAGGATGGAAACTCTGCATCCTCTCTGGGCAACCTGTGCCAGTGTTTTATCCCTCTCACAGTGAAAAAGGCTTTTTAGTTTCAGATGGAGTTTCCAGGAGTTTCCTGGAGCACTCTGCCCCATCACCCAGGTTATTAACAAAGATGTTAAATAATGTTGGCCTCAGTATCAATGTCTGGTTACAACACAAGGGACTGGCCTGGACTTTGTGCCACCGATTGCCACCCTTTGAGCCTGGCTGTCCGCCTACCCAGCCCCATATTTCATCAGCTTGTCTATGAGGGTGTTATGGGAGACAGGGCTGAAGGCCTGGCTAAAGGCAGGACATCCACTGCTTCACCTTCATCCACCAAGCCACTCATCTCATTGTGGAAGGCTACCAGGTTGGTTAAGGAAAATGTCTTCTTCATAAATCCATAGTAACTACTCCCAATTACTTTCTTGTCCTTCACATGTCTGGTATTGGCTTACAGGACGATTTTCTCCATCATCTTTACAGGTAACCAGCCCCATCCCAGTTCCTCAGATCTTCCTTCTTGTACTTCTTGAAAATAGGAGTGACATTTGCTTTCTTCCAGTCCTTGGGAACCTCTCCTGAGTGCCAAGATCTTTCAAAGATAATCAAGAATGGCCTCACAATGATATTGGCCAGCTCCGTCAGCACTCTTGGCTACATCCTATAGGTCCCATGGACTTGTATATGTCCATTTTTTTTTTTTTTTTTTTTTAATTCTGAAGGCCAGTCTTAACAGCAGAGACTAAGATGAAGAAGGCTTTTTCAGTCTGTCACCACATCCTTTGCCCTGCTCAAAAGCAGGACCACACAGTCTTCCTTTTGCTGCTTGATTTTTGAAAGCCAGAACCTTTGGAAAGCTGCAGGTCTGTGACCAGTTCATGCCTTTTGCCTCCGGGACCAACCTGAGGTCAGAGGCTGGCAGCAGAAAAGCAGATCTTTATTCCTCTGAAGGTCTGAGATGGAAAGAATGGTGGAAAGGATGAACAGAGAGGGAGGAGTGCAGAAGGGAGGAGAAAAGACAGAAGTATCATTTTAATGGGAGTTCTTATATTTCCTCAAATGCAACACGCCTGATTGTATCTATGAATGCTTTGCCAGGCTTTTACTTGTGTCAGATGACACACAGTTAGTCACATCAACAATTTGGTTCTAGCTGTTTCAGAACAGATCATATCTCCTCATATACCCACCTCGTGATGAATGATGCCCTCACATTCTTTCTCCTGAATATTCCCCCTGATGCTTGCTTTCAGCTTCCAGCTCAGTGCCCATTCCCTAGACCATTTGCTGTACCTGGAGAAATCTTCCTGATCTTTCAAGCACAAATGCACATCCACATTTCCTTCAAGATCTCACTGTTCAGACATATTTCCAGTGCAAGGCGTGTTTCCAATGCCAAAGTTTCACCCCTCAACTTCTACCAGCTGCATGGCATTTATCTAAAAAAAAGACAGCACCTAAAAGCAGCTCATCTGTGAAGACTGTGCAGAGCCATGCAGATCTTTGATTCATTGCCTGATGCTAACTGATGTCCAAAGCATTTTCTATAAAAATGAGGCAGGCAGCCAAATTTTGATTCTCTCACCTGTGTTGCTATAAAAGCAGGGTTAGAGCTCTGAGGTTACCTCAGCATTAAGCCTACGCTAAGTGACAGCAGAATGTCATCCAGCAGGAGGGTTTTGCAATTGAAATGGGTAAACAGATTATCTTTTGTTGATCTTATCTGCTCACCCATTCATTGCCAATGTTATATAACCTACACATGCAGTCAGGGTTTGTGCAAACATATAAAGGTAATATCCTTAAAGTCTCTTGCAAATATACCAAATTTATTTCAGGGAAAATGTTGTTTAAGATTTTTACAAGGGGAAGACAGACCAGGAGTACGGCACATTTGTCTGCTGCCACATCCTTTCCACTACAGTAGATTTTAGCACCAAATGGGTAGAGAGATAAAGCTGTTTCAAAGGCACATTTTCCCCTTTTGAATGTTCAGTATTGTGCAGAACTGTACACATGAATTGCACATTTTACAGGAAAAGGGAAAGTAAAAGACTTTTTGACAAAAGTCAAAAAGCTCAGTTTTGATAAAAGCTTCATCCTTCACAAAATTCAGAAGGTGTGATATTTGACTTTGCTGAATTTAGACCTTGTCCTCAACTTCCCTTTCACAGCAGATGTAAGAAAATGCCATGCAATTTCAGATTTCTGCAACACAAGACAGTGGTTATTGCCCTACTGACACATGTACTTACACACATCTTTCTGGCAAGGTAAGATAGCCTGCAGTGTATCTACATTTTAAAGCTTTTTCTTGCTGCCAGGGGACATAAAAGCATAATTAGGTCACAAAATGCTCCAAGTGGTTTATCTCAAATTATTGTCATCTTTTGGTAGTTAAGATTAGAGAGCAATTTAAGATTTTTAAGGTGAAAACTATTCATTTGTGCTGTTTTCATAGCAAAACCAAAATTACCTCTTGCTGCAAGCTAAATTTCTCATGGATCCTGGAAGAAAGAGTAAGAAATGAAGCAAAAGGAGTGTGCATACATTACAGTTCATTGTTCTGCCTTCAGTAAAACCGTTCATGGACCACAAAAACGCATTTGTAACTGTCATATGTCTGGCTCCTTGCAGTTGCTGCCTGGCAAAAAGTATTGAGCTGGCATATCCTTCGTAGTATTATAAAATTTTTGTCACAAGGTCAGTTTAGGAATATTTCTGTGTTAACAATACCTTGTGCTTACCTAACAGGCTTACTTGGTGACCTAAGAGCAAACACTGAACTTGACAGCTGGAAGTGGAGAGGGGGAATACGGCTTTCGGAAGAAGGACAAGTGTATTCAGGCAGCACAGCCCAGGGGCCTGTGGAACTGGCTGAGGAACATTTCATTGACAAAGACAGGAAATGCTGATGCATTTTCCCCAAACAAGGAATTAAAACTGTTTTTCCCTGCTATCGCTGCCACCATTTTCAAAAACACGTTGAAAACAAAGGGCATTTGTTCTTACGGGTTTGGGAAAAAAAAAAAAAAAAAAAAAAAAAAAAAAAAAAAAAAAAGGGGTTTGTTTTGTATGTAGCAGGAACAAATATTTTTGTACTTCTTTTCTTTGTGAGAAGTAATTCGTTTGGGGCTTACAGCCTCTCAGGTTCAAAACCCCATTGTTGTCCCTGTATTTTAGTATTTTAGTAGCTGTTCCTCTCTAGCTAGACAGCAGCAGAAGTAAATGTGTTTCCATGTGTTTAGAAACAAGGGAACAATGAAACATTCAGCCAAGCTTGCCTGAACAGATTTATTTATTTATTTATTTCAGAGCAATTTGGAACAGGAGAACTGCCTGAGAACCCAGAGGATTCATGAGGAGGAGCTCCGCGTAGCAACTGTGACTGTTGGGAGATTAAGGGTCAGATACTCCTCTCGCTAAGCTCCCAAAAGCAGTGCAATTATCCAAACCGAGCTGAGAGAATTTGATCCCTTTTCTTGCAAAAAATTCTGAGGGTAAATTACCATGATTAATGAGTTAATGTTTGTCAACCGAACCGCAGTAACTGAGTGTGTGACAGCCAGCCCAAGGCTTCTCAGCAGCACAAGCAAAATTCAAGCTTGCGGCAGTGGCAGAGAGGATTTTGCTCATGGCTCTGGGGAGGTGGGGGCACGAGGTGTGATCAGGATGGGTGGCAGGTGCCTGCCGTTTGGAAGCGAGCGCAGCCTGTGGCTCCCAGCAGCTTGTTCCTGCAGGCAGCTTCCTGCTCCGCATGTAGCACCGGCGAGCTCTGCCTTGTCTTCTCAGCCTGAGGCAGTTGTGAGGTAAGGCTCAGTTAGTTGAATCCCTGCAGCTAACAGATTTTACATGATAATCCCGTGGGCTGACAGCAAACAGGTAGTGGAGGCCAACTGTCATCTGGGAATCTGCCTGTTTGCCTGCATGCACACTTCCTTAAGTACTAGATGGCACTTACAGCTTTCAAAGAAGGTAATGGCAATGAAGACCTCGGCCCCTAATAAAGCTGGGGCCACATTTTGTACTTTGAGAGCAGTTTCCAGCCATGTGGAAACCACAGCAAAAATATTAACCAGCTTGCTCTAACACGTGGGAGAAAAAAAAACAAAAACAAAAAATAAAAAAAAAAAAAAAAAAAAAGACAGAGATAGAGGTACAAGGGCACTTCCTTCCACTGAAGAACAACTACCCCATGGGTCAGGTGTCTCGACTGCTATGCTGCTATGTGGCACAAACACTTCCACCTAGCAGTTCAGGCTGGGAAATTAAAAAAAAAATAAATGTCAAATTTAGTTTAAACTGCTGAAAGTAATTTCAGCAGGCAGAATGTAATCACACAGGCTGGAAAATAGCCAAGGTACTGATTAGCACCCTACAAAAAGCCACAGGGGATTGCTAATGATCAGGGCTATTTGATTAGCTGCTGCTGTGCTCTGCATGTGGAGTGCTGTGTTCTCTATCGTGCTGGGTGGCTGTCCTGGTGCTTACCCTCGTGTGCCCTCTCTGTGTTAATACACTCTCTGTTTCCCAGGAAAGTAAAGCACTGCTGGTGCATAAAGGATTGCCCTTTGTACCATGGCCTGGCCTAAGTGCTGGCTGGAAGCGGTTACAGTCCTTGGGATTTTTTGTTTCTTCTCCTTTGCCTTTCTTTGGGAGCAGGATTCAGGTTCAGTGAAGTCTGAGCTCTTTGCCTTCAGTAGGCTGTGTTGCTAGCACTTGGGAGTATTTCCAAGAAAGCTGAGCTTATAGCTTTTATTGCTGGTTCAAAGTAAGATATTTCTGATCTTATTTTTTGCTGCTGGTATTTCAAAAAGAGAATATTAAAACAGATTGTATGTGATTGCCTGTATTCTTAATGGTATTACAGTTCAGCCTGTTCAAAATTTCATCCTCTTCTTCAGCCAGTATTTCCTTGTTACAATTTATTCAAACCTTATCTAATTTCTTTCTGCTCCACAGCTATTGTTCTTCAGGTGTCTTTCCTTTGTTTTCTTCACTGTTTTCCCTTTCCAGCATTCTGCATCATCTCCTTAGGTTTTCAATTTTGCTTTCAGAGCTTTTTTTGATCCTTTTTTCCCAGCTAACTAAAATGAACTGCCAACACCATAAATAAGTGTGACTGTAGTGTTACTTTATCACGTAAAAAGAAGGGAGGCGCAGGAAGGAAGAACATATTTTAGGAGAAAAAAGGATGTTCTGAAAGTACCTGCAGAGAGAGGCTAACATTGTGAGCGCTGGAAGAATTGTTTGTGCAATGGATGGATGCTTTTATGGCTTAGATTTATCTGAGAGATGAATTCTGGCCTGATGGAGGAGCTAATCTCCTGACCCCAGGGATCAGTCTGTTCTTAAGTTAAGAGGACAACATGACCACACAGTTTTAGTGTGAAGAAAGTAAGTTTTGTGTTGCTCTGGTGAACTAGTTCCACACATCCCAATGCTGGGCTGTAAGGTTGCAGTCAACAGCCTTGGTCAGAAGAGCATGAACTCAACCTGAAAGACACAGCAGTCAGTAGGACAGTTTGCGGGGACAAAATCCCAAGCAGCTGCTCATGTTACTAACACAAAATTGCCCTGAAAATGGGTGAGACCAACAGAATAGATATTAGAGAAGAATGGAGGACTTCACCCCTCCTGTTCACTGCAAGAAATATGCACTTGTCCTGCCTCCACCTCGCACCTCAGGGAAACAGTTGGTATTGCCAGCCCCGAGGCAGGGCAGGGCATGCTTGCACCTTGGGTAAGGCCAAAGCAATGCAAAGAAGACAGGGCAGGAGCAATTAGTCCCTACAAATCTTCTGTAACATCTTGGTTCCCGCTGTGGATGTTATCGGCAGCTTGTGGTGCCCTTGGGCGCCTCAGAGCTGGGGAGAGGATGGAGGCATGAACCAAGCCGAACGGCTGCTTGTCTGTAGGTTTAACCCAAATCCCTCAGCCTCCCCAGGAAAACATGCCTTGCAGTACCTCAGGGAGAGGCCTGCCACTGCACATCCCGAGGCGGGAGGCCAAGAGGCAGCCCTGACTCATGGCCGGGAAAACAACCACGCACTTCCTGGCCAGGGCCAGCCCGGCCCGCACCACAGGCACACCATCCCTGAGCGGAAGCTGCAATGGAAACCCCACTCGTTTTGTTTGTCTCCGGTACTGTGCAAAGCCCGGCTGCCCTGGCAGGGGCTGCCTACTTCATCATTTCCTTCACACCCTTGGAAACAGGGCATCATGTCCAGTCTCTTGGCATGGAGCTCTGTGCAAATGGTAAGCGCTTCGGCTGGTACCACTGGTACAGTTTGCCCTTTATGTGTTTCTTCAAGTCCAGAAAGCAAAACAAAAATACCTGGGATTTCTCAGGGTAGGCAGCAGAGGACATTGTGACAACACTGAGCATGCAGGGCACCAGAAATGGCAGTGGTCTGGTGAGATCTTCCCTTTGAGCCTCCAAGACGAATACCCTGGGTCCAACACCTGAGACAAGAAGATGGCTGTGAGGTAGCCAGGCCCTATATCACCCTAAATTAGCACCACAAGGGGAATTTACTGGCTCCCCTTCCTTTCCCAAGGGATAATGCACTTGAACAAGCCTGCTGCCTCAAGCTCAGAGTTTATACACCACCAACCATCAAGTAGCTTTTGCAAGGGAAGAGCCACGTGTCTTTGTCATGCTCAGGGGTAGATAGGTGACAAGTGTCTTTCACAGTATTAATGGTCTGCTTAAATTCTGTTGTCGAAACTGTCAGGTTGGTAACAAGACAGCTAAGAAACAAAAATGCTTGATTTAGAGAAGAGTGGTAAGGCAGTAATGGAAAGCAAAAGAAAGGACAGCTGGGAATGCCTAGATTTGAACCCAGGAGAGGCTACTAATATACCCAAAAAGGCATCAAAATGCATCCCCTGGCTTTAGTGGCATTCCTCTAGATTTAAAGAGGTCTGAACAAAATCAGAGAAGGACTGGTGGGTTGGGACCTGGTGTTTTACAATAGAGATTGCAAACAGCTGGGTGACTACAGTTTGGCAAGTAACCATTTGTCATCTGAATTTAAAGAAGTGCCTGAGGCAATGTTCCCAGCCTTGTCTTTGAAGGAGTTTTAAAATGACGTGTTTTATTTGCACGTTGGCATGCTCTGTGATTCAGCTGGTGAGTACTGACTTCTTATAAAGGCAGGCTAACTGCTCTCTGATCGTTGTCCGTGGTATCTGTAATTTCACTTCTCTATTTCTGTACAGAAGGCAGATTTTTTGTCCAGTAATCACAACTGAACTGAAGAATGTATTTGTGTTTTTTTTTTTCTACCTTCATGAGAGATTATTTCAGATAAAATGGTATTTAAAAGAGGAACCTATATAGCTCTTACCCAAAGGCGTTCTTAATAGCTTTTACCCAAAGTGATACACTTTGTCATGATCTAAGACGAGTTTGCCAGATGAAATCTAATTTTTAGTTTTGTCTAAATCAATGTGAGGCTCATTCCTTCTGCTGTTAAAATCAATGGCAATTTAAGAAGAAGATGGGACCTGTTTCTGTGAAAACCTAAACCTGATCATTCTCTCTTAGGTCTGTTCGTTTTTTTTTTTGTTTTGTTTTGTTTTGTTTTGTTTTTTAAAAAAAAAAAGTCAGCAAATCTACACCACGTTAAGTTTCACTCTATTCTAAATAAAATTCCAAAAACATTTTGCTCCTTTGACTCAAATATTTCCTTTATATCATATTACCCATAGCGCTGGATCTGTGCATTTTCAACAGTTCTATGTGAATTTTCAAAAGTACATAGGACTGGACAGCTTTAGATTGCTTTTTGTATCTGTGTGACTTTGGAGGTTTTACCCTGCACATCCTAACAAGCTTCAGAGACATTCCTGAGACCCTGCAAAGTGCAGCCACTGCTCCCACCACCTGCGGACATGCTGCGTTTCACTGGGGCTAGTCACAGCATTCATTTGCTCTAAGGCTTCACTGACAAATAGAAAAACTGATTAAACTGAGAGAGGTCCGGTCAATACACGCTATTGTAGAGCTGCTTTCTTTCAGCTCTTGTATGAGATCTGACAACACGGTTTTCTTCCTCCTTGCAATTTCAGGCAACAAAAGAGGAGCTAGTACAGGGAAATATACCTTGTGGGGGAAAAAAAGAACAACAACAACAACAAAACATACTGAAGAACAAAATCAGAAAATGTGTTAGGTGCCCATTTTTGAGAGGCTGCAAGCAATTAAAGCACAAAAAGAAGTCAATACTTGCAAAAGTCTGCTTGAAACAAGAGGTGGAGATGAGATGTCTAATCCTAGGTACCTTCTAGAAAAGGAGACCATCTCAGGAGCATGTTGCAGTAAGTACCACAGCAACCACATCTGTCTGCAGTGACAACTGACGCTGTAGTTCCATAGTCTGTTAGTTCTGAATAAGTGCTCACTGGAGCAGAAAGGGGTGGTTTTGCCCTGCTCCCAATTCTCATTCCCATCCTCTCCCTTGCACCCACATCCGTGTTCATGAAGCCTGCCAGAGCGCATTACTCTCTGAACATGTTTTTTTAGATATTCCACAGGAGCAGGGTGTAATGTTCTAACACCAAATACTCTTATTTGAAGATATTTGACATTACACAGGATTTTGAGTTACCAGAGTGATGCACCAATATACTGAAATCACAAGTATAAGACAGCAATTGCAATACACCATTGAATCACTATACAAACATGACTGCCATTACCAGCGTCTGTGTGTTCACAATCACAATGCTGTGCATTCCCAGTTGCCATGAAGGAACAGGTGGGTTGAAGTCAGCTGAAGTCTGTTCTCTTCAAAGCTCATTCTGATGGTTATTCAATTTTTATTCCCCATGTTGTGCTGAGCCACATATACACTTCCCCCATGCTGGCCTGGCTGGCTCATGAAGATACTTTCTTTTGAGCATTTTAGGGAATTTAGGCGATTTACACAACCAGTTGATCCTCCCAACTGACAGAGCTGATTATCTGTGACAATGATCATCTTCCGGTCCACTTGGGTTGAGATAAGTTCCTTTTCCTTTACAATAGTTGTGGTCACTTTCTACATTCCTTCCTCAGCTTCATAAGAACATCATCCTTGCCTACTTCCTCTGAGCCTTCCTTTGTCGTAGGAGTTCACTGATCAGTCACACAGTCACATTAAGGACTATGCCTATTCATTTAATTAAGCTGTGCCAGAAATGGTAACCAGGCTTGAGCATCTCTGCTTAAATAATAAAAGCGGTGACTTCTGGCCATCTCCCAGATGAGTTCCTGGGCATGATCTGGTGGTTAGCACAAGGAGACACCACTCTTACCAGACTGGTTGTGTGTGGACACCCTGCTGTGGGTGGTGACCAGACGGTGGGACTGACAGCATGGGCATGGGCAGCCACATGTTGGCTGGCCTTGGTGTCTGAGAACAGCCCAGGAGGATGAGCTCAGCTCCCTAATGCTGGTGTAGCCTTTCTGCAACTCTTCCTTGCTTGTGCTGGGTTAGACTCCAGCCCAAGTTCAGACTGAGATCAGGTGAACGGCAATGAGTCGTGTATTACAGCCCTTCCATAGTATTTCAGCTATCAGGATGTCTACAGAAGTTGTTAGTTTTCAAGGGAAGGGACCTGTCTTACTGATTTGGGGCCTTATTACAGAATCACAGAATCACAGAATAGTCTAGGTTGGAAGAGACCTACAAGATCACCGAGTCCAACCTCTGACCTAATGCTAACAAGTCTTCCACTAAATCATATCCCTAAGCTCTACATCTAAACGTCTTTTAAAGATCTCCAGGGATGGTGACTCAACCACTTCCATGGGCAGCCTATTCCAGTAACTAACAACCCTCTCGGTAAAGAAGTTCTTTCTAATATCCAACCTAAACCTCCCCTGACACAACTTTAGCCCATTCCCCCTCATCCAGTCACCAGGCACGTGGGAGAATAGACCAACTGCTGCCTCGCTACAGCCTCCTTTAAGGTACCTGTAGAGTGCGATAAGGTCGCCCCTGAGCCTCCTCTTCTCCAGGCTAAATAGTCCCAGCTCCCTCAGCCGCTCCTCGTAAGACTTGTTCCCCAGACCCCTCACCAGCTTCGTAGCCCTCCTCTGGACTCGCTCAAGCACCTCCATGTCCTTATTGATGTGTTCTAGACTTTAAAAGGAATGAAAATTGCACACATGCAGCCCACAAGGCAAAACCAGGTTTAAATAGCTAGGTTTCATTTTCCCAGAAACTTTTATTCCATGTTTAAACTAAAACAGGTTCATCACAACAGATGACTGCCTTCACCAAGTGCTGCCCGGCAGGTTGCTGGCACATTTCTGCACGAATGCTCTTCGGTATGGGATGTTGTACTGCGATAATGAACTGTAGATGCACAGTTTACAAAGTTATATTGTGTACATTAATTCATTTTGGGAGCATATGTTTCCCCTGCTGATTCAAAATCCACACTGCACATAGAGTGTACTGCCGTAGTGAGAAACACTGAGTAATGTGAGCATTAAACACAGGAACTCAGCTGTGGTGCTAACGTATAGACAGAGGAGTTCAAAGGCTTTCAGAGCCTGTGTGGCCCATCGGGTTGTCCCTGGGGTCAGACATCCTCTGAAGTACTGGCGGTGGGAACACTAGGCCTCCTTGTCGGAACCATCACCCCAGGTGGGATCAAGTGACAGCGACTTTCCAGTCGGTCTGGCAGAGATTAGGGCTGAGGAAAGGGCAGAGGAAAGGCGAGTGCTGTATCTTGAAATAAATGCAAGATCTGAGTATAACAAAGCTATCTGGTAGAAGCAGCTGGGCGGTGAACAGCCCTGCCCTCAGGCCGTGGCCCAGGGGAGCTCCCCAGAGAGGGAGCAAGGCCTCACTCACTGCACCAAACACAGCTGAGGAAGAGCTCTCTGATTTGGTGCTCAGGCAATCACAGGGCCACACATGCTACTGCTCAAATGTCTGAAGCCAGCCCTACTATTATTAAACCAAAATGCACATTCCTACTTAAAGAAGACAACCCTCCATTATCAAAAGGGGGAGTTACGCTCAGTTAGCTTGTAATTCTGATCTTAATGGGTTTCGTGCTGTTGCCATTATTAGACAAGCCTTCACCATGTGGGTGGAAGCCGAAAACCTGCCAAGAACTAAGAGACAAATAAGAAACTATTTGAGGAATGGGGATTTCTGATGAGAGCCTTTGACAATGAATTCACTACTGCTGAGTGAGAACTGGGCCAGAAGTAGAAACTCTGAGCTGCCTTTCCTGTAGGGCTGGTGCTCCAACAACAGAGCTGGAGTGAAAATGTGATGTTTATAGAAAGAGACATGATCAATGATCCGTACAAGGGATGTAACAAGGCAGCTACCTTGTCAAGATGATACAAGGAGGCCCAGCTTATAGCAAAAAGCAAATAGGCTTTGGTGATTTTTTTTTATATTTTTTTTTTTCCCTCATAAAAGTAGGTTGAAGAAAGCAAGATATATTGAAGCTGACAGTGTATTGAATTTGGCAGCAGTTCAAAGCTAGAACCTCTTGTTCATGCTGTGCAGAGCATGCACCTGCTATGTGCAAGAGGTAAAGGATGAGGAGCACAGAGTCCTCACACAGAATAAAGGGATGAAGTGATTATCCCTCCTATGTTTCAGAGGATGCTCTATGCAGTGCCCAGCATGGAAGACAAACATATCCAGTGTGTGTGTGTGTGTGTGTGTGTGAAACTGCTGTAATAATATAATAAAATCCTGACCCTTAAGGCTGGTAGGTGTCTATACATAAGAGTATATTTTTAATACACTCCATTGAGCTTGTAATGCTTCTCCAGGTATATAACAAAAAGACAAGAAGAGCTGTTTACAGTGACCATTCATGCAGGCTAAGTCTGCACAAAAAGCTCCATTCAAGTGAAAGGTGAGGAGGGTGTGAAGATACCGCGTATGCTAAGCTAAAGCTTCAAAGTGAGTTCTCTCAGCAACATCTGCATCTGGAATTTAGCACACTTCACCAGTAAGTAGGAGTTCAGGCGATTTTTAACTTGTCTAATTATAGCATGTCGGTAGTGATACTATAATTACAAGTATGGAGGCACTCTCATATATATGCCTAGAGGAGCTTCTGGTGCCAAGAGCTGTTAGCAACCATAAGTGTCCTTGGTATATACAGTGCTAATTCAGTTGTATTTAAAATGTATGTAAGCACTCAGACACCTAATTTGAGTCCCTGCAGCTGAACAAGTTCCTGTGCACGAGCAATAGCTAAAAGCTTGGGCCACAGCAAGAACAATGCATGCCAGCTTCAACCTGTGGAGATGTATGCGATATACTTTATGTCTCATTTCCAACAGGAAGTTAGAGTACAAACAATTTATTTCCGTGGTTGAAGTGATGCCTGGTAACTCATTTAAATGTCAGTGACATGGAGTTTCTGAGTTCCAGCTGTTTCCCTCTGACACAGAGAAGCCCTCCCAGAGATAGAGGAGTCTGGGGACATCCCAGAGTAGCAATTCCCACCCACAGCAACTGCTCAGAAATGGTTGGTCCTTACCATGTTTTAATGAACTAAGTTAAATCAAGGGTGACTTAAGGCTGACAAGAGCTGACTGAGGTCTCACAAAGTCTGGGATTGCAGAGCTGAAGAGAAGTAGACACAAAGATACTTAATTTCTTTCTTATTTTAATAAACAACATGAATCTTGAGAAAAATAAACTCCAGCGAGCCTACAACTTTGCCATTCTGCAGGAGTTACTTACACTTAATGGAAGTTATTTGCCTTGCACTGCTGCAAAATTCAAATAGACTGCTGATTTCAATATATCTGGGCTTTTTTGGTCAATTTTTCAGAGCACTGAAAGCAACTTCTGGTTTCCGTTTCGAAACACAAACATAGAGGTGGGATATATATATTGCTACAGCTTTCGATTTTAGAAAAAAATCAGTGCATAAAATTACTCCAATAATAATAATAATAATAACAGATAACAGAACAATCATATTGAATCTCTTCCTTTTGAATGAGAAAAAGTCAATTTCAAGAACTGTATACAACACAGATTTTCTCTAAAATAGATTAGATAAAAATTTGGTATTTAAAATTAGCAAATAATAGCAATACAGCTATTAGACATCGATAAAGGCAAACCAGAAAACGAGATCAAATTTAGATATAGAATCTTTTACCACAGAAGTCACTGGAAACACTAGTGTTAAATGTAAGAGACAAAACTCTTAAAAAGAGAAACTTGACTCATTTAAATTGTAGTTATGCAAGAGAAATAAAGGCAGACAAGAAAAAAAAATGAGAGAGAGAAAGAAAGAAAGAGAGAAAGAGAAAGAGAGAGAGAAAAAGAAAGAGAGAAAGAAAGAGAGAAAGAGAGAAAGAAAGAGAGAAAGAAAGAGAGAAAGAAAGAGAGAAAGAAAGAGAGAAAGAGAGAGAGAAAGAGAGAGAGAAAGAGAGAGAGAAAGAAAGTTGGTCTCATAATCCCAATATTTTATTAAAGTGGCTGCTCATACGTGTCTATCTACTAACCTTCCACTCTTGGAATAGTTAACAAAATCCACAGAATACACTCAGCACACTGGAGCTTGGTAGGACAGATGTTGATGTGACATGCTAGTACATAGTGTCTGATAATAGTGCACTCATGTCATTCACTTACAGTTCTGCTCCTACTGCCTTTAAATATATATATATATATTTCAAGAATCCTCCTAATAATTATGAGATTTGTGTCAAAGGACTGGAAATAAAGTTTGAAGCAGACAAATAAACAGGTTTCCGCAGAAAACATCTTGGAAATTTTATAAATGCAATATATATATATGTAAGCAGGAAACTGGAATTAAGATTATAGGCCAAATTCTGTACCCGAGGCACAATCCCCCTGGAACAACAGCCTCTGTTTGAAGGAAAAACTTCTTCTTTCTGAGGACCTCCTGTTGACTTTAACACAGGCAGGGCCTTGGTTGGTAGTCTCAGTCTCAGTCTCAGTCTCAACCTGTAAACCTGGGATGTGTTAACCTCTGTGATGAGGGACTCGTTTTGGCTGCTAACCCTGCACAGCAGGAATAGTTTAGTATCGTCAGCTGTACTCAAGAAAAATCTCACTGTGCTTAAGGGCGAGGGAATGAATGAGATCAGTTTGAAGACCTTTGCTTACTTACGACCTTGTGATGAGTCTGTGAGGCCTCTCTGGAGAGCCTCCAGCACTATTCCCTTAGGGCTCCTTGGGTCATTAACCAAATGACTCCAGTGGGGTGCAACACTTTTATACCTTTCACCTATCTCCTGGAGAATCAGGGTCCTCTCTTGGCACACATAGCAGGAGACCATCCCTACCCTGAGGAGTTTAGAGTCGAAAGCAGTCAAACAAGGTAAAGGGTGAGGGAGAAAGAGGTGAATATCCACTGTTATTTATCTCTGTGTCTACTTATATCCATCTGGAAAAAAAAATGCATCACTGATTCATAGGAGAGAAAAGCAAACCACCCCTCCTTCTGCCCCTGCCCATGGCAGGGAGTTTGGACTAGATGATCTTTAAATGTCTTTTCCAAGCCAAGCTATCATACTATCACCCACAAGGAAAACCAAGCTATGTTTCATTTAACAAGAAGAAAAGCTAGGGTAAAGAATCCCCTGTACAAAAGTTGACATGGATTTGTGGCCTTATCTCTCACCAGGGATTATTCCTGACTGCTGGTAATTTGCTGTCAGAGAACACACTCAGGGACCTTTCACAGTTCTCCGCTGTTTTGGGGGACTGAGTTTTCAGTGTTTCAGAGCGGACCCTCTGAAGCCTACAATGATCAATGAGAACACGGAAAACCCTAAGATATTGGTTATTTTGTATGGTTAAGCTTTACCTTGGTGGGTTTTGGTAATTGTCTGTAAGATATATTCCCAGCCTTTCTTCTTCCCAGGCTGTGTGAGTGAAAGTCCCAAGAAGGCTGCAGAGACTGCAGGGCAAAGGCAGGTTCTGCTTCAGAACTGAAGCAATGCTTGGGGGTGGGAAAAGATACCTGAACACCTTATGTTGGGGAAAACAGTTACCCTTGCCTTAATATGTAGGTTGGGCAAGCACCAGAGACAGCATGTTGGATTTGCAGTGATCTCGTCTCCTGGGGAGAAGATCTGCAGGGGAGGACTCAGCTTTGCATACTGAAGCTTTACTGTCTTGCAGCCAGGAAGGGAGGCTTCAAGCTGGGCTGCACAGACAGTGATCCTGGAATAAAACAGACTATTAAAACCACTTGCAATAGGTTTCATTCAGGACAAATGTCCAGGTATAATGGTTTTCTTGAAAAGATCTTTTGAAAACACACACACACACACACACACACAAAAAAAAAAAAAAAAAAAAAAGGAGAAAAAGGAGAGGAGCTACAGAAGGATCCAAGTGCTCTGTCGGGAAACAGCTTCCTCCATGACTTAGTAACTACACTGACTGTTCAGGCAAGAGAGTTGGTGGCACAAAGTGAAGCCACAAGGCCATGTGAATGGATTTAATACTTGCACAATTACAGCAAGGAATGACAACGATTCAGATTTATGGACATGTTTTTAGATAAATCAGGGTATTCACAAAAATCCTTTCCCCTGTTGCTTTTGCATTAAGACAGGATGACTTACAGTTAGCTCTAAGCGGCGGGACAGTGCTCTCTCTCAACAACAAAATTATCTCAAACAGTTTATGCTGGCTGTGATTAAAGAGAAGTGGACAGGGAACATGGCACATGAAGAGGGATCGCATCTCCCCTAAGGAATAGCCGCCAGTGTTTTTCAGTTGAGGTTACGTGGGAGCACAGTGCTGAGAACCAGCACCACCGCTGACTCTGTGCTCTCTGCAAAGCAAGTGTTCCAGCTATCTTAATTAAATACCCAGTAGTTAAAGAGTGCATGTTTTAAACCTTTGGCAATCTCCCTTTTCTGAGGCAGGGAAAAAACAAACAAAAAAACATTCCACAGGGCTTGGGGTCAAAGAGGTGTATTGTATGGTAAATGTATCAAAATCTATAAGAAATCCCAACAAAAAGTTAACTTCAATTTTTTATTTTTATTTTTATTTTTTCCCCCAAAACAAATGCTGCCTTTTACTGCTTTCCCAAACCAGAATATCTAAGAGTCTTAATGGAAGTGCAGTGGTGCGCTCCTACAAGCTCTGCTCTACTGACTGATGTAACAGGTCTGAATGCCATTCCGACTAGTTTTGAGCTGGGACAGCAATAAAAGATAAAGCAGAAAATTGGTAACACGCTGCAGTGGACAAGGATAGGTCTATGATGTTGTTTTGGAAGAACGAATGTTGTTTGGAAGGATTAGATGTTGCAATCCCTACAGTAAGTCAACAAAAAGGCACCATAAAAGGAATAGTCAGGGAGCAGGCAGCCAATTACTAATGCAAAATAATGCAGTTTATACTTTGATTCCAGTTCTAATTACCCTGCTATGATTACCATTAGCTCTTGTAACATCACTCTTTGGCAGCTTTCTAGATGAAGTCACAATACACTCTCTCCTTTGACGAGCTTCTAATCTTAACCGCTGATGTGCACAAATTGTGAGGGGAATACCCAGAACAAGGCAGGACAGCAGGGCCAGGCTGCCAGGGCTCTCTGGGGCCAGACAGGAGCCAGTGGGACAAAGCATAGAGAGGTCCAGCCATGGCCCCTGCCTTGGGGCTGAAATGATCCTTACAGCCCGCTCCCTGCATCAACCAGCCACTTATGGGCTAAGCTAAGTGGCTAAGAGACTGGGTTTGCCCCAGAAAGAGGTACAGTTTGAGCACAGTGTTGAAAATTAGATGCCCCTTACCGTCATTTGTAACACAGATGCTGACAAGGAGGAGTGGTCAGTGCGGGACACATGGGCACTACCTACACGGGCTAGCTGAGTACGTGTGCACCCTGGCTAAGTGACTATTTTTCCTTCATCCCTCTTCTGAAACTACCTGCTCCGCTATTACTTGCTCACCAGAAACACCTTTTAATTCCCCGTGTGTCTCCTATTAGCAGCCCCAGCAGCTGCTGGTGCCGGCTATCTCGCGGTGCCATGGGGGCCAACCAGCTGGTACATAGTGGCAAGATTCCCAGGGCTTGTTATTTTCTAAGCTCAGGGCAATCAAAGCTCAGCAGCCAATTAATGACACCAAATAAAAACGAACATATCCCAAGCAACAAAGATAAGCTGCATTGACAGGGGTGGGTTTTCATCACGTTTTCTCTCTGAGATGACAAGCAGCATCGTGGGATAGAAAAACATGCCAGCAACAATGGCAGAGAAAAGTTTGCAATTATTTGACCTGTGTTCTATTTGGTTAGAAATAAAACATTTTGCTATCACAGGACACCATCTGTTCCGCCTCCGGGGTAAACCTGGCTCTTCAAATACACTGCAAGTCTGGTGAGTTGATGCAGTCTTAGAAAATAATCGTTTGCCTTCAGCACTGCGCGCTGAAGGCAGATGTAAGAAGAGGAAGAGGAAATGTAGGAACGTAACTTGTTAACGTGAAACGTGTGAAATCGGACTAGCAACGCTGGGGCAAAATCCTGCCTCCAGTCCAGCGTGTGAGCGTTTTACCCTTGATGGCAGATAGCAGAAGTTCTCAGAAGTTAATGACAGCTTGTAACACGATCATCCTCAGAATAGCGAGTGTGTTCGCACCAGTTTTGTGCTGAAATATGAAAACAACAGCTTCACCCAGCCACTTGTTAACAATACCTTCCAAGTACAAAATTATCAGAAAACCTTGGCCAGAAGCCTTTTTCACAAGGACCATGTAATTAAAAGAGTTAGACAAAGTTTTACAAACAACATAAAGCATCTGTGCTTCACAGAGAAGAAGAAAATGCTATGTTCTAAACAGAGAGATACAGAAATTTCAGGCCTGATACTTTAGTCCAGTGTTTGGTTTAAAGGGAACAATAATCACATCCCACTTATCTCACTGATAAAGAACATGGGACTGCCACAGTCAGCCTGGACAGAAGCCAAGGCAAACCCAGGCAGAGCTGAGGATTTGTGTTGAGATGACTGAGTCGCAAACGGCGGTTGTTTATCCAAATCAATTTGTTCATTTCTAGAAAAACTGGATTAATTTGTTTCTAATCAAAACAAAGAACTATTCATTACAGTGTGGATAATGAAGCACTACTAAATAGGCATAGCCAGGATTTCTAATTGATTTGTCAAAAAGACAAGGTCAGGTTAATCTCCTGCCCCTCCAAATAATGAAATTTAGGCTCATTTCCCTGCAATGCACACTTCCATCACTTCATCCATGCTGATTTCAAACCTCACACTGATGGACCTTCTACTCCAAACTCTTTCTCCTGCACTATAGCTCCCAATGACTCTCAATTCTACTTTCAGTTGTTCCAGCTCTTGTCCTCCTATCTGGATTCTCAAACACTAGCAGCTATTTAACCAATTCCCTTTGCTAACCATTGCGTAAGGAGAAGTTGATTTAGTGAGGACAACCGTGTCTCCTGAGGCCTCATAATCTTTGCTGCAGCTACCTGGGCTAGGCCGCTCGTGCTCAGCATTCTGCCTCTTCTCCCTCTTGAAAAGCAGGATTACGATAGTCATGAGAGGCATGTAAATCCACTAGTCGGAGACCTCTGGATTAATAATGTTATCAAAATGCAAGGCATAATTTATTTTAAACTTGTCCTGGCAATCTTTGGGTCTAAATCCCTGATAATGTTTAATTGGCCCCGTTCTGAACTCCAGCTTCATCGATCCCACTCCGATAGCGAGGTCTCTGAAGCCCATCCTGAGCAAACATACTGACAGCATTTCATCGGCACTCAGTGCTGAGGCCAACAGCAACGCTCACTTGTAAAAAACTTGCAGATGCTCCAACAAAACACTTGGAAGACCAAGACTCAGTAGATCTGCAGCCCAGAATGACATCGGCCTGCCCCTGCCCCTCATCAGGTGCCAAATGCTCAGTGCCAAAACTATTCAGCAAATTTTTAACTCTTTAAACAAGCATGAACAAACAACCCCTTTGTTTACTCAGAGTTCTCCTGACTGGGTAATTCTGAAACAAGATTTCCCATGGCGTGACCTCGCTCTCATTTTCTGACTGATAAGAACATGAGCACTTCAGAGAGGTCAGCAGAGGAAAAGAAACAGCAGCCTGGGGAGCTGGTGCTGTGAATGTAAAGCCAAAACTCCCCGGCTTTCCTCTCCCCCCATCAGTAACTCTCTCTTCTCCAGTGCCCGGAAACCACCCAGGCTCTGCAGGTGTATAGGGCGCCGCTCACATTATAAGTCCAAGGGACAAGAGCGTGCTCTGGGTCAGAGGGAGCCGAAGCCAGCATGTGCCCTGCCGCTTGTCACCACGCAGGCAGAAGCAGGTCACGTCGCAGGCACGAGGGAGGCAGGCAGCAGCACGTCCCTCTCCTGAGCGGGGAACCGCTCGCCTTCCAGCAGCTACCGGCCCCACGTTCCCTACGCTCTGCTCCATCCCTTCTCGCATCTGAAGTTGCAGGGGCTGTTAGTTTTTATTTTTAAGCTACCAGATTGAGTTTTAATTATTTAAGCATCTTCCAGATTTAGAAAGCTGTTTTGGCTGTGAAAGTAACACTCGGTGCAATCACATCTCATCAATAAACCATGGGAAAAAAATGGGTACGCCTGTTGGGAAGAAACTTTATTTAAAGCACATTTCAAAGTCAAGTTTGGATTTACAGATGTGAAAAGACCTAACGTTGGTCATGTTTCAGCAAATGCATGGCATTTCAGCTTGCTAATGAAAAAGTGAGAAAAATAAGGGGGACTTGCACTTTACTCCATTAACTTCGCTGCCAGCAAGATAGGAGGGATCACAGGATCTCCCCTCAAAGCAGAAGGAATGCTTCTGTAGCATCCAAAATAAAACTTGTGCAAGGGGTCTCTAGAAGGGTGTACTCATTGGAGAGTTATGCTAGCTTTCATGTTTTTTACAAAAGCGTTAAATGAATTAAATTATGAAAATGAATTAAATTTACAAAAGCGTTAAATGAATGCTCACACCTTACTGAAAACTGTTACAGTCTCAAATCACACACAAAATAAGCAGATGGGGGGCTGTTCCTTCAAAGAGCAAGGGAAATGGGAAACTTTGGCTTTAAAAGCAAAATACATTCCTATTAACATCTTACTGTGGTCAAGAAGTAAGATGACACTGTGGTGTGGCCCTGACGACCAATTTGGAGAAAGATATTTGGAGAAAGATTTTTTTCCCTGTTCCAGTATTAAAGAAAGGTTTTTATTTGTTTGGGTTTTGTTTGCTTTTCTGATTGCACTGGGCAAACAAGCTGTTATGATGTTGCCTGTTTACAACAGAGCATCACCCTCAGGAACTCGTGGTACTGTGAACTCAAACCAGGCCATGTTGCAACACACTGCTTAGGCCAAGTTGCCACAGACATAGGCACAGTGAATTATTACAGGATGAAAGGGATATTGTAGGATATCGGGCCAGCAAGGTTAGCCTTGGTGGCTTCACCTGCACGGCCCCTTTGTACAGCCAAAGTTCAGCACTTCCTTGCTGCTGCAGCTTTCCAAAACTCCTAGCTGTGTGGTTTGTTGCTGCCCATTGAGCGTGGACACTTGGCCTTGACTACAGCTTGGGCAAATTGCTGCTGTATTCCCCTCCTTTGTGAAGCAGGGCTGCTCTCTATTTCACAGAACAGCTGAGATAGGAAGGGAGCTCTGGAGATCACCTACTCCAACCCCATGCCCAGCAGGATCCCCTAGAGCATGTTACACAGGATGGCAGCCAGGCGGCCTTGGGATATCTCCAGAGGAGACCCCACAGCATCTCTGGGCAGCCTGTCCCAGTGCTGTCACCTCACAGCAAGGAAGCACCTCTCATATTCAGACAGAAAACTTAGGCAACATTTTCATTTATTTAGCAAAGAGACAGAGCAAACTCTTAAAAAGGTCATCATCTGGCACGAGGGGGTGAGGGCCGGCCCAAGAGGGGCAGACGTGGGGGACGAGGGCAAGATGGGGGCTGCGGGCTCCATTTTGTCCCGGGGGCTGCCCTCCCAGCCGCCACACGCGGGGCGGGGCGGGGCGGGTCGGGTCGGGTTGGGTCGGTTCGGGTCCGTTCGGGTCCGTCCGTCTCGGCCCGGTCCGGCGCCAACCGCCGGGGGCGTGGCCGGGAGGGTCCCAAACCTCTCCCGAACCTTCCACCGCCTCCCCATTGGCGCCCCGCCGCCCATGACGTCATAGCGCGCCCCCCTCCCTCCCCGCCCGCCCCCTCGCATCTCTCTCCCCACCCGCACCACCGTGACGTCACAGTCAGCCCACGGGCGGCCCGGGGGGCGGGGCCTCCCCAAGCAAGCCCCGCCCCCGGCCCCGCCCCCCCGGCCCCGCAGCGCGCCCAGTGCCGGCCGGTGCCGCCCGCGCCCCAGGTACGGCCCGGGGGGGGGGGGGGGGGAAACGGGGTTTTGGGGGGCTTTGGAGGGGCTTTGGGGTTCGGGACGGGGATGGGGCGCGGGGGGCCAGCCCGGGGGGTCCCCTCATAGACGGCTTGGGGAGCATGATGCAATCCCGCATCGCCATGGCTACCGCATCTCCCAACTTGGGGCTGCGCCTTGCCCGGGCACGGGAAGTCCTTGGGGGGGGCATGAAAAAAAAAAAGGGGAAAAAATAATAAAAACATAATTAAAACATTAGAAAAGACGCGCACGGGAAGGAGGGGGGAGGGGGAGGGTTCCCCTTGTCCCCTGTAACCCCTCCACGCGTGTCTTCCCACGGGCCGGCCCGTGGGAAGGACGCACGGACACGGAGGGACACACGGACACATGGACGCGGACACACGGACGAGGATGGGCACGGAGGAACACGGCCTCCAAGCTCCCCATGTGGCCGGAGCGTGGCTCCGAGCATCCCGTGCCGTGAGGTGGGCTGCCGGGGGGGAAAATCGCGAGTGGGGGGCTGGGGCTGGTGCCGGGGGTGTAGGAGGCTAAGGAGTGGTGGGGAAGGGAAGGAACCCCCCGAAGCAGCGGGTGCTGCTGCATGGAGGATGCTTCCGGACAGGAAGCCTGAGCAGAGCGCTGAGCGGCTGGCAGCACGCCCTGCAGCTGGAGACGGGGCGGGTGAGCCGCAGGGCTCCTCCTGGCAGGCCCCCCCGGCAAAGTTTGGGGTTAGGTCGCTCCCAGGGTAAGGGGGACGTGGTGCTGGTGCTGGTCGTGGTGTTCGCCGGGGCTCGAGCTCGGCACGCTGCCGGGTGCCTGCTGGGGATGGCCCCGGCGTGGTTCTGTCTTTTTGGGGTGTTTGTGTGCACCGAGCGAGGATTTCCCTTCAAAAGCCCCCTGTAGCGCCGGGGCTCAGCTCGGTGGGAGTCCCCTTCCAGCTCCCCAGGAGCCGAGGGAGGTGAAAAAGACACCACCGAGGTCAGCGATGGGCTTGCCCTCAGTGACACCCACCAACGGGGCTCGTGGCCCCAAAGCGATGCCAGAACTGTGGGTTCTGGGCTGGATGTCTCACAGACAGCACCGGCGATGCCCGCTGGAAGCACATGTCCTTTGTAAAAAGCAACTACGCTTTGTGTAGTTCGGGGTGTTTTACGTAGCAGCAGTTGATGAAGTATCTCAGTGTATGTGTATTTGTAGTGTAAGCACAGCATCCGTAGGGTTTCTTTAGCTGATGTGCTCGCTGACTGGCGTTTGGGTATGCTCAGAGCAGTATTTTTAGTAAGTTGTTGTTCGTGTCTCTCGGCAAGAATTCCTCCTGCTGCATTCCTCGCCCTTAGTGCAGTGGGAGCTGAAATAAAATATTTTGAATTCCCTCCTCTTATCTCTTCTTTTCCTGCTGACCTTCCTTTCACGTTGCTCACAAGAGGAAGTAGCTTAGAGAAGGTGCCCTCAGCAGGACAACAAAACGTGTAAATGTGTCAGGTGGAAATAACACCAGACTTTTGGCAGCCTGCTGGGCACTTACTTAAATTGCTCATTTTGCAGCTCGCAGGGAGCAGATTTTTGGAAATGTGTTTGAAAATTCTGATATTTTGGCTGCAGAACTGAATGTTTTAGGTTTCCAGATTGTTGTGGTGTTCCCGTTTGGGTGGTGACAGGTGGAAAACCCAGTGCTGTGGGTGAATCAGAGCTCCCTGGTAGGAGCATGATCTTCGTAAGTTTTGTTCGGTTGATAACTGGTTAAATGCTTCCACACAACAAGCAGACCTCGTTCCTTTACCTTCCTCATTTCTGGGCCACAGGCATTGCAACACAAAACAATGTGTTGCTGCAGAGCTCAAAAACCCACCCGTGTAGAGGCAGTACTCAAATAGAGGAGCTCTCGCCCGGTTAAAGCACTCGCTGCCTTTGCCTTCCCCTGCCTGGTGGTCTCCGTGGAGTCCTCCGATTAATGCCATCCGTGCATCACCTAAGACAGATATTTTGTGAGAGAAGACCTGGAAAGCCTCTAGGAGCAGTCAGGGTCCTGTTCGGTTTCTTACTGCCCGCAGCGAGGGTTTGTCGCAGAGGCCGGGTGCTGCCTCGCTGCTGAGGAGCCAATGCCACCCGGCTCCAGCCCCCTGCCATGGCAGGGACACCTCCCACCAGGCCTGGTTGCCCAAAGCCCCATCCAGCCTGGCCTTGAACACCTCCAGGGAAATACTTATGCATCTCGTTTCTTGCTTTATTTCCCTTCTCCTGTGAGTGCCATGCTGCCTTGAGGCTGTGCACAAGCTGACCCTGTGCCTGTTCTGAGGTACCGAAGTTCCTCTTGAGGTTTGCCAGCTCTTTGCAGAGGTCATGAAGGCGCGTATTTATTCTGGTGCTTTTTGCCATAACCTCTCCCCCGAGCAGCCAAACAGCTTGCTTGTTTTGCCCTCTTAATCTTCATCCTCTTTCATTGTGGTGTCTGAAATTAGTCTCACGGCAACATCCTTAAAGCTGTTTAAACATGCGAGTGCTTTGAGGCTGCTGGCCTAAACTTCGCAGCAACATCCTCCTGTCTTTACAGTGCAAGATTATATCCTTCCGGGATGCAACACATGCTTTTAAGCCATTCGACTTAAGAAATTGATGCTTACTGCATGCCGTTCAGGCTTCAAAACGCTGCACAGAACTGACAACCAGCCTTGCAATCTGTAGCTGTCTTGTCATCCACACTGTGCTCTCTGATTTGTGTTGTGATTCCCAAACACGCTGTTCCTGCAGTCCAAAGGGCTTCTGCATGCTAGCGTCAGAAACGCTTTTCCCCGTAAAGATCACACGCGTTCGTCCACGTGCAGGCAAATGAAGAGAATAATTAAGGAATTACGGCGAAGCTAGTCTGGTTGGAAACTGACTGCCAGCTCAGCTGCTTTGCTGAGTGCTGTTCAGGTGCCACGAGGCATTTTTTCTATGAAGATGCCTCTCAGAGTTGCGATGGACTGTGTGTGCAGTGACTCTGCTTAAATTAGTTTTACTCCCTATAGCTTACTGCCTTGGTTTCTCTGTTTGTGTGCTGGTGTTTGGGATGCATTATCTGACGGGGTAAATAAGAGCACAAGAACAAACTTGTCCAAAGTATGCGCTTTGTGAACGGTTTCCCAGTGCGGTCTGTGCGCTGAAGAATTATTTAATTTCCTTGATTAAATGGTTGACTCACGCGAAGCACAGTGTCGAGCATTTGGAAAGCACAATGGCAGTCTAATAAATTCCCTCACCAGGTGTACAGTTTTTACGGATGCAGGCTGCTAGATGTAGCTGTCACTTCTCCAGGAAGAAATGAATCACCCTGCTTTTGCTGAACTCACTAATGTAAACTGGGATCAGGTCTCAGCATCATCCCGTTGCATCTGATGTTTTGCATGCCCCATTAAAGCATTATTAGCTATACAGGTTACACTTCGGTGGTGATAGCTTCATTAATGACCAGTGGCATATCGAGGAGGTAGAAATATAAAAACCTTTGACGAACTTATATTTATACTACAGCTGTCTGGATTTAATTGACCTCTGTGTTAAGGCTCCGTGCTGAACATTTGTCTGCCAAGTGGGATGTTTTTTGGGCGATGACTAAACACGCTAAGTTGTAGTAATATTTTTGGGAAACAAGACTTGCTTGTGAAAAGCAGTAACAGACATGGAATAAACTTCTCTTTCCTGCAATTTTAAATTCTGCCATGCGCTGTGATTCCTACACAATCACATCCTTGAGGATCCGCGGTCAGTCGTTTAAACAAAGTGACTATTCCTCTTCTGCTACTGCTTCAAAGTGCTCCTCTCTCTCTCTCCTTCTCGTGACCTTGAGAAAACTGTTATTCTTCTTGCCAGCTGTATTTGCTGTGACTGGAGGATAAGGGCTTTCTTCCCATGCGCAGGCTGAGGGCTCTGCTGTAAAGCGAAGGAGATGGGCTTGAGTTCAAATAACACGCAAGTTTTTGAGGAATGCGTGTGCTGATAGATGTTTCTGTTGGTGTCACGATTCTTCGGGATGTTACCCATGACAGACCAAAACTAGCAGGTACAAAATGGCAGAATATTGCCTTAAGGCTTACTAGACCAAATACACATCACAGTATCCTATATGTTTAACTAATTAATTCATAAATGTGCATAAATATGCATTGCTGCCTGTTTTGCTCATGCCTTGTTTTGTTTTTGTTAATACTGTTACAAACCTGCCGGGGAGCATGGAAGATGAAGAAGGCAGTCCTTGCCCCTCTGCCGAAGGGGTCCCTGGCTCGGGCTGGTGACGGGGAGATGCTGGCATCCCTTGAGTGCCCTACAGGCACCAGTGCGGGTTTGGCAGGCTTGAAGCAGACCATGGCCTCGTGTAAGAGCTCCTCCACCAGCTCTGAGGTTATTCCAGCAAGCACTACCAGCCACTAGACAGCAAAATAAACTCAAACCCTGGTATTTGTACTTAGGTACGGGCAAATCAGGTTTTGAAGCTGTAAGAAATGGGCAAAAATATCTGCTTGTATGTTCATGGCTACTTTGTCAACTATCAGTAGACTTATCCAAGCACAGGGGTGTGGGTCATGTGTTGGTCCTGTGTCCTCAGCTCTGGTTTCAGTCAAGATCTGGGAAACTGTAAATCTTTGTACCTCGATCTCTGTAGGCTTCCCCTTAGGCATGCTATTTCCATGCACACAATTTAATCAGAAAGCTTCTCTTAACCTTTTCCTGAAGGATTATTTCTTGCTCCCAGCTGGCTTTTAGAAGTGCTGATCATCTCCATCTCCCCGCCAAACAGTAGGGAGAACCTCTGACTTAAATAACAATAATTAAACCATTAACCAGTTTGCAGGGTGACATTCTGCAACGCTTAACTCTGCCCTTTAGAAAAAGAAACTTGAGAAACCTTCCAGCCTCCTGCAGTTTAACTCGCGTGGCAGTTTTTTGTGGCTCCTGCACTTAGCTAAATGCATGTACGTTCAGTTTATTCATTACATGGTAGTTGTAGGATAACTGTGGGTAGAGGGACATGAAGCTGGATTTGGCTTTGGAGGCCACAACGTGAGTTATGCTTGCATTTTTTGTGCACGTGCTTACAATGCTGTGTCAGTTGCAGGGTAGTCGATGTTTACGGTGAAATTCTTGGCAAGCATCCCCATCACCTTCTTAAAAGGTAGTGTAAGGACTATGGGAAATATAACCATAGGGGAGCACTAGCGATATGTGGGGTGGCAGACCCAGTACCCGGTGATGGAGGGAAAAGACACCAGGCAAGTCAGTAAGGACTCACTCCTACTCCTGCTACGTTTGGGAAGCCTTGCTTGTTGTCTTTCCAAACAGGGAGGGAAAAAAGAAATAGAGTTGTCCCAGAGAGGTCACCGCATTTCAGTGTAGATAATTGCCTGGGTAATGCAATGGCTGCTTATACGTAAAAATTTGGCAGAGACATAAGCCATTTTTAGAGTTGGTGGTGGTGTCGTATACCTTGTTGTGAGACTTTACACGGCTCTAGCTCTGTCTTCTGGTTTTGCAGCCTTTATCAGGTTCCCGAGTAGTCCCAAAACCTGCAGAGGTCTTTGAGGCAGTACTCAGTGCTTCACTTCTACCTGGCAGGTTCCCGAAACCTTTAACTTCGTTACCCTTTCTTCTGCCCTTTCAAAGCCCTCATCAGCTGCCTTTGAAGCAAGCAAAGGCAAGCTGTGAGCCTGACAATGCCTTGCAGAACAGAAATAACATGCTTTGGTACTTTTTTATCTTTTATATTGATTTCTTGCTCTATCACCGCTGCTAAGTGCTTGCATTAAGATACAGGAAGGGATCGCTAATGTTATTTCCAAAGGTTTTTCTATCATTTTTTGAAGTCGACCACCTAATTGACTTGTTTCTTCTGCCTTCAGTGCAGAGCTCATTTAGATAACGTATTCAAGTATAAGCCCTGGTTGAGTAACTGCAAAGCTATCGTGAATTTTCAGTTGTGCAGGCTAAATGCTTCTTGGCTTTACAAAATACACATTAAGCTCAAATGATGCACAAACCTAGACGTCAGTTGCATGTAGTGCAGGTCAGGTCTCTACGTGTTTGTGTGGACTGGCTTTGCCTGTCAAAATAGATATTTAAGAAGCTGTTAAGATACAGATTTGAGTCCTCAGGGACACACTTTGTGAGAAGATGGGGATTTCACCGGGTTTTAGCCACCACTTAGAGTGTGTGAAAAATGATCGTTTTGGAGTGATGTGCTGTGCTTCCTTTGAAGGAGAAAGCTGTATCTGAACCTACAGTGCTGGGGATTGTAAGTGAATTGCCAAGTGTGTGCATGCAGCAGATCATTAATAAAGTGACAGGGTTTTCTACCCTGCTTCCCCTTTCATTTTTCCTTGCTGTGCCTTTTCTCTCTTCTATATTGTTCTCTTTATCTGTTTTTCCAGCATTGCCTTGTAAAAGCTGATTCAGCAGGTGCTCGGGGAGGTTGCTGTGCAAAACAAGCGAGCAGGGCTGGGGTCTGTGCTGAGCTGTTGGAGGAGTCGTGGGCTGTGATCAGCGGGTGAAAGGCATGGTTCCTCTCTGTCAAGAGCCCAACCAAATCCCCACCTTAAGCTATTCTCATCCTGAACATGTGAACAGGATGTTAAACCATTTTTTTTTGTTTCTCTGTTCCTCCACCACATAACAGTTACTGTGTGAGGCTATGAACTTGAGCGTTTAGCTTCCCTTGTCTGGAATAGCAGGTCTACCTAAATGAAGAGTCCCTTTTCTGTAGTTTATTTTAGAGATGGCACACCTGTTCGGAGGACTTGTATTTTGTGGTGATAAAAACATTGCGGAGCAACAGCCTCCGGCCACCAGCATCGTCTTTTGATGTTTAAAAATTTGGTTCGTGAAAGAGGTTATTTTGGACAAAAGCATGTTTTGCTTTTAGTGTACATGAAAAACAGAGTCATCGTGGTGGCGAGAGACTGGTGGGGAACTTTCACAGAGCTGCCAACATTGTTAATAAGCAATTTTATTGTCTGAAACGTCCAGTATCCTACACAGTCTGTACAAAACATATACAAAATAGGTGCACCGCAGAAAACGAAAGTTTGGTGTTGCTTCCTGAGCAACTTTTAATATATTACTATTCATGTCATAGGTGTGCACAAAGTTCTGCTATGGAGGCTAAAGAGCTTATTGCTTTCCTAGAGTTTGAAGAGTTGCTTTACAAGAGTGGCTAATGAAGCACAACTTCTTTCCCATCTTCCACTCTTGCCAAAATATTAGTGCTTATAAAATGAAGCGTAGGTTAGGTTTTCACTTTGCTGTAAGCAGAAAGGAGAAAGCTTAATTTTCCCTTATAAATCACTTCCTAATTATCTAGCAATGTTTTTTTCCTATATAATGAATTTAATTATAAGCTCTAGGCATCGAGTTAAACTGTTTGGAATTATCAGAAATGAAAGTCATTGAAATTCAGTCTTGGGCTGCTGTACTCAAGGCTTGTCTCAGATCACTGCTAAGGACTTAGATTGTTCTTTCTTACAGTATAATGTGATTTAACACCGAGATCACTGCTAAGGACTTAGATTGTTCTTTCTTACAGTATAATGTGATTTAACACCGAGAGTTAAGATACTGATGAGTATCCCCTCTGTCTTCTACAGTCTTTATCTGCAGACTGACTGTTGTACAGTAGTAGCTTTTGGTCATATTCACCCAAAGCCCAGTGTTTAGCTCTTTTATAATTTTCTGTGTATTTCTTTTCACTGTCTCTTTTTCTGTTGGAATATTTTTGCAGATAAAATGAAGCATTTAAGTTGCCTCTTCACAGAATCACAGAATGGTTTGGGTTGGAAGGGACCTTAGAGGTCATCTGGTTCCCACCAGAGCAGGTTGCCCAAAGCCCCATCCAGCCTGTCCTTGAACACCTCCAGGGATGGGGCATCCACCACTCTGGGCAGCCTGTTCCACTGCCTCACCACCCTCTGAGTGAAGAGTTTCCTCCTTATATCTAATCTAAATCACCCCTCTTTTAGTTTAAAGCCATTACTCCTTGTCCTATCATTACATCCCCTGACAAAGAGTCCATCACCAGCTTTCCTGTAGGCTCCCTTTAGGTACTGGCAGGCTGTTGTAAGGCCTCCCCAGAACCTTCTCTTCTCCAGGCTGAACAACCCCAGCACCCTCAGCCTTTCCTTCGTGGGAGAGGTGCTCCAGCCCCTTGATCATCTTCGTGGCCCTCCTCTGGACTTACTCTAATACCTCCATGTCCTTCTTGTGCTGGGGGCCCTGGAGCTGAAGGCACCATTCAGGTGGGGTCTCGGGAGAGCAGAGCAGAGGGGGAGAATCACCTCCCTCACCCTGCTGGCCGTGGTTCTTTTGATACAGCCCAGGATACGGTTTGCTTTCTGGGCTGCAAGTGCACATTGCTGGCTTGTCAACCAACACCCACTAAAGAAGTCTATCTTTAGTCCCCAGGTGTGCATTCTCTTGATGTTTCACTTTGTCCTGTTCACCTTAAGCCCTGCACTCTCACAGCTGGCTTGGATGGAGTCCATCCCTGGGCCCACATTTTTCAGAACAGAAAGATAGTGATGCATCTTAAATTCTGCTTCATTTTGTATTTTGAACATTTTATCTCTTTTTTGCTGCTGCTCTTTACGGTGCAATAATCTGTCAGTTCATGCTATAGTAATTGTATTTAAGACATCTCTACAAGCTAGCTCTGCATGACATTAACATATTTTGTGTGACCTTTTGTTATTTAAGTTTTGTGTTTTTTTTTTTTTTTTTTTTTTTTTGCCTGCAGTTCTTGCACTTTCCCCTAGAATCTTTCTCACTTGTAAAATGCAGTGTGTACAGTGCATTTCATTTTGGCCTTATTTGAATAGTGTTCTCTAATTTTGCTTTAAAAATAGGGTCATCTTTCTCTTTACAGGAAAGAAAATCATTGTGCTGGAATTCCCTGCTGGATTCTGCAGGTGCCTGAACTTTTTCTGTTGTGAACTTGTAGAGAATGGCTTGGCAGCTGTTGGATGTTGCAGACAGTTTTTCCTTTGAGTAATCTTTTTAAAGTTCTTAGAAAGAATTGGTGATAAGATCACAGCAAGCTTTACCACGACTGTCTTTCCCCTTGCTTGGTTGGTTTTTCTCACCTGAAAGCAAACAAGACATGAGGGATTGCATCCTGGAGCAGGGTCTTCTGATGAAGCAGTATGAAAGTGCTGCCAGCATCAAAAGCAAGAAATCTACATGTAGAATTGCTTTTTTTCCGGTTAATCCAGGATTCAGTCATCCTTCCAGCAGCCCTTGTTAGGCTGTTGACTTGGTGCCCCATATCAAATGCTGGTTCTTGGCAGCAGAGCACAAAGCCAGTGTAGGGTCATGCACAGGTACATCCTAAAGCTCTTCAGTCCCCCCCAGGGCTTTCAGCTTCTGTAACAGAAATGCTGCCAGCTGGCTGCCCGCTGGGCTTATTAGCAAATCTGTAAATGAAGTGCTGCCAGGTGCCCGTGTTGTACAGGAAGGGAAAGGAGGGAGTGATGAGAATGAGGCGCTTGTAAGAAGTCTCCTGCCTCTTCTTCCTCTGCCCCTTTACTAGTACATGTCGTCTTCACTTCTGACACTGCTCGTCGTTGCTGGGCAGGAACAAAAATCCATCTCGTCTTCCACAGATGAATTTTAACTCCTTTGTCCCATGGAAAAGAGAGTAAAATCTGAATGCTTCAAAGGCAGTTGCTTTTCTGAGTGATGAGTACCATATTCTTGCACCGTTTTGAAGGCAGGGGGTTTAACAGAACCTAGGTCTGTGTTTCATGAGTCAATCATTTCATCAAGGAAATTTAAAAATTCTTTGATGCAGAAATCATGCCAGGAAAGCATTTGTAGAATTTGTTAGCTGCAGGGTTTTGTCCTGAGCGGCACGCTGCCGTGGCCTGACGGGGGTACCCTAAATATTTTTCCTTCTCTTCTCCATGTTACTTTTCCCACCATTCTGAGAACTTCTTTGGCACCTTCTTTTATTTAAAGCCAGCAGTCATTTGTGCTTGCCTGACTCTTTTTGATAGCACAACTGTGTGTAAGGAATGGTGCTGCGGGGCTGGATACTTAGTGTCTTAAAATGAAGGCACCAACTATCAGTGCAGCTGCAGCCTTGATGATTAACTCGTGTCTTCCAGGGGTGCAGCAGGAGAATGCAAAAGTTTCTTCTGCGGAAAGAGTGACTTCTCATAGCGTGGCTGGCTGTGTGAAGAAATGGCAGCAAGATAAGCTGTGGGCTGGGTTTACGGTGTCAATGTGCATTGACAAAAAGTACAGAAAATTTCTCTTTTTGAGGACTGTAGCTAATGCAGTGTATTGCATGTATTTTTCTGCATCTTGTGTTCCACTGTGGAATTTCCCATCTCCCCTGGCAATCCATGCTCAATGGAAATCAGAGAAGCACTCAAATAAATAACGTGCAGCAACTTGCCTAACGTTGACTTGGTTGTGTAGGTGTTTTTTTCAATGGGATTTGGTTTCCTGAGCACAAGTAGTCCTCCAAAAGGTATTGTTTACCCATCTGAACATGGGCTGTAGCTACACAGCTTAGCAGGGCATCCTGGTTTTGGTTTTGTGTGCTCTGTTATCCCGGTACTCATCAGCATGGCATGGTGTAGTGTTATCTTTGTGATCATCAACCTCGCTTTCACGATCTTCCCCTAATTTCTCAGCTTTTTATTGGATTACTGCATCTAGTTACTGTGTGGACTCTAGATAATCTCTTTATAGCTATCCCTGTTTGCTGGATAACTTGCATGGTGCTCTCTTGCTTAGCACAGTGTTTCAGGTCTTTATGGGGAAGATAGTAAGTCTTGTAAATCAAACTAATAAATGCAAAGAAAATAATTAAGAGTTAGAGGTGTCCTCTGCTTTCTGTTTCGCTCTTGAGTTGTCTGCCAGGCTCAGAAAGGGTCAGTAACACTGCCGTGGGGTGCTGGAGGAAATGAAGGTTCACCTGGCTCCACTTGCAACTCTTTTTATTGCTATTTTAATGCTTTTTTATGTTTATATGTGCAATTACATGATCAGGGTATTTAAAAAAAAATGTTGAAGCTCACTCTGCTGAAGCCATGCAGTATCCTTGAACTCTGCAGCTGGTGCTGGGTGCTCATCATGGTCATGCAAGACGGGGCTTCTCTGTCCTTTGGACTTTGTTGGCTCTGCTGCTAGAAAATAACTTCCCAGTGTATCGCTGATAGAGCTCAGTGCCAGTGCATGTGTGTGGTGGGGCTCCAGTGTTTTCATCAAGAAGGCTCATTACAAACAGCTTCAGGGACCAGGCCTTTATCTTCTCCTGTGGGTGTCAAATGTTGGCTCGAGTGATAAGCACAGTCTGAAGTTAGAGAAGTTACTTCATTAATGGAGGAATTTTGCAGTCCTTGCTGCAGGTGGCACTTGAATGAGAAGAAGGAGACCCAAAATGAAAGCTGTGGTCCTTATGGCCCTTTGGACTTAGCTCGTGGCTCCTCCTTTCTGTCAGCTCTCTTTAGCTTCCCAGGCTGCTTGTTGCTGCCTTGCAACAAATCAACTACAGCTAGCAATATTTTTGCAATTGCAATACCAACAAAGCTTTTGAAAAAGAGATAATTCCCCATTAAAACAGTAGCTGATTACCAAGTACTTCCATATGGCTGGGTAAGGAGGGGTTTGGAGCAAAGCTGTATAGGAAATGCTGTGTGTCGGCTTCACTTCCAAAACAGTCAGTCTCCTACTCTTCTGCTTTGTGTGTGTATGTGTGTTTCCATCCAGTGCAGTTTGCTACAGTTTTATCGCCTCTTCTGCTTGATTTCTTTCCCATTTTAAAAAAATCAGTTCTGAACAGCCCAGAGGGAGTTGCTGGTGTCCTTGCACATTTTGTAGTTCTGTGCTATTCTTAACAACAGTTGAATAAACCTGCGTGCTTTGCCTTTTTTTTTTTTTTTTTTTTTTCTCCCCTTTGATTTCTGTAAATACTTTTGCAATGTGCACTTTACGACTCCAACACCACAACGTTATAAGCTGGCAGCTGTGATGAGCAGTTCTGTGGTTCCTGGATAATAGGCGCAGCAGCCGGGCAAAGGATACCATGTCGAATGCTCGATTCCTGGAAAATGCATGCTGCTGCAAAAAGCATTTTATCGTACCGCTGATGGGTACTAGCTTTTCTGCTGCTAATGGGGACTTTGCAGTACAGGGAGACTATTATTTCTAGCTGGATGCATTCTTCTAGGATTGAGAGGTGATGGTGTACCCCTTTTCCACCTACTCTCAGCACTTGCGTGCTTTTATTTGAATGTTTCCAGTTTGTTTTTCCCACTTGGCCATCGTCCTCAGTGCTCTCCCTTAGGCTAAAGTTGTCCCACAGCACAAATTGTTGACCACAAAGGGATGAAATGCATGTGAACGTCCTAATCTTAGGACATTCACATCCTAATTTGAGCTTGTTTAGATCTGCTGAAAATGTGAATTGAACTGCAAGGATCGATGATTTGTGTTTATCATCTATGTGATGATTAGATTCTGGTTTAATGAGGTATGGGGTATCATGCACAATTAATTATTCTATTTTGCAGAATTCTGAATTCTTTCTTGTATTCGTTTCTGTTCTGTAAAATGCTTCAATTACCATAGTTGTGCTTCAGTATGAAGACAGTCACGGCTGAAGGATTTGGCAAGGAGTGGGAGGGATGACAGGAAAAGGTAGTGGCATGAAATCACACCCTAATTAACTGGGCAAAGCTTTCCCTTACTCCCTTTGTTTTCAAAGTTTTTGAAATACTGTTGAGGTTAAACTGCTTGAGACTGGCTTCTCCCCTTTGTCCTGCCTTTTTTTTTTCTCCACACTTCCCTGAGTTTTGTACACATAATTTATTTCTAAGCTTCCTTACGCTTGTGCTGATGGTGAGCATGAAAGCTCAGCACTGTTGAGTCCTGGTGAGTCAGCAGCAGCTGGGATGATTTGCCACTGCTGCAAGGTGGGCTGAAAATCTGCATTGCTTTGCTAGAGGTACAGTTGCAAAATAAAATTTTAAATTGGTTCATTTCATTTCACAAAAAAAAAAATACATAAACTGCAAAATCTACAGCACTCGTACTTCATATGGTTTCAGATAAAATAAATGGACTTGAACTCTCAGATCAATATGGACTGTGGCTTCTTCTAAAATTCCTTTCACTGCCGACATCAAGCATGCTCAAGTCCTGTTCATAAAAGGCAGAAAAAGGAATCTGGGACTGGTGGCAAGCTGGAAGACAAAATATGTGTGAAAGTGAAAGATTTGGGAATGTGAAGGAGAATCTGTATAGCTTTGGTAAAGGAAACAGTAATAGCTGGCAAGTTTAGTTACTGGTGCTGCCTTCCCAGTGTCAAGCAGCTGAGCACTTTGCAAACAGCAGTGTGATGGTTGTGTTTTGGGGTGAGGGACTGGTTGTATTTTCTGAGGAGGGAAGAGAGGAATCATCTCCACAGTGGTAAGGATTGGGAAACATCAGTTTAACTAGAAAACGTCATTCACCATTTTCAAAATCAAGTACCTAAAATTAGGCTCCTAAGTCTTAATTTAAGAACTGGGAAAATGGCCGATTTCCAAGAATGCTGAGCAGCCAGGCCTGACGACGCGTTGTGCTGAGAAGTCAGGAAAATTATTTAGTTGCCTATTTGGGGATTTTTTTGGAACTCGACTTCAGGCACTTACATTTGATAAATGGGATCTGTTATTTTGGGGAATACTGGAGCAGCAGGATGAAAGCTGAAGCCTCTTGCTTAAAGGGAACAGGCCCCTAACGTGTTGAGCATTCAGCCCAAGATGTTTTGTTGTTGCAGCTTGGTTTGTTTAAAAAAAAAAAAGGTGGTGTGCAGCAGAGGGTGAAGACCTTCAGGCTTCTGTGACTGGTCTTTGGACCTGGAAACTGAAGTTACTCCAAGGAAAAAGTCAACATGAAGATGGACCAAGAATTCTTAGATCAGTTTTTGGCATAAACCCACCAGAATGTGTTTTCTGTTGAAAGCATAGGAGAGAATTTCCTTTGAAGGGAAGAAGCTGGTAAAATACTGCAGTATTTAGTAGCTCTTCAGTCAGGGAGTCGTGATGTGCGTAAAAGAGCAGGTTCTCAGTATTCGTAGGCAGTACAAAAAACACTGATAAACAAATAAAATTCAACAAGAAAATCACAGCTGAGCATAGCCTTTGGCCTGTATTTTCAGCTGCCAAGGGTCACTCATGTTCAGACTGAGCAGCTCAGTATCATTCAGATTTTCCGCCTGCACTGTATTGAGGATATATGTGGACACACTAAGAAGAGACTGAGCATGCAAAACATTCTGTAGATGTCCAAAAACCCTACTTAGATCAAGAGGAATTAAAAAGAAAAAAAGTATTTTTATGACAGGCCTCAGTCTGGTTGGAGCAAGATGCAACTTTGGCCTTTGTTGTGTTTGTGTTGGAGAATTGGAAGTCCGGTAATTAAAAGGACATGGGAATAGTTTTATGAAAATCAGAGTTGCCTAGAGATGCCTAATAGCTTTAAAAATATGGAGAAGGTCAAAGATGTGATCTCTCAACGTGTTTGTTGCTTCTTTGAAACAGTGCTTGGTACTATGTGAAGGCAAAGGCCAAGTTAAAGTCATCTCTGTTCTGCATTTCATGTTCATATCTACAGTCCTCCTAGGAACAGCTTTGTACTCCACCTCCTGTTCCAGTTAAAAAGCATAGGATTATTTTTCTCATGAACTGTGTCATCCGAGTAACTTGAATGTGTCCACGCTCCACAACACCTAGTCAGTGTGAATTTACCCTCATCGATACGATGAAGCATCAAACCTCAGGAAGTCAGGGGCAAAACAAACAACTCCTGGAAAAATAACCACAGTATTTTTAGTATCTTCCGTCCAAAGCTTTCTTCCCCCAGAAGCTCTGCTTTGACATGCTCAACCCAGGCCTGTTGGTGCTGAATGCAGCTTGCCTCAGCTGTGGCAGGTGATGCCATGCAGCTAGCTGCAGCAGCCGAGACCACAGCCTCTTGGCAGCCAGCTTTAAACTTCATCTCGTTTTGAGAAATCAGTGGTTGTCTGGGCTTTTGATAGCTTTATGAAGTGTTCTTGTAATGTATCATCTGTAACAGGTACTTTACAGCCTAACAATACCGAATCTTTGCCTACAAGCATACAAGTCATAGAAGAAGTTGTGTATATATACCAAGGAAACTGAGACTTGATACTTTAAAATATTGACCTGAAGTAATGACACATCTCTTCCTATGTGAACAAATTAGCAGTGTATGTGTTTTTTCTCTGGGTGTGGAAAGGTGTTTATTATTTTGACAGGGAGGGACTTTTTTCCTTCATCTTACAACCATGCAGCTGCTTTCTCCAGGCTGACAAGGCCTTCACCCTTCCTTCTCTGCCAGCTTGTTTATTAGCAGCTCCCATTTTGGATTTCTGCTGGAGTTTTGTGGCAAAACACAAAGTGACATCTCATAGTCTTCACATGTGCTGGTTGGTGGCTTCCATCCGATGCTTTTAACCTCAGTTTAAGTTCTAAGTAACAAGATGAGAGGAAATGGCCTGAAATTGCACTAGGGGAGGTTTAGGTCAGGTATTAGGAGAAATTTCTTTGCTGAAAGGGTTGTTAGGCACTGGAACAGGCTGCCCAGGGAAGTGGCTGAGTCACCATCCCTGGAGGTCTTCAAGAAATGCGTAGAGGTAGAGCTTAGTGACATGGTGTAGTGGTGGACTTGTCAGTACCTTGTCAGGTTAAAGGTTGGACCAGATGATCTTAGAGATCTTTTCCAACCTGAATTATTCTGTGATTCTAAGTTTTCACAGTCCTCTGAACTTTTGGTAGGTTTTAGGGTGTCACCTGTGAGTGGGTAGATGTCTGAGCCCTGAATTCTTACCAGTCCTCTGGTAATTTTCTGACATTTAGTATATTTTAATACTTCTGAAGATTTTCACAGTAACTTGAAATTTCCTGTAGTACTATCCTGCAGGTTTGACTGAATAAAAATATACACACAATTGGCTCAACTTTGGCACAGTGTTGGTGAGCAGAGATCTTGAGGGTGTTTGTGTTCTAAACCTGAGCAGAAATGGATCTGGGCACATCACAGACTTCTTTTTCCTAGTGGCCTTAATGGATTTTTTGATGAATTTTGAACTGCTCACTTACAGTCATAAAAATGATAGGGCAAGAGAAAATAGGAGCTGGTTTCATGCTACTGAACATAACTGATAAAGTCAGGTAATTAGGATGGAACCTTTCTTATCTTCACTTAGGATGACCTTGTTGGGGCTTACTTAGGTGCACTTCCATGATCTTGGTGTGTACTGGGAGAGCATTAAAAGCACAATCCTTTCCGAGTGTAATGGAGTGTCTGGTAGCAGAGAGCATGGTTCATTTCCTGTCCACTGTAGGTTGGGAAGAATAATGTATACAAAGGTTTTAAAAAGCAATGTAACATAATTGGGTGATATTTTTTTCTTTTTCTCGCTTTAGGTACCAAATTGTGTGCCTTGCTGTGGGATGATTTCTGGGTAAAGGAGCATTGCTAGTTATCTGTTTGTGTATGTGACAAGCTGCAGGATTTGTTTATTTTCAGTGTTAGGAAATGTGCCGGTTACAGTGTTTCAAATACCAACTGGTTCAATTTTTCTGGAAGTTGATGTTCCTCTGAATTGGGAAACTATTCCAGTTGAAAAAAAGAGCCCTTGTAGTTGCTGCAGTTGAAGCAGTGTTTAATGTTGTGCAGTTATTGGCAGGAGACTTGATGCATTTTCGCATGACCCCCTCTGGAACAAAAGCAGATTGTTTCACTCTGTTTGTGCATTATACAAATGAGTTCCTTTTGAAATAAATTCTTTTTCTGCAAATTCTGGAAATTGACACCAGGAGTAGTTCTTCCCTTCACTGCTCCTTTAACAGTCTGCTATATGCTAACAGTGCAACAAAAAGCTACTTGGGGTAGCAGCTCTCTGAGGCGAGACCTCTGCAGAAAGCCTCCTGTTGGGGAATGAATGTTTCTTCCAGTTTTATGAAAAGGGCTGGCCATGGAGTTTCATTTCTTGCCTTCTTTGCTATAGCGAGGCATGCTTTGTTTCTACTTTCTTAGTTGTTTCATTTTCATATCTGAGTTTTTATAGGGTCCAGCAAACAAGAATAAATAACATGCCAGTAAAGAACCGAGCTGAGTTGGTATAACAAATTGTTGTTTTTCAATCAAACTCTACCAGCTGAAGTCTGTCTTCAAAGCTGAAGCTAGAAGCAGGTTATGTTTTATTGGATGAATATGTAACTAAATTGTTACTGGATCAAAGGAACAACTGACAAATTGAGTAAGTGAGGATTTCAAACAATAAAATAACTTATCAGCTGAGGAGTGCTTTTCCTGGGGATATTTAATAGCTAACCAATTAAAAAAAAAAAAAAAAGGAAGAAGAAAAGAAAGAGAAAAAGAAAGAAGCACACTCTGGATACTTTTATTTCTTTTCTTTGGAATTTAGATACTTATTTCTAAAAGTCTTCCTGATTGTGTTTGTGATAGCATAGAATAGCCTTCTTAAACGCCTCTATTTCTAGGATAACAGCATAGCAGGGGCATTCATAATTCATGTCATAATTGGTGCTGTAAGGCAATCCAAAAAATGTACATTCTTGTGAAGTGTGTACTTATTTGGACTGGACTTCTTCAGGATTCTTAGTTGGAAAATGCAGCTGCTATGAGTCGGGATTACAAAAGTCTTTTAAGGCTCCTGATTATTTTAAGCGAGCTCTTTTTTTTTTTTCAGGTGATGAAATTTCAGGGAAGTTTCTGTGTGTTTGTGTAGTCCAAACCAGTAAAAAATACTTTGTGCACACAGATTAGAAAATGATCTTCTGTGTGTGTCCCTGAGACTGCAGTGGGGAAAGATGGGCTTGGGTTGCAGCCAGAAATCCTCTAGGAGCATGGGAGCCTTGAGGTTGCAATGGGGTAGGAGGGACATGAGGTTTATATAGAACAACAAGTGATGTAAATGAATCTTTTACCACTAACCCCCCAAAAAGATGAACTTCTTTGTTGTTGGCAGTAAGGCATAAGCTTGCATAATCATCGCAGTTTTCACTGTGGGTATGTTGACAGCTTATGTGTTGCTTACGTTATTTCCATGTGACTAAAAATTGCTGTTAATATGAGTACTTAAGGGAAGAGAAACACCAAGAAGAGAAAATTATCCTAGTGAAAATGGGCAAAATTATTTTTGTGAAAGCTCAGTGCATCTGTAATAATTAGAAGATATTGGAAGGAATTCTCGATAGGAAAGACGAAATTGGAAGGAGTTTTTTTTATATAAAATAGGAATTTTCTTCCCATTCTCACAAGAACAATTTCAGAACAATTTCTTGTATTTCTTTCCTGCTTTAACCGTAGGGAAGCACAGCAGACCTGCATACTGCAGTGTACCAGGTTTTCCTGATAAATAATGGCTGTGTAAGGAGATGACAGATGACACAATCACTTTTTTGTACTGGTATCTGATGGGTTTTATTTCACAATGTTTTGCCAGTAAGGAAGTTGTGGAACTGGAGATGTTCATGCTGTGAATTGCAATATTTTCCTCCCTTGCCTCTGCAACCCTCTATGTCATTCATTCCAGAGTTGTTCATCTGTTAGTTTTGTGGGCTGTTAATCATAGCTGTAATCAGTCACCTATTCATAAAAGTGATAGCAGAGCCACTTTTTACATTTTTCTTTCCCTTCTTTCTCCCCAGCTAGTGTTGCCAGCTATTTGGGGTTCTTTGTTAAAATAGCTTCATAGTATTTATTTGGGAATTTCGATGTTGCTGCTTTTCTTAAGGTCCAAGCCTCATCCTCCTCTTTGCAGAGGGACCTTGCAAGATGTCATCCTGTATTTGCACTCTTAAATACAGAACTAGAGGGAACTTCAGGTTAATCTGAACATACTATTTAAAACCATTTTTATTCTATATCCATAATTAAATACTTCAGTGAAAAATGCAGCTTTTTACACCAGTGGCTCTCTGACACTAGAGAAAGTTTTCTGTACTTGATACATGCTAGTAATGTCCGGTACCTGTCTGCAATTTTTGTATGTTAGTATTTTCTCTGTTGACCTTTATAGTTGATACTCAGATGACTGAAGTGTTTCCATGAGCTGAAGAACTAACTTTCTCTTCATCTTTCCATTTCAACAGATTATAGAATGGAACGTCTGGATAAAACAATCAATAGCTACCTTGACGTGTGGCTTGGACCCAGAGGTGAGCTTTTTCAAAAACTAAAACAGTAGGGCTGATATGACAGTGTAGACACCAGAGCATAGGAAAGCACATTTCTAGCATCCTCATTTTGACAGGTGACCACTTTTCTTAGTATCGGCAGAACATCAAAGTGTGTGATCCTGTAATAAATGAAAAATGTCTTCTCAATGCTTGCAGTTTTCTGACCTGAAGAGCTGCCAGCTGTTCAGCTACTTGTTCAGCAATGCTGTTCTTTTTACTACCAGTTAAGTGCCGGTGTTGTTAGCCTCGGTGACCTACTTATCTCACTCAGATCTTTGCACTTTTTTTCTTAGAAGTTAATAATAGATTGTATTGGGAAGAAAAAAACACTTGTTTGAATTTGCATTTTGAAATAAAAATACTCTTGCCCTTTTAATTAAAGCTGCTCATCAAGTTTTCACTGACAAAAATTTTTAGAAAACTGCTTCTTTGAAAACCTCTTTAAACAATCTGTGGATTTGGTGGATTTTTCACTTGGAAAAGGTTCAGGGATGGAGAGCAGAAATCCTGGTCAGTGTGAAGAAGGGAGAGGCAGTGGGACCAGAGCAGGAGATGCCCTTTGTGGTGTGGGGGCTTTCATCCAGGACTCAGATGATCCTGTAGGCGGTGTGCATAGCTGACCCCTGCAATGTCGCTCAGTGGCTTGTGCTTTCTTTTTCTGGCTGTTTCAGTAGCATCTTTCTTACTGCTTCTTACCCTCTATCTCTGTCCAAGTGAAACTCCTGCAGTGATGCCTCTTCCTTGGGGGCCAAAATCTACCAGGGACTTTCTGTTCTGCTGTGGAACAAGCCTCCAGACCTTCAAAGTGTGTCTTCTGTTTGCTTTGAGTTGCTCCATGCCCTCTTTGCACTCATCTTCATGCTGAACCTGTTCAAATGATGTGATAAAACTTACTGTCTGTGCTTGCATGTGGTCTGTATTTGCCATGTCTTGAAAATGAAGGCAGCAAATGCAAACAATTCCCAGGCTTTCTTAACTGTTTCCCAACCTACATTTTAAGGCCTCATTTCTTACAGTCAAGATCCACATTTTGACTCCTCTAAAATGAAGCCATTATTGGTTTATGGTTTGGTAAGCACGGTTTCTGTCCTTTGGGCAGGAATCAGGTGAAGGGAGTGAAATGCCATGCTGTTACTGGGCTTGGACCATGCACTTGTAGGTCAACAGTGACCGTGTAGAAAAGTGTCTTGTGCTTCCCTCAAGCAGTCCTCTAAAGTGCTTTATGTTCTGAGCAGTTTACATGCTTTTTCTGAAGAGTCGACATTTTGCCAGCTGGTCTGGTTGGTCAGACTGGACTGACTGTTTTGTGATTTCATTGTTAACACAAGGACTCCAAAATTTAAGTGTCCCGAGTAGCACATGCAGATATCTATTGGGGTTACTAGTGGTACAATGTAGACTAGAAAAAAATGATCAGGAGCATCCACTGATACTTTTAAAGGTGTGCATTTCACTCCTAGCTTTGCTTGCTCTATGGAAATAAGAAGTGTACTATTTGGAAAGGTTGATTTGGGAAAATAAGGGGGAAAAGATCACTGACGCCTTTTTTATAATTTAAATTCATCTTTGGTATTCAGGATGAATGACATTGTGGAACAGTAGTGAGTATTTTGTAATATTTAGGTAATAATTTAGGAATACCTTTGTTTCAGGAAGAGGATTATTTCTGTTTCTTTTAACAACTGTCTAACAAATCTTCTTGTTTGTGCAAGTTTTTCATAATTAGCAACATGGCCCTTAATAGAAAGGACTTGCTGTTCTTCCTTCATCTCTGATAATTCTGGCACTAGAAGCATTCTTGGGTAGAGCTATTTCTGGGCACAAAAAATTCTTTCACTTATGAAAACCTAAGTGTTTGTAACTTTGTTTGTTTGTTTCAGACCCCAGAGTAAAAGGATGGCTTCTTCTGGAGAATTATACGCCTACCTTTATCTTCTCAGTCTTGTACTTACTAATCGTATGGCTAGGACCAAAGTACATGCGGAACAAACAACCATTTTCATGCAGGGGTATTCTAGTGGTCTACAACCTTGGACTCACGCTGCTTTCTCTGTATATGTTTTATGAGGTAGGAGAAAGGGTTTGGGCTGGGGTTATTCTGCATTGTCTGGTTTAATTATATTGGCGTGTGGTGAAAATGATCTATGGGGATATTCCTTGTAAATCTGGGAAAACATCTGAAAAATTTTGCAACCATTCTTCAGTGTCCCTTCTCAGAGGAGAAAACTACTGCTTGCCTAAAAGACAGGCTTAGCTTGATTGCTTTGGTGGGTTGTGCAAAGTACTCAGTAGCAAAACTATGTCTTGTTTTGGAGTACAAAATGTGTTTTATTTCAATGTGTTTAATCATGCATGTACTCTTTGCATCTATTTCTGTAAGCTGGGAATAGCTTCTCTTGTGTCATCTTATTTTTTGTTGAAACAATTACATCTAGGCAATTCTGATTTATCTGTTTTTGAAAGTTAAAATCTGAACATATAAATGTATTTCAAACTAATTTGGACTTTCTGTGGATTTAATTTCTTTCTTAACAAAACAGAAATTTAGGCATTGTAAAGTTTTCTGCTTTCATAGAGCAGTTTAGCTGCTTTTAATCAGCATGGCATGTTTTTGATTAATGCAAAACTGAAAACCTATGGCAATGTAAATAAGAATGTAGTCAGTAAACTATGGAGCATGTGGTTTTAATGCACAGAATACTCTGGCTCGCTTTTAACCAAAAGCATTTCTCCTTTCTGCAAGGAGGCATTTTGTTTCCAACATGAGACTACAAACATGAATTAAAACTACTAATTTCTTTTTGTGGAGGAGGGGGACATTTGCTTAGAAGTACATGAAAGCTGTAATTCTTGAAGTTTGTAGTTTATAGTGTTTACAAAGTGAGTTTAGATAGGAAGTGATTTAAATTTCAAGTTCTTTCTCTTGTGTAGTGAAGTGTTTATTCAGAAATCATTGTGTTGAGTTGGATTATTGAGAATTTTGACACTTGATTCTTTAGGATGAGCATTTTGAGATTCAGTAGGTACTTAGAACAACTTGCATTCTTGATTTGCTTACATTTATAATCTTCCTGTCAGGATATTCTAAATACAAATGTGTGAGGAGTGCATCCAGAATTTGCATATTGATCTCTTTAATATGTTAAAATGTAGCACTGCTGTGGACTTGCATACTACATCTGCATTATTATTTTTATGATGAGATTATTTATAATTACACAATAATTTGAGATTAAAGTAATAAAGATATTATATTGGAGGTTTACAAGTGAAAACTTTTCTTCAGTTGTACTAAGTACAGATAAAATTCTCATACTAACCAATCTTGTTTTCTTGAATACTTGGAATAATACTCATAATTTCCAAGTGAAAGTTATTGTAATATTCTGCTATGTTAAAAAAATGATACATTTAAACAATAGAAAAGATTTGAACTGACTTTTCTTGCTAACAGTGAATAGATTACCAAGAAAGGATTGATTATCATGTGTTAGAGAAGTCCTCATACTTGTAACCAGCTGAATAGCCTGTATATTACCTCATTCATTCACAATTAAAATAAAGTGAAATATTAAGGTTTCTGCTTTCTATGAAGTGAAACACTTTATATCATAGTGAATGACGTTACTCTTAACATAATATTATGGGATTGTTCGTTGGTATTACTGGAAATATACTTTATAAATGGGAACACATGAAACTGCAGTGTTACGAAGACTGTTAAACTCATGATAGTTACAACAAAATGCTTTTGAGAACATCTTACAAACACGTTTGCTTTTCTGTAGCCAAAGTTGTGTTAGAAGACCACTGTCTTCTGCTGTGAACGTGCCATGCTGCATCTCTGCTGATGCAGCAACATTGTGCTGGCCTTGAGGGCAAGCAATGGTCTGCAGCAGGGACTGACCCCATGAAAATGCTGCTGAGCAGACAGCCTTACTGACATAACACCATGCTGCTTGATGTTGCAGGATGAGAGCTGAAGGGCCAGGTGATAGGGAAAAAATCAGCTTCCTGAACCTCCAGGTATGTTTTCTAGCTGCAGTGCCGCTGCAATTACCCATGTCAGTGCAAAGCAGGTGGTAGCCTCACTAACATCACATCAGGCACTGAAATTTCCCTTTGAAGGATTAGTGATTAATCAGTAGCAGCACTTCATGGTACATGTGCTCTCTTTCAAGCTAAAATGCTGAAGCATTCAAAAAGAGATGAGGGTGAGATAATACCTTATAGTGCTTATGTTACTCCCTGCTCCCTTCCTTGTCGCTTTGTATTTCAACTGAATTAAACTGTTTCCAGTCCTTGTTTGAGGAAATACTGCATAAAACAACACCACATAGGAACTTGTTCAGTATCTTGTCTGAAAATAAGCTGTTTTAATAACTTGTGTACAATATACCTCAAATCCTGCTTGGGAGTTTTTCCTGAGTTGCAGCTGTCAGGTTGTCAGCTCGTGAATCATAGCATCACAGCTCAGTTTAAATGCTTTATGAACAAAGCATGGTATTAAGTGAGGCATGCTCCCAGCTAGGATGAGAAAGATGGCCTACTTGGTTTTCTGACCTTTATGTCTGAATGTTTGTATGCAGTAACGTAAAAAAGAAATTGTGGGGTTTGCATAATTCCAGCTACTGTGTTCTTGCACCACATGGTCTGCTGATAATGTTGTATAATCTTATTTTAAAGTAACTAAAAGTCTTATATCTCTTATTTGGGATATCTAGATAGTATTTCACTTACATCATTACTGTAAATTATTTGTTCACGCATTTAATAACTACACAAAGGTGGAGTGCGTTCTGGTACAAGTAAAAGAGAGCAGTGGGCTGCTTGTCCCAGATGATTTAAAAGGCAAGACAGGTGTCAGGGAGTGGGAGAGGTTCCTCTTGGCTGACATGCCAGTGTAGCAGAGAGCAGCAGCATCATTCTGTGCTGTAAGAGGAGGGCATGCTCATTAGGGGGAATCGTTAAGGGGAAATAACAGGGTATTGCATGTAAATTTACAATGCCTAGTGACTGAGAGAGGCCATTTGGACTCTGTTAGTCCTCATTAACTGATAGAACATCAAGTTTATAATCTGAAGCAGTCATTAACAGGTGTGCTGCTTGAACACCAAAGGTGAGAGCACAAAGGGCAAGGGGAGCAGGGGAGCCTGGGCTGTGCACACCAAGGGACGCCGGCCCTGCACTCACCTCTGTGGAAGGTTCCTGTGAGCTGTGTGTGCCCAAAGGACCCACAAGTGTGTCTCATGCCCCTGGCAGGGTCAGGCCAAGGTACGGCTGGCTTTGGACTTTGGTGGGAGCAGCATTCCTCCCGTGGGCAGGGGCGGCGAGGGCCGGTCCCCTGTGGGATGGCGAAGGTGAGGGGCAGGGTGTGGGCTGGCAGGAGGCCGCAGGTGGCTCGCAGCAGGTAATCACCAGGGCAGTTTTGCATCTTGGCAATCATTTCCTTTCTTTGATTAGACACGTGAACCTCTGCTCCGATCTAGCTCTGTTCGGAAGCCCTTAAAGAACCTCATCATGCTCTGACAGCGTGCTGCAGTGCTGGGTCCCTCGCCTGGCCCTCTGCAGCGAGTCTCAGACCTTGGCTGGTATCATGAGAACACCAAACCCGTCCCAGCCAGCCCTCTTACAGCCACTTCACACTGGTGTGAGCGTGCTGGTCTGTTTTGGTAGCAGATGTGATAAAAAGTGCATGGTGCAGCATTTTAAAGAATCCAGCGACAGAATCACAAAATGAAAGTAATACGAAAATGAAAGGCTGGAGAGAAGGAGGAGGTCCTGCTCAAGCAGAAAAGCAACCTTGAACTGCAGGGTTTTCCCTGCAACCAAAGAACTTCACACTGATTTTGAGTACTACTTTAACTGGATTATGAGGGAGCTGTCTTTTGTGTGCCATTTAAAAATCACGGACTCTGGTGAAAATGATTACAGTCAGCCTTTTCTAGACAGGCTAATTTCTCAAGAGGAGATGTGCCTGTGGTCAGGCATCAGCAGTGCCATTAGCAAGCCTGGGCTGCTGCCAGCCTGAAGATGAAGGTACACAGCGGAGCCATTTGGGAACTGCTGTTGGTCAGGTACCAGAGTGACCAATTGCTTTTTTGTTTTCTGAAGCCTTCCAGCACGTGCTGAAACTGTTGTGGACTTAACAAATAGCGCCATAGGGCAAAGGGGCAGCTGGCTCCCTCTGGAAAAGCACTGCCGATGCGTGTTGTGTGGTGCACAAAGCAAGCTCTGTGGGCAGCGGCACCAGCTCGTGGCAGTGGCAGCAGTTTTGACCACTGGGTTTATTCTGGAAAGGGAGGGTTCAAATTATTTTTGCAACTACACTATTTGTATGTTAAAAGTTACTACCATTTCCTGCAAATGTTGCTTTGCTTGAATCATTTAAAACTCTTTGGCTGTGAGATACTGCTACTGCTCTGAGTGTATTCCAATATGCTCTTCTGGAAACAAAGGTTTAGCTGAAGCTGCCTGTTACCCACACTGATGCATTTACCTTTCAAAGGACTGGAATCAATCCCGACACCTGATGTCAAGCTGTAGGTGGAGAACTGTCCCTTACAGGGAAAAACACTTGGGTTTCACTGTGCTAGCCTTTGCTATGGAGAAGTTCATGGAGCACAGGGATGCTACAGGACACCAACCCTGGCTGTTTGGAGTGATCACAGTGTAAACGTTGTTATTATTCCTCTATTTCTCACACTTCCTTGAGCTGTGAGAACTGTATGAAAGCATCTGTAGGCTCTTAGCAGCACTATTACAGCACAATGTGGGCTTCTGTCTGCTATTCCAGCGGGCACCCAAGGAGCTGTACGGGCTTCCCCTCGATGCCTTCAGAGCGGCTTGGTGCAGGGCTGCTCAGAGATGTAGCTGGTGCATCGCTTTTAAACTGGTTCCTTTAAACAGCAGTGGAAGGGAGAAGGCTCCATGGCTGCCTTCTCTTTGTGGCTTGAACAGAGGAATCGCTTGGGTCTGCTGCTGATGCACAAGGCTGCCCTGCTGTCACGCTGGCATGGCAATATTGATTTTTGTCCATTACATGAGGTAATTCCAGGTCTATCTGTTATGGTATAACTAGATGTCTTTTTTTTTTTTTTTCCCCTAAATAGTGGTGGTAATTCTATCTCAGAAGGTCAGAAATAATGACCTAGGCTGACTGGGTATTTTAAAAACTAACTTAGGGAGAAAATGAGCCATGAAAGAAATAACATTAGGAAAAGATAGACCATTTAAGTGATTATCTTTATTGTACCTTTTAGAATTAGTTTCCCACTCGCAGTTCTGAGCAGCGTTTAATAGCACCAGTTATTGTAGTCTACTCATCAACTGATCATTTTAAATGACTTATGGTACAGAGTTTTTCACTGTGGCTTTGCAAAGCTTCTCTTTTTTATTCTGAACGAGTGTAGATAAGGCCAAAAATGGACAAGTCTCTTGTGCAGGATATCTGCCTCTGCTTTTAAAATGTATTTTGGATACCTAAAAAAATCATTTTTCACTTGGGAGTAGTCTAAATTTGTTACTCCTCTTCTGATGCTATTCCCAAGAGGAAAAAAACATCTGTATAAACATCAAGCAAGCCCTTCTGTCTTGATTATTAATTTAATAGAAGCACTGATGGCAGCTTCAGAAAAGCCAGAGGCCAGAACCACCGAGGCATCATCCTTGGTTTTCAAAATAAATAAATAAATAGCAAGCTGTGCCCTGATCAAGGCACACTTGTTCTCATCTAGTCCTGTCTTCATAACTGTCCTTCTCCAGTCCTACCCTCACCGTCTCCTCCTCTGGGTGCTCCTCCATCTTCCCCCCTCCTTCAGAGCCCATTTCAGTCTCTTCTTTTGCAGTCTGCCTCCTCCCCACGGCCCCGTCATATGCAGAGCTCATGCACAGCACCATGCTTCATCAGCCCTGGGAAAAAGGGTGGGACGCAGGCAGCCTCCTTGGCAGCTTGATCCAGATTTCATCTTGCTTCCCCAGAGGTTTCGGCCAGCCCCTAGACAAAGGGTTCCCTGCCATCCTCTCGTGGCTAATAGCTGGTCATTACTCTTAAAAGTAATTTTGTTGTGTTTGATGTGCCAGGAAGTCAGGCAGGCAACGGCAGATACTGCGGAGGAAATCACTTGGGCAATGAAGGATGTAATGTACTTGGGATTAGTGAATTATTTAAAAAGATCCTGAAGAATCAAAATATGGCAAAGCATCAGCTGTTAGCTGTTAAGGGTGGCAAAGCTGAAGGGTTTGCTCTGTTGCACAGCTGAAAAAAATGGTAGTCAGATCCCTGTGTATAAAATTTATAATCAGAGGAGAAATATGGTTACATTTCTTTGGTCGTTCACTTCTCCATCAATGACATCATCAGCTAAAAAGGAGAGATCTTTCTTAAGAATCTGTGTAGGTTATGTCCATGCAAAACTCATGCCATGTGGGATAAGCTGGGATAAGATGGTGCCTCCTATTTTTATTCTGGTATGCTGCAGTTGGAAGAATTTCTGATACTTCACCCTCCATTATGATTCAATAAATGCCCGGAGCCTCATGTCAGAAAGAGAATGCCTTGGCACCAGATGTCTCAACAAAGCTGTCAAGGTGCGAGGTGTGGTGTTGTCACCAAAATGACACTTTGTTCTTTTATCTTCCCAGCTGGTGACAGGAGTATGGGAAGGAGGATACAATTTCTTCTGTCAGGATACACACAGTGGAGGTGAAGCTGATATGAAGGTAATGTAATCAAGACTTAGAGCTAATTACATTTCAGATTGTCTCCCTGAGTCTAAGTGGAGAGCAGAAAGGCATTGATTATGTAGTTTTTGTTCAAATTATGTGTTCTTTTCATCTCCTTCTACAATAGGGAAGGGAAATGTGTAGTTAAACATAGTAATTAACCCACAATGTACTTGGTATTTACAGTTTCAGTGAGTAGATGTATTTAAATTTTCATGCCTTTCTAGCTCAAAAACCACGGAGTTGGTCTTTGGTCTGTATCCAGCCACTGTGTCAGATCCCTTCACTGTCTGAGGGAAAACGTGGTGATGATTCCTTCTGGTCCCCATTCAGACTGTGCCTTTACAGAGGGCACTACAGGAGCACCTGTGGTTAAGTGTTGTCTTGTTTCTGCCAGGACACTACAGGTGCACAGCAATAACCTCATAAAACACTCATCCTGTTTTCACCTGTAGCTATGGGTTTATTCTGGGGTCTCTTATGGAAGAACTCAGTGCCAAAGTGTTACAGAAGATCTCAGCGGAGAGTCTTCAGTCCAGCTAGTGCAAGACAGAGTTTGAATTTTAACTACTTGGCAAAAGAGTTAAAAGCCCCCATGATGAGCCATACTTCTAAAACTTGTTTCCTCCTTTCTAGATCATACGTGTCCTCTGGTGGTACTATTTCTCCAAACTCATTGAGTTCATGGATACCTTCTTTTTCATTTTGCGGAAAAATAATCATCAGATCACCGTTCTGCATGTCTATCACCATGCAACGATGCTGAATATTTGGTGGTTTGTTATGAACTGGGTGCCTTGTGGTCACTGTAAGTACTTTACTATGGTGGGGAATGTTTGCAGCAAAGGCCTTGTGTTGGTATTCTTTTGGTCAAATCCAACTTCTCTGGTACCTTCAGCTGCAGGATTTGTTCTTTCCCATACTAACCTGCTTTGCTGAGTTGGAGTTAGTGCTTGCAGATAGTAAGATGCCTGCAGAGCATCTAGAAAATACATAGCTATGTCATTTGAAGATTTTGTTTGGCAGTGTGGCGTTTATCTGCTGCAGTAGTCCAGGTCTGACACCTGTCAGCCTTGGTTTCTCATTCTTGTGGTGGTTGGAGACCCTCAAATGAAACAATACCTCTTTCCAAGTCAGGACCAGAAGTTTGTTTCAGCTGCAAGATGTCTAATAGTAACCCCTGCCCTCGAATCTGTCAGGTTCACTTGAGATGTTACTTTCTTAAATTAATTTCATTATACCAGTAGCTATAAATTATTATTTCAATTAAAATCTTGTGCCCTGAGCAGTAATGAATATGACCAAATGCTTCTTAAATGGAAGATATCCATGTCTTTCTTGTCTAAATCCGGCTAAACTCTGGCAATCTTGCTTTGATTCTTTAATGCATTAGCGTGGTTGAGCTGTGGTTCAGATGCGTAGCTTACGGGTACTGGCTTTGTCAAACACTCATCCAAGAGAAAACTTTGCAAATCCATTGGATGTGAACTAGCAGCGGTGCAGACCAACAAGCTGAATTGCTCAGGAGTCTGCTTTCTGAGCCAAACAACATAGAAACTCATATTTGTTTTGTGTTGTTAGCACAACAGTGAATAATGTTGAACCTATGAAAAATGTGGATGTGGAACCACGTTTTCCTCTAAAGAAGTTGATCCCTGTTTATAGAACAGTCAAAAGTGCAAGTACTTAGAGTCTATCTTGAGTTTCTGTGGTCTTGAAAATACTTTTGTGCTATTTCTGGTGATTGTTATTTTTTTCTTCTTCCTTTCCGAGCTCTATGTTGGGCTCAGTCACCTAGTACTACGCAGTTTGGTGCTAAGCTAAAACAGAAATTTCTTTAATGACTAAAGATGCTGTAAACAAGGGCAAATAAAATGGTTAACTTGCACTACTTGCTCTTTCAGAAGATATCTGTTGCTTTTGATTATAAGTGACAAAATAGGTTCCCACCTAGAAGGAAGTGAAATCAGCCTAAAATTAGATCAGAGAAGCTATTGATTGCTGGGCATGTTTACACGTCTCCTTTTTATCAGCTTCCTCAATACCCTTGAGAAACTAGAATGTAGAAAAATAATAAATAGAGCAGTCAAAATCGGAAGGCTGATACGAAGTGTGCAGTTACAAAGCTTTTCAACCATTCAGTTGAATCAACAGAAAAAGTTTAAGGGGAGTGGAGTTTTTTGCTTTTGTTCTAAGGGAAATCATATTTTAAATAGTAACATTTTGAACTTGTTACCTTTGTAGGCTCCAAGAAACATCACCTTCCTGGTAAAGCAGTGTACTTTCTTTCTCGTTTGCTCTTTTAGCTTACTTTGGTGCCACACTGAACAGCTTTATCCACGTCCTCATGTACTCCTACTATGGATTGTCTGCTGTTCCAGCAATGCGTCCTTATCTGTGGTGGAAGAAATACATCACTCAGGGGCAGCTGGTGAGTGACGAGCTCTTCAGTGCTTCAGCAGGTTCTTGTCTTTACTGAGTTAGAGAGTTTTGGCAGGATGTAAAAGGGGAAATAAAGGCTAATACCTTCTATATCTTTGAGTGCCTAAATCACCTTAGAAATCCAGCTTCTGCACCTGTTTGTACTGTTTTCAGGGCAAAAGGGAGATAGGGATTGATGAAGAACACAAATCAGTGCTGAGCACCTTAGAAGGATCTTTACCTCCCCATGTTTTGTGGAGGTAAACCACAAAACTTTACCTCCCCATGTTTTCAGGGACTCGGGAGCCAGAGAGGAGGGAGAAGCTTTTCTTCCAAGTCCACGTTGACTCGTGTGCCCTTCTGGGTGCTTGTTGCTCAGGCTGATGTTGAGATGACAGACCAGAAATGGAGTGCAACACAGTCCGCAGCTAACAAGGCCCTTCATTCTACTCCCGCAGGACAATGGATTTTCTGTCCCATTTTTGCATGCAGTTGCAAATGGTTTATTAAAAACTGTTCAATATTTCTGGTCTCCTTCTGCACTTTAAATGGGCAGATTTTTTTCACTTGTAATTCTGTGTTGGACTCCTTGCATCCATTTGTATTGTTTCCTGTGTGTACAGTGATGAAGGCTGAATGCTGTGTACTGGAGATGAAAGGAGCCCTGAAATTAAGCAACGTGGCACATGCTGTAGTGATACTACGTGTTTTGATGTGTGTAACATGTCTGAACACAAGGAAATGTGCATGGGTCTTTCTTCTTCCCCATTTTATAGATAGGGAAGCTGAAGCCTAGAGATTATTTTTATTATTATGATTACATTATTTTTTTCTCCCCACTTAGAAAGTCCCCTCTCAGACCTGTGAATAGTTTTAATAACATTTGCTGGTGATGACCAGCAATTCAGAGTTTTGATTCTCAAAACATGTTTTTCTTAGCTGTTCTTCAGGAAGGAACACTGCTAGTAGTGGAGTTCTTTGTGGTTTTGCAGGTTGTTTTGTTTTGTTTCGTTTCCAGACTCAGGCCCTGTTCTTCATCCGTGTTGTCTGAGTGCTGCAGGGTGCAAGTATCTCAGCGGTTTAGCTGCTCCCCTGGTTATTGTCACAGCCACTTCCACTTCCCTGCCTGCTCTGCATGCATAACTGTTAGGGCAGCAAAATAGCAGAACAGAGCTGTCTTATTTTAAATAAACATTCCCTAATGTGGTAGCCTTCATGTAAGGGTGAATTTTTGCCTAAGGGCCTCTGCAGTACTTAAGCCCAAACTCTTTTTTTTTTTTTTTCCAAAATACAACATTGAAGATAGTTAAACCTGTCTAAACCTGTCTAACCTCAGTCCTTCTCCCTGACTGCCCCCAGCTTCCCTGCTTCATATGTGCAGCTTTCAACCCCAAAATATCTCCACATGTAGGGTAGTCCCTGTCTCTAGGAGATGGAGGTAGGATCGGTATGTGAACAGAGATCTTTGCAACTGAAGTGGTGAGATGTGGACTTACTGTGTTAGGCTAGCAGAGTCAAACCCTGGGGAGCCCTCACTAGGGAGGTGGTGGTCTTAGTTCCTTGGTATACGTATAAGTCAATTCTAAGTGAGTTACACTAGAGCTCTAAAATGGAGCAATGTTAAATAAAAGCACTTAATCAACTGCAACCTGAAAGTCTTCCTAACTCATGTTTACTTTTAGAAAGGCAGAAAAGATAAATTTATCAAACACACGGGATTACATATTTTGACTTACTTTGTGTATAACTAATTAGGTTTTGGTCAGTAATGGCTATTTTCCATCTTGCATTAGAGTGCTCTGTTTTCTGTTGTTTATTTATTTTTTTCTTTCCCCAGACTCAGTTTGTCCTGACAATCTTCCAGACCAGCTGTGGTGTTGTTTGGCCATGTGCATTTCCTCAGGGGTGGCTGTATTTCCAGATTTCTTATATGATTTCTTTGATTATCCTCTTCACAAATTTCTACATTCAGGTAAAAGTAATATTCTTCAGTTCTGTGTATCGTTCTGCTGTTTTTACATCACCAGAAAGCTGTTTTACAAAGAGATGCTTAAAATATTCTTTTTCTATCTTCCTTTACTATGCATACATTCTTAGAGTACTGTACTTGTTGGTCTGCCCTCAAATTTGAGAGCTTCAGGTGTGTTCTCTGCATAATTCAGAATGATTAGAAATCACAATACAAAAACAAATTTTACTAATGCAATTTTAACTGCAGATAAGGGAGAGGAGGAGCTTTATGTAAGAAACAACTTTTCATTCTGAAATAAAACAGCAGCCTGTGAACCTCTGAAGCACACAAAGGAATTGTTCCCTACTGTTCTTACAAGGGTAAATGCTTATTTTATTTCCAGGAAAACTTCCCAAACTATCAACATACAAAAATCTGGTTTTGGTTCACCCTTATGAGCATTGGTTTGTATTTCTGTATGGAAAATTATCATTTTGAATCGTGTTTCTGTGAAATTTGTTTCATGTCTGAACAGATTTGGACTTTTGATATATGTTGTTCGGAGTAGGTCATAATCAGGCTCTGTGCAGAGATGTCTCCATCTTCAAAAAATCAAACCTGTGCAAGCTACAGCCCCCAACAACAGATTCTGAGAGATATTTTAAATGTCTCTTGAAAGAGTCAAATATTTGAGGTCCAGTAAGAGTGACTGCAGGGGGAAAACATAGTAGGCTTCACCTTTATGATCTTCTGGTACTTTTTAAAATAAGTCCTATGGTTCATATAAATTGTTCTGTAGGAACATGCAAATGAAACATGATTGTATATTCCAAATATTGCTTTAATTTCTTCGTCAGCTTTAATCAAATTTTAACTTTCCTTCACACACACACATACTTCGGGCAATGCGTTCTCATCAGGCAAGATCTCTTAATCTTTCAGAAAGATTAAGTCACATATATTCTTTCCGCTGCCTGTAATTTTTACTGCCCTAAATCTCCTGAAAGCTGTTAGTTTTTACTTCTTTCCTACTTCACACGTCAGCTGCTGCAAATTTGTTTCACATTTCTGTCTTTGAGACGTCCCTAACTGTTCTTGTTTATCCACTTCTTCTGGCATTGCTGGAGATAGTCACCTGTGTTGCATCAAACCTCTTTCGTCACTTGTCATTTCGAATATATTCTTAGGCTGTAGTCTGCTCATAAAATTGCTTTCCTGCTTCTAAGTGACTGTTAACATAATACTGCCAATGCTACCATCATACAACAATTCTTGTTCTTTCCCAGTGAACTAATTCTCTTCTTGTGATGAATGAAACATGTAGTATAGCCTTATACACAAAAAATGGTAAAGCTTGTTAGACTCTGCCACCAGCACAAGGACTTTAAAAATGATGGATGCAAGTTTACTTCTGTGTTTCTTGATCTACTGTGAGGAAGTGGTCGTTTATACCTGTTTAAACAAAACCATGTGCCTTTCCATATATTCCAGACTTACAACAAGAAGGCATCCTCGAGGAGGAAAGAGTATCAGAATGGCTCTACAGCCACTGTGAACGGGTACACAAACAGCTTTTCTTCCCTTGAGAACAATGTGAAACAAAGAAAACAAAGGAAGGATTGAAGACCAAACTGAAAAACCATTTTGATAACCCCAACAACAAAATCATCTGATTGTAAGCACAATAAGAGTTGTGCACTAATGCTCTAATGGCTACTGTAACTATTCCTGCCTAGAATAGTGTGATTTATGTAGGACTTAACCAGTGCAAACACCCTAGAAACTGTATACAGAACATAAAAGTAGGTTAAAGTTTAAAAATAATTCTGGGCTGTCACTGACCCCGCTATAGACTGTGGAAGGGAGTATTATTGTAGTATATGACACTGCTGTTGCCTTACTAGTCAATATGATAGGTGCTGAATTATGATTCACAATTTGAAAACACTGTAATCTAAACTCCATTTTTTTACTGTAGATCGTGCATGTGATTGTAGAGGTAATTTGTACGATGCTGGTTTCAGTAGATAAACACACATGCCTTAAATTAAAAAGCAGGGCCCAAAGCTTATTACTGGTTTAAAAATTAGGGTATGTTTCAACTTTTCAGTTGATTGACTTTTTATTAAAAAGTCATTTAGAAGAATCCATTGATCATTTTACTGTTCTGTATGTGATACGCAGCGTTAAGTATCTCTTACATGATACAGTGAAATTGGAAATGGCACATTTAGTTTTGTATATTTGGCTTTAACTGACTAAACAGTCACAAACCAGATGGAAAAGTTATTTTACCTTTTTAATAGATCTTATTTTTTTATTTGAAGTATGTCACTAATGTAAAATTAATTGGCGCTTACACAGTCCAGGAAGACTTAATTATTGTCTCTGAGGTTTAGGGTATATACAGGGTGGACCCATCTTTTATTTTCTCTTTCTTTTTCTTATTTCTGGGAATTCTTAAATGTTAAATGAAGACTGGTTTTTAATATGGAAACTGGCAGAATTTCAAGTGTTGTTACCATAGCCATATCCACACTTTAGAAGCTACTGTTTAAGTCTGTGACATATCCAAAAGTGTATTTAAAAACGAAGACAGAAAGATGCTTTTCTGATGGAATTGTCTGTATTTAAGTTGGTATCTGTACTGTTCTTCATGTAGCATATGTTCATTTTAAAAATATGCCTAACAAACTTTTTTTTTTCCCAAACAAGCAAAATGAAATGGTCTAAGTCATATGTAATGTTTTTAAATGTTACTGAAATGTGCTGGAGATGTCTGTTTCTGTAATGTGAGTTGTGTATATCACCAGTAAGGTTTTGGCTTGTTATCTGAGGATTTGTTTAGAGTGCTTGTTAAAGTTGCTCCTTCCTGTAAAATCCTGCCTTGCACGTATGAGGAGCTAATTGCAAAGCCAATATCTATTGCTGGGATGTTATTCTGGTATCTGCCGTGGTGGAGTTTGGCTTATGAATATCTTATTCATTAAGCTCTGAAAAAATGAAATTGTGCAAGACGTTCAGTTGGTCATTGCTCAAGTTTAGCTATTTGTTTTTGATATTTATGTAAATGCCAGTTTTAACATGTTTAATTTTTTTTTTAATTAAATCTTTTAAAAAATTTTTGCACATCTTTTAGGGAATTAATAAGGTCTCCTGCTAGCCTTGTGGGTTTTCAGTCCTTGTTTTGAAGGAGACAGTGTCTGTTATGTTTACATTATCGAAGCTTGAGTGTGTGTCTCCATTTCTAGGTACTGGTTTGCAGAGTCTTTACATAGCTCAGTACAGCAGCTACAATGTTCAAAATAGGCTGTCTAAATGTGCTAGAAATAAACCCTTGGCTCATCTGAATATACCTACATTGTTAATGTTTGACATAGTTTAATCATTAAAACACTTTTGATGATCTCTGCCTGAATTCTATAGTGGGTTTGTACAGATTTAACACATTGCTGCTTCCTGCACGAGGCCAAGAAGGAATTGTCTTGGCCGAGTGACAGCTGCAGATACTCAGAGAAATGTAGCGTACCAGAGATTTGGTATCAAATTCCATACAGAAACCTTTGGCTGTTACTGAACACAGCTCCATTGCCTGGCTGTAGAAATTATTATCTGTGTGATGGATTAAGCCTCCCAATGGAAATAGTGACTCGCTGAAAGCAGAGCATCCCGAACGGCTCTGAGGCTGAGTGCTGTCAGAAAACTTAACAGGGGCCGAGAGGGATTTCTGCCTCCTATACACTGTCTATAAATGGGAAGCGATACTTCTATCCAGAATGTGAGCATTAAAGAACATTTTTTGCAATTTCTCTACAGCTCCTTTTGCCCTTGAGTGATGACTTCTGAGCTCTATCAGATGTGAGTGCACTGCAACAAGCTCAGATAGACTTTGCAAAAGCAGAACTACTTACATAGCTGTCTGTCTTTGAGTTTGCAGGCTTTTAATACAAGAAACCTAGACCAAGGAAATGTGTTCTGCATTTTGTATGAAAGTCTCAGAGGCTTTGTGTTATGCATGCTGGTCTCTTCTAGAAGGGAGCTTCAGATGCTTCAGATGATTGCTAAGATAGTTTCACAGATGAATTTGCAAGTATACAAGAAAGAAACTGAGTTCTTTTTCTGAACAGGGCTCAGAAGGGTTACCAAGGGTTGCTCAGGGAGCCAGGGGAGACCGGGTAGCTGCACTCCAGGCTCAGCTGTCGCTGAGAAAAGGTACAGCATCGGTAACATGCACACCTGTAGGCCAGAAGATTGTGACTCCTTGGCACTCTTCTAGGGCTGTCTGACCTGGGGCAAGTAACAGCCTTTGGGTTGCAGCTTCCTGCCTGCCTGCTCTTCTCTTAATAGATACAGCTGTGGTTGGGTTCTTGGGATTGTCAGGGTCCTCTGAACAGACCATTCATGTTGTAAAGGCTGGAGAGGTAAAAAAGGACCAACTGCTGACAGTGGCCTGGAGAAAAAGCAGGCTAAGGAGAACAAAACACTTCAGTAGCTATTTGCAAAGAGGAAGTGGCCAAGCTTCAAGTTGTTCCATCAAGAGCTGACTGAGTTTCCAGTACTTGGACCCTACAGCTCTCATGATGGAGAGGGAGGCAGTTTTGTTGAACTGTTTTTGGGGTAGGTAAACTTGGATGTCCATCAAGTAGGTTTTCCTAGAGCAGTCCTGATGCAAGTACCTTGGGTGCTCTGTTGCTGCAGAGTGAGCCACCTCTAGGGCTGGGGTCATCAGGTGCTGGGATTGCTGGTGCTTGCAGAGGGTGGTGGAAAGCAGAAAACAACTCTGGAAATCTAGGAAATCTTTTTCATTGTTAGTTCTACTTAACACAAAGCAGATATTAAGCGCTGGAGCTTCTGATAGGACTTTTACAGCCAAAACGGGGGCAGAGGCCCCTGAAGCCCTATGGAGAGTCTTCTAGGGGTTGTCTCTACCTCTGATGTTTGGTTTCTGTGATGAGGCACAAGCAGATAAAAATGTGTGTGTTGTGTGTGACCGAAATGTTATAAGGCATGCATTATTCAAAAAACAGATGTAGAAATAAGCTGGATGCTGAAGGAAAATGTAAATAAATCATAGGCCAAATTACTTTGACAGCATGGGTTCTGCTGGGAATCTGCTGGAAACCGAGCAGGAGGTGATTAAATTATGGATAGAGATATCTCTCTTGCTAGATAAATGCTGCTGAGAATTGTATTGGTACAGGAGATTATGTTGTCACTGTCACCTTCTAGCCAAGAATTGTTTAGCCAACAAAGGTGAATAGTTGTAATTACCAAGGTATTGCAAGAACAGGGCTAAAACAAAACAAAACAAAACACTTGAATCCAATTTTAAACTTTCAAACCATTTAATGTAAGTAGAAGGATATACAAAACAGGTCTGTATGTTTCTTGATTTCAGTAGAACAAATCATAAGCAGGAAAAGCTGAGTGCCCAGGGGCTTCAAAGACACGGCAGTAGAAGAGGCATTATATCTTAAGTCAAAGGTGCTAAAATCATCTCAAAATGGGGAAAAAAATAGTAACAAATGTCTAGTCTAAAAAAAAAAACTGTATTACTGAGTCAAGCTGGGATGGGGAGAAGGAGAAAAAAATAAACATCTTGTGTTTCAACAATATACAATGTAGATGCTATATTTTCTATAGAGAGAATGTAAATAGTGGTACCTGGTAACTGGTAGGCTTCATAGGCTGATTTCAGTATGATGAAAGGCTTCAGAATAAATGGAGGGAGTGGTTGAGTCCATAGAAGTAAACAGAAATGGGAAAAATGGTTTTCTGGAAGTGTTTCACACTTGACTTACTGATATTATTTAATAAAAATAATTGTCTAAATGGAAATACATATTTCATCCATCGGGAATAGGTAAAAATTTAAATCTCAGAACTGATTATATAACTAAAGGGTATGGTGACCCAGCAACAGGCTCTACATACCAGCCAGGGTCAAGCTGATGGGAAGATGGTTTGTCTTGATGATGCTTTCAGCCTGAAGGGAGCCTATTAATAATGTTTTTAGTAGTGACTACACAAAGTAGGAACATTTGCAGTGTTGTTTGCAGATGGCAATGTTAGGAAGCAGCACTGGTGCCAAGGGTGATTACATACAACAACAGATGTCCTTGGTGGCTGCAGTGAGAGAGATGGGATTAGTGTAAGTGTTAAGTCACACCCTCAGGGACCAGTACCGGAATTTCAACTGCTTCCCTAGGAGTTTTAGTTGGAAATGACTGAAGAGGAGAGAAAGAAAAAAAAAATCAATAATTTTCTGCTCAACAACTTACAGCTGCTGCTATGAAAAGAGAAGGAAAAACATCTCATTTGCTAACCAGACTGTGTTTAGTAGGAATAGGAATGCGCTACAGCAGAGGGATGAGGCTCTGGTAGCTTTCCTTCTGAAGAATACACTTTCCCCAGCCCTGACTGTGGCCACTCGTTTTCAAGAAAACTGCACTTAAAAGATGAGCTATATAGAAGTGCTACTGGGCTGGGCAGAGGAATGGAGTCTTGCGAAGTGAGAGTGGAGCAAAACAAAAGGTTGAGAAGGAATGCAGTCGGCGCCTACACGTACACCGTGACAGTAGGCTGCATGAAGGAAGAAGAGCTATTTTAATTGTGTTGACACAACACAAATGGATAAAAGCTTGCCAAGAGTAAACTTTGGCTCAAAATTGGAAGAATATTTTTGTTAGTGGAATACAGCTCTGGAGCAGTTTTCCAGTCAGAGTAGTGTGGAGGCCTAGGGGATTGCTTGAAGATGGGGCACTGGTCACATTTAATGTCGGTATCTATCAGTTTCTGGATGAGGCTCTAACAACAGCTCGGTTTGTAGGACCAGGGGAAAGGACTCCATGGTGTCTCCTCAGCGTTTTGGCAAAAAGCAGATGGTGACGCCTCTGTGGAAGCATGTTCAAGCAAGAGCATATTGATGCCCAGCAGAAAGAGGAGTGAGGACAAAAGTGACAGAAACAGCCCTGCAGACACCAAGGTGAGAAAAGGAAGGGAAGGAGGTGCTCCAGGCGCTGGAGCAGGGATTTCCCCTACAGCCCCCAGAGGACCACAAGGGAGCAGATCTCCACGCTGCAGCCCATTGTAGACCGCTGTGGAGCAGGTGGATAAGCCCTGAAGGAGCTGTGGCTTATGGAGAGCCCCCGTTGGAGCAGGTTTATCCCGAAGGAGTTGTAGCCCGTGGGAGGGACCACACCGGAGCAGGGGAGAAGCATGAGGAGGAAGAAGCAGCAGAGAGGGGCTGTCATGGACTGGCCACAGCCCTCATTCCCCATCCCTCCTGCACTGCGCGAGGAGGAAGGAGGTAGGAGAGTCAGAACAAGGCAGTGAAACTGAGCCTGGGAAGAAGAGGGGTTCGGAGGTGTTCTAGATTTTGCCTTTGTTTCTCACCATCCAAATCTATTGTAATTACTAATAAATTTAATAATTTTTCCCCAAATTGAGTCTATTTTGTCCATGAGGGTAAGACGTAAGTGATCTCCCTGGCTTTATCTCAACCCACAAGTTATTCATTTTATTTTCTTCCCTGCCATGCTGAGGAGGGGGAGTGAGAGACTGGAGGCCTAAAGAGCATCAAGCACCATGGTACAGCCAGAGCTCCTGTAGTCTGGGAAGCTATGCTCTCTCCAGTGAAGCAACTGGATTTTTCTTATGTGGTTTCTTCCAAGTCTAACTCATGAAAAGGCAGGGGCAGATGGGGCTCTGTTTTTTCAAACAGGAACAGGACAGCAGTGGGAAAGGAGAATCAGTCTCATTGCATTTTGTCTGGGAATGGGTAAAACTTGATGAGAAATGAAACAATTAGATGAGAAATGAATGTATTCACATGAATGTGCAATCCTGTGCATTTACTTCTCCTGAACTGGTGTAAAGGGGAATGCAGACATTATCACACAATTTTACTATTTCTGCCTTACAGCATTCTCTCTAGGACTAACTAGCACAGAGTTAATGCTATGTGATGACAAATTACATGGTCAAAGTGAAAGCAAGTGAAATATCTTCCATGCATACTGAAGCAAGGTTATCACAGTATTTATGTAGCTGGTTAGACATATGGTATCACATCCCATTGAGCAAGCAGGAAACTTGTCTTCATGAGCTACTTTATCTGCCACTAGAAGCCAAATGTTTACTAAACGCTATTAGTTCTGTTTTACCAGCTGCTTTGGGAAATCGGCATCTCAGATCACATAGCATAAAAAGGAGCTTTTTGAAATAAATTTTAAAAGGCTTTAGCCTGTGTACATATTTAAGTAGCTTGCTTACATTAAAACCAATGGGACCTGAGTCTTTTACGGCCCTTCTAGGGCTAAGCTCCTAACAAGTTTCTGTACCTTTGGAAAGGATTCCCTCTTTGAAAGATCATTTTATCAGTTTCCTTTCCTTCCCACTGCACTTGGCATTGGGAGCAAGAGCGTGAGCTGCTCTTGGTGCACTGAGCTTCAGGCATCTTTGATGCAAATGAACTCCTGCTCACCAGAATAGTGATGAGTTTGCAGAAAAGACCAGGGAATACTTGCTGTGCATACAGATGGCGTAACTATTACCAGCTTTGTTTCTTTTTCTTTTCTTTTTTTTTTTTTTTTTTTATTTTTTTTTTTAAGGTTTTGGAAAGTCATCATGAAAAAGGTCCCTCTATCTTCAGAAGTTTAAATAAAGAGCTAAGAAGTCTTTTAAACATCTCACTCTGGTTTCTACAGTAAGTACAGCTCAGCAGGAAATGTTGGGTAAAACTGCTGCCCGTTCCCCATGTTACAAAGCTGTACAAGAAGATTTTGAATTGAGTGGGAACTCTTGGAGCCAGACAGGACAATTTGGTGATGAATGGTCTGCCTGGTTCGTCAACATTTTTTCAATATGCAATATTTCATTAAAGTTCCTTTGTAACACAGGAAAATCAGAATTAGCTAACACCCACTTAGTTGGGTCAGAAAGGAAGTGAGGTTACAAGGTTTTCAGAAATCTCCAAAAGAAGTGTTGAGCCTGGCTCCCACTGGCAAGAGCACTTAGAAAAAGTGATAGTCAACGTGAGATTTTATTTTATGATTTTATTTTAAAGGTAAAGAAAGAAAGAAAGAAAGAAAGAAAACACGCCTCTTGCAGCCAAAAACCCACCCTTAACACCCTCCTTTAAGGTGTAACCTCCTTTAACGCCCTGCTGCCTGCTCGAGGAGAAGCAGAGCAGGTTCTTGCGAAACCCGGTAAATTGGGTGAGCATCAAGGTAAATGGGTATAAAAAAGTGGTGTTAGCTCGGTCTTTCTGAGATTTACTATAAAATGATGCCCTCTCCTGGCAGCACGTGTGAGGAGACAGGTGGGGACAGGCTGGTGCCTGCCCACACGGTGGAATCAGACGGATTTAACAAAAACTGCAGCTGGCACAAGGGCAAATATACCGGCATTTGGTACAAGCTAGAATGATATAAATATGTACACTGTAACACAGACTTCACAGTCTTCCACCAGAGACTTTTTCCTGGCAATTGCACTGCACTATGTTCTTCCAAGGCCATGTCTAGACCCTTTTTGAAAGAAGGACTGAACAAAAAGGGAAGCTTTAGGTAAACAGATCTCCTGTCCTATACTTGAAACACCCACACAGGAGTTCCTAGCAGTATGAAAGACCAGAGCATGGTTTTGCATAATGGAGACAAGAATAAAATGACATTGCCCCTTATTTCACTGCGGCAAAGTCTTTGCAATCAAGAGCTATTGCTTTTCCTTGTGTGAAAACAGGGGTCATAAAGGAAGAGGAGGTTAAAAGCAAGCATATCTTAATGGCTTTTGTGCTGCATCTGACTTGATTACACAAGTAAGCTCGGGAGCAGTGATTCTGGGGGAAACACAGGCACTGTTTTGATTAAAGTGGTAAGGCTGCAGATCTGTTTGTTCTGGTACCCAGGACTATTTCAAAGCAATCTATAGGTAGAGGTGAGGGAATATGTTCAGGCAGGGAAGAAAAAAAAGAAATAACTCTTTAAACTCAGCCTAAATCTCAAATCAAACATGTCTAAATGCTAATCTGTAATGATAATATAATACATCATGATCAATACATAGAAATGGCCAGTAATTATTTAATAGTATTCAGTATGGTGTTTTGTACAAGTTTAAGGTGAGTGAGCAAATCCCAAAAATCTGGCCTTGGAAGAGTACCTGGAAAGGTGGTGACAGAAGAGCAGCACCATTGTAGTGCAGAAAAAACTGTCTTCCCTGCTCCGGCACCTCACTGTGATCACAAGTGAAAATGTGCACAGTTATAGGAGCATAAAAAGTGTGAAATTCCAAAACAGCTTCAGAAGGCATGAAAGGATTGGGATATGTTAATTAGAATCCATGGTAATTAAGATCCTGCAGTTCTCCAGAGATCACATCTGGAGTGGTGGGGAAAGACCACTGTTGGTTCTTTCTGTTAGGTAATGCAGGAGACCATTTAGGAAAAAAATGAGAGAACATGGTTCAGTGGAAAACATTCAGAGGAAGCAGAAAATGCACGAACTGCCAGAGAGAAAAAACAAGGCAGAGAGAGACTCTAGCGGGCAAGGAAGAAGTTTGCTCCAGTGACTTTTTGAGGAGAAGAGGGGCAGGGAGAGAAACTGGAGAGTATGAGCTGAATTGTTCTCATTTTCAGCAAGGCCAAGGAGATTCTGACACCAGATCAGTGCTCTGATCAGCTGCCTCAGCAGTAGGAGCTCAGCGCACGCCCAGTAACAGCCCTGATACCTGCAGAGCAGGCTCCATGCAAGGATGTTTTTCCCTAGAGCAGCACTAAGACGTGTTCTCTGTCCTTTCTTCCTTTGGCCTACTTCACGCAGCTATGTTCACCATCTGGGCACAGTTTTGCTTCTTGAGATGTTGTTCTGAATCCAAGAGCTGCCAGCCAGGCTGCCTCTTGTCCTCTCATCTGTACAGACTGTGGTGGTTGGCCTGGTCCACATACTCTGATGTCGCTGTGTGCAGTAGGGCCTTGTGGTGTAGGAACAGAGCTCACTGAAGCCTCTTCTGTCACAGGTCTTGATGATTTTTTGCTGAGTAGGGTCATTTAAAATATCAATAGAGAGAGATCAGCATTCAGAGCAGCATGAACATTATCCCAGTACTGATCCTGAAATGGCAGCTGAGGCTCTTGACAGTCGTTTAGCTCATGAAGTTTTTCAGGACAAGTGGTTCAGATAGCTGGGGGCTGTGCAGGAACGCCTCTCTCCTGGCATCAGGCCTTTGCCCCAGGCCACGCTGTTGTCTCTTTCCTAATGCTCTTCATAGGCTTCACTTCAAAGTTTGCAGAGTTACTTCTCCATGCCTATCATGCCTACTCTTGCTTTCAAGGAAATAGCGGAACGGTAGCTACTGTTTTCCACAACTTGGATTTGGCTAGCTTTCCACAACCTGGGTTCACTAGGTTCAATTTCTATCTAGCTTTTTGCCCAGATTCATCTACTTTTGGTGGTTTTTTTGTTTGTTTGTTTTTTGTTTGTTTGTTTTTTTGTTTGTTTTAAACCATCTGCTATTCAGAAGAAAAGATAGGGATTTCAACTAAGAAATCCTTGAAATTAGGAAGGAAAAATCAGTGGTTTTTTGTTTGTTTGTTTGTTTGTTTGAAGTTACTTAATTTTTTTTTCTAAAATCTAACATCCCAGATCTTAGGTTCCACTCGAAGCTGTAATTATATTACCTTAGCCTAGTTCAGTCTTCCCAGGCTTTCATTCTCCCACTTCCATGATGTTCTTTCATCAAAATACTGCCCTTTCACAGGCAATTACTGCAGTGATCTGGCAAGTGCCTGGGAACCCTCCCTGGGAGAATACTGTGTCCATTACCACTGAGATCCCAAGACAATATTTTATTGCCACTTATTTTAGTTGTAGTTTAACAGTTCTTTTGCTGAAAGAAATGTTGTCATTATTTTGTCCTTATGCTTCCATTTCTGTCAAAATGGTCTATGGAGAAATGCAAAAAGAAAATACTTTCCTATTAGCAATACTAAAATATAAATTGAAAGAGGAATGGTCCCAGGTGTCTGGGAGCCTGCCTGATGTTTGCTATACTAGAGCAACAACCTGTAAAACAAGCCTTATCCTGCTGGCTGCTGAAAGATCAGATCACTTCAATGCAGCGACTTCCTATCAAAATGATGATGAATGGATGAGAAGTGTGCTGGAGTTGCAGAACTGTAATAATTTTGCTGTCTGTTGAGATGCTGGTTCTTCCTGAGGGAAAGGTTATACGTTAATCATTCGTGGTACAATGGGAAGAAACCAGGTCATAAGGAGACTGAACACATTCTAAAAATAATGTAATCCAGTTAGGAAATGAAGAGGTCTGCAAGATGCAAACTTAGAGGACACTCTATCTTGACTCCTTTGTCCTTTGAAACTGAAGATCTCAGATCCAATCCTACATTAGCAGTGTAAGAACTGAACAAGCAAAGGCAGCATCCCATATTAACCTCTAATTGAGTGAGGTTGGATAGCCAGCCCACTAACAGCACGTGGTGGTAACCATTTTCACTGGCTCCACTCCACCTTTAGGCCACGTGAGATAATTTGATGTGGTTTGTTTGCACTTAAGAAGGTTGAAGTCTTCCAATTGTCCTCATTTTTTTGAGGATATCTGTTGACAAGGTGTTTCCAGGTCCTTAGTCCACCAAAGAGGAGAACCAAGATTGCCAGGGAGATGCAGAGTAGAGGGGAAACATCACTCCTCTGTCTTCAGCTGTCTGGCAGGTGATACAGAGGAGGAAGAGCCAGGATCTTAGTGGAGGGTCACTGCAAGAGAACAAGGGGTGCAGTGGAAGGACAAAGGTTCAAGTTGCAGCAAGGGAAATTCAGACAAGATATAAGGAAAAAATTCTTGTCAGGGAGCGGTCAAAAGTGGCACAAGCTGCCCAGAGAAACAATGGGATCTCCATCCTTAGAGACATCCATATTCAGCCTTACCTTATTTTCCTCCAGAGCTAGGCCTCCTCTTCCTGAATGTTTCATCTCAGGACAGTCTGTGAGGGCTAAATTACAATTTTCAAATGACCTGAAACCCATCTGGATTATTTTTTTTCCCCACTAGGTGCAGCATACCTTTCACCTTTGCTCTGGAGCTCAGGGAAGATGCAGTCAAAAGCATGTGATTGTCATCTCTCATGCTTTGCACCCTCTGTTTCAAGTCTTTGCAAATTTATTCTGTGTTTTGTTTATGTCTTTTCTTTGTATTGGGTTCCACCACTCAAATTTGCACGTTTCTTGCACAATAGATGCTAAATTAACATGGTTTTCTCCCATCTTTTTAAGCTGTAGCTAAATAAACAAATAAAACTTATTGGACAAACAGCCCCACCTTCATTTTGATGTGTTCTATGTTTGTTAATACTTATTGTCAGAAAAATTTAGCCTTGGTTCCTAAATCCTTTGCTATTTGTCCTCTCCCTGTTTTACTGCCTTAACATTTTACCAAAAAGTCATGTCATATTTGGTCTGTTTGCTCCCTTGATGAGCTCTTGCCTTTATTCTGCATTCTGCTTCCTACAGGTAAGGACAAACTTCCCCATCAAAAGCCACTTTACCTCCCAAGAACCTCATCAAAGCTTGCCTGTGCTATAATGCATGGAAGAAAAAGTGTTAATAGGCTGGTTTGTAATCAGTGCTACTGAATTGCCCTATTACTAACAGAGTGCTGTTTCTTGCATCTATGTTCTGCAGGGATTAAGTCAAATAGCAACTGAGCTTTAAAGAAAAACAAGCAATAGTGGTGAACTAAAGAAAAAAAAATAGTTGGAAGAGAAATGTTTGGAAGTAAGGGGAGAAGATGTTAATGAGGGCTTGCAGGCAATGTTTTAGGCTAATGTTTCACAAGGGGAACTGCTTACTAACTCCTATCAGGGGAAATAAGAGCATTTGTCAAAGATATTTTGGACTGCTTCCTCCATGCAGTCTGTTGGATTGCTGCTCAGAGATGCCGCTGCACCCTGTGGTGGAGTCACACCTCGGGGGACCTACTATTCCTTCTGCTACTGATCACAACAGCGTGCCATACCACGTGTGTCACCTGGGCCTAAACCAGTAAGCCTTTCAATGTCCTGACTGTCCATACTTGCCATCTCCAAGCCTTGTGGTGTGCAGAAGACAGCTTTGTTCCTGACCCGGGACAGCTTGTCCTTCTGCACTGCCAGGGACCTGTGGGAACACTGCTAACTGCTTAGTGCCTGCAAGTGGCAAAGCCAAAGTGGGGAATCTGAATCATGGTTGGTAGGTTTTTGCCTTTTTTTTTTTTTTTTTTTTTTTTTTTCTTTTTTTTGTCTCTATTCTTATTCTATCCACAGACTGTAAAAA
>CM021767.1:94176584-94321232 GCA_011076525.1 Nettapus auritus
TGACTCACTGATGTATGGACACCGAGGAGCAGAGAGCCCTTCCAAGATTTCCAGCTAGCGAGATCATTTATTGTACAGAAATGACTCACTGACCTTAAGAAGCAGCCAGAGGCTCTCTCTGGAGACTGCTGTAAGGGCAGAATAGTCTAATAGATGTGAAACTGCACCGAATAAAGCTCCTCTTGCGCTTGTTACTGATCACAGAATGCACAACTCTTTTCAACTCTCTGGAAGTATTTGGCAACTTCCTGAGATTTTCAAATAATTTTAAGGTTGGTGCTCAGCTGCTACCAAAAAAACGTAAAATATACCTTAGCTGTGTAGTGTTGAACTTTCAATGTAATTTTTGAGATCTTTTGTAACATAGGTGTCCATTTCTCATTTATTAGGGTTGCCACAGAGCACTTTACCCTAGGAAAACAAACAAACAAACAAACAAAAACTCCCTAAGGCAACTGGAAAAACACTGGGTTTTGAGGCAAAAACTGCACTTGGCTTGGGGCAGAAAGAAGCAATTCTACTATGCAGTAGGTTTAGGTGACTTTCAAAGTTTGTTATTTCCAGCTTTTATGACTCTGGAACATTTTTCATTTTCATGTTGTTGTGCTAAATATGAAGGTACATCACACGAAAGGGTAGCCAGTAATACTTAGAGCAGGTAGATAATGTCTTCTCCCCAGGAACATGTGACCACTTTACAAACTTCCCTTTCAAATCTGCTTCCAGTTCCCATCTGATTCAAATGGGAGCGTGCCTTTTGCAAAGCTCAGTTGCAATGATTCCTGAAGGTGAAGTTAAAGCAGTGGATCTGCAGCATGGAGGGTCTGTGCTGTGCAATCTCAGAGGAAATTGGTGATTTCTCAAGACCCTGAAAGTCTGGCCACATCTTCTGCCTGTAGACTACACAAAGCTCCAGTTTGCATAGAAATGAGGAACCACTAAGAAGGGAAAAACAAAAAATAAAATAAAATAATAAAAAAACAAACAAACAAACAAACAAACAAAAACCAACCAAACAAACAAACAGCAGCTGTTCACTCCACTTTTTTAACCAGGGGTACTTACTGGGCCTGCTTAGCAATGGAATGGTCCAAAAGTGGTTGGAAGTCATTTTAGCTTATGAATTTACTACATGCACTGTCAAAAACAGCAGCAGAAAATGGAATAGACCAATGTGTAGCACATACCGTGTGTCCTGCACCTACATGAAGCCTTTTCTCTTGTCCTGTGTTTTTTCTCCGTGTTGCCCAGACTGGTAGGTGTGATCTTGATAGTAGATTTTTATCCCAAATCCATCCATTCATTTGATTATTTTCCATAGGAACATGCTTGTTCTGAACCAGATGACTGATTTTTTTCCTCTGAAGACTTAACTCAATGTGAGTGAAAGAAGAAACTTCCCATGAATGTGTAACCACTTAAACTTTGGGTTCCAACTATTTTTGGACTTCTGCTTTTTTTTTTTTTTTTTTTTTTACACTGTTAAGTGACTAATAAATGTGGTGGTGGTTTCTATAGCTATGTCTGAAAAGCCCCTTTGCACAAATCATTTACACACAAATAACTGAATTGTATGATTCAGAAAAAATAATAATAATAATAATGTAATGAGCTCAGCTTTTGCTTGACATCAGCAGCCTCCACCTCTGTGACGATTGCTCATTAAAGGCCTGATACACAATTGTAGTGTGCACTTTCCATGTGTGTCCAAGACAGGCTGCAGAACCAGTTCTTAATGCCAGTAGTCAGTGTTGCCCCATTTCTTGATGTTGCTTTTGTTTGTTTGTTTGTTTGTTTGTTTGTACAGAAGCTTTCAGAGACTCTTTTCAGTGATTTTACTGCCTCAAGGGAGAGTTCGTAGTAGAAAACATTCATTTCCCAAATATGCACAATAGCCGTAGAATTAGAAGACATCACCTCTAGAATTCATAAGAGCATCTCTTGCTTGTATGTATTTAAGATTTAGATTTTTAATGTATTTTACATTTAGCCCAAGAAGGAGGATCAGCAAAATGAAGGGGGCAAACAGCAGCTAGGAATGGCAGTCATCATTTCCAGAGGCAGATGACTAAAGTATAGCCCACCCATACTGAAAGACACAGGGTTCACCTGGTGAGGAGGGAGTAGAAGGAATTTGTGTCTGTATCCAGGAGGTATGAAAACTGCTGCCAGTTTGATGTACTAGGACAAGACTATTTTAACAGCACTTCTGAAGCTGTAATTCCTCATATGGAGATCAATTTGCCTCTTTTGTCAAGGTGAGCTGGAGGCATGCACGTACTGTGCGAAGAAGAGATGAGAACATCCTGATTTTCTCATTTTGCAAGGACTTTTACTTAGCAGACTTCAAGTTGCATGGGGAAGGGGATGTTAGAAGCAATTTTCACAAATTTCAACAATAAAAAGGGTTTTTGCCACAAAATTAAAGCTATCCACAAAGAAGCAACTAGCTAAATGCAACTATAAAAATAAAATAAAATAAAATAAAAACAAAATAAAACAGCAGAAAAATAATTTTGGCCTCAGGTCTTTGGTGTGAGGTGAACAACACTACAAGTACATTCCTTCCTTAAGTTTCAGGTGTGTAAATACAAACAGAGAGCCAGCAGAAGTTCCTGCCAGACAGGGGATACAGGGTTCCACAGGAAGATTTTTCTGTCACTTAACAGCCTGGATGAACTGAAGCACAAGTCTTCAGAAGAATCAGAAACCTGGTGAAGGACTTCAGAGACTTTCAAATTCATCATAGAGTAGCACTGCCAGTAACAAGGAAAACTGGAGAAGGTCCCATCTCATTAGTTAATAGGAAAGGGTGATAACGTCTTGAGGAGAGTGCTGTGATTTCTCTCACACAAATGTCTGAGACTGATTAAAACCACACCATCTAGAGTAAGACAAAAAAGAGGATGAGCAGTTAAAAGACACTGTTGGACATAGACTTACAGCACAATTTGGAGAGAACCTCAGGAGGGCACCTGCCCCACTCACTGCTCAAAGCTGTACAAAATTCACAGTTAATTCAGGGTTCTCAGGGTCTTGTGCAGTTGAGTTTTGAATATCTGTCTACCAAGGACGAAGATCACACAGCCTCTCTGGGCAGTCTGCTCTAATGTTCAACCACCCTCATGGTGAGGAGTCTTCTCTTAAATGTATGATCTGAATTATTCCTGCTGCAGTTTGTGACAACTTGTGTTGCTTCAGCATAAGCTGCACTGTACCTTTTGTTCTGGGTCTCTGCTTTTCAGTTTCAATGTAAACAGCAATTCCCCCAGATTGTGGGGCAGGACTATGTTGTGCACTGCCCTCACTCACTGGTGTTACCGAGGTAGCTACAAATCTGGGGGCTTTAATTTAGTAACAGCCTCCCTGAAAAAGCTTCTGGAACTCCTCTTCACTAAGGGCAAATGAATAAGTGAAATACAGAGAAAGCAAAAGACAGTCTTGTCCTTCTGTGCTGAGAAGAGCACAAAGTGTAAGAAAAGCCAGTGATCCTTGCTAAACTCCACTTCAATGTGCGCTGCAGCACGGTGGTGGGTACGTAGGCAATCACCAGAGCGTGTCATCAGATTACCACAAAATTGCTGCAGCGCGTTATTAGATACACTGGAAAATCTACTGTATTTAGTTTCAAACACAGGGCCCATCTCCTGAAAGGGTAATGATTTGTTCAGAGCAGATTCAGAACAACCTGCAATAACATGATGTTTCTGTGGATGGACTCATAGCAAGGCTGGGCAGACATCCCTCAGACAGAAGGAAACTCTGCATGTCATGATATAGCACAAATTGGAAAAACAACAGCCAGCAGAGCTAACTAACCCTGGCAGAGCACCCTGTACAGCTTCCAGCACCTAACCCACTGCGTTGGTTTATAGAGACATACCCAGATTTCAGTGAGCTTGAAGTTCACGCTGCATGAAGGCTTCACAAGGCTTCACAAGGTCAGTGCTACCTCCCCTTGTAGGAAAATCACCTGCTAGCTTGTGAGGACTTGAGCTGCAGCTGACCTGAATGGAATTTTTGAGATGAAGTCATAATGCCATTGGATTATCTTGTCAGAATTACCAATGTCCCAGTACAAATCCATGCTGCCAGTGAAGCAAGGTATGCGAAGTGGCTAGCACAGCAAGGACCAGGAAAGGCCAGGAGAAAACAGTGGGGGTAGACAGGACTTTTCTAAAGGAAAGTGAACTTGTGGGTGTTCTCCTGCTCATGGGGATATTGTTGGTGACAGGCACCAGCTCAGAAGCCTGAGAAACTCAGTTATGTACCTTCCTCCTGTGTGACACACAATAGAAAGGACAAGAAAAACCCATAAGAAGCAGATTTTTTTTTCAGATCACTCTTGAGCAATAGATAAGCTTATACATATACTAATGTGATGAATTTTAGCAATGGGACATAAAACGAGCATGTTGGCTATGATTTTGACAAGGAAAGAGGCAACAATTATCACCTCATCAGTACAAGCAGGGATTGCCCATGCTGGTGGGATGTCTGTCTGGGTTTGTCTTGTTCCCCGTTCAGATGTGAGGCCAAAGTGCAGCTGGCCTTTGCTGAGCTTTGTTGGAGGCTGCTGTGAAGACCAAGGGGAAAACATTTGAATAAAGGACATTGGAAATGATTTTGTTGGTTTGGATAAGATGAGGCCAAGGAGGGAGCTAAGGGACTCCAAGACATGACAGAGAGACCACCCTAGGAGGCTGCACCATGCTGCCAAGCCTGGGCCTATAGCTGAAGTACCTCTCTTCTAAGAGCAATGGGGAGAAGACCTGGGATCAAACAGATAGTCATGTGTAATTTGGCATTTTGAAAGCCGAAAAAGGCCGTATCTTGTGTCACTGTTATAATTTCCACCAATCACTTGGACACTGAGACCAGCCCAGTTGGAAGAGCAGTTATGCTTTCTCAGGGGCAAAACAAGTTATGTCCCATTGCCAAGCAAGCAACCAGAAGGAAACTAGTTCTCCCACAAGGTGCTCCTTTCAGTTATCCAGGCTGTGGAGAGGTTCCACTCATTCTTGAATGCACAGCACACCAAATCAGTCAAAGCTTTAGAATATCCATCTGCATGGACATATGAGTCCGTGAGAAGATGAAGTCTGTAGAAACTGGAACAGTGTGTGCATACTGGATCACCACAGCAACTGACTATACCAGCAATGGTGGCTGTTCTGAAGTCTGTGAGTGAATAACTGAAATGAATTCATTTTCGAATTACCTATAGGGGAGGCTGGATTCAGAAGAGATGATACTCCACCTGACCCTGGAAAAGAGAAGAAAGAGCTGTCAGAGATATCAGAAATGAGTCAGTTCCTACGAGGAACAAAGAAAACAATAATTATAGTGACAAATCAGAATTCCTGTTCTGAAGCAGGTGGACATGAAAGACTACACATTTTGCAATTAGACATTCTTTAGATCACAAAGGGGAAAAATATGAAATTGCAAGGAAGAAAAAAGCACCATGTTCAGTATGCAAGTGTCAATCCATTAGACGAATTTTGCATGGGTGGGATGTTCATGATAGGAAGAACAACAAAATTAAGTGTATTTGCACCAGATACAAAGACAGGATGAGAAACTGAATGTCAAATCAAGAGAGGATATGTGTGAATGCACTAGACTGTGGAGACTGGTAAAATAAGAAAGCAGAATGGCCATAAACTAAAGCCATTTTTAGACTACATGAAAATACTGTCACTAAGATATTGTAATTTATAAGCATAAGACCCACAGAAAGCACTCTAACTAAAATTTTAGGTAATCCACAGAAGCCACTGATTTCAATGAGAGCAGGTGAATTCATGATTTAATGAAAAAATAAAAAATAAAAACAGGAATAATAGTTTATACAACCAGCCAAATGCAAAAGCAAAACAAATAAAAATAAATATCCAGATTTGAGTCCACCAGAACATCCCAATATTAATGCCATTATGATATTACCATGATGTTTTTGCATCTGTGAAATAGCTGCCACCCATTTTACCCCAGGAAGGAAATCAGATGTCTAGAACATCACTTGCTTTGCAGACTGTCTGATGTGTTAAGAGAAACAAATTAAGAAGATCAATAAAGCTAATGGAAAAGCTAGACTTCACTGCCAAAGCATTAGAGCTCATGGTTTTAATAAAGAATTACCAAGAAATAAAGTGAAACATCTATTTGCATAGACTCAAGCACCCCAAAGAGATCACTAAAAAGAGCTCAGCCCCCAACTTTACAATTGGAGCTATGTTCTTTATATGGTAGAAAAAGACATTCCTAGCAGGTTTTTTGATGCTAAAACACTGTCAAGGGAGGGAAAATGCTTTATGCATTTAAGTTTATACAAAATTTAAACCACTCAAGGTATTGAGTTAGAGCAGTTCAAGAAATTGCCATGTCAGCATCAGGATTTTAATATCCAGTTAATAAGTTGTTACAATGGTCTGTTCTGTGCTATATGGACTGGCTTTCAGTATCTCCCATGGGAGTCTGTACCGAGTTGTGACTTAACCCCCATAAAGGCAAAACACTACGTTTTTGTAGTCTGGCAAAAAACAGTCCAAGACATTCATGAGAATTTGAGCTCATAGGTGAATTCCGGGCTGGTCTGTCCATTTTATAATCTATGATGTAGATAAGCCTGTCTTATGCGATGTGACCAATGGAGAACACCACAGAATGTGGCACCTCAAATGACACTTCTATAAAGAGGAGGTCTGGGCAGGAATGGGAACTTAAACTTCGAAATGAAAAGGAAAAAAAAAAGGGGGGGTTCACTGAATGTTAACAAAATAACAAAGCTATAAGAGCTACACTACCTACAACTGATTTACCAGAGCAGTCTGGAATCCAGAAATATGGTAACTGGATAAAATATGAGATCATCCACCTGTACTGATATCAAGGGCATTAACAAAACCAGTTTCAATAAAATAATGAAAGGGAAATAAAGGACAAACGAAATTAAGCAAGGGTTTCAAAACATGTCCATCTTTCTTTCAAAGTAACCAAATTACAAGGGAGAAGCTTTTACTTATCCCTTTTAAATACTGAACTGTGAAGACAGTGTAAGCATTTCAAATGATGTTGGGTATAGAGGTGGGCAAGCTGAGTACACAACTAGGCCATCTGGGAACAAAAGCCTGGGTCTCCGGAAAATAAGCATCTTCAGCAAATTTTTACACAAGCCAGAACTGTCTTCTCTCTACAAAAGACATGTCTATTTGTGGTGATTTTATGCTCTGTGTCTGGGATCTGAATCGTAATACTTCATCCTGCTGCCACAGTTGATCAAATAGGAAGGCTGAACTGGTGGATAAAATTGTTATTTTTAAGTCTATTAAATGCACTTGGAAAAAAAAAAAAAAATCAAAGAAAAACATATTATCCAGCCAATTTAAAGAAGTATTCCACAAGGAGCTTCCGTAGTGTCTTGGTATAGTGTTGTCATCCAAACACGTGTTACTTTGTACCTGTGGTGCAGCACCGTGAAACTCAGCAGTAATAACATGAGGACCAAAGCAGGACGAGAGACAAGCAAAAGCCAACACCTGCAGTGGCTGAGAGGTAACAGTGCTCCTGTAAGTACAGTGAGGAGAGCCTTCTGTGTAAAGATCAGGGAAAGCCATGCACTTGAAGGCAAGACACAAGTGCGGCCATGGAAGAGAGTAAAACAGGCACAGTTGGCAGGACAGGTAACTCAGCCCATGTAAAGGGCCACCAACTGCACCTGAGGTCAGTTAAATGTTGTCATCAATGAAAGATGATGCTAAAGAGGAGAAAAGAGAAGTTTTTGCACAAAGAAGCTGTGGATGCCCCATCCCTGGAAGTGTTCAAGGCCAGGTTGGATGGGGCTTTGAGCAACCTGCTGTGGTACAAGGTGTCACTGCCCATGGCAGGGAGTTGGAACTAGATGGTTTTTAAGGTCCCTTCCAACCCAAATCACTCTGTGAAAAGGAAGGCTGATGGTGACAGAAGCACCAGCTTTGTGTGGCAGCAAGGCAACACAAGCCTGATCTGGTGCCTGCTCCATAATAGCCTACCTGTAGGCATCCCTGCCGCCAGCTATCATCTTCATCAGCACCTGGCACCTGAACAAAGGACAGTGGCAGGCAATGCATGCAGACAGCTGCACCTGGGGCACTGCTCTGCAGGGTTGTGGGGCCACTTCTGGAGCCTGAACCTGAATGCAAGAGGTTGCTTTGGGCTTCAGTTTTTTTCCAGCCCAACTTCTCTTGTCATTGCTAATGACTGAAGAACCCCTGAGATCCATCTGTGACTGTGGTTTGAAAGGCCATACTTCCTAATAAGAACTTGCAGGTTGCATGGAATTTAAATTAATTCAAGCTGTTGGCTCATGTAAATTGGTAGTACACATAGTGTCTTTTAGAAACACATAAATCTGTTCCTAGCAGTGGTCGACACCAAGTACTTCTAAGGAAAATATAAGAAACCTTCCTAATCCTTGCTAGTAAAAAATTGTCATAAGCTGTAAAATATGAGGCTTAATATCTCTTTCTAAACGTATGCTGAGATATTTCAGATGTTACACAAATATAAGTAATAAGAAACAGATCTTCATTTATTATTTATTCTCTATATTTCTGATCTTTTTTTTTTCAAGCTTACCTAGTGTTCAGCCTTCATGAGGTACTTCAGCAATACCAGTAGTAGTGTTATAACACAAGGGAATAAAGAAATGTGTAAAAAAGCTTGTAGGGAGGGGACATATCTTTCATCAGGTCAACTGATATTAATTATATAGTGAACGACAAAAGCATTTCTTTGCCTGTCTTTTGAATTTGGAAGTAGATGCTATTCTGTGCCCCCACCAGTGGTTCTTGGACCATTCAGAGTAAGCACTCCCTGCTTCCTCTACACTCTTCAGTATTTTAGTCATTTTACAGTGATTCTTGCTTAATTGTCTTTTCTAGAGTGAACAGTGCCAGTTTTTATGGATTTTCTATGCCCTGAGCCCTTTCTCTTTCTTGGGAGGACTGATCTTTCTGCACAGTATCATAACTGAAAACAATGATGATGATCTGTGATGGGCACCATCATAATTTTCATATGGTTCTTCATGTCAGTCCTTCTGTAGTCTAGCAGCCTGGTGGCTTTTATGTCTGACACTTTGTATTTATAGAACTGCCCATTTGGTTCTCTCAGTCACTTCAATGAGTTAATTTAGAGCTGTGTAAGAGAAATAAGTACCTTGTATATTACTCTTCTAAACATGAATTGCTTTATCAGGGTGAAATATAGTTGGGTTCTGCCAGAGGATTTATTCAGAGACATTTGCGCAGTCTGTGCATTTTTTGTTGTTTTCTGCTTTCTTCCCTTCCATATCATCAACAGACACATTAAGCATTGGACCAAAACCAGAATCTTGCTACGTCCTGGTGTTTGTTTTCTGTAATTATGAGTATTTACAAGGAAAAGGAAAACAAAAATAAACCAAAGGGCGGGAGAAGAACTATACTGCTTTCTCTATCACAATTCATGTCATACAATCCTCTTTATACTAAAATAGCATCTCTGGGGAACATGGAAGCCTATCCCAAAATCACTGACTGTTAAGGGCCTACCTGAAGCTGCTCTAAGGTTGGCTTAAGTATTTGGGGCAAAACAGGCAGACATCCAGTTCACATTCACATAAGGAATCAGTGCTTCTCTCTGCATTAGCTGGGGGCAGGAATCCAACTGAAAATTAAACATGACAGTGTTTTACAAGGACAATGAATTCCACCACATCCCAGTGCCAGAGGTGCTGCTTTCAGCACACCATCATAACAGAATAATTATCATACTTTTTTTTTTTTTTTTTTTTTTTTTTTTCCAAATCAAAATAATTCAGCACTGGTGTTTTATCTAACTTTTTCTTTAAGAGGAGCTGAAGACAGATTTATTTGTCTTCTAGACCTACATTTCTCAAGCACTTCACAAACCCAGGAAAACCTTATAGTATTTCTCTGTAGGGAGGGAAGGGAAGTAAAAGAGGAAAAAAAAAAAAAAAAAAAAGATTATTTCTAAATTAACGATTTTTCAAACTTCTACACCTCAGTAATAATTAAAGCTACACAAATAACAATCAGAAATGTAATATGCCTCATCATCCTATAATTATTGCTCAGTTTTTGCTGCTACTTCAGCCTTTGCCAGCAAGTTACTAGATATGTATGACTCACTGTAACTTTGGGTGGTTTTTTTGTTATGAAATTATCTGTGTCTTTCATTAAACTTTAAGGTAATATTTAAGTATGGCTTTATCTTTATCAATGTAACATAAAAGAAGAAATATTCTATTTTCTCTACTAAGATGGAAATTAAAAATCAATTTCTAAACCATCTCATTTTGAAAAGTAGTTTAAAAAACATTAAGATTGCCATTTTTGATTATATAATAAAATATTTCATGTTTTGGAGCGCAGAATAGTATAGGAGTTATTTATTTAGGAGATTCATCCTAGTTTTCCAATGCAGCACATATTTTGTTTCTCCAGACTTTACTAACTCCATTTTGTTGAAATGAAATATGAAAATACAGGAGGATCTGAAGTTTCCTATATGAATATATATGAGGACCTGAGTATTTCGGAGCAGCGATGTCCCCTTCCCCTACAGTCTAACATCCCATTTGAACCTCTGCTGGCTTATGGTGGTGTTTTGTTTTGTTTTTACTTCAGTCTGCTGCTGTGGAAGGAAAATGCAAGTAGCCCAACCTCCTTTTTCACACTTCCCTCATGCAATTGATAAGCTCTTGGAAATGCCAACAGTTTTTGAAATATCTGAGAGCCATCTCACTTGGCATGATGTAGCAGTCCCCTCTTGTTGCTCACCTCTGTCATGTGCAGTACCTGAAATGCTTACCGAGTAAGCAGCAACTCAAAGCATCCTTAGCAGCCACCGAGCTCTTCAATCAATTTTGCTCTGGAAATATTCAGCCAGTTAGACCACATGTCAAAGAGCCTGGCAGTGGAGTTACAAGACTGTAAACTTGGTGGGACCCAGCAAAATAAAGCAGACAACAGCATGATTTGCTTGCTATTAACCATGCCTCTGTAACATCACAGTCTATCTCTAAGCTATATTTTTCCACTGTATTGCTGGCTTGCAAAACTTTTAATGGAACAAGTTTTTCTGGCAGAAGAACACTGATTTTTATCTTTAATGAGCAGCCTCTCTATCATTTAGCTTCAGGAAACAGCTTCCTGGTTGTAAACTGCTTGAGAGCGCTGACAGCCAGTCAACTTCAAAAGCAGCCAGCAGAGACTTTCTTGCAAAGTTTGGGAAGGAATTCAAAAATGCTGAGGGCTGCAGACAATGTTGTTATGGAACAGGAGGGCTCTGCTTCCCGAAATGGAGAAATGACAAGTTGGGATATCAATGACATCAAACTTCCCCAGGTACGTGTCCATGTCTTAGAAATTTATCCAGTTTTGACTAGTCTTCTCCACTTCAAAAATAATCTCAAAAGCTCTGTCTTTCCTCTGCACATTGTTGCCTTTATGCTCTTTATCACCTTGAGTTATGGGACACTGTTTGGCTGAAGGGCTAGAAAATAGCCAGTAAAATATCAAAGCTTCCATGCATTTTCCCTTTAATATATTATTGAAAAAGCTGTTGGTACAGTAAATATACCGATGCTGCAGATTCATCGTCCTTCTAGTCCACTGGTGGATCAGATGAAGGGAAGGTGGGAAAAAAAATCTCTTTCTTTGTATGCTCAATTAGAGACACCTTGGAATTGATTTTTTTCCTGTGGGAAGTGCTTTAGGAGAAGAGCACAGCACCCACGACTGCCTTGCAGCTCTGGGTGCTCAGCCTTGCTGCAGACTGGGCTCCAGGCAAGCAGGCTGGCTTCCAGCATGGGGCAATACTCCTTTCAGGCACCTAGGAAGAGTTTGCCTCCTGAGGGCTGGAAGTCTGTTTTGCAGAGATTTACTGAGAAGCAGCATAGTGGTCTTTCCTTCTCTTTCCTTCCCTCAGTCCTTTTCTTGTACACCTGCCCCAAAATCTCATACATATTCTCCACTGAAAACCCATGGCACCTCATAACCCCAGTGTCATTTCCCTGTATCTCTGTGCCAGATTCTCCTGCTGGGCTCCTTCACCATCCAGCTTCACCTTTCAACCTTGTCTTCTTACCTGATCCCAGTTTCTTCCCTACTGTGTCACTGCTTTTTGCCCAAAACCTCCATGTCCCAGGCTACCTCCTTCGCTGTCCCCCACCCCAAGGTCACCTTCACCTGCATTTCAGCCTGCAGGCTTCCTCTGCACCCTTCCCAGTGCTCTCCAATGTCTCCTGGGGGAACACAGTTGTTGTTATTTGTTTGTGGTTTTTGTTTGTTTGTTTGTTTGTTTTCCAGTTCATATCCTTACTGCTGTAATGGCTCTCAGTGGCTGGGATCAGCATTTTTAAAGAAAGTCCTTTTAAGTTTTTGTACCCCTGCTATGATCAGTCTTTTCCCTCAAAAAACATGAGAGGGTATGTTTCGTTCTTAACAGCTTACAGCATTTGTTTTGGTTTTGCTTAGTCCACAGTAGTGAAAATAAAACCTAACCAAGTTGTTCTTTGTGTTGGACTTCAAAAAAATTTGCTGGGAAGTCTTTCATGGCACGTAGGCCAAAAGGAACCAAAATCCAGACCAAAGACCTCAGTTTGATCCTGTATTTGCCCTTTTTCCAGTGAGTCAAGCCAAATCAAGCCAAGTGACTCAGAGTAGTGCTGCTGTTAATGGCCTGGATGGCAAATCGGAAAGTATGTGCTACTTTACGTCAGGTGCCCCACCTTTCCCTCCTGGGGCAGTCCTGCATTGAGCTGGATCCACAGGTGGGTGAGAGCAGCCTGCTGGCCAGGCTTTCCTGATACTTTTGGATTTGTGAGGAGCCCTGGGGAACTGAATTTTTTTTCTTTCTTCCCTCTGCCACTCTTCTGGGAGCTGAGCTGCCAGCCAGCATTGCTGCTGCGGTGTCAGAGTGACCCAGACTAGAGGAGACCAAGCAGAAGACTAGGTCTGCTGGCTCTTTCACGAGCTCTTCTCTTCCCTGGCCTAACACCAGCTCTGGTCTCTTTGTAGGATGTGGGACAGACAGACTGGTTTCAGGAATGGCCAGATTCCTACGTGAAACACATCTATAGCTCAGAGGATAAAAACGCTCAGAGGCACCACAGTAGTTGGGCAATGAGAAACACCAACAACCACAACTCGCGCATCCTGAAGAAGTCCTGCCTCGGGGTGGTGGTCTGTGGCAATGACTGCTCGACCCTGGATGGGAGGAAAATCTACCTTAGGCCAGCAATATGTGATAAAGCTAGGCAGAAACAACAGAGTGAGTATGAGGATGGCTGTTCTTTAAATGGCAGTTGATGAGTGAACACAACATAAACCAAAGCAAACCAAATCCCTTTGGATTATCCAACTTTCCCTGTGCCATTCCTTATGTTCAAATGCAATTCTTGATTTTGGAAGAATGCTTTTTTTACATTTCATACTGCTGGGGACAGGGACGTTACCTTGTGTCTTTTTCTTTTTTATTTATTTATTTATTTATCTTTATTTCTTAATCTGTATTTCTGATGGAAATTGGTTAGAGACTGATTTCTCAGCCCCATGAGAGAGGCTCCTGAGAAAGCTGTGCAGCAGAGGCACCTTCCTCCTGTGCAGTTCCTGGTGACCTGAGTGGTGGCTTCATTATTTCATAGGCCAAAGAGTAGCTCAGGAGAGTCTTGCAGGAAAAAGATGTTCATGAACTACGATGACTGGAAAATAGGCCTCATACCCACGTCACCAGACAAAACAGTGCAAACACAGAAAATGAGCTGGACACACATTCTTAATGAAACTATTCCAAACACTTCTTGATTGCTCACTAGAGCAAGCACATATTAATTTCTGAAACTGATGAACATTTCAGCTAAAGAAAGGTTTTACTCAGGCGCTCATTGAGGTCAGAATGATGTCCTATAAAATAATCAGACAAGAACATATTTGACATTCCACTTCCAAATCAAAAGAATTGAAAGAAAAGAACAAGTGAAACTTTGAAGGTAAAAGCCCTTTCTTTAGAAATAATTGACCACACTAAATTAGAATAAAGCTATAACAGCAAAAATATTTGCCAGTTATATTTAATAATGAAACAGAATGAAGGTAATTTCTTTGCTTATACTAAGTTTATTTTTTTATTATTATTATTATTTTTGCTCCAGGGAAATGCTGCCCAAACTGTAATGGACCCCTACGACTCCTTTCCTGCCGAGGCCATGGTGGTTACCCCGTAACCAATTTCTGGAGGCATGAAGGCCAGTTCATATTTTTTCAGGTTGGTATTGAATTACCTTATATTATGCAGGTTAATTTTAAATACTATTTTTTATATTAAGGTCATAGTTTGTTCCAACAAATAAGGGCCATTGAATATGACAAGGTCAAATGGTTATAAGCACAAAAATTTTCACAATGAGTATGAAAGGTCCAGAGGAACCTCATTTAACTCTGAAGGTACCCCTGCTGGATGTTGAGTTAGGTCTCCAAAGGTCCCTTCCAACCTAAGTTACTCTATGCTTCTGTAATTTTACAGCACATTACATTTTTCATTTAGGCTCTCACCAAAACCTGTTGATTTTGAAGCACTTTGCCTCAGGTAAATAGGAACAAACAAATGCTCAAGGAATCAGTACTGTCATATTATATCAACCTTTCTGAAATACCATGTATAGGAATGAGGCTATCCCAAGGGACTGTCTATGGAAAACACCATCTATGCACTATATGCAACTTATACCTGGAAAACAATGCATGGAAAGGTTTATATAATGGGCACTATTTTGGGAAGCCAAGTTTAGTTCCACAAACACTGTGTTGTCTCCTGTTTTCCAGTTTTCTGAGTCTTTACAGTTGTCTTTTGCTTACATGTAGGTTAAAAAAATATTAATTCTTTGTGGAATCTAATGGAAATTAATGTCCTGATAAACATGTCTGAAGTCTAAGAAGACTGAAAATAACTGTAGGGGCATTGTAGCCAGGCTTAAGCTGACATTGTGGCTTCAATTGTGTCTCCAGTGTCGGGTGTTTTCTTCTGCATATAAACTTGGTGTACTGGTTTATTGGGAATTTACTCATTTAAGGGAATTTCTGCCCCATCACACTTTATTTGAGATCTTTTTGTTACTTGAGCTCACATTAAATAAGTCTTATTAAATACAAAGCATTAAACCAGGCCAGGTATGTGTTTTTGGCTGGTGCAAATAATAATAATAACAACAACAACAACAACAATAATAATAATACTGCTCCTTTAAGATTCATAATAAGGTTGTTGCTAATTTTAATATATCACAATTACTTTCTAAAGTCCAAAGGGGCTCATGACCATCCACGTCCAGAAACAAAACTAGAAGCTGAAGCTCGGAGGTCAGTCCAAAAAGCACAGACAGCTTTTTCTCCACCTTCTCCAAGGTTAAAAAGACTCCAGGAGATCAAGGTAACTTTTATCAACAATAAATGAAATTGCAGGGTGAGGGATCCAAAGTCCAATACATTTTACTGAGGAGGTTAGCTAGGCTTTGGTTTTGGTGGGAGCAGGCTTTATGTCTCTGCATACTACCAGGTGAAGAAGGAGCAGGGGTGTCCTGAGCATCCTGTTCAGCTCAGAACTGCTGTCAATTGCCAGCATCCCCCAGCCCCTTCGAGCCTCGTGGCAGTAGGAGATTACATCTATACTGATAAACAAAGCAGGGCTGCAGGACTACCACTTCACTATTCACATGGCCCTTGGCATGGTTTTGGCCAGAGTGAACTCATGCTTGCAGACAGTCTTTGGCCTCATTTTATTTAGTGGTGTGGATGTAGCTTTAGAGCTCCAGCTCTTCCTGTTTTAAAATACAAGAGTTGTCTTTAGAAAATTTTCCTACAAGTGTTGCGTTAGCACTGCCCGAGAAATTAAATTATTTATAAATAAATCTGGGAAGAAAGTAATTGGATATTTGGTCTAACCAGTATTGACATTTAAGGAGAATATTAGTAGGTTTTAATTGGAGTTAACTATACTATTGATTACAGCACCTCACAAGAAAATTGTAACAAGTGAACAGTCAAAAACTGGGCAATGGCTGTAAGTGTGCTCAGGAGGAAGATTTGTGTGTGTGTGTGTACACATACACACATGCACTGTATAGTATTTTACAGCTGAATATATTATTACCTGTATTGTATGTCTATTTTATACTGAGTATGGCATCTAGACAGAACAAACAAACATTAATAAGGCAAATCCACTAGTCCTCACCTTTTTCCTCCAGTCTCACAACTTTAAGAAAATGCTGTTACTTTAGTAGCAAGCCTGGATTGCTTTATTCAAAGACTTAATGCTCATCAGGGAGGGAGATGATCTGCAGACAGTTGCCCCCTGAGTGGGATTCAGCCACCTGAAGATCCTCAGGGGCTGTGAGGGAACCAGGGAGACAGCCCTGGGGAGACAGGAGACATTGGTATGTGTCCCAGGATCCTCTGAAGACATGGATGAGGTGCTGCAGAAGAGTGAAGGCACCCTCCACCTCTGCTCATTCCCCCCCCCCCCCGGGTTTTGCCAGGGCTGTCAAGGGAAACGTGCATCACCTCCACCTGGTGTGCCTTGCTTGCTCCACCAAGTCTCCAGAAGGGTTTTGAAGGCAGAAGAACAGGGTGTGGAAGCACTTGTGGAAGACAGCATCTACACAAATCCCATAGGCCTGATGGAGGGAAGGAACCACACAGAGCAGTGAGGGTGAGGCTGCCTCTAGTGACATTCCTTGCAAAGATTGTGTGACACCCACCTGCACACCACCAGTCTTCCCATGCAGTTTGTCTTTTGATGTGCTGGAGATGGTGTATCCTCCCCAGCCTGGAGTTAAGGATAGTACTTACAGCCCCTTTGTCCTTAGAGGAAAGGGACGGACTGGGTGGGGACAGCCTTCTTAAAAGATGTGAGGAAGCTGGGGAATCCAGGTGTCCAAGAAATAGATAAAGAGTGAGCAGAAGAAGGCAAATCCATTTGAATGGAACATTAATTTAAAAGCTGAACCTATTTCTGCTGGAAATATTAAAAAGGACACTAAAAACAGAGCTAAGGAGTGACACTGGTGAAGACACATTGACATGGGGTCAGCCAGTTGGAGAATAAGTGACAGTCAGTGACATCTTGACACAAGTGCATGGGAACACAAAGAGATGAAATTCCATGTTATTATGTTATATGTACTGAATCAATGGTTTTCATACTGTTGGTTTAATTATGTTCTTACAATCACACTGAATTAATCCTCACCTACTGAGCCACTTTTTTTTTTTTTCTTTTATTCCCAAGTCTACAGGTCTAGTAGGTAGGACCATCTTTGCTTTTCTCTTTCTACAACATCTTTCTGCAACATCTTCCTATTTTTGACTTCTTGTTGTGTAGTACTCCTACATATCACCTAATAAACATCTATTTATCTAATAAGTATCTAACAGCCCATTCTTCAACTGTTCTGACACTATGCAGTCAGGGTGATTCCATTTACCCTCAGCTGGCTTTTCAGTTCATTCCTCTCAGGCAGGTTTGTCTCAGAAATGACCCATTGTATTCCTGTTTTTGCCATGAACAGATGTGGTACACCATACTCAGCAGCCTGATTACACATGCAGAGTTTGTGTTGCTGAATTTTCTCCTTAGAAAATTCAATCTTGATGTTCTCTCAAGATACGAGACAGGAGAACTGTAGAAAATACATGAGTCCAAAATAGAAAAAGTGATATGTAAGATGTTTTTTTCTATGGCATCACCTGTTTTTTAGCTGAAGATGGGCTGGTCCTACATCAGGTCATTGGAATTTCTTCTCCTGGTAAGGGGAGAGCAGCTTAAAGGAGCTTTGCTACTCTGGCAGTCAACAAGTCAGAAAATCACTATAATTAAATGTATGCAAAAGCAGGATTACAAAGAAATGAGACCTGTAAGTACTAATCAGAAATGATAGCACAGTGTGAGTGTTGTGAAAGGAATTTAAGTGTGTAAAATTATAATCCAATAATTAGGGCATTTAAAGAAGTTGAATATTATCCAGGAAAAAAAAAAAAAGACTCAGAATAATTCCAGTGTACTGTTCCCTCCTTGAATGAAATATCTGTTTGCGGCACCCCCCCCCCCCAAAAAAAAAAAAAAAAAAAAAATCAGTTAAAAATAGAAGTAAAGATTCTTAAAAAACTGGAGCATAATATTGGATCAGAAAGGGCACTTCAAAACAATCAGTTACAAAAATCTTTTCCAGTTTTTCCAAACTCTATAGAAGTAATTTAAATTCTGTGGAAGTGAATTAGAATTAATATTAGAATAATTTCATTTTCCGGTGCTTCTTCAGTATATCCTGAGAGCTGTGAATGTAAGATCTAGTTAGTGGTCATTTAATATTAAATAAGGATAGTGGTCATTTAATATTAAATAAGGATTTGGGTGCAAACTGATGAACCAAGCCCACAACCGTGACATCAAAGCCCCTGTTTGGTTTGTCCCAAAGCCCCCAGGCACTACTTTAAAAGGAGGCCCTACTGCTGTGCCTGCTTCATTACCCATGTTAATTGAATGCCTTTTTGAACGCATTGACCTGCTGTTGTTTTATGTTGCTAAACTGGACCGTGTTTCACTAAACCACACTTTCCTTTCCCAAGTCTCTGACAGGTGAGATGCCCACCCAGGAGACTCTGCCTTTGCTGCTTTCCAAACCAGACAGTTACGTGCTACCTGCCAGTTTTGGGGGACATTTAAGCAAAAGCTCTCCAGAGCACACACCAAGCAGCTTCTTTGGGCAGCCACCGTACCTGAGGGTGGCTGGGGAAGACAAGGAGGGCCAGGCAAACCCTGCCCATGGTGGCTCAAGCACACAGGCCTGGAGCAGCACCCAGCATGTCACTGGGGTGCCACCGGTGACAAAGGGTGTCCATAACCCCTTCAGGCCCAGTGCTGGTTCTTCAGGGGAGGAAACCTGCAAGAGAAAAGGCACTCTGGCCTACAGCAGCAGCTGCCATACCTTCCCTCCTCCACCATATCCCCTGCCTCAGCAAGGGCCCTGCCTTGTGGGGTCACACCATCACCACCACCACCACCACCATCTCTCAGTGTTCCTCAAGGGAAGCCAAAGAGATGAGGAAGAGACAAAGCACTGTACAAACCCCAGCTACTGCAACAACGACATGTTTTTTAACCTGTACCCATTACGGTGACTGGGTTAACATTTCCTATCATTTGCTTTTGGCAATGGGGCTAACTCTCCATCTCTGGCTATCATGCTGATTCCCTCTTTATCTTCTCTTTTAGAACTGAGGAAGGGCTTTTGTGCCTGCTGACCCATCTCTGCTCTTTTTTTTTTTTTTTCCTAAAAAATAAAAATAAAATAAAATAATTCCCCCACTATTTCATTGATCTAATAAAAAGCATAATTTCTTTCTACAAATTACCTCACTACCATTGCACTTTGGTAACATTTCATGCCACCAGTCCTACAACTGTGCTGCTTGACCCAGTTTCAGATGTGTATTTTGAAGGTACCTCACTGCTTTTTCCAGCCACTTTTCAGGTCTTTCATTGCAAGCTGTAACAAATCCATCAGCATCCTTTCCCACACATCACCCTATTTTCTGACCACTTCTGTAAGCTGTATTTCATCAGGAGCTATCCATTCCCTAACGTCTGTTTAAAAAACATAGCGTGCCAAATATGATTATTTTTCCTGAATTTAGTGATCTGTCTTTGAGATCTTTGGCAAAGGTTTCTATACTTTTTTTCCCATAATTCATATCTGACTTTTCCAACCTTTCTTGCTCTCGGCACCACGTCTCAGGGGCCTCCAGCCCACACCATGCAGAGGGAGGCACCAACACATCCCCACTGCCAACCCTGCAATGAAGAGATGAGGGACGTCGAGTCTGGAGCCACATTTCACAGCTGGTTCCTTCAGTATCTGTGGCTCCACACACTGCCTCGTCTTTGGAGACCAATACAGCATTGGCAGCCCCAACCAGCTCCTGCCCTACCTGTGGAGCAAGCTGTGCCTGAGCAAAATAACTTTTTTATTGGGGCAAGTCTGGAAGGACAGTATTACAAAACAAGTAGCAATAAAAACTTCACAGTACCTCAGACTGCAGAATATCTAGTGTCCATCAAAACAGGTTCAGTCTTCTCATATGTCTTTTTTTTTTTCTCTGCTTGTTTTCAACCTTTTAGACTTTTTTTTAAGGATTTGGGAATACATTAGCTACTAGGGAAATGGCTCTAATTATGAAGGGTGGTGGAGTTTAGAGACATTTACGAGAGAAGAACAAATTATACTTATAGAGTGTTTCAAAATGTTTATTGAAATTTGTAAAACAGAGGATGTGTAGTGATTTTTTTTTTTTTTTTAATATGGAAAAAAAAATAATCTAAATGTAGATCACAAAATAACAGCCTGCTCTTGTAGTTGAGGGTCAGTTCACCAATCTTTGGTTTACTCCCATGCTACTATCAAATTCTGTTAATACCAAACTCTGTTTGTTTTTATCTCTGTTTGTTTTTATTATGATTTGTGTTTTATTATGGCTCAGTATCTTAGGAAGAAATGTCAAGGGTAATAACAACCTGCACCTCTAAGACAGCAAAATGAAATTCAGTAAGAGCCATAAGCACTGTTGCTCCAAGAGGTGAGATGCAGGAGGTACAGACAGATCCCACCAGGCTGCATGTCCCATAGCTGAGATTCCTCTGTGGCTGCCCAACCGGCCACACCAGCATTGACCCTGCCCACAGACATCTTGTTCTGCTTTGCCTCGCCTTTACTCCGAATTCCTTATATCTTGCAGCTCCTGCTTATAATACTGTGCACCCAGGCCCCAGGACTGTTCCCCAGTCTGGGGGGACCCATGGCCTCCATTCACACAGCGCTCAGTGCACCAAGCATACTTCCAAGTTAAACACATTTGAGGCTCAGGGACAGAGTAGTATTTCATTTTGAAAAGAGGAAACTAGCACACAGGGTGACAACATGATTTTTCTCAGGTAAAGCACAGAGAAGATTTCACGATTTGCACACTGCCAGGGTCAGTTTGACCTTATTGCACTGACTTCTCTGTTGGCAGCAACCCTCTCCATTTTTTGGTACAATCTGTACATTGAATCAATGCGGTGCCAGATATAACCATTTGGCTCAGAATATGAAGACATTAATCCCAGCTGTGAGCTTTGCAAGAGTGACTTTTTGTAACATGTTTGGGATATGTGAAAAGAAATGTATGTACCTTTCTGCTTTAAGCTGCTCCTAACCACTTCTAAGGTGTTGTGCTTGTTTGTGGGCAGTGATAGGAATCAGAGGTGAAAGATGGCATCAGATGCATTTTACCCTGCAATTTGAAGAAAATATCCTGAATACTGAGGTAGTTTGGGTTAGCTCTATGAAGACACACTGATCTATATGCAAGGATATACCCGCAGGTAATACTGCAACCATATTCTCTGCTGCAGAAAATGTTTTTCTGCAAGGTGCAGCTGTAGCAACATATTAGGAAGACAGCAGAGAAGCTATAAGATCAGGATGTGAATGATTACATAAATGAAGGGCTCTGTTCCAGCTTACAGGAGTTTCAACCAGTTGTAACTACTGCCAAAGCCTATGCAAACATCCTTGCATGGCATGGATAGCCTATACTCACTGCTTTCCCAAGCTCTTAGCTTTGAAAACCCTGGCCTCAATGTCTAAAAGGTAATTCTTTGGGAGTAGTCCCACTGCTTGCTTCAAAGCAAGTATTTTGATATATAAGGGCTCTTCTAGGCCATCAGAGACACCACAGCAGTTACTCAGAATGACACAGAGAGCCAGGCTGTATCTTACCAGAACATGATATTTCTGAATTTTGTTCATTTTTTTTTCTTTGCTTGACTCACAGAATCACAGAATGGTTTGGGTTGGAAGGGACCTCAAAGATCATCTAGTTCTAACCCCCTTGATCATCTTCATGACCCTCCTCTGGACTTGCTCTAATAGGTACACGTCCTTCTTGTGCTGGGGGCCCCAGAGCTGAACACAGCACTCTTTTGGGGTCTCACAAGAGCAGAGCAGAGGGGCAAAATCACCTCCCTCACCCTGCAGGCCACACCTCTTTTGATGCAGCCCAGGACATGGTTGGCTTTCTGGGCTGCAAGCGCACATTGTTGGCTGATGTTGAGTTTCTCCTTAACCAACACCCCCAGGTTCTTCTCCTCAGGGCTGCTCTCAATCCATTCTCCTCCCACTCTGTGTTTGTGCTTGGGATTGTCCCAGCACAGCTGCAGGACCTTGCACTTGGCCTTGTTGAACCTCATGAGGTTCACACAGGCCCACCTCTCCAGCCTGTCCAGGTCCCTCTGGATGGCATCCCTTCCCTCCAGCATGTTGACTGCACCACACATCTTGGTTTCCTCGGCAAACTTGTTGAGGGTGAGCTCTAAACAGTGCTGGTCCCTTTAAATGTAACATTTATAGATGAACTCTAGACGTGTAATCAGAGGGAACTACTTTATTATTATAAGACAATAAAATGCAGTTGAATGCTTCCATTTTTTCAGTGTGTTTATCCTCAGAATACCAATGTAAGAAAGGAAAAGGCTTCTGTATCGGTTGTGCTGACAGGGAGCTGGAAATGCAGAACATGGATTTGACCCACATCTCCAAAGCCCCGGGCACAGACCTTGCCCAGTTTCTTCTGGCTTTCCTCTAACTTTGTGTGTGAAAAGAATTGCAAATCAGGCTGAATACAATCAGATGTTTTCATTTTCAGCCACTGATACAAAATCCCCTGCCTTTAGCAGAATGAGGCTATAAACTGTTTCTATGTGCAAGATTATGGGCCTCTTTCTAAAATGTGCTCCTAAATGCATTCTCTATATTTCTAAATAAAATATGTATGTCAAAATGCTGGTGATAGAAAGCACTCCAGCAGAGTAAGGTTTAGGAGATATACTCCAAGTAATTTTAACAAAGATTTTCTTTCCTCTTTACTTTTGTGAGGTTTACTAACCAGTGTGTCTGGTACTCATGGAAATTTTGTTCTGTTTCACCTCAGTATAGTCACTTAGGGCTTTTTAAGTTCTTATAAACAAGGAGTTAGAATAGGACCTAAAGAAAAAAATAATTTTTTACTTTACTGCACACAAAATGTAGAAGTGGTCCCCACGGTGTGTCTCAGCAGGGGGACAGCCTGTCCTTGCTGAGCTAGCAACTGCAGGGTGGGGGCACAGGAGAGGCAGGTGAGGATGGGGAGGTAATGTTATATATTTAAGAGGAAGAAATGAAGAAAGTCTGCTGGTGTGAGATTAAAAATGGATGAAATCAGTAATCAAGACAGAGCATAAGTAGGATATTAATGCTGCACATCTGAAAACCCTAAAAATTTGAACCTTTCTCTTGTGCAAGCAATGTTCTGAAGACTGGAAAAAAGCAAATGTCACTCCTACCTTCAAGAAGGATGAGAAGGAAGATCTGGGGAACTGCAGAGAGGGGGCAATGGGGGCCAGATGACTGGAAAGCAGCTTTGCTGAGAAAGACTTTGAGGTCCTAGTGAACGCAAATCTGACCATGAGCCAGCAATGCATCTGTGTGGCAAGAAAGGCTAAGAGCCTTCTCAGGCAGTGTTATGAAGTCATGCCAGCAGGTCAAGGGAGGTGATCCTTCCCCTCTGCTCAGCACTGGGGAGTCCAGACCTGAAGTGTTGTGTCTGGTTCTGGGCTTCCCTATACAAGAAAGACAGGAACATATTAAAAACAAACAAACAAACAACAACAAAAGAGGAAATTCAGTCTGAACACATGGAAATCTTTTTTCACTGCAAGGACAGTTAAATACAGGCACAGGCTGTGGAGTCTCCTCCTTGGAGATCTTCAGTAGCCAGCTGGACATGGGCCTGGGCACCCTGCTCTGGGTGTCCATGCTTGAGCAGGGTTTGGGCCTGATGGGCTCCAGAGGTCCCTTCCCACCTCAGCCATCCTCTGAGTCTGGGAACACTAAGTCCATGAGATGGAGCTCTTCTCAAGCCAGTTGCAGTCTCCAGATGCTTCTGCCTGAATTAGCTGTGTACTATGTGGCACATCTGAAAAGTCATCCAGCATCCTGACTTACTAGTATCACCCCTGGGCATCAGGACAAGGCCTTTGTGGCCCTGTGGTCAACAGCATAAGCAGTCTGAACACCATAAGCGTCCTTTGCTCTCGTTGGATTCATTGATTTCTGTGAGCAATACAAGATGGTCTTCTGGATGGCAAGTAGTTCCTGAGGCACAGACAGTCCCTTCAAAGGACAGAGTAAGCCAGGAAGGTCTCTGACCAGCTTTGCACACTGAGTTTATTCCTTCTGTTACAAGGTAGTAAATGAAGATGCAAAACTGCCTTGGAGGGCTTTTCTCAGATGTGTTTTTCATTTCTTGGAACCAGTTATGCCAAGATTCACACTGCAATTCCTCACATTGTCTAGCAATTGTATCATCAGTGACATGACTCAAGTCTTCTGTTACCGAGCATTGCCCAATCTGTTTGCTCTTCTAAAGACAGTCATAAATAATAAAAACCACAGCACGAGCAATGTCCTCTTCTGCTTGTTACTTTCCGTGCCTGACAGAAACTGTCAAGCAAAGGCCAGAGCCACAGGGCAACTGCTCATCCAGCTCCTTTTTGCTTCTAGAGGAGACAGAAAATGCCTGTAGCAGGATCATGTCCCTCACCCCGTGTCCTTACCAGAACATGGTGGGGAGCAGCTGGTGGGGCCTTCACCTGCCCCGAACACCAGGTGGGGAGTGGACAGGAGACCATATGCTGCTCTCAGCACATCTGCAGTCCCACTCCTGGTTCCCGTTGGACCAGGGTGGCAGGGTGAGGTGCGGGCATCCCAACCTTACCTGGACGGTGCTTAGGCAGCACGCAGGCCCTGACAGCAGTGAGTAAAGTCTACCACATACACAGCTGTGACCAAACTAGTTCCTGCGGATACTGTAAATACTGGGTGTCGTGGAAAACTGTTTGCTAAACTTGCAGTCAACCTTTACACACAGCTGTACTGCCAAATGTAAGGAAACAAAGCTTATTTCAGCTTAAGAAGTAAATCTACATATCCATGATTCACAGGAGAAGCCCTCTCAAAAACAAAAAGCCCTCTGAGGGCCCTCCTCTGCTTGGTGAGGCTGCAGCCTCTCGGCACAGCTGAGATGAGGCATCCTGCTGCAGACAGAGAGAGCTCAGCCCCCTCAAGCTTGTCCTTCTGCTTTCCCTGCTCTTGCCCAACCCCTTGATAAAGCACACAATTTGCTCTTTCCAGTAAAACTCAAACTTTCCTGTAAAACCAGTGCTTTCTCGAAAAGGTCCCTCCCGGGTGCCAAGGGAGCGCTTCAGTATTTTTAAATGGTTGGTCTCTTGGAAGCTCTGTTCCAGTAAGAGATGCAGACCTCATAATGCATCAAGGAGCTTCAAGTTTTTCTAAACAGATACTTTAAAACCCTCTCAGTGGGTGTAAGTATCAAACCTGTCTGAACCCGGTATAATTGAATCTTTGGTCACATTTATTCATTACCTGGTCAGCAGGTTCAAAAGTTATTGATGGAAACAATCTGACTGACAGCATGACTATGTAATCTTTTTTTGTTGTTTTTTGTGGCCGTTTTGGGGGGGGGGGTGGGTGGGGGAGCAGGTTGGGGAAGAGCTGGCTAAGAATTGATCTGCTCTCACAGGGCTTGGAATCCAAGCACATGTCAATACCAGTTCACTGAAGAGTGAGTGCAGCAGATATTGCTGCTGTGGCAAGTAGTTGTGATTGTGCAAAGAAACTACATAACGTGGGCTTTTTCTCCATCAATATACCCACCTCATCTCCATGATGACCACAAGGTTACCAGCAGTTATCCTGTCTTAGTACTGTCAATAGCTAAGTGCAGAGTTACAGAAAGGAATCAAAAAAACCTCTCACTAAGATCCTTACTTGGGGTTTCACTTCTAATGCCACTTTGCCATTTGCAGGGCTGTGACTAGCACTTTTGGAAAGAGGAGTGACAGTTGAGACAGACTCCCTCTGGAAAACCATTAAGGAAGCAAATGTAATTTCTAATTGCTAGTAACCCAAAAAGTCCTGATTTACTTTATCCTAGCCATGCAGGCTGTTTGCTCTTATTTAGTAGGAGCAGAGTTGGGGGAGTTTGAAACTACCTCCAAGGAGCTGACTGTCCCTGCATGCAATTGACTGTAGCTGTATAACCACAGCCTAATGCTCCTTCAGTTTTGGAAATAAGTTATTACTCTTTGTGTCTGGCTCTTGGTCATTCAAGCAGCCAAGCCTGCTCAAGGCCTGGGCTTCAGGAAAGCTCCTGATCAGAACGAGAACAAGCGTAGTTCACACACATCTCATTGCAGGCCAAGATCACTTCTAGATCACTCCTACCTGCAAAGTGGGTAGTTTGGGCATAGCTGCAGTTGGGATTGCCAGCCAGGTTCTCCATCATTAACCCCAGAATGCCTCATGACAAAGGCATGCAGCCAGTGCCAGGGTGACCAGTCAGCCGGAGCGCCCCAGAGAGCAGCCCAGCACCTTGCACAGCAAGAGACAGAGTGGGACCCACCACGTGGGCTGTCCCCACAGCTCTAGGGCTGCTCCATCCCCAGGCCATGGGAGCATGCAGAGATGTGGGTTTTGCATTACTGTGCTCCATCTTACCCTCCATGTCACCACATAGACAATGCCCAAATCAGCAGGCATGCTCTGAATACATCTGCAGCACAAGGGCTCCTGAAAAACTTAAGACTCCTACTTTTATTCACATTTTCAATCTTTTATCACTTTAAAACCTCTGCAGAATAGATGCAATTTTAGCATAAGACAATCAGAAATGCTGCTGTGTGGAAGCTCAGAGATCACCAGCTGATCAACAGTAAGCCCCATCATGATTTCTTTGTCCCAGTGAGGGACAGTAATCACATACGATCTGCTGTATGATTCAGGTCTCATAAAAATGTTTCTAAATTAGAGTCCCTTGAAAGGAAAGAAGAAAAACTTGATTCGCAGCTTTGCACATACCCAGACAAATATTCATCTTATCGTCAGCTTACTTTTTGCTGTAGTTTTTCAGGTTCTACAAACTTTTTCTTTTTCTTTTCTTTTTTCTTTTCTTTTCTTTTTTTTTCTTTTCTTTTTTTTTCTTTTCTTTTCTTTTCTTTTCTTTTCTTTTCTTTTCTTTTCTTTTCTTTTCTTTTCTTTTCTTTTCTTTTCTTTTCTTTTCTTTTCTTTTCTTTTCTTTTTGTCTTTCATTCATTTGTTCAAGACACACTCTTTAAAAAGGGGGCAGGTTCCAAATGAAACTGCTGGCAACTATTTTGTTGGCTGCTACAAAAGTTAATGCTCCACCCCCACCCCCCAGCCTCTTTCCACTTTATTACCACTGGGAAATGTTGCTGACTTTAATATCTGCAAGTTTATTTTTCCCAGACTTTACTTTCCAGATCACCGTCTGTCTAGACACTGTCAATTACTAATATATGTACTCAAGGTGAGTTTAAGGGTATTCAATATTTTCTTCTCCATGTGATTAAATTTCCAGGCAGTACAGAACCAACCCACTACATTTGTATTTGTCATTTCAGGCAGATGTCACATTATCTAAAACAAAGTAAAGACCTTTTAATCAATTTTTACTGAAACCAGCATAGAGAGGTTGTGGGAAGTACCCTGAACTTCAAAGGTCTTCTGAAAGGTTTCTTAATAGCAGCTATCTTTGCCTTGGGTATCCCCTTCCTAAAAATGCTGAGGTGGAAGAACTACACTAAAGGTGCCTGCTCCCCTAGTTGTCTTAAAAGTAAAGCCACCTGTTTGTGGGACCACAGTTCCAGTCAGGAGACAAGGATGCCTGATTTTAGGGAAAAGAGAAGAAAACGATCCAATATTTTGTCCCCTTCTTTCAAATGTGCAACTGCTAGCTCATAAAGGTTAACATCTCTGTAACCAATTGTCCAACCCAGGTTAATAAACACTGAAGGGTGGAGTACTGGAGCCAAGCCTAAGTTCTATGCTCTCCAAGTTGCAGTGTTGAAATTGCGCTTCTGTACAGAGTACCATCCTTCATCGTATAAGGATGTTCCCATCTAGCACACCAGCTGCTTTGCACCCCATTTAGAAGCTCCTCTGGAGTTTGGGAAGCAAATTCAGGACTGAAAACTCCACTCAGATTCAGATACTTAAAATCCCTTTGAGGAGCTGGCTTACCTGTTTATCCCCATTCAGCTGTCTCATCATGGACATCTTACAATGCAGAATCGTAAGGAGCTGGATGCCTGGCAAGCTAAACCTACAACCTACAGCTTGCTACAGCTTGTTGCATGTTCTTTTTTTTTTTTTTTTTTTTTTTTTTTTTTTTTTTTTTTTTTTTTTCTGGAATGTTCTCAAGTTTTAAAGATGTAGGGAAAAATAAATATTAAGTACCCAAGAACACTTCCAACTGTGGTGTGCCACCTAATGGCCAAACAGCATCACTGGGCTCTGACAGCAGTAAGCACACACCACAAAGCTGCATCCCAAAGCTCTTCTTATTGCTAACCACCTGCACGGAGGGGTACCGCTACTGGGGTGGAGCTGGGGAATCAAACAAAAACAAAACAAAATTAAATCAGGCAGAATTTCTGTTTTAGCAACTTTTGCTAAGAGAAAAGCTATATATATATATATACATATATGGTTGGTTATTAACCAGACCTGTGTGCTATGGTGTTTCATTCTTTATTCGTGGATAAGACTAGTTAATACAATTTATTTACCATCATTTCCAAGGTTTACCTGTGGTCTTCAAACAGAGGAGAGGCAGTTGTATTATCACCTTTCTCCACTGGTTGAATGTCTGTGAAAAAGCAATTCCATGTAGGTCTCTACAGTTTTATTGTTTAATCCATCATAAAATTATGCATGTGCTGTCAATAATCTTATCAAAAGCAAACGTTCAGCATTTTCATTCTGATTTACTCTTTGCATTATATATGACCACACATCCTACCAGCTTGCAGACAAGGTATCTCTTATAAAAGCAACCATAATTTTTTCATCCTCTTATATAGGATTCTAGCTATTTTTCTGTTACTGTAATGGAGGTAAAATTAATGAAAACAAATTTATTTGGGGTGTAAATTTAGCCTGGAAACATGCAGGGCTGAGCATTCGTACTTACCTTCTCAAGGGAAGATTCATGAATTCAGAAACAAAAATGTGTGAAAAGGTGTCTACTCATCTTGGCTTTCCACACTGAAGAATAATTTAATTTGCCAGGATTTACTAGTCTCACTTTTCTTAGCTCTGCATAATAGCCCAGCTATTTCTCACAGAGCATTCTGAGGCTAAATTAATAAATGTGCTACAGAACTATTCAAAAGATGCCGGAATACCTGCAATTGCTGAGGTAGGAAGGTTGCCTATCTTGAAATATGTAAGTATATTACCTTCAGAAGCACTACATGCTACAGTATCAGAGCTGAAAGTTTTAGTTGAGAGAAAATGGCATTTTTATGCATCCCAAAAGTTCCCATTCAGTAACAGATTCTAGTTCCTCTTTCAAATCCTTTGCTTCAACCTATATTATCTAGGACTTGGTCTTTTAAACATTCTTTTAAGGACTCAGGAGACAAGATAAGAGTCTCTCAAGGAGACTCTGGACAAGATAAATATACATCAGAGCACTAACTGTTCCTTTCAAGCCAACCATTATGCAAGTCACTTGACCAAGAAAGCTGCTAGTCTTAAGCCTAAGGGACAAAGCCCGACTCCAAACTGAGTGACTATCAAGAGGAAGTTTTCTCTACTTGTATTAATACTAAATAACATATGCAACGCTGATTTATGTGATTCGAACTGTTTTGTGAATGTATATAAGCCTTCATATTTTTCTCATCTTGAACAGAAGAAAAGACGAAACAGAGAAGTATGTGCTTGCCCTTTCAATGTTGACAAGTTGCCAAATATACTGGCATTCATTCCAGTGGAAGTTTCTTGGGTTTAAATAAATTAATTAATTAAAATAAACACCTGAGTCCATTGTTTTCTTTCTTTCTTTAAAAACCTTGTGTAAACATGGTGTGTTTTTGAAATTCTGACTGGGTTGGCTCAAGATTTCTGAGAGAGGAGCTGAACTGAACAACTGGAAAGTGTCTGCAGCTAATTGCTTGTTTAGGGCACCGGATCACTCTCTCTCCTCCCCACCTCTCTAGAGCATTACCACACAAAGGTTTAATTGGCTTTGATTAGACCAAACCAAATTAGCATAGCATTTGGTCATCAGAGCACCTTCTCCCCACAAAATCTGCTTAGCGTTTAGACTGAGTAACTGTATCGTGGGGGTGTGGCCAGAGTGCTCTGGCAGTGCCATAATCTGTTTTACTCCCTGATCTCTGTTAAAGAAAGCAAAAACGCATTGCATGTTTAACTGTAGGCTCGTTTCAGTGTCCTGCAGAAACTGCACAGACTAAAACAGCTGGTTATGACTCCACTTTTGCTAGCATGAAGTGAAGGCTCCAGACCACTATTCTACAGAGTTCTTCTACTGGGACCAAGAAGCATTTTCAGAAATGCTGGGCTGCAAAGACCTCTTCAACAGCACAAAAGGTCACTTACTGTCTTCAAGTCAATCCAAAATAATAATAATAATAATAATAAATAAAATAAAAAAGATCAACAGCTCTGAAAATGATGCTTCTGTTCCCTTTTGTAGCCTTCCTTCCTCCTTCCATTCATAAGTGGACTTTTCTCACTCCAAAAAAAATCTAGGGAAAAAGGACTGCACAAGCATGTGTTCCTGATACCATATACCCGATATCCCAATACCGATGCCAGCAGTAAACTAGTTACACCAACTACTGTCTTTATACGGTAATTAAAAGGACAATAAAACTAAACTGTAAGAACATAAAGCCTCTGGCTATTAGAGCCTTGGACTATTAAAAATACAAAGTTCTTCCTTCATACAAAGGAAGAACAACTACTCGCCCATCTTTGCTGAAATAAGTACTACTTTAATAGTCTCACGTGACCAGACAGTAATACTGTTTGCCAAAGGCAAACCATTTTGAAAGACAAACTAGCTCGACTCTCTCTTATTGCTAAACGTAGATGAACAGGCATATTAGTCATAGGAGGCTCACGTAACTTCCCTGGTGAAGGAATATTTCATATAACCTTAAAACAATAATTGCCTAAGACTTTTGCTGAACCAAGATCTCAATTTGTAAAAAATCTCTATTTATAACAGTACACTAGCTAGTTTTTCATTTGTGCCCAGAGCATATTTCAAACTTACGACAAAGGTAGGGAAAAAAAAAGGCTCAGAAATAGCAGAAATCTTGATCTGAAAAGGGCTTTGAATTGAAAGGGCCTTCTACTATGTGGAATTTAGTTACTGGACAAAACTAATAGTCAGAACCATCTTGTGATTCTTGATGCAAAAGCTTTCTGCATTTCTCAGAAGACACAATCAGATCTTTACCATCATGGGTAGGTAACTAACATCTTTCCTCATTTACAAATCTGGCAATATTTCATGACTTATCTTCAAAGCATGAAGCTGATATTATAAGCAATTGTGTTTCCCTTCAACAATTAGTAGAGTACACTACGCTCATTAAATGTTCTGTTGTAAGAAGCAAGAGTCCAAGTGCAGCCCTGGAGCCTAAGGGCATTGGCCAAAGGGCTGTAGGCAAAGTCTCATTAGTCAGCTACAGAAGACTAGCTACAAAAAGTAAGTTCTAGATATACATCCTTATCCAGAACTCATGTACCTGAAAGCTCCTCTGCTTTTCTGGTAACCTTGAAGTGGCATAACAAGAAGTCATTAAGAGATTAATTCTGACAATATTGCCTAACACGTGGTTCATCCATGGCAACTCCTAAGTAATCATCTTTTATTGTATGAAAATAACATTTTCTTGGCAAAATAAGAAAATGCAAGGGGTTGTGTGTTCAAAATCATGATTTATTGATGTATTTTTAATCGTGTAGCTTCTTGCAAAGATACACTTTATAAATTATGGAACAAGAATAGTTCTTTCCTACAGCTCTTTCAGACTTCAGTCCTCAAGTCCAGGTCAGTATTTCGAAATGAGATGTTCAAAGGCAAGTTATGCAAAATGGCTTTAAAAAACTACACTAAAAAGCTTCAGTTCTTTCAGAACCCAAGATACATATGATAAGCTGTATTACAGTGTCTGCACTACACCCCCAAGCAATATATGCAGGAGAAGCAGCATACAGTACCTGCACCGATCTCAAGGTACACTTCATGATTAGCAGTACACAGCACCTGAACATCTACAGCAGCCTCAAAATTTATCTTAGTACAACAAATGCTCAAAGGATTTACAGCATCTGTAGCAAGGTTAGCTGAAGGGTTATAGCACATTACAAACACGTTTAGGTGAGGCCTGCTTACTCGTGCAATCAGACCTTGCCAACGCATAAGCAGTACACACACAAGCGTTTCACCATTGCACTGTGACGCTTCCCAAGCAGAGCCGTGTACCCTGCCAACTCAGCCTACAGTACAGGAGGACAGCTCGCTGCCCACATCCTTCTCCCTTTTGCGTCCATCCTGTTGAGAAGGCAGGCTCCACTGAACTTCTGTAAAGCTCAAGTTACATTTACGACCAGCTGGAATCACTGCATTGGTGGGGATGTACCTCTGCATTTAAACGTTACACTTCGTGACTGCTTGCCCTGGATTGTTTTTTTCGTTAAGGTTGATGTTGACATAATGCCAGATCTTGAAGGCAAACAAAATTAATTTAATTTAATGAAAACATTTATTTGAAGTTCTTTTAAGTCACACAGCTTAACAAATATAAGACAGCTTTCTCCCCTTCACATTTCAAGCCTTCACCAGAGACCACAAACACTGTCCCGTGGACAATGAGATTTTCCTGTAACAATTCCTTCTGGACAAACCAGTGTCCAGGCAGATGAAGACTCACATTTTAAGCAGACTGATTTATAAAATCTGTTTAAAAAAAATAAAAACTTTGTTATCAAATTCTTGTCACAACATAAAGGTGTTTAATACTCATAAGCTTGATCTCTAAACAAATCCCCAGCCATAATCGAATGGAACAGACTGCCTTCAGAAAAAAGAAACAGAAAAAAACACCAACCCCAGAACTTTAAAATACTCCAAATATATACACATTTATAACTTAAGTGCTCATTAGCTACAACTTTTTTTTCATGCAAGAGTTGTGAGAGGAAAAGGTGTTTCTTAGAGCGGCTTTTCTGAAAATGCAGTAAAACTCTTCACTCGTGCAAAGAACAAAGGGGTGTACATCTTGTCAATGTCGAAAGTAGTAACTGCTGTCTCACCAGTCGATCTGCAAAGAGCGTTAGAAAAGGTAAATCAGACACAGCTTGCTGTTTAACTCCCTCAATTATGCAGTCAAGTTCCACAGTACAGCACGTGCAAACTACAGCTGGAATGTATCTTTCACCCCACCTCACTCTGAAAGCGTGTGAATATTGGCTTCTGCCTTAATAACAAAGAAACCACTTTGCCCTTCTGCTTTTATTACTAGCTCCAAAACCTGAAACAGAGCAGGGTATCACTCAAGCCACCATAATAATCTTTAAAAATCCCCTTTCATTTGTTTCAGTTAGAACCATTAATTTAGAATACAAAGTGACAGCAAGAACTTGTCTGTATACTTACAATACCAAAAAGAAACCCAGGTATGTCTGAACATTTGTAAAACAAGTGCATGTCCTCTATCTGTGTCTTATGTTCCTCTTTATTCTAGTTAATAAAGAACACCAGCATATTGACAGGTGAAGCAGAATCAGAGTGGAAACAGAATTTCAAGCTGAAAAGAATGTCTTCAATACTGCCACTTCTTGAAAAATAAGGTATGAAAATATTTGTTCTTTTTCTGTTTACGTGAGTTACCTATACTGCCAACCACTAGTAGTTCACTTCTTAGATTTTGTCCCTGTAAAAACACTGAATATAGTGGTTAAGAAGCCTGGACAAGACCACCTAGATCCCCCCATAAATGCCAATGCCAAACATCTGCACAGCCAACCTGCCCGTAGTTTAGAGTGGCAGGTGCAAGAACAGGGGCCACAGTTCTCGCTGGGTTAGTGATGAGGACAGCTGGTCACACACCCCTATTTGCAGGGCTGGATTCTGTGGTCTGCAAGCACCACAGTGCCCACACACAGTGGGTGCAGGGACCCTCACATAATGTACTTACAGCTTGCACAGTCACAGAGGAACAGAAATAGTCCTTAATGAATATAGGCTTTCCACACACTTTTACTGGCACCACACTGAAGTCATTTAAACACCGTGTATAAATCCTTTAAATGGCTACAATGCTGCAACTACTCAGTGCACTTCCCACACCATTAGAAAAAGTGATTCAGATCTTGGGATTTCTTAAAGTTCAATACAATACATCAAATCAGGACCGGTTACTGTTCCCAGGACATCTTGCTAGAGCCTCATCAGTCCCACAGCCTACACATTTTCTGAAGTTAGCACTGGACAAACTCATGTCACATGTGTTTCTACAATTAAGCATCTTTCTTTGATCTCACTCTGCATTTACTTACTTGTAAGTTATGTGACAAGAATGATGTATCCAAACCAGTTTGTTGAACCTCTGGCGCCCACTGGAGCACAGCTGCAGCCCTACATGAAAGCTGTGATCTGTTTCTTGTACAGGAACACGACGGAAATACCTGTATTTGTGGTAGTCAATCGGTTTCTGTGCCAAGAAAGAAGTTTTGAATTTAGATGTTGACTACAGATGTTGACTATAGAAGTTTTCACAGGAAAATAAGAACAGAGGACACCACCCAAACTACGTAAACTCACTGCAAAGTAAGGTAACACTTCAAACTCATTTATTTTCATTTAATGCTGTGGAACATCTACATACATAGTCAAAAACTGATCTCAGAAATGACCTCTTCCACCCTTCCCTCCTGCTTGTTACAAACTACCTAACAGCACCTCACATGGCAATTAAGCCTAAAGGTGAGAACCATTGCTCAACTGTGAGCCAAATATGTACCTGTCTTAATCAGGATTATTACAGATTCCAGGAAAAAAGACAATTCATCACATTTATGTACTTATGTTAAACATTTTTAAACATTCATTTTTCAACCCTCTGGTGCAATACAAATCTTCAGGTGCCTTAAAATATTGTCTGAGAAAAACCTTATTAAAAAGCCCTCTCCTTAAATTATTTTTCTCTATTCCATGTTCTACCTACCTCTTCCTTTTTCTTCATTATTACAGCAAATACTTTGGTTTGATTGTCCGTTTCCTGGGAAAGACGATAATGGCCAAGTAAGATTGCATCCGTTCTGGAAGGTTAAGAGGAAGACAGCGTCAAGGGCAAAGAAGTTTGCTGTCCCAAAAAAAGTCTTCTACAAATATTAGTAATGAAAGGACAACAACATATCATAATCCAGGAGACCTATTTTTATTTGCATTTGGTAAATACCAGGCTCATTGATAGTGCGAAATTAGGAAATCATTTTGGAAAGCTGCTTTTTAATTTTCCCAGATAGAACTGATTAACTTACTATCTTTATTGTCCTATCTAGCCTACTGCTCAATATTTTCATATTTCTGGTAACAGCTCAAGCCTGTTCTGATACCCCTAATAAATCTTCTGTATTTTTAGTAAGTTCATACAAACATCAAAAAGAAATCAAGCAATTATTTACACAAGTCCCACCAAAACCTCCACTGTCCTTCACACACAGTTGAGGAAAGGGGAGAAAGCAGTCTGTAACAAAATGGTATCTTCAGAAGTATACTAGAGCCACCAATTGAACAACATGGATTCTTCCATTTACTTCCTTTAAAAGTTCAAAAACATGTATCCTGCACCAGGACCTCAAAGTGAAAGGTATCTTGGCATAAAGACCAAAATTTCTTGTAGTTTTTGTGCCAGGAGTTTTTGTACAACAACATTACGTCTTTACTCTTGTTTTACTAAGCCCAGATATAGAATTGGACACAAAAATAAGTAGAAGTTGCCATGCAGAAGCAATAGGGAAATTGTACAGCTCAATATTTTCTTTCACTAACCTTGTATTTTTAGTCCGTAAGCGAGGAACGATGGATTGAGGATCTTCAGGAGTCGTTAGCATCATAACTTGACCATCTGGAAAGAATCTCAAGTACCTGCAAAAATATAAATTACACAATATAAACCTAGATTTTTATTTTTATTTTTAAAATCACGGGATGTTTCACAGAATGATATAGCAGAAAAAGAGATCAAAACCCAAAAGACAGATTTGAAGATTAAAAGGTCAAGTTATGAGGAGTTAGGCACAAGGACAGCAGGTCGAGAGCTTTGCCAGCTCTCATTAAAGCACACAGGCTATCCTGGAGTCGAAACTGACCTCAAGTAAGTTTTCTCCATTTCCAGAACCCATTGAAAGAAATGCAATAAAATCCTAATTACAGTGTTAGTACAGAATGGTCATTTTTAGGTTCTGGGATCTGATTAATTTTTGCACTACTCAGATACCATCTTGATGTTTGAGAGACTCCATGAACAGCCATGAGATTCAATAAGTTCTGTTAAGTTTCCAGCCTCAGAAGAGACAGCGGAGTGGAAAAAAACTTGGTGAACAGCAGAATGAAGGACAAAAGAAAAATAGTCCAAAGAAACCAATGGCAAGGTATTTCCAGCAAGCTGAGAAAGCTCAGCCTCTTGTTTACTTGAAACTAGTTACAAATGAGTTTTAAAAAAAACAGCTCTCATATAATCACTTGTTTTCCCTTTGCTGAAAGCAATTATTACATCAGAAATGTAAAACAAGTGATTTACAAGTGTATAAATGCTCTTAATGTTGAACTTCTATCCACATGAAAAAGTAAAACCAAACATGAAATGTGTTTCTAAGCCCACCTCTAATTACTATAACAAGTACTATTTCTTAAGACCTGTTGGCAAAAAAAATATACATAGCCTTGCACACAGTAACAGCTCCACTGGGTTTTACAGCGTGATTAATGTTTGAGAAGCAAGGGCTGGATCTAAAGAACTTAATAGAGAGAAACATTTCACTCACTCATTGCACTACAGCTCTACCTGTAATATTCCACTTGGTGCCATGCTCTATAGAAACCATCAAGAGACTGTTCTCCTTGGCGTATGTACGTTGTCTTGCTGATGTACACACCTACAGGAATGAAGGAAATAAGTATATGAACAAAAATGAAATGCATAAAATACTTCAGATTAAAAATGGTGATCCAAAACTTTTGAGTTTTTGTCACTTAAATACGTGGAAGCTTTTATGTTTGTCCCGTACACCCTCCCCTTGTTTTTACAGATATTCTACAGATTCAAAAGCCCACAGAATCACAGAACGGTTGAGGTTGGAAGTGGGCTCTGGAGGGCATCTGCTCAGAACCCTCTGCTCAAGCAGAACCACCTGGAGCTGGTTGCCCAGGACCACGTCCAGGCGGTCCCAAAAAATTCACATCAGGTCTAAGAACATCATAAACATAAAACCCATCCAATTGCTCCTGTCATGATTACATGCAGTAATAAAATCTGTTTCCTAAAGTACACCTCACCATCAAATCGAACGCGAGGCCTTTCCAAAAACATTTCCCTCCAAGAGGAATATGGAACAAGTTTATTGCAACTCCTGCCCCATACTTTCAAACAGACTTGGTGCCAGATTTCAGGATCTCTAGTAAAAATAAGAAAAAAGTAGAACTTGTAACTCAAAACTTTCCTGCAAACTTTATCTTTTATGTTCCAAGCAACAAATGCCTTTATTTAGTTTGAATGCAACTGAAAGAAACTTTCTTGAACTACTGTAGCTCATACACACAGTAGCATAATTTAAAATCATTAATTTCCTTAATCCTGGAGCATTTGAAAGCCATTTCCTTCTGCCCAAGAAATCCAAGAACACAATGTAATTTTCAGCCAAGTACAGAAGAGCATTTCAGCAGTCTGGCACTCCTCTGTGTGGCCATGAGGATAACGACAACAAACGTTTGGAGACCTTGCAACTCTGACTTTCAAACAAGGCAGAAGAATGAATGCTTTCAGCAACTGTTATTACAATTAAGTCATCTAACATACCCACCAGTAACATACTCAAAAGCTGATGGCACTGTGAGGAGCATAACATGGACTTGCCAAGGCAAGAAAATGCAGGACGTGGTCCTACATTTAGTAGCCTGCATGAAAAACAAACCAACAAAAGAAAACAAAAAACCTGACCCCTCCAACACTGACAATTTTGTTCTATGAATTTGTCATCCACCTCTACATACTCTTTATATATGCTTGCACATAAAACAATTTTTTTTTCTTCCTTAGAGCAGAGAGAAGCTTTACTCTAGATAAATTATCTACAATACCTGGCACAAATGTAAAATCCTCGGCACACAAGAGATAACTGCTCTAATGATCTTAGGTCCAAGTCACTCGAAACCACCCATCGGAAAATGTACATTAGTACTTCCAAAGGCAACGCTGCAAATAGAAAACAATTTCTTGTTAGATTGTAATGTGTAAATCAATGGTTTGTCTCTATTTCAGTTACTGATGTTCTGACTTTCCACAAAAAAAAAATAAAAAAAAATCTATTTTCCACATTGCAGGCAGATACCAGGGTAGCCACCAAGAACAAATGGAAAAAAAAAATCAAAAGTTAAGACTCAATTGCATGATGTTAAAACAACAGGACAAAATGCAGCGTCAGACTACAAATATGAGTACCTGTAAGATACCGAATTCCACAGGTACATTGCACATACGGTGTCTATAAAGCTGCTTTTTCATTCCATCTTATCTAATGCATTACCTCAAAGCATACTGCTTTGGCAAGACAAGCTCAGATCACATTCCGTAATGGATAAAACATCCTAAGAACAATGTATCCACTACAAAATTGTTGTCTTATCACCCTGTATTTTGTGGTACAAGTCCAGTGATGTTATGAAAATGTTATAAAACGTTATCACACAGCATTGTTTAAAAACTTTTTCTAATGTAATACAAGATAATGACAGAATCCTCATCAAAGCTCCACAAGATCATGAGAGAATTTTCCTAGCATTAGAAATTCAGTGAGAATGCCCTGAGAATTTTGTCTTCATTTCCTTCTTGTAACTTTCTGCCTCCCTGTGTTTTCTCTATTTCAGTTCTACATAATCTTGTTTACTGATCTTCTATTATTAGGAATCACATTTCTTTTATTTTCAACAAGTGCTGCTTTCTGGAGCCTACGGCTTAACCTGTAACACCACATCCACAAAAGACTCAGTGACTTTCCTCAGTATAACTACTTCGAGATCAAGTGAAAATAGCTGAGGCACAAAGGTACATTAAACAGTAGCTACCTATAAATACTACGGTTCACTAGAATTCTGGCTTTTAGTGTAAAACCATGCTTCTTAAAAAAAAACTGTTGCTGCACTCCCACAAGTGATAACTGATAGAGAATCAGATAAAGAAGAGGAAATATAGAAATACACATCCCTTCACAGAACAACACTTCTCTTACTTAAGAATTATAATAAATGTGTAAACAACAAAAAAAAACACCAACACAAACCATAAAAAATACATTAAAAACATATGTACATTAAAAATACATAAATACATTAAAAAGGTTGTAGGTTTAAGGCAAAACCATCCATGAAAAAGTTGGATATAGCTAAAAAAGTAAATAAAGAGATACTGTGTACATTTTTCTAAAGTTTAGCTTTATAATGAAAAAGATAAATGTTTCAATAAAATCGGAGTGAAGCATTAAAAATTCTCCCTCTGAACTCCTGAAGTCCATCTTAACTCATACCTGAGATATGGGTCTGGTTAACATCAAGCTCCGGCTGACAAAGTTTGATGGAAGAGTCCTGAAGAGTTAACTGCTGCTGGAAATCTGACAGGAGATCAGCCATTTTGCCATCCTCTTCGTTATCCTCAACACTAGAAGAAGAATGCCAAAACTTTGATATTGGACATAACAGGTGCCCTTACCTTTGCATCAATTTGCTGGGTCGTATTTAAGTTGCATGTCACAATATGACATACAACAGGCTCATGTTTGCTTGCACAAAGTAACCACGACCTACACAACTCTCCTTAATCTCATCACAAAATACTTTCCTTCCCCTGTGTTGAGATACAAAGTTGCTGAGCGATCTTCCAGTCACTTCTCAGTGTCATTTAATTCTACTCTAGACAAGCTTCATAGAATAAGCTCAGAATAAAGAGCCCAGTCAGCAACTAGGAGACCTATCAATGGATTTTAAAACGTATAGAGAGGACAATTAGATTTGGGCCAGTCGTGACTAAAACCATAATAAGATGTTATACTGAACAAACCTTTATTTTGATGACTACAGTGGAAAGCCCCAGTACTTACAGGACACACTGTAAATCGTTTTACTCTGGTTTTAATACTTCTATGCACTTAATCAGTAAATTTTCATACTTACCACCTCTTTCCAACTCCATCACCGTCTGGGGACCGTGTATAGGTGATCCTAAACTCTATGTCAGGTACGAGCTGCATGGCTAGACGATAAAACTTGATGGCTGAAAACAACAGGTGTAATATTTAAGTGTGTCTGATGCCTATATTAGCTTATCAAAAGTTTTTTTCAGAGAGATGACTAACTAAAAGTACTAAAAATGAGGGAAATAGTAAATCTTATTTAATATAAAATATTAAAATCTTATTTAATCTAAACTGATTAGGCGTAAATTCAATACAGAAGAAAGACAAATCAAACACCATCAAAACTAAAAACTTCATATACTCCTTCATAACAATGATTTCTCATGTCTCAGCTTTTACAGATTTGCATTAACCGCTAAAAAAAAAATCAGTTATGGAGTAGAAAATTTTACAGTAAATGCTCTAAGTCCTGATTTCAGTTGTTACATAAGACTTAAAGTTTTCCAACAAGCCATAAAACTTTTAAGCATTGCTGTCAGAAATAACCAAAAGGAACATGAAACTGAATTTGAAAAAAGATGTATGTATACCTTAAATTCCCTAACAGACTATTCAGACATACATAACATTATAGAGGTGAAGTATCAAAAAATATTGTTGTATTTTTAAAAAACAACAATAACAGACCCAACACAAGTAAATTTTACCGTGGAACCATGGAAGCTACAGAAAGCAGAGGAGCGAGCCACTCAAAATACTAAGCAGGAGGAACCTGACTGGTTTGAAAGAAGCCTTTTCAAAAAGCAAACAAAAGACTATGGGATGTGAGAGAGAACTGACAAGCTGGGGCTTCATCCAGCACTCAAAAGTACTTCTGCCTTTAACGCTCCCAAGATGCTACGAACATGGAGTAGAGAAAGAGGCAAAGGAAAAACACCCTGTGTGAAAGAACTGTTATTTAAGTTGTAGAATGGCTTTCTTCTGAGTTAACTCTGTGGATCCTTCTGAAGGCAATGGATTCATTGTACATGCATTCAGTCTTTTTTAGTACTGGTAATTAAGATAATGTATGTATTTATATGCCTCTTTATATCCCCATATGATTATTCCCATGTGATGATACTAAGGCCAGATGGCCGTTCTCCCTCAGTTCGGACCTTTAAAAAATAACCAAACCACCAGTGACTTTGGAGCTCAGAATTTGATACACTAATGAGTCTGAGAAGCCTGAGTTTGGGGCACTTAAGTGTTCACATTCCCTGAGTACTTGTCAGTGCTGCTGACTGACAACTAGTATCCTGGGGCTGATGAGGACAAGGAATAGCAGCGGCCTCAGCTGAACAGATCGTTCTCAACTATAGCATTTAGTCTCTGAGCTAGGCCTGCAGCCTGTACTGTACTTGAGCATGAAGAAGCTGCTTCACATAACTGCCTCACAAACGTCAGGTATCAGCAGATACCAGAAGCAGGCTTAAAATGTCACTTGGATTCTGGCAAACTGGGCCAGGTCAGCAGACAGAAGTGCGATCTGGAAACAGATGTCCCAACACATGCTGAGTAATTTATCTGGTGTAGGACCTTGTTTCTGAGGTCTCAATGGCTGAGGTCACAGTCCTCCCAAACAACTGCTACACATATCGAGGCCTTGCTTCTCATGACATGGCTGAGCATCACTTGCTGGTGGGAAGTGGGGAATAACTTTTCTCCCTCTGATACTGTGTGGGCTACGCCTTTTTTTTTCCTTTAAGCTAGTGTGAATATTTTTAGATTTCAAAATACTCTCATGTTTTGTCCACAATCTAGAAATTATTTCCTTGGTTCTTTCATCTGTAGATCTGTGATACAATGGTTCCTTTTACAGCAAGGTTGTTTGCTTATCCAAATAATTCTCAAATTACTGCTAGCCTTCAGTTTAAGTTGACTGTCATCATGCACTCTTATTCATAAATTAGTAGGTTAAATTATTCTGCAGCAAAGACACTCACTGCAGACTTCCTATTACCTTCATAAAGGGCCCCGTTTTGTTCTTCTTCTACTGCCTTCAGGAAAAGTTCTTTTGCCTGCAGAACCAATTACACAGAACACTTAAGTTGGTTGTAAATGCAAGAGCAATGCCATTTCATTTTAAAATATTTTTCATCTTACCTACTATCCTCTACAAAGGAATATAAAATACCTCTATACACAAAATGATAGAACATACTCATAAGCTACAAGCCAGAACTGAAATTCCCAAACAACAATCTCTCCAAGTACTTTAAAAAAGATTTAAACAGTTTTTTTTAAAAAAAAAAAAAGTCCCACCAGCCTGGACCTGGATCGCAGCATACTGCTGGAGGTGTAAGAAGTGAAGAAAGTTAACACAACTATTCTGACTGGATCACAATACTCCCATCGTGACTCACTTTTTGGAGGGTTATATGAATTAAATCTTTTCAGTACTTCAACTCCTTTAGAGCAGCAGTTGGACTTGCAGCTATGACAATGCTTTGCAAAGCTCTGTAGCTTTACAAAAACAGATCGCTATCCATTCCAAAAGGAGCTGACAAGATGGAAAAGAACCAAAAAACACTCTAAGCCTCATCTTAGGAAATAAAATACACTGCTTATTGAAGTAGTATTGAAATATTTAGGAGAAAATGCAATGCTACAGCGGGACAGAAAATAACAACAGAACTGTATGTTTATTTTTTGTACCTTTTCCTCTTTTGCTATCTCCTGTTTCCCTCTGGTATCTGCAGACTTTACTCCAGGTCCTCTTGGTGATGCTCTGCACGGCGGAGTGTCCAACCCACTAGAACTCACACCTGGGGCAAGCTCAAACATCCACTGAGCTCTGAACATCTGGAGCTCTGCCTAAAACATCCCACAAATTCCGACTTAGCAGCACATATTCAGACAATACATCTTCTAAGCAGAGATTATAAAGAACTAATACACAAAAGAATTTCAGAATAATGTGTTATACTTCCAAGTCTTAAAAGGTTTTAATCAGTTCAGGCATGTAGTTAGCAGTAGTTTTATAGAACATTTTTTTTAAAGTGCACATTATTTGTTCAATGTCATTCAATAACGCAATTACCTTTACCTGGACTGTCTACCTTGGAAGACAAACTGTGATGTTCCAAGAAGTGGCTGTTAGTAGCACGGTTATGACCTAAGACTCCATAGAAAAATATGCTTTTGAGAGATATCATGCGTTCTTATTCATGCAGAACTATCTTAAGTGTGAATTAATTCTTGAAACAGAAATGTAGAAAAGCTCATTTTTGTACATAAGCAAGCTCAGCTTTATGACAATCACGGCTGTCATTTAGATAAAATACATCTGAGGCCTTACATTCCTTTCTCTTTTAAGAAAGAAAGCATTATGCTTTGTGAAACAAGACAAGTTATTCTTGCCATGCATTTTATTCACCATCTTTGAAGTTACACTTTAAGTGTTCCTAGCAGTTGTCAGGACTGCTAGGGAGCACCAACACAGAAAACTAGCAAATGTAAGAAAACCCAGTTTTCTATCAGACTGCTTTCATCAACTTTCTGCTCCAGAAGAAAGTGTCACATGAAGCCTGAGTTTAACCCATGCAGGAACTGCTGTCTGATTCCTACAGTTCTTCAAAGAAATTCCAGATCCGTTCCAAACTTCCATCTGTACAGCTACCTGATGGCTGACTTTAACATCCAAAACACTGTAAAATTTCACTTTTGGAGGAGCAGGGCCATTAAGCACACGTCCTATCAACAAGTACGTGATAACTACATGAGCATAAACAGTGCAGCTGACACCACAGCAGTGCTGCATTCCAAATAAAAAGCTAGCGTATACAACATACCTGAAGGTTTGCTTCACCAGATCTTTCGTTGTCATCAGTTCTTACCAAATCAGAGTGACAATCTTCTTCAGCTTCTGCCTAGTAGAGAGTAGTCAGGTGTGATTATGGAGTGCAAGGCCGTACAGAACTTTCATAACACACAACTGTCATGGATATACATTTAAAAAAAACACACCACACACTCCCCTTCTCCTGCATCTTACCTGTCTACTCCCACTGATCAATCTTAATTGACGACAAAAATTAATCTTAAATTAACCGGTATTGTTTGCACTTTCCTATTAACCCAAGGAAGATGTTTCTTGCCCTCCAGTCCTATCGATCCAGCGCAGGCTAGTTATGCATCACTCAAAGGCTCACATACACCAGCACACTGCCACGATACCCAAATAAAATCACCCGGCGTCCACATCAAAACACGGAACCAAAACTTCATTAAACTGTGGTGTGATTCATGGAGATAATCAAAAATAATCACTATCTTCTCATTGTAAAGATAATCTATAGTTTTGATTTATTTAATACTTAGGAAAACAGGAAAAGACAAGTTCTTAGAGTAACAGTAGCTACTTTACAAAATTATGGGACAGTAAGAGCAAATCTCAGAAACTAACATATTAAAATATAAAGAACCCGCCCTTCTGAAAAAGGAGTTAAGAAGCTAGCAGGAGAGCTTGAGGGATGGTTTTATTTACAGTACTGCCTTGAGATAAGTTAAACAAATAAGACCTTAAATGAGACAAAGCTTTCACTGAACTTAACAAGGCCCAACATACCAGTCAGACAGCTAGTTTAAGAGCAGAACTTAAAAACACCACTCCTTAAAAAAAAAAAAAAAAAAAAAGAGAAAGAGAAAAAAAATAAACTTCCCCCATCCTGCTTCAGAAGGGGAAATTTCTCATTGCTAAAATGTACTTAGACTGTATAGAATCTGGGCTAAAATAAAACAAATTCCGAGCATCAGTGACAAGCCACCACAATGAAAACAGCAGCAAGATGCCAGTAAAGGAAAAAAAAAATCAATATAGACTGAGACATCTGTTTCAAGTTCTTCCTGCTTCTGAGGCATCCCAGTTTTTGTAAGATTATGTGCTGAAATTCACATCTAGCTCTGCAAGTATGTCACACAAAGTGAGATTAAGAAGGTAAACCTGGCATTAAGATTACCAGCACTACTTATAGAAGCTTTGCGTCCCTCTCCTTCCTCCTGCAGATAGCCCTCAAAGACTTCAAATGACATCCTGTAAACTTACTAGTGAGAGGCTTTGGAGTTCTCATAATTAAATCCCTATCACCTGCACAGTACAGCTAAGCATTTTTGCATTCAGAAAGTTTACAAAGTTTGTATAGCATCTGGGAGCTCACGATCAAGCAGAACGCTGGCAAACCTGATGGGCAAAAGTTTAATATCTTGTCTTGGTGACAAGCACATCCCTGGAGTCCAGCTCGTAGCACTCGTCCCTGGTTCCCCAAACACCACAGACTTACTGGACTGTCTTGCCATCTGCAGATGTGCTTTCACTGATACATTGGTTGATTTATCTTTTACGATTCACAATGCAAACAGCTTTGGTTGGTTAAAAAAGACATTGCATCTGCTTCTACACCAATTCTTAAGGTTGCGTATTTCACATTTCTCAGTGGAGGAAGTAGGTAAGCCAGAATGTTCCAAAGCACTGGAAGCCTTAAATCTGAGCAAGGAGTAAATAACTTAGGAACATCATGGTTTTTTTTACTCCAGAATTTGGTTGCAGGCTGTTGATGTTGTGCAAGTTGCAGCAGACCTATCGGCAGAGTACTTCAGCACACAGGGACTACACCTACGCTGGGCAGAGCCAGGCAGGAACAAGCTAGCTCTGTCACGGCTGTCTTGTATCTGCCTTCTTAGGGCACGGTGCTGGCACAAACAAGGCCCACCTCTGCCTGCACAGAGCCACAAGGCTTCTGGCTTGCAGCTTAATTTTGTCCAGGCAGCCCTCAGTCTGGGCAGAAGAAGCCTGGTTTTATCTGCAAAATGCAGACTAGCAAAGTTATTTCTAACTAAATCAACACATTATCTCTCTACGCATAAAGGCACACCCATTAAAAGCTTTAAACTATGAAGTCTGTAAATAAGCTATTTTAATCCAATAAGAGTCAGAATTATTTAGGTTTTAAAGTTGGCTGAAGTCTACCTTGTGGGTCCCTTCCAAGTTGGGGTACTCTATGATTCTACCTGCTGTTCAAAAACTCTGTTTCAGTAACTTCTCATGAGTCTTAATTTTCTTCCCCTTGCCTTTGTTTCAACTGCTCTACCTGCTCTTCTTTTCTGAGTCAAAAATCAGCTGTGGTCCTGGATCAACTGCTTCCAAAATATCATTCAATGCTCTTTAAAACTTCAAGGTGCTCCCCATCTCAAATTAAAAAATAAAAATCAAAGTATACCTTACTATGGAGACCTACTCCAAAGCCTAACAGATGTACACACACACACAAAAAAAGCATTACAGAATTCTTTATAACCAAAATTTGGCTTTCATCTTTACTTCTATGCTGAGTTCACGTCTGTTCTGCATTCTCTCATATGACAGGTTTGCCACTTCTGGCAGCAGTGGCAGCATAAGCTATCATCCCTCCAAATTTATCAGTAATGCAATTCTTTCACATTGCTACTGCACAGCTAACTGGACTGGAAAACTGTTCTCTGTCAACAACCTTTCTGCTCTTTATTTCATCTGTGAAATCCCCATGGTTTTGCTAGTACAAACACGTAAACACAGGGGTAAAGCAGGCATCACCACTGGCAGGCAGCTCGTGAGATCGTACCCAGGCCAGGTTTTGACTTGTAAAAACTGGCTCCTTCCCTGCATTCTGGTAATACTTCAGCTGTAATTATAGCTTCTCAGGTTCACAAAATCCTGTACTGTTACTACTTAGTAGCTTAAAGAAATCAAGCCTGTTCATCTTTATGCTATTGGCCTTCCTTCTGCTACAAGTCATCTGTCCTACGTAACAGCGACTTTATCCTGCTTAAAAAGTGAGCCATCCTCAGTGCAGGCTGATCAGCTCAAATGATTTTTCCGTGAGAAAAGTGGTGGCAAATCAAGCATCCAAAAGGTCAACAGTGAGACAGTAAACACCAGAGCCAGACTGTGACCTGCAAAAAGAAGTCTGCTGAGTCAATTTGATTCTGATTTGTTTGCAAAGCTTTAGAAAACGTTTGCCAAATGCAAAAACTAGCCTGTGTGTGTGGCTTAGCTTTTACTGTTTTGCAATCAACAATTGCATGCTGCTTTCCTCCAAGCACAACAGCCACCTCCTAGAGGGCTCGGTATTGCAGTTTAGGATTTCAGATCTTTGCTTCAGCAAAATAAAGGTAAGAAACACAGTTCAAAGCCGAAGAGGGCTATGTGTCAGTCGTTGGGAATTGGAGAAGAAGCGGGGATGACACTGCAAAACTGCGACCGATGGCCAATGCTCTTCTTGAATTCTAAGGAAATGAGGAGTAGCTCACAGTTATGTCTATGTGGTCGGAGTGATATTACGTTTGAAAATTGGTGTTTTACTCAGGGTGGCGAGTTTTGACGGCTCTTGGAGGATATAAAAGGCTTGGGTTTGAATGGCCGGGCTCCCAGGGCTGGATTGACCCGGCGGTGCTGTCGGGAGAGCAGCCCTGACCCAGCCCCCTGACACCTCAGCCCCCAAGCCCTTAACGAGCGGGGTGCCGGCCCCAGATCACCTCAGAGGCGTCGCGTTAAGGGCTGCACCCCCCGCTCCCGTCAGCAGCGGCAGCCCCAGCCCGGCCCCGCCGCCCTCCGCCGCCCCCTCTCACCATGCTGCCGGCCCTCGGGCGGCTCCGTCCCGTGCCGGGGGTCCGTGCCCCCCTCCCCTGGTCCCGCCTGGTCCCCGCGGGGGGCACTTAGCAGAGTTCTCGGTCGGAGAAGCGCACCACGCAGCGGGAGTCGCGGCGAGCCCTGCGGACGGCAGCCATCTTGCCCGGCGGTGAGGGGCCGGCGGAGCGGCAGCGGCGGGGACACGGCGCCACACCGACCCGCCGCGCCAGAGCGCCGCCCGACGCGCGGGCCGCTCTGAGGAGAACGGCGCCGCCGCCGCCGCGGGAACTACGGATCCCAGCGCGCACCGCGGCCCCGCCGCCCTTCTCCTGCACGAAGGGCCGCGGCGCGGAGCCCGCTGGGAAATGAAGTCCAAGCGGAGATCCCAGCTCCGGCCAGCGCAGAGGCTGCCGGGATTTGTAGTCCGGCGGCAGCGCTCTGTCCCCGCTGGGCGGCGCCATTTTCTCGGCGAGCGGCCCGGGCCTGGGGCCGGGCCCGGCTCCCGCCCGAGGCCGCCGCGGCCCAGCGCCGAGCTGCTGCCGCCGGCACGGGGGGGCCCTGCCCTTTCTGGAGGCCCATTCTGGGCGATGGGTGAGTGGTCCGGGTTAATTAGCAGCTGGCTAACGAAGGGGATGGGTCGCGGAGGTGGTCGTGCCGTGTCCTCGCCCGCGTCAGTGAGGTTTTATTGCGGGGGTGCTGTGTTTGTGCGTGGCGTGTTCGGTCAGGTTCTCTAAAATTGGGTGGAAGTCGGGCTTTAAATCTGCATAACAGTCCTTTGTTGTTTTTTTTTTTTAGGAAAATGCCATCTGTGTGTGTTTACATGTGAGCTGTTAACCCTTACCCGTGCCTCAGGCTGTGAGGAATGTGTGTCAGTAGTGGGCAGGCAGCTGAGAGCTCAGGCCTGGGCAGTGCTGGCAGGTAACAGGCCAGAGGGAACACAAGGGAGGTGGCACAGCTTTCCAACCAGACCTTCACCCACTGAACCCGTGGGGAGGAGAGGGAGAAGTAACGGGGCTGCCTGCTGGCATGCCCGTGGAGTTCGTGGTCTCGAGCAGCGGGGCAAGGGGTTGAGGTTGTAGCAGAGCGGCTGAGGTTTTGAGATCCTCTGTACCGCTACGACGGGTTGTCTGTAATGGGTCTTGCAGTCTGGGCTCGGAGGCAGAGCTGTCAGGCTTTTCTCCTGCCTGGGTGTGTCTCTGTTAGTCGGGGAGTGAGGGAAGCCTGCTGCTAACAACAGAAAAACGGTGCTCTGTCACGGGGTTGGACACAAATACACTTTTATGCTTATAAGATGTAATAGGGATGACTTAAAGCAGAAATCTCTTTTGATTAACTACACCCAGCTCCAGCTGGCTTCACTGAGAGTCGTGCCTGCCTATAGAAGGAGATATAAATCTTTTCTATTCTTTTTAGATATTACTGCTTTAATTTAAGCAATGTAGCAGCTCTGAAGATCAGCCTCTATTTAGATGTGTGGTCTGGGCATCCAGGCCTTTCAGGCTTTTTAAACAAACCTCCTTTTAAATGAGTGCACTTCAGTGTAGGATTCCCTGGCACACCATGCTGCCCAGGGGAGGAGCTGCGTGTGCCTGCTCCTGAGTTCCAAGCCCAGCTCGCTTTGTTTTGTAAACCCCAAGCCCCAGGGAAATGACTTCGTGATGTACTTTTAAAACCCAAATGAAGGAGTGTGAAAAGCAGGTAGGACAGAGTTATTGTTACAGTTGGGTCTGGCAGTCCATCGCTTGAGGCCAGGTTTTTTTTTTTTGTTCTTTGTTTCCCTTGTGTGCCTCCTCCTCCTGTCCCCATGACCCCGCTAGAGCCAGGAGGAGCCTCCGGTGCTCAGGAAGGGCAGGATCAGGCCTTCTGCACAGCAACAGGAAGCCTACGGCTGGGGGACAGCGCTGCGGATGCCTGAGCAGTAATGGGAAAGCAGCTCTCTTTCTGCTGTTTGTTAGCAGTTTTGCGTGGCCATGCTGTTTTGCGATTTAAACTCATCTTGGAGATGGCAGCGAGGCCAGTCCCCTGGGGATTATCTTTGTGTAATTATACTAAAATCCAGCTGGGCCCTAATCCCTGCTCAGGCTGCCAGCTGGGGCTTGCAGCCGTCCTTCTCCCCCCTCGGTGCCCTCCCTTTTCGGGCCCAGCCAGGAACCTTGCTGATGCCTGAGGGGCTTTGGCTGCCCCCAGCCCCACTGCCTGCCTGCCCTCCCTCACCCCCTGCCTCCTGCCTGTGAGGGGAATGGTGCCAGCCTAGCGTGGCCATTACCCCAGACCAACGGCCCAAGCACAGCCAGCCTTTAGGGGCCTCTCTCTGCTGGTGTGGGGCTTTTTTTTCCCCGGCAAAACTGCCCACCAGTGAGTACAGCGTAAGGTGGGTGGGTGAGCGCCTGGCGGGGCGAGCTGCAGCTGCAGAGCCCTCCTCACCTCTGCCTGAGCACCAGGACAGACTGGCCCCTGCTTTGCATCGGGGCTGCAAGGCAGAGGAGGCGTTTGGAGCCTGTGGCTTGTGCTGTGACAGCTTCCTAAAGCCTCCAGGGCCCCCTTGTTGCCGATGGAGTCTTCCCCATCACTTACGCATAGTTTTTCCTCTAGTGGGGAACCTCATCACAGTTGATAACAAACATAAGCAGTCGTCAGAGGGACCGCGTGGCTTTAAACCTGGGTCTTTAAACCACACCTTTCTTCTTGTGCGCTGCCAGTAGCGCCTCTAGATTATTGCCAACACGCAGAACAAGTCTGGAAAGCCACTCGCTGCTTGTTTGCTGTTGTGTCTCCCAGCTGGGGCAGGAAAAGGGAGCCAGTTTCGCTTTCAGTTCCCAGCGCTGCAGCGCTTCAAACCCGTTAGCTAGAGTGTGTGGAACTGCTGTGGTAACGCTGCTCTATCCAGATGGGGAAAGGCTTCTTGACATTGAATTAGTGAAACTCTCTTCCACTCAAAGACAATTTTGCAGTTTGTATTTACATCCTCAAACGCTGTGAATCTGTCTGGGTTGCAGACCTAGACTAGAATACAGAGCTTGTGTATCGACAGTTTGTACGTGTCAGAGCTCTACAAACTGCTCGTCAAAGCCCTGTGTGCTTTTTTCAGTAGGACTCCACTTCTGTGAAGTTTTGAGGCTAAGGTTTAGTTCATTCCGGTAGTTTAAGGTGAGACAGAATATAAGTCTTGCAAAGGAAAATAGGTTTTTAAAACCAATTTCACAAATAAGCTCAAGAATTAACAATACTGATACAGTTAACCAAAAATACATTATTAAGCTTTTGCCTAGTGGATTTTCATACAGGTGGATTTGGGCTTTCATGGGAGCCGTGCTAACTTCTGTGCATCCTAACATGTTTTTTAACATGCATTCCTCATCTAAATCTTGACTTCTGGACAGTTTTCTCTCTACAGGTTTGTTGCCTCCCTTGTATGCTCCAGCAGTGTTTCAATTAATTTGTCTGTTTCGGTCACATTCAACAGCAGAGCTGGAATTTGAAAGATAGTTTCTTTCAATTTCTGTGAAGATCAGTGGCTGCTTGAATTTGTATCCCCAGTGAAGAAAAGGCAGTTATGTTCACCACTTTGTCTGTTCAAGAAGGGTAAAGGGTACAAAGGGTAGCCATTGATGACAGCCCTTGCAGGTTATTGCTCGCAGTGTCCTGTGATACCGGTAGTTTTGGTTAGCTGTGATTGTCAAGCATAAGGCAGAGATGCTCTTCCAGTCTGTAGTCACTGTTCGTAGGAAAGGGACGTGCGGATGGTGAGTCAGGGGAGCACGACAGCCCATGAATTGGGAGGCATCGCATCTCATGATTACAGTTTCAGAACCCTTTCATGAGGGGAGTCTGTGCTGAAAAATCCACAAGTCTCATCTGTTTTAGTTCAAAGTTATGTTGTAAAATGATCCATCTGGATATTAACCAGCATTACATTTTCAGACTGGGAGACCATTCAAAGCTTTATTCCTTTTTGAAGTTTGTGCTAAGGGTCTGAAGAGCAAGGGCTTCTGAGTTACCATCCAGTCACCAACCAGCTGGAGTAACCAAAGCTTTTTAACCTGGATGCTGAGCATTGCCTAAACATAGCTTCATTCTGTGCTGGAAAAGCACAAAAAGAAACTGGTACGGTACCCCAAAGTGCCGTTCAGTCAGGCTCTGTGTTCCTTGGCAAGCAGTACCAAAGTGGGGTTAGGCCTCCAACATAAACTGCTCGGCCATGGTTCCTTGAGGTAGTGTGTGGGGAGAAGCTGGTACTGCCAGAGGGCAGTTCCTCTTGCCAGTTTTACCTGCTTCCTGGTGCCTAAGGTAGGCAGAGGCAGGCTGTTTCTTTGTCATACACGATGTGTAAAGTTGTCAAAAAGTGTATTGCCGTTGTATTTCCTAGTTTTTGTTTGTTTCTGTACCAGTATTAGCGGGATTGGTAGGTTTAGAAGATGAAAACAAAGAATCTTCATAACATCTCGTGTATCTGACAGAGTTGTGACTTTGTGCTGGTGCCAATTAGAACATTTAGACAATGTAGTCCCTTTACTTTTAAAATCATCATTTGGCTTTGTGGAAATAAGGCAAGAGGAGGAGAGAGTTAAGGCAGCCACAAGAAATGTGCAAGTGTTGCTGAAATGCAGGTTACAGAAGGCAAAAGTCACAAGCCAGGAATGTTGCTGTCCTCTGAGAGCCGCACAAAAAAGAAAGCAGGGACCAGACCCTAATTGCAGGGGAACTCTATTTTATTCCAAAAGTATGGTTAACTTACACAGAATAGATCCCATTTATCCTAAAGTAATATAAATTTTTGAAAATGTCAGCAACAATTAGATTAAATGAGGGAGTAAGAACTTTTCTTGTTTTGTTGTCTAACATTCTGGTTTTCATATGAGCAGTGTCAGGACAAACGCTCTGACAGATGATCTGATGTATCCACTACACGAGACGGATTGATGCTGAGGGCTACCGTGCGGAAATACATTTGGCCTTACCTGACATGAGGATAATATTTTAAAATATAAGCTATGAGACTTCATCCTCTGCTTTCAGTAATAGTATGTGCCATTAGGGCTGGCTACAACCTCGCTGTGAAGTGCCTCTAGCTGTACTTGAGAGTACTTGGGGAGCACACCCAGTTACCTCCAGGTAAAGGCTGACTGCTTCTGGTGGGAAACCAAGACAAGTGTTTGTTTATAGCTTACAGGGACTGCTTCTCTGAGGAGAATGGAGTCTGCAAACAAGCGATCTCGGAAGGGTACAGAAATCAAGTGGATTATGTTCTGTGCTTTCAGACCAAAGGCTAAGTCTTGAAAACATGATTCCTGCAACTGTTCACACTGTCCTGAGTGCTCTGTATTTATGCTGCCACAGAAAGAACTGGTTACACTCGGAGGAGCAACACAAGAAACACTAAGGACTGAAATGCGCTTGCAGTTAAAGTATCCTCATCATGAATAGGTACACAACTATCAGACAGCTTGGTGATGGGACCTACGGCTCTGTTCTCCTAGGGAGAAGCATTGAATCTGGGGAGCTAATCGCCATTAAAAAGTAAGTGTTTGCATTTGTTACCTGCTGGGTCGTGGTCTGGATTTTTCCGTTCTGTGATCTGCATCACCTGCCCGTGCTGGTTTAAGCACTTCACGTTCCACGCAGCACACGTGCTTGCTTGAGCCCTGCATGCTGCTTCAATCCAAGTTCTTGGAATCCTCCAAAGCCCCAGCAGAAACGAGAGAGGATGAGACACGTAGGCATATTATAATAGTGCTCAGCTGCTCCATGCTGTCAAACATGTACTGTGTATATTAGGTAGAGTATTCTGCAATGCTCTTTGGGAATCTGCAGCCCCTTCCCTGCGGCTTACATGGAGCATACATTTCATGGTCTCATTTCCAGTGTCATGTTAATATTGCAGTGTAAGTGGCTTTATCTTTATATTCTATTACATACTGGTCATTTCAGCTCAACTTTTTCTTAAAATTCCTTGAGAAGTCCACTTGATTTTTATATTCCTTGTCTGCCACTTCAGCAATGACCTCAGTTTGTAAATGACTTATTTGTCCTGGTTGTGGTAAGAGACACTGCATTGCAATGAAATACTTTTCTGAAATACCAGCCATGACCCAGAGACATACTTGTCAAAGGAGCTTTCACTACAATGTCGTTTGGTATGAATAGTCAATAGCTGGCTTTAGCAACTTTACAAGTTCTCTGTGCTGAGGACCAAACCTTGTCAGAAACGCTTCTGATTTTCATTTTACTGCGTGGTAGAAACTCAAAAGTTTCAGAACAAACCAAAAGATGGAACTGCTTGCTTATGTGCTAACACCAACCCGCTATTAAGAACAGAAGTGGACTGGTGACTGAAAGAACAAGACAGTAACTGTATAAACACTGCTTAAGCAAACAAAAAAATGTAAAACCCTTCAAGAAATGAACGCCATGTTGATATACTTAAATTTTTTCTAAGCACTGATTTCAAACTGGAAAATTACTACAATAATAGGTAGTGATTTCTTTTGAAAATCTGCTTTGTACAGTTATATTCTGGATTAGGACAGAAAAGATCTGCCACACAGCTTCTTCCTGTTAAAGCAGAGTTGCTTGTGAGCTTGAAAGGCAAGGCAAAATTTGAAAAGCAATTGGCTTGGTAGATGAAACTAGCAAGGAGTAGTGGACACTGTAGAACGAAGAAATAAAATGTATAGGGGAAATGTATAAAAATTATAGATAACTCAAAATATAGAGGACAGGAGCAGGTAGAATATGATGATGTTGGAGACCCAGTGATGTGATTTAACTTGGTTTTCTGTAGATTTCTTCCAAAACGTAGTCTGACTCAGTCATAACTGTTGTTGCCCTTTTTCTTCTTACAGTTGGACTCTGCTCCATCACATTGTATACTGGAAAGAAAAAGAGCATGCCCTGATGTGTTGAAAGGTCTAACAGTTTTGCAGAAAGATACATAAGCACAATAAGGCAATCCTGTATAAGAGTAATGTTTTCAAGTGCTATTAGAGCATATTGTCTAGAGTTGTAAAGTTCTTTGACAAAGGAGATAAGTTATATTTAGATGGAGAAACCGAATTGCTAAGCTGTAACAAGACTTCTGGATCTAAGACTGTAGCTGATGTTGATGATTCATTATTTTTCCCTCTACTATTGTAGAATGAAGAGAAAGTTTTATTCCTGGGAGGAATGCATGAACCTTCGAGAGGTTAAGGTACTTGCTTCATTCAATGGCTGACTTAAGCATCAAAGAACCCCATTACGTTGTTGGCTAACACCAAATTCTCTCCACCACTTTCATCAGAAAGTCTCCCCAAAATTTGCTGTGGAATGTGTCCTTACAGTTCTCCTTCCTGGCTTTGCATTTTAATGCCTGTAGTCTTTTCAAAATTCTGTAGTCTTACCAAAAAAAAATCATTTGGTTGTATGGAGCTGCTGCTTCCTTTCAGTGGGTGAGTGGGACAGCTTTCATGTCACAAAACCTGGAGCTGATCAGTGTGTTTTGCAGAGCTTGAGAACACATGCCCTTCGCTCAGCAGTAACCTTTGTACATGCAGGTTTTTTTTTTTTTTTTTATTTGGATAATTGGTTTGGAGACATAGCATGAAATTCAGAGACGACCAAAGCTTTAAGGGTATGTTTTAAAGCTCTCCCTTAATTTCTAGGCTTTGCTGTTACTGTTGCAAATGAAAACCTAGCTCACTTTACTTGCAGTACAATTGTGTTGCTACAACAAGAATGAATGTAGAGTAGAAAATGTAAAAAAGAAGGAAGGATGAAGAACCAACAAGGATTTCCAGGGTTTATGTAGCAGCTAATATTTGTAAATCTGGTCTTTATTCTCAGAGCCATCTGATTGTTTAAAATATTAGTTTTGAAGTCAAGTCTTCTGCATCAGTGAAACAGTATTTTTCTTTCTGTTAGAGTAAGACCCTTTTACAATCCTGTTTGTATTTTCTGCTTCTAGTCTTTGAAGAAACTAAACCATGCCAATGTAGTAAAGCTGAAAGAAGTTATCAGGGAAAATGATCATCTGTATTTTGTGTTTGAATACATGAAGGAAAATCTTTATCAGTTAATGAAAGAAAGGTACGTAACAGCATCACCCACTCCCAATTGTGTCATGTGCTCATTCTGCTTACTTCTAACACCCCTGTTACTTCTCAAAGGACTTTGGATCATTTGTTTAGGCTTCGATCACTGTGGCTTAGTGTTACAGCAGGAGCTGTGGCTTTTACCTTTGAGCATATTCCAAACAGTTTAATGGGAGTTCCCAGTGTCTCTTCTCAGATTAGCCTGCCAGATAAGTAGGGCACGCTTTTGAGAGTTAGGAGCGGTGAATTTTGAACATCCCTCGGGCTGAGGAGGCATGAAATACAGAACTTTTCATTTCTAGGGAAGTACTCCAATTGGCAACACTTTTTCTATTAGAGGCAGGTATTACCACCCCTCCTGATATGGCTTCCTCAAATAAATAAATAAAAAGTGGTTGATGTAGCGATCATGAATTCAAATTCATGAAGTCAAATTGGGGATTGCTTCTAGGAATTTTTTGCCTGTTTGTTTTTCCTGAAATTTGATCTGGCATGCCCAGAGAATGCCTATTTTATCTGTCAGTCTTCTCAGCAAAATCTACTTCCTTGATATTTGCTGGAACATTAATGAAGTCTTAATTTTAGCCTTTGGACCACAATAGGATCCTCCAGAAGATAAGCTGGGGTAAAATAGGTCCCTACTTTGAAATTCTGAAGAAGTCTTTTTCTTTCTATGGACTGTAGAATCACCCTGTGAGAGGACAGTGATCTTAATTCATTTAGCCAAGTAAGATTATTGTTACAATATATCTCTGTTAATGCTTCATAAATACTTCATAAAATACCTTTGTAAGAGTAGAAATACTTCCCATGCATGCACAGTGCACAGGTACAGAAGAACTTTTAGTAAATTGTGCACATATATGTAGATGCTGATAGTAGAATAATGAATCTTCAGAAAATAATTCTAGTATCTAACATACAAACCAACTATAAGAATGATGATAAAATTCTTAGAAATGCTTAATATATTCAACCTCCTTATGAAAACAAACAGGACAAATGTCTGTAAAGGTATACAGCACATCATATTCCCTCCAGTTTAGCTAGGCCTCAGACTGGTTAGGCATCGTGAAAATCAGGCCTTTAAGAATGTGGTTTGTTTCCTTAAGTCTTAGTTAAATTTGCCGGTCTTGCTTGAAGGAACTGTAGAGGAAATTTGGTTCTTTTTCTGCTGTAATTTAAAAAAATAAGCAAGAAGTTATGAACAGCTGACTGTAATAGGTGATTTCACTTCTAAAATATGTGGTGATCTGTTTTTTGGAGGAAGCAAGCTCAGGAATTGAATAAGGCCCAGGTCGCCTTCTTCATTCCCTATTAGGGCCTTTCTGTTTAAAATTTTATTTATTTATTTGTTTTTGGTCCTCCCCTTCCCCAAAACCATCTCAACTGAGTTTTGGCACGTGCAGAGGCAGCTGGTCCAGGGTTGTTTAATCTTATCTTGGTAGAAGGGGCCACCATTAAAAAGCCTCTCTTCTCTAAATATTATGAGAAGCTCCTCTTGTTTTCACTGTTAGGAGATGAGACTTCTTTTTTCAGATAGCAGAAGAGAAAGAAGTAGCACATCAGCTGTTAGATAATAGCAAAGGAAATTGAAAAATATGATTTTTATATGCTTTAGAGGAGAGGCTGGAAGAATTACTGAACTAACGTGAACCGTTGTTGTTTTGAGGAAACAAAACAACCTGTTCATATTAATATTTTGTTTCACTAATTTTATTTTATTTTCTAATTCCCTGTCCCATATAGTCTTAACATAAATTAATATGGCTGTTCTACAAATACTGAGCAAGTTTTCTTTGAGTAATAAACTACCCAGAAGTGCCTAAAATATATCTAGTAGTTTTTTTTACCTTTTTTTAACCTTTTAACCTTTTTTTTTTTTTTTTTTTTTACCATTTTTACCTTTTGTTCATAATGAAAGCATAAGCTAATGTGTGAACTTAATCATTAATGTTTATTTCCTCATTTTATTTATCCTACAGAAACAAGCTGTTTCCTGAGTCTACAGTTAGGAATATTATGTATCAGATCCTGCAAGGACTTGCGTTTATCCATAAACATGGTAAGCTGTGTTTTACCTCTAAACATTTTGAATTAGAGCAAGATAGTGTCTGTGTAAGGTGTTTTTTTGTTTTAATAGTAATAACGTTATTAGAGGAATTGGTCAAAAGAATGGCACTAAACTAGAGATTCAGGTTAGTGAAAATAGAAAGCAGGTATCTGTGTTTTATAGCTGCCTGATGTTTCAGTTTGGAGGTTTGCTTTTTTCTGTAGATTTCTACATTCTCAAACTGGCAACTGGCCACCTGTAAAACTCATCTGATGTTAATGGCCATATTCTTGATAGACTTAGAGGTCTTCTGAGATTGAGAATAAAGGATATGTTATTCTCTTCTTTATTGCCAAGGTACACACAAGTGTCTGTATAAATTGCACATTCTCCGTAAGATACACTTAATAAAGTCTGAGTAACAAACAGCTTTCATTGCATGGCTTTACACTTAATTTTTAGAATGACGGTAAAAGCTAAAACTGATGTATTAGCTAGTAGTGACAAGACCTGTTTAACTGATAATAATAAAAAATCTTACTCTCACTCAAAAAAAAAAAAATCTTAATCATTAAGAAACCTTCATCACCATGTTTTACTGCCCTCTGCAATTCGACCTGCTAAATACAAAATAGTGTACAATGTTCAGTACATTGTACAAAATCTACAAAAATCTAAACCACCATTTTTTTTACAGATTGTCAAATGGATCACAACCTACCAGAATACCCAAAAATATACTCAGAACTGCTGCTGTCTGATAGGGTGACAAGTAACTCAGTGCTTGCAGAGTTAAGTTCTCAGATTTTTAAAAAAAAAAAAAAAAAAAAAAGCTTCAAAGTACAGAAAAAACACCTTACATTTTAATTTCTATTGTTTGAAATATCTTTTAGGGAAACGTTTTTGTTGGTTTCACTGCACAATTTCTCATCTAATTAGAATAAAAGTAATATTAAATGGTGTTAGTTAGTTAGTTTGTTTTTCATTTTAAGCTACCTGACTAAATGGTCTGAATTATTATAAAATAGTTGATTTGTTTATCCTGTTCTTCAGAGTCTGAGTGAACAAGCATAATACAGACTAGCTCTGCTGTCCATATCAGACTCTAAACGCTGTGTTGAGCTATTCAAGCTTCAGCAATAAGACTTAAAACAATCCAGGTTGAAAATGAAAGGAACAGCTGTGTGTGGCATCGCAATGCACATCAATATTTCATTTGAATTTTAGGGTTCTTTCACAGAGACTTGAAACCCGAAAACCTCCTGTGCATGGGACCAGAACTTGTGAAAATAGCAGACTTTGGCTTAGCCCGAGAAATCCGATCTAGACCTCCTTACACCGATTACGTATCCACGAGATGGTAAGTGCAAGTATTTGTTTTATGTTGCATAAATCTGCAGGTCTTATAATCAAACCTTTAAATTAGTGTAAAATCAGTGCAGGATATAATGCCACTTTTGATTCCTCCTCTTTGTGAAACTTTTGATTAATTTTGGCATAAGTCAAAAAGCTTCAATTAGTGCATGACAGTTTACAGATGACACCAGCACATGAGCTGAGAGGACCTGATAACGTGGGTGGTACATGCTAGGAATGCTGCATGTCAGGAAGGCATAAGAGAACTTAGAAGAGCTTATATAGGTTTTAAATCTTTGTTCTAGGAAAAAAAAAAAGTCTCACAAGAAAGGAGCTTTTAAGGTATGTTCTCCATTAAAAAAAAAAAAGAATAGAAAAGAATAAAAAAGAAAAGAAAAAAAAAGAAAGAAAAGAATAGCAGAATGTTTTTTTGTATGACTGTGTTTGAACTTTTTTTTATTGTTGGGATTTGTTTCTCTGTCTTCCCCTCTCTCTTACAGGTACAGGGCTCCTGAAGTCCTACTGAGATCCACCAGCTATAGTTCTCCAATAGATATTTGGGCTGTCGGTTGTATTATGGCAGAAGTTTACACACTGAGGCCTCTCTTCCCAGGTGCCAGTGAAATTGATACTATATTCAAAATTTGCCAAGTGTTGGGGACACCAAAGAAGGTAGGTGCAGTGACATTAAACATTGCAATAATAGTAGAGGTATTCTGTGATTCTAATAATCAATTTAACTTTACTTTATGCATACTACATAAGTATTACATGTACACATAAGTATTATACTATAAAAACTGAAGTTTAGAGGAGGAGAAATAGAGCCCTGAATAGCAAACAAAGTCATCAGACTCTGATTTATTTGGACACTGAAGATTCCTTATCTTTTGCATATTGCATATAAAGCCAAGCCTTAAGAGGATAAAGATTGGAATTATGGCAAAACTATCTCCTGGTCACATTTATGCCTTTGTCATGATCAGGTATAAAGCAAGACTTACCTCCCACTGGAGTTTTGAGGTGAAAGTTTCTAGTTAAATCCTTGATACTTTCTAGAATAGCTGGATGTAGTCTTTTACTGACTGGAGAATATATGCTAGTGTATTTAGCCACTATGGTATTTTACACCTGAACTTTGTGTTTGGAAATCTCATTCTTCCAGAACGACTGGCCTGAAGGCTACCAACTTTCATCCTCCATGAATTTTCGCTGGCCTCAGTGTGTACCTAACAACCTGAAAACCCTCATACCTAATGCTAGCAGTGAAGCAGTGCAGCTTATGAGAGACATGCTACAGTGGGACCCAAAAAAGAGGCCAACAGCTAGCCAGGTATGGTTCTGTTTCCTCTTTCTCATCTCTACATACGACTATATGACTCTTCTTTCCATTGCAAGTCACTTTTTGTAGGCAGTTATTTAACAGTTGCTCAGGGATTCAGTTCTTGGAAGGGAAAAGAACATAAGCCAGGAACGATTTCCAAGACAAAGGGGAGTAATTAAAAGGGAGTAACCAATCTGTTGCATGCAGCATCAACTGCATGGGCCGTGTCCTCAATGATATAATGTACACCTAAATTTAATATAACCCAGTCACTGTGAATTACAACAGTTTGAAGGTAGGGTGTATGGATGCTGGAGCTTTTAGTATGGTGCTGTGCTTTCTTCCGTTGCTGTTGATATGTGTCACAGAATCACAGAGTGGTTGAGGTTAGCAGGGACCTCTGGAGGGCATCTGGTCCAATCCCCCTACTCAAGCAGGCTCACCGACAGCAGAGTGCCCAGCACCATGTCCAGACAGCTTTTGTGCATCTCCGAGGATGGAGACTCATCCAGCCTCTTTGTGCCAGTGCTTGGTCACCCTCACAGTAGAGAAATTTTTCCCGGTGTTCAGATGGGAGCTCATGCACTCTTGTTTGCGTCCATTGCCTGTTGTCCTGTCACTGGGCGTGGCTGAAGAGAGCCTGGCTCCAATCTCATTTCACCCTCCCTTCAGGTATTTGTAGGCATTGATAAGGTTCCTCTGGAGCCTTCTCTTCTTCAGGCTGAACAGTCCCAGGTGTCTCAGCCTTTCTGAGTACATGTGATGCTCCAGTCCCTTACTCGTCTTTGTGGCCCTTTGTTGCTCTTTCTCTTGTACTGGGGGGCTCAGAACCAGACACAGAGTTCCAGGTGTGGCCTCACCTGGGCTGAGTAAAGGGGAAGGATCATTCCCTCGATCTGCTGGTAACACTCCTATTGCAGCCCGAGACACTGTTGGCCACCTTTGCAGCAGGAGCCCATTGCTGGCTCACATTCAACTTGGTGTCCACCAGGACCCGCAGGTCCTTTTCTGCCAAGCTGCTTTCCAGGTAGGTGACCCCCAGTACATACTGGTGCTTGGACTCATTTCCTCCCCAGGTGCAGCTCTTGGCAGTTTCCCTTGCTGAACTCCATGAGGTTCCTGTCAGAACACTTCTCCAGCATGTCAGGGTCCCTCTTGTAGCACAGCTCTGTGGTGTATCAGCCACTCCTCCCAGAGCGGTGACCCCTGGGGTACACTGACAGCTACAGCTTTCCAACCAGACATTGTTCCACCAATCCCCACCCTCTGGGCCTAGCTATTCAGCCAGCTTTCAGCTCACCTCAATGTTACCCAATCCATCCAGGTCACCATTGCTTAGATAAAGGTAGCTTATGCAAAGCAGTTTGAAGGACAGTCTGGGCTTGATTGCACTGTAAATATGCCTCAACGTGCCATGGATAAACATAGTCCAAGAATCGCATGTACAGCAGTCCTGTTGGTGGTGGTAGCCAGTGGTTTTTAGGTAACAGTGCTGTAGTGATAGCACCCAACTAATGAAATACAAGGGGCACCTATTGAAAAATAGATGTTATTCTGGGTTCAATTATGATTTGACTTAAATAGGATTGTAGTCGAACCTCTACAATATCAGACCTTCAGTATGAATTCTAATAAAAAGCTTTGAAGTTAATTAAAGCAGTTAAAAAGCAAAATAGATCAAGAAATCACAGAGGTAATGAAAAATGCTGAGTGAAATGGGTATTAAGAGCCATTAGCAAATAGTACTTAGCACCTGCTTTGTGGTAAGGTACAAATATGGTGAGGAAGCTGAGCTTTTAGTAGTTTTTTACAGTGAGAGGTCTTTGGGGAGAGAAAATGAGTATACCTGAAACAGCAAGGTGGGCAGAAATGAATTGCCTTTACTGACAACTCTTTAATTATTTGTAAGGCAGGATAAAGATACTTTACCAACATATCTTCCAAGGAAGAGAGAGGCTGATTTTCATAAGGGTTATGTTTATTTCACTGGAGAATGGAAGAGATGGAATGTCTCTGGGGTCATTCTGGAATGTGTCTTGATGGATCAATCTGTGATGACAGTTGCACATGCGTTTGCGTATGCTCACATGCGCAAAGACAGAACAGTGGAACATGCCTCCAGATGACACATTCCTGCTTAAGTATTTACCATTCTGCATAACCTTTTCTGTTCGTGGAGATCCACAGACGATCTGATGACTTGTTATCTATTGAGAATTGTTTACTGCTGCATCATTATTTTGAGGTGGATTATGCTCACTAGGATCTGGTGTTAGGAGATGCACCTTCTACTGTTTTCTACCCCCGGAAAGGGAAAATAAAATCTCTTAGGGTTAGGGTAAGTTAGAAACTTTGGTTTCCTAAGATGGATCCTAACCTCTTTGTTATGTTTTAGGCACTCCGATATCCGTACTTCCAGGTTGGGCATGCCTTGGGTGTTCACAATCTGGTGAAACAAAAGGAACTCCATGATAAATCATCTCTGCATATTAAGCCTGTCCCTCCTCCACAACCTCCTTCAAAATCCCATGCGCGTATTTCTTCACGAGCATTTCAGCAAAGCCAGGCTTCTCATCATTTGGTCTATCCATATAAGACAGACAACTCTGGGACTGATCACAGTAGCTATTTACAGGAAGACAAGTCTAACCAGGTTCTTCTTCCTGCAATTCACAATAAGGTTCCTCAGCAGGTAAAGGTCCATCTAGCACTTGGATTTTCCTTAACTATGCTTTATTTTTTCTTGCTCTCTTGCATGAGGTTCTCGTACTGTATGAAAAGTATAGGTAATGTGAATAAAGAACAGCTATGACTTTCTGCTGTAAACTGGAAGTTAGTCTGTTGAAATCTAAATCCAGTTGCTATAGAACAAGTTGATTTCTTATTTCAAAGCATTTTACGCTTTTTTTTGTTGCAAAGGATGATTTTACATGAGTGAAATGATGTACAGGGGTCAGCATGTTAATGTGATTGATGCCAGGGATAAAACTATTAAGCTAAATGATACCGAATGATATTAAAGCTGGGGGGCTGTTAGCTTAGTCCATTTAAGTCATCCAGCTTACATAACTAAGACAACCCTTTGGGTTTCTGTACAGGCTGTGGAAGACAAGGGATTCTTTCAGAATAAGAACCTCCCATTTATGCTGATTATACAAGGAGACTGAATTCATAAGATAGATGAGACTAAAGCAATATGAACGCTTCTGATAAGCAATTGGTCTTAAGCAGAATCTGTACAGGCAATGTACTGATTTGCACAAGGTTGAAATGTAGAAATACACTTAAATTACTAAGGAGACACAGATGTGTATCTGTGCTGTCCCACAAGGAGAGTATTTTCTATAAGTGTGCAGGTACAGGCTAGTGGAAATATAAGTACATGTGGTTTTGTGCTCCCAAAATGGGCTAAGGAATAAAAATCAAGTGTGAGCTAGTTGTTCAGAAGTTGTACAGTGAAAGATAAGTAGAATTGGAAATGAGACCCAAGAAATGGATTCTTCAGTCAATGAAGATGTTTTAATATAGGATGAAATGGAGAAGACAAGTAATAAGGCTGCATATTGTGTTCTTAGCATGTTTAAAGAAAGAGTAGGTTTCTGTTACAGCTCTGCTACCACTCTTGCCCTTTCAGATAGGAAGAAAAGCTGCTTTGGTCCTATCACCTGGTTTGTGGTGTAACTGTGTGGGTTTGTTTCTTTTCAATTATTGTAATAGAAAACATCTGCTGGAACCGAGAACATAAATGGTGAACTTAAACCAAAAGCTAGGCGAAGATGGGGGCATCTTGCTAGAACAGTGAAGAGTTCTGAAGACTGGGATGATTTGGAAGACCTTGATTTTGGCTCTTCTGTCACAAGAGTTGACCTGAAAAACAAAAAGAGGCAGAATGATGAAACTCTTAGTAGGTAAGTTGTTTTTTATTATGGTCATATGCTGTTTGGTCTTACTTTTTGCATAATGTTGTTCTTTGTGCTTTCTGTGGATCTAGAAACATACGTACTCTGAAAATAATGCTTAAGTCTTTCCAATCTTTGTATAATTTCTGTTACCCATGTGAAACATTTCAACGTATTTCACGCACATAAAATGTAACACATGACTCTACGCTGCATTTTCCATGGATCAGACACAGTAGAGAAAAACTTACTAGGTGATATATAAAAAACAAGAAAACAATTTATAAGAGAGCTAGAAGTGTAGATCAGAATTTAGGGGCACTTGTATGGTTTCAGGCTGAAAATATTCCCTGTTGTCTGTGTGTTTATGCTGTAGCAAACACAATATGAGGAAGTGATTCCTGGAGATGGGATGGAGGACAGAATGCCAACTGTGGATAAGCATATGCTATAAGTATTGGACTAAGCGTAGCAATTTTTGGGTTATAGATTTGAAAGCATCTTGGACCTGAAACCTTCGGATGCTGTTGGCTCTGGCAGCAGTGCACCTTCCCACGTTACCTTCCCTCGGCAGGACACTCCCACATTGCGAGTTTCTGCAGCAAAGCAGCATTACCTGAGACATTCTAGGTATCTACCTGGTTAGTATTAAATACTTATTTCTTTTTCATCCTGTAATTCCAACAGTGTTATGAAATACATTAGGCGTTATCCTTTAAACTTGTGGAAGGGGGGGTTATTACTTAAAACGAGAGGAAGAGCTTTCTTGCTAATGTAGTTGGCCAATAATGCCAACTACGTTTTAGCAGTCTAGCAACTGAGATAAATCCTGCTTACATGAAGGGGGGTAGGATTGTTGACATTTCTCCCTCCTATCACATAATCTTTTATGCTTTTAAGTGTGGTAGAAAGTGTCTGTTAACGTGCCAGGCTATGCCCTGGTTCCCTAAGAAGGATATGACTGATCTTCTAGATGCCCTTAACCTGTCTCATGAATATTCACGGAACTGAACAGTTGCTCTAAGATTGTGTACCAGATGGAATGCATGCAAGCCTGTGCAATTGGAGATTTTCAGTGTGGTAATTGTGTTTTTGCAATAGGAGTCAACACAAGGAATAGCTTAGTCTCCACTTCGAGCAAAGAGTCTGTTCCATCTAATCCCTGGCCCGGTTCTGGTTTGCCTGGGAAAGCCTCAGGTTTGGGAGGAAGTATTAACAGGATAAATTCAGGTAAGATGTCTCTGCAATTCCAAATAGCTGTGTATTGGGGACGCCCATTTCTAGTACGTTGTCATCTCCAAGGGTACTTGCTGCTGGGCCTGTTCTTCTTAAGTCCAGTAATGAGCAGTGCTCCTTGGTTTGGAGATTGCATGAAACTAAACCATAGTCCTTTCTTCTAATGAATCCCTGAAAGTCTGTCTTGAAGTACCACATGCACAGAAGGATGGAGAGCTTAGGCCTGTTCAACCCAAAATACTTCACCTAGCCTTTAATTTGCTTTTGCCCATTTTTGTAAGTCATATTTTCAGGTTTCTGAATTACTTTAGCCCAGTTGCTACATAAATGACTGCCACAAAGGAGAAAACTGGTTTAAATTAAAAATGTCATATACACTGCTCTTGTTATGTGAATAAAAATCTATCATCTATCATCATGTTTTTTAATGGATGCTATTTAAAACAGTGGAATAACTGTAGCTTTAAAAAAATAAGACAAAAACCAAAACACTACAATTTTTTGTCTTCAAGTATCTTTTGACATCTGGTGTTTCAGATACTTAATCCCTATTATTGGATTTGAAGTAATTATTTTGTAGATTTTAACGTTAGATTTTACCTGATATACTCAAACATGTTGGTCTTTCTAAATTGTACCTGTTTTTTCCCCTCTCTAGTCTCTCCTGTCTTCACGTTTTCATGCGATGTTACAGTTCTGCAGTGTGGTACTTGTTTTGCACATGTTCTTATGAAGACGTGAGACTGAGAAATTTTCTGTTGATTCTTGGTCCAAAAAATATTTGGGGCCTTTAGAAGCTATTAAAAAAAATAAAAATAAAAACACCATTAAAGTTTTGGACGTAATTTAATAAGAAAATGTTTTTTTTGAAATTCAAGATGGGATGTTATAAATGGCTAAACTACATGAGAGCCATTATATATGTAGCACATGGCTCCTTCCTGGCTCTTCTACACGCTTTTGATTCCTTTGTAGCTGTAGAGGATATCATTAGGTTTTTCCTTTTTTTCCTTATTACCATAATTTCCCACAATATGCCGTGCCATGGCTGTACTGCTCTGGTACGTTACAGGACTATGTGCCATGGATCTGTACATGCTAACTTGTTTAGTGTCCAGCTGTGGTATGAGTCCAAAGGGTTTTATTTATAACTGTTGTTCCAGTTCTTAAAGCTTATCTACAGGGGTCAGTCAAATCTGTTCTTGCTCATGTTAAGGACAAGTTTGGTATCTGACGTGCCAGATTTGGAACACGAATCTGTCACAGTTTATTGAATGGCGCTCTTACTGGCTTCAGTAGAAGCTTTGGGTAGCATCAGGGCCCCAGACTCCCTGCATCCAGCTTAGAAATCAAGAGTGGCTGCTCTCATAAGACCAAGTTGCTGACAGCCAAAGCAATTCCAACTGATATGTTGGATCTTGAAAGTTCTGAGAAACTCTGAAAAAAGGTGTAAATCTATTTCTAAAGCTGGGATGCTGGGGAGAAGCAGAACTAGCCTTTCCAGGAGTGCAGTTTGTACCTGTTTTTGTCTTCAGTGCAGTCTGTTGCTGACACTCTCCTGAACACAGGCTTATAAAGGATCTGTAGGTTTCTGATGTCTTTAGCAAAGTTCCTGTTTCCGTCAGTCCACGATCAGATTTGATCTCAAACATGGCCCATCAGTTCACACATTTGTCATCAGGTGGTAGTAAAGGAGATCTGTTGTACTGACCTCAAATGTCGCTTGCCATTTCTTTCAGGTCCCATAGGATCAAGTGGTCTAAGTAGTGGTTATATCCCTTCGTTTCTGAAGAAGGAAGTAGGCTCTGCTGGGCAGAGGGTTCAGTTAGCACCAATTGCAGATCCATCGTCTAGTAAGTATAGTGCCAGCGTTGCCTCGGTCCCTCGCTCGTTGCTCTGGTTGTGCTGTGTACGTGCAGCACTGGATTACGTATCTTTGCTTTACTTTGTAAATATTTCAGTGACTGGAACAATAGTTCATAGTCTTCCTGAACTTCATACGGAGAAGGTTTACTTTTTGGTTTATGGGCTGTGTGGTTGTATCCACAGCTGTTAACCAGTAAGCATGTTTCAGTGGGTCCTAGAGTCTGGTACAGAATTCACACATGTCAAACCCAAGACATATATACTCCTTGTATGATAAGGGCTTAGGGATTGCATCCACTGGTGTTTCACATCAGCAAATTCTATTTAGAAAAAAAATGCTTGTTTCCTGAAGAAGTGATGTTCTAGATCTGCATCTAGATGTTTTCCGGTGTGGACAGCTGCTCACCGAGCCTTTTTCTCCCAATGTTTTTTTTTGCCCCATAGATTATCCTTCTCCGAAGTCGGTAAGACCCCACCCGGGACGGCCCTCATTCAATTCCCCTTCAAAAAGCACACCAAGGTTAATGCCTCTCCCGCCACCCGCTCAGCCGATCCACGGCCGTGTTGACTGGTCTGCAAAGTACGGTGCTAACCGGTGACATGTGGAAAAACTTCCTAAACCAGTGTATATTTCCCATGAAGTGGTGACTAACACGAGACAATTTTATATTGTTTTGTATACCTGTAAATTTAAAAGAAACAGATCTATGGTTGAGACCTTTTTGAAGGCCTTTTTTTAACTTTTATTTGTATTAATTTGGATGCGATCTTGTACTTTTTTTGTATGAAATTGTTTTGTGATATAATTGGGTCCAGTGATTTTCATAACAAAATCATTTTGTATATATGGTTGAGGGGTCTTGGCATTTTTATATGATAAATTTTTATATAAAACTTTTTTAAAATTTAACTTTTCCTTTATTGGATTCAACTTTTTTATAGAAGTGGGTTTTAAAAAAAAAGCAAAATGGTGCAATATTGCAGTGGAAGAGAAGTAGCGAGGAAGGGGCATTCATTAGATATTTTCAGAAGTTTATGTGCTAAATGAGGCTTCATAATTTCAGCAGTGCCACATCCTGATGCCATGCTGCTGTTGTTGTGCACTCATTTGCTTTGTATTGACATCAGTGAGTAGGGATGGGTAACAGTCTAAACTCTCCTTTGCATCCAGCGAGAGACTGCGGGAAGTCCCAAGTCAGTGGGAAGCTTTGTTGTTGTTGTATTTATTTTTACCTTTACAAGGTTTTTGCTGGACTGCTGTCCAGCTCTCAGTCCCATTCTTTTGCTTTTACCAAATCTCGGTAGTCTTCTTTAGTAAAGGGTATTCAGTAGATTTGTTTTCTGATGCTTGTTGGTCCTTTTTCAAAGTTACCTCTTGGTGTTGTTCACTATGAAATAGAATGCGGTCCTACCTCTGTTAAATTCATTTATGTGTTTCCTAATGACTTCTGAGGAGAAAACGTAGATTCTACTTTTTTGTCATTGTCGGGAATATAAGATGCAGAGACGGATTTAAGACAGTATTGACAATTACAAAGCTAGTTTCACAGTAACAAAGTATTCCTGAGATACCAGCAGCAGAGTTTAAGGAAACGGTATCTCTTCTGCTGACTTAATTTTTGTAACTGTTTTAAATCACCTTTGGAAAGAAAAACAAAACATAAATCTGGAGCAAATGAATCAGTCTTCACTGCAATGTGAAGAGTATGGCCTCCATTCTGTAAGTTAGGCCCCCAGACTCTACGGGGAGAAAGTGGGACCTTACCTACTAAAAAACATTCGAAAATGGTGATTGATTCACCAAAACCATTTAACTCGGTTTATAGGAGGGAACGAATGAGCAGGTTATAGACAAAGGAGAATAGCCCCATAGCCTGGGTTATTTCTGCACTGGAAAGGAGTGCCAGAGTTCAGCCAGCAGCAAAAGGTTCATTTTGATCACAGTCAGCATTTGGGTGTTCGTGCAGCTCTTTCCACAGAAGATTAGCCCTGTAGATAAAACAGTGCTGTGGGAGAGCATCTTTTACAGCTGTGCTTTGGAAAAGCGCCGTCAAAGCTGAAGTGTGCTGTGAAAACACATCTGCCCGCAGAAGTGTACAGAAATGCTTAGCTTTCGGGAAAGCTCACCTGAACTCATTTTATGAATAGATCGGGCAGATCTTCAATTTGGGAGACATAGATCCAGCCTAAAGGGCTCAGAGCAGGTACGGTTCTTGGCATCTGGCCATCTGAAGGAGGCAGAGGGCTAGTGTGTGAGTTCAGTCGTCCCTGTGTGGTCTGCCTGCACCCACGGGGGGCACCCGCTGCGGTCTGGAGGCTGGTGGCATGCACTGGCATCTTCAGGTCTTTCCATGGAGAACATACGGGACTCAGGAAACGGGACCCTGGAGTAGGCTGCTGGCTCAGTGCTACGGGGGGACCGTGAGGGGCACTGGTCACTGTTTGTTTTAACAAACTCAGCCCACAGTGAGACAGTACCAGGCAAAACAGGAGCAAAAGGCTCTATGCGTTACAGAGGTATACATATAAGACTTATATGTGCCACGGACATGTCCAGCTACCCTAATTACTTGTTACAAACAAGTATAACTCCAAACCATACGTAACTGCTTCCAGAGCAGTGATGCCAAGGCGTAGCAGTGACCTAAAGCAGCCATTCCAACTCCAGAGCACACACTGATGTTGTCTTGGCTGAGTAGAAAGGGAAATATGTATATTTGTGTTAGAACTGGAAAGATAGTTGTTTCTCTTGTTGGAAATAAATACCCGTATTTATGTCTAGATATCATTTAATTTATTTTATCACTGAATAATCAGTTCAAGAGGAAATACCCTGAACCTGTCCTAAGTATCCTTAGACCTAAGTAGGCAATTTCAGTAGTCTGTTTCATGCATATCATTCCTATTAATGGAAGCAGGAGACAAGTCACAAGAACGGGCTGCTGAGGCTTGGATTCATCCTACCTAACACCTGTTGCCTAAGCATGAGCTGATTCTCTAAACCAGAGGTAAGTGAGAATCACTCACAAGAAACTCAGCTTGCCGGAGAAGGTGAGAGCCCCCTGGATATGCATGGGTCTCTCCCCACTAACGATGGGGACTACTCAGCATGCTTAACATGGTACACGGTGAATCTGGGCCTGGCAGCCCAGCCCTGTGGCAGTGAACCTGAATATGGCAGTCAGGTTTTGCTCAGCCCAACGAAAGTATTAAAAAATAGTATTACATTTTTTTTGGCACAACTCCCCCTTTCCTGAAAGAAGAAAGCCATTATTTTTGAGGGAAAAAAAGCTAATAATCTTTGACATTCAGAATGATTTCTAGTTTTAACTTAGTGGGATGGAAAACTTGTGAAGTATTAGTATATTGGCAGCACTTTTGTAGCCTTTACTCAAGCAAATTCCTACAGCTGTTGGAGAAAGTTCTTTCTGAGTAAGAACTGACTTGGCTGACCAGCATATCGTGCTGTGCACTCACTGCAGCACAGGTGGAAAAGATGTTAGTCTGTTTGTTACACCGAAATCTGGGCAAGCAGCATATCTGAGAATTTATCATATGTAGCCTACTACTTTGTGTCTTAACGTTTAGCAACATCTTTGTGCAAAACGTTGCTCGAATTCTGCTGTCTACTTTTTCTCTGCCTTATGCATAGCGTGTAATGGCTGTTGGAAATAGAGGAGCCTGACAGTGAATCGTTCACCTCTGTAATCCAGGTTTTCATAAAAATCTTGTGAGTGCCATGATGTTAGCCAAAAAAAAAACCCCACCAGTTCCATGGTATTTCCATGTCTAATAAGGCTGTTGTTGTGAGTAGGCTCTTCCAGAAGGAGAGGAGAACATTTCTGAGCTTCTTTGGAAGAGGGTGGAATTGTTGATGTGAATGCGATCTTGACGTAATGGTCCTTGTTCCTACAGTGTTTTTGTTCAAAACTGTTGCAAATGTTTTCTTTCCTTCTGTGTCAAGTCTCCTGCCCAGAATAAAGTTACTATTGAAGAATTATGGACTGACTAGTGTCTTTTATCATCTACTGAGTTTTTAATAACAGCGCTTTATTTTTTCAAATAAGCCTTTCATTTGATGCCTTCTCATATGGGTACTGCCTCTTTGTAGCTGTGTCCTGGTTTCAGCTAAGACAGAGTTAATTTTCCTCCTAGTAGCTGGTATGGTGCTGCGTTTGGGATTTCGGATGAGAATAATGTTGGTATCTCGCTGATGTTTTAATTGTTGCAGAGCAGTGCTTGTACCAAGCCAAGGACTTTTCAGCTCCTCGCTCTGTCCTGCCAGCGGGCAGGCTGGGGGTGCAGCAGGAGCTGGGAGGGGACAAACCCAGGACAGCTGACCCAAACTGGCCAAAGAGGTATTCCATACCATCTGACATCATGCTAAACAATAGATAGGGGTGGCTAGCCAGGGTGGGGGGGCCAGCTGCTTGGGGATAGGCTGGGCATCAGTCAGCGGGTGGTGAGCAATTGCATTGTGCATCACTTGTTTTGTACATGTTATTATTAGTAGTACTATTATCATTATTAGTAGTGTTTTCTTTCTTTTCTGTCCTAATAAACTGTCTGTACCTCAATCCCCAAGCTTTCACTTCTTTCCTAGTTCTCTCCCCCATCCCACTGAGGGTGAGGGTGAGCAAAGGGCTGTGTGGTGCTGAGCTGCCCGCTGGGTTAAACCACAAACTGCAATATGCCGTAAGCTTTGTACGAATCTAATCACTTAGTTGCCAAATCTGAAGTTAAGTGCAACACTTAATTAAAATAGATGTGTTAATCTCTTAGAAGGACGTACTTGTGCTTACTGTGTTATCTCCTCAGGTTTCTCCTGCTTCTTTCAAGGCAGTAGAAGTAACTTGGTCAGTAACTTAAATACCCAGCTATTTTGCTGACTTCAAGTGGGCTTGACTGCACAGGGTCAGAACTAGATGCGAGAGCGCATGAAAAATATGGGTACAAGTGCTGATACTCAATTGTGTGTGTGAAGTGAGAAACACTAGGAGTCGTAGGTGACAGGAGTGGGAGCAGCCATGAAGTGAGCAGGGTAGTAGGGGTGTAAGTTAGTGGTTCTCTGCTCTGTGAAATAACTAAATAATTAACGGGGGAGCTTTCTCGTCCCGTAACGGGGCTGAGGGCGACTCCCGTCGCAAAACAATGGCAGACTGCCCCATGCAGTGCCTCATTTGGATGTGTCTGCAGTGTTGGAAGCTTGACTACCCTACGTTCTCCTACAAATGGACCTTGAGCTTGTTTGGAGGTTCTAGCAGGGGAGCGCAGCTATCGGGGAAGGTCGTCCTCTTCGACCGAGCGCGCAGCTTCGGGAGGGACGCACATGGAGCGGTGAGGGAGGAAGGGGACAACCGCCTACCCAGCCAGATCAGCCGAATCAACCCTGGCGATCAATGGGGTGACAGATGTCGCAGCCAGATCGCCCTCACATCCGAAGTCAGAGGGAGCCCAATGTCTATATAAGGCTCTGACTTGTGTTTGCTTTCTAAGTTAGGTGAGGAAATATGAGGGTGAGAATTCGGTGACACGGACAGCAGAACCTTTCTCCGTCAGAATTCATGCCCCAAACACGTTCCCCCCAGACCGCCTGTGAGCACCTTCACGTTTTCTCGGGCTCCGCGTTCCACCCACAGGCCTTTGCGTTTTATGCAAATCAGCGCCGTCCTATTGGCTGCCGTCCCGCTCGGCACCGCCTGGCGGGCCGGGGCTGGCTCGGCTGGGTTCAGTTCAGAGGGGGCCGGCAGCAGGTGGCGGCCGCCATTTTGTCTCCTCCCGTTGCGGTGAGCAGGGGGCGAGGGGCAGAAGTGCGTTGTTGGTACGCTGCGGTTCCCTCCGTTCTGATTTTTGGGTGGTCCGATGTGGAGACAGGAGTTGGGCTCGGTGATCCTTGTGGGTCCCTTCCAGCTCAGGATATTCGCTGATTCCACGTCTCCTTCAGCTGGATGTGCTTGTCCTGCCTCACCTGGGTGGCGCAGCTTGAGGAGCCGCTACACTGCGTGTCCCTGGGGGCTGGCATTGCCGCTCGGTTGCCTTCTGAAGGAGCTGGGGTTGTTTAGTCTGGGGAAGAGGAGGCTCAGGGGAGACCTCATTGCTCTCTGCAGCTACATGAAAGGAAGGTGTGGGGAGCTGGGGGTTGACCTCTTCTCACAGGTAACCAGCTGTAGGGCAAGAGGGAATGGCCTCGAGTTTTGCCAGGGGAGGTTTAGGTTGGAAATGAGGAGACGTTTCTTCTCAGAAAGAGCAGTCAGGCATTGGAACAGGTTGCCTAGGGAATGAGTGATGCCTAGGGAATGATGATGGAGTCACTGTCCCTGGGGGTGTTCAAGGAAAGGTTGGACGTGGTGCTTAGGGACAGTTTAGTGGGTGATAGTGGTAGGGGGTGGTTGGACCAGATGATCTTGGAGGGCTTTTCCAACCTTAATGACTCTGTGATTCTGCGACGTTGGCGTGCTTCGAGCACATCTCAGAAGGGCGCACTGAACAAAGGCTCTAATGTTTCTCTTATTTTTTCAATACTTCAAATTAACAATCACCTTGGTTTTCTTCTTTTCCTCTCCTTAGTGAGTTTAATTGTCTTGCAAGCCATTTCCATTCTTGTAAAACCATCCTTTTTGCCTTCTTTGCCCATTTTGTTGCAGTCTGCCTGCACCTTGTGTTGCTCATTGTTTTCATCAGCCTCTTCTCATGCTGTTCAGGTAGGTGCTGGCTTCATCCCACTGCTGCTTGGCGTGACACGGGCACTGCTGTGCCGCCCCATGCCAAGCAGAGGCCCCTCAGCAGGTATGAAGGGCGGAACAACCTTGGCTCCTTTGAATTCCTGTCAGTAGCAGCCTTGTATTTTTTGTCTTTTTTCTTTCTCGTTTTTTTGTTGTTTTTTTTTTGCTCACCGTCTTGCCTGGTGCCGCTTCTGTGCTCAAGTTCTGGTAGAGGTTGCTGTTCCCCCCCTCTGCTTCTGAAGGAGTGCTTGCAACATTGAGAACCGGGGTCAGTGCTTGCATGCCAACAGGCTGCTTTCTGGGACTGGTTCAGCTGCTGCTTAGAGTGACAAGGCATCTCCCTGCAGAGGGAAAACAGCCCTCAGCTTCAGCAAGGAGTTACTATTTCAGATCTGTGCATATACAATGCTAGTATAACGAAATTCAATGCTCCCTTGGCTTATGGCTGTGCAGTGGAATCCAGTTCCTTCTGCAACCAAAATGCATCTATCCTAGAAGGAACAAGTAATAGCCTCCTTTATGGACACGTGGAAGTACTAAAGTTCTGCTTGCAAAGCCTGGTGTCTCTGATAAACAGAAAATTCTGTAAAGATACGCTTATCAATAAGGCTTATTAATAGAAAGAAATGAGACCAGTAGAAGGATAAATAGTACAACAGTCTGAATCTTAGTATTTCAGTCTGGTTTATTACAGAAGAAACTGGTCTTCATGTATTTATCTGTTAATTTTTGTTTCTACTTGTGTAGAATCACATACCCTGGATCACCACAGCTAGAAATACAAGTGAGAGGTTTTGAAAACATATTTCCACGTTTCATGTGTAGAATTATTGTTTAGATACTTATGGTGTCCTTCAATATAAGGACTTAAAAACCCCGTCTACTCCCTTTTCTCCCCTCTGGTTGAAACATGGCTTTTAGTTGCGATGGATTAAGTAGCTCTAGTGCTAAAACTTTCATTTTGTAAAAGTTTTTAATGATTTCCTCACTGGTGACTTTATTTTTCCTTCCCAGTATCTCCTGATTAGCAACTTGATGCTTACTTTTTCTGCATTTGGGGGGGAATGAAGACAGCTGTGAAATAACGGTGACTTGACTGTGCTGCAATAAAACCAAATCAGTTTAGACTGGAAGCTTTACTGAAATGGTTAAAATTAACTTAAAATATTGTCCTGTGAACCATTATTCCAATAGCCATCAATATTTTGAATCGTTATTAATGTATTTCTTATAAATATTTTAGGTAAAAGGAAGTCTAAAGTCATGGCTGGAAAACCTAAACTTTACTACTTTGATGGAAGAGGCAAAATGGAGTCCATTCGCTGGTTGTTAGCTGCAGCCGGGGTTGAGGTTTGTTTCATCATTTTAACTTCAAGCTGTATATTTTAAGTTCGTCAGAACACTGGTCATTCACCAAACAAGAAAAATTATCCCAAGCTGCAATAGTAAATAAGTATTGGTTATTCAGCATGATTAAATGCTGGTACTTTAGGTGCACAAAAGTATGGCTCCAAGTTACGTGTCTTCTGAGACACTGTAAGCCAGGCTCTTGCTTAATGCAAGGTTGCTTAATTAAACCTCTGTTACTTACCCAGTGCTATTGAGCTGAACAATACATGTGTTCCTGGCATAACAAGAATAATTCGTGCCAAGTAAAACAGTAACAAATTTGCTTTCTCCAGTCTGTCTGTTTTCAGCTGAGTGCTCATAAAGGGATTTTTATTTTTTCATTCAACTGGCTGCAGCATGAAACGTATTTTGTCCTTCTTGCTTCATGTGGGTAGAATTAACAGCTTATCTTAGCCTACGTGATCGCACTTACTCTAGTTGAACGTCCATGCTGTATTTGTATGCCTAACTTTTCTGGGTTTTCCCTGCTATAGCAAATGTTAATTATTAACACACGCCGTGCATACCTTCGTAGAGAGGCTGACTGAGGAAGAACCCTTGGGAGGTCATGTCAAGGCTTCTAGTGCTTGGTAAGCTCAATCATTTTCTAGTCTCAATGGATTACATTGACTGTAATGGCACCTTAGTCATGTATGGCACACGTACTTGTAAATGTCCAACTTTGGTGCCTTAATCTTGAACTGAATTCCTCTGTAAGTACCAGCCATCCTCAACCATACTGAATGCAAGTAAATCTGATCACAGGCAGTGCTGTGTCTTTTGTGTTTCTCATCTAGTGAATAATTCATCGTTAGGTGTCCTAAATATGCTTCTGCACTAATCTTCCTGCTTGGCATAATACTTTAACATTATTTTGTAAAAGCTTTGTTTTCACTTTCTAATAATTTGTTCTTGTGTAGCTCCCAAATCAAAATATCACACAGCAGAGCTTTTTTCCACATGTCAGGAAGCATTTTAAGGACAGCCTAGTCTGTATTGTTGACTGTCTCATGTTAAATTGCCTGTTCAATCCAAATAAACCATCCTCACTCCAGGTCTCAATGCCAGTTTTTCTGCTAGGGTTGCCTTTAGCAGCATTTGTCAGATGTGATAGACCAAGAAGTTTTGCCAGTGCTTCTGCCCCTTGCTTTTGCTCCCTTAGTTACGTGTGGAATGTAGGGACCAAGATTTGTATTCTCTTCCTTGATAAACACTGTCCAGGTTTGAAGTTTGTCTGTTCTAGAAATGTGAGATCTTTGTTTCCTCTTCTTCCTTATTCACTTTTTTTGTTTGCTTGTTTTTTCAGTTTGAAGAGGAGTTTTTGGAAACACGAGAACAGTATGAGAAGCTCCTGCAAAGTGAGTGCATCTAAAACCTCAGAAGAAGTGTGAGCAGGCTTTACATAGTCTCAGAGATGTTTAAAGACTGTGGGACCGACTTCCCACACGGCAGAGATTTTTTCAGAGACTGAGTTTGTTTGTTTGTTTTTTATTATTATTATTATTATTTTTCTTCCCCATGTGTGGATATCAGTGTCCTGATCTAGCTTAAGACACTGGTAATGAGGGCAAAATTTTGGAATTTAAAATTTGCTTCAACTGTCTTTTAAGTAGTGGAATGCAGATATATTTTTACATATACAGAATTAGGCACTCTTTACTCAGTTAATGTGTTTGGTGTGAAGATTGTCTCGATTGTATTTCAATTTCAGCATAAAAGCTGTTGAACATGATCCTGACTGCAACTTCTGCGCGCTTTGGTTTTTTTTGCTCTTTAAAGCAAGGTTGATGATCCCCAGTGATTCCATTCTTCACATTAATTTATCCGTTCTTTACTGTTTGCATGATGCCAGTTTAGTGTAACGGCTTCCTACAGCAAGCTCACCATAAAAGTAATGCCTTTATGAAAACGAGATCCGTTGCAGAGGTGCTAGATCCAACACTACTGTGTTGCTTTCCCTTTCTTCAGGTGGATCCCTGCTGTTCCAGCAAGTGCCCCTGGTGGAGATCGATGGGATGAAGATGGTGCAGACCAGAGCCATCCTCAACTATATAGCAGCAAAGTACAACCTCTACGGAAAGGACCTGAAGGAGAGAGCCCTGTACGGTGACTATTCTTCTTGGATGTGTTACAGTAGCTTGGATATGTGTACAATTAACGGGACAGTTGCACACACAGACTGTCACTTTAGTGCTTCAGTGCCTCACAACTTGCAGTGACACTGACAAGCCACAGTTAAACGCACGCCAGCTGATTTGTTCTGATTAGATTATCTTTACATTAAAAAAAAAATGCTTGATGTGTGGGTCCACTGTGCTCTAGTAAAACATTAGTACAGCTTGCCACAGGTATTCAGGAACTGACTGGAGTGTAAATATTGAACTACTTCTGAAAACTGAAAACGGTTTGGAAATAAGTGGTTATTTTTTAGCTTTTCTGTTTGCAAATTAAGACTTGGAAGTGATGTTACCTGCAGTTGGATGGTGTTCCTCAGCATTGTAAGAAGTAAGATGTGTTTGGGATATCTCAGTGGCCTTTAAATGCCCATTTCCTATTGCTTTCCAAATAAAGGCAAACTAAAGGTTAACTAGTAAGGAATCCAACTTCAGTGGGTAAAATAACCAGAAGTGTGAGTAGTTAGGTGAATTGGCTGAAGCTGGTTCAGGAAAGTAACAGGAAAAATAGCCTGGAGCATCAGTCATAGTTTACCAGCTTCTTTGTGGTGTTAATGGGCCATCACCTATAGCTTCAATTCCTTGAATTCCTCTTCCTGTAGACAGAATCCTTTTCCGTCAAGTTGTGTATTTAGTCTGGGGCCTATTATTTCTGTTTATTAGAAGATAGAATTAAAATGTATTTGTTGATTTGTGCTTGAGGGCAGTGTTTTGAGAATGGTTTAACAGTGATTAGCCCAGGCTGAAGTACTTCGGATAACTGGTCTTCTGTAGTGTGGAAGTGCAGTTTTCCAAAACCAGAGAGGTGAAGCTGGTAAGTGTTAAACCTTACAGGAATATCTGATAGCATCTCATTGTATTTAACAGAGCCTTTTTTGAGAAGCTGTTGCCTGACAACAGCACCTGCAATAGTTTGAGTTTCTGCTGTGTAATAAGACTCTTACGATGTAGGGTGGTTAGAAGACTTTGATAAACAACTCAGATGTTTTATTCATGTTCATGGGGACTTAATTTAAAGTTGAGTCTTGTCTCCTGTACAAAACCTGGTGTTAGAGCTCTGGAAAAAAAATGGATAAAAGGGGCTATCTGAAAAGAAAAACATCTGTACTAATAATTTAGCTAGGTGCTGGACCTGATAGACAACTTCAGCTTTTCAGCTGCATTATTAATTCCTTTGACACCACTTGGAGTTTGGCTGAAACCCCGAAGGTGAGATGTATCTAGGTAATTAAGCTAGTTTGGAATGAATCACACTGTAGTGTTGTGGGTTTCTTTGGTGATCCTCAAGTGGTTGTTTGCACAATCTGATGTCTGAAGTTGAGTTTCACCCCTTGTACAATCCTGTTTAATTGTGGGCTCCTTCACGGGCTGCAGCGTGGAGACCTGATGGGACCCATGGGCTGCAGGGGGACAGCCTGCTCCTCCAGGGGCCTCACCACAGGCTGCAGGGGAACTGCTGCTGCATGCCTGGAGCACCTCCTGCACTCGTGCACCGACCAGGGGGACTACAGGGCTGCCTTTCACTCCTCAGTCTCCCAGCTGCTGTTCTGCAGCATTTTTTTTTTCCTTTCTTAAATACGTTCTCACAGAAGTGCAAATAACATCACTTACTGGCTTGGCTCTGCCCAGTGGAGGGCCCCTTTGGAGCTGTCTAGAGCTGGCTCTGCTCTGACATGGGGCAGCCGCTGGGCTCTGCTCACAGGCCACCCCTGCAGCCCCCTGCTACCAAAACCTTGCCACGTAAATCCAACATGCCTCTACTTTTTAACCAGAAAAATAACTTGAATGATGGAGGAGAGGGAGTTCAACTTTTACAGTGCAGATCTGTGGTTACGGAGGCACCTTCTTACTTACATTTGTTGTTTTTGTTGTTTGTTTTAAGGATTGATATGTATGTTGGAGGAACTGAGGACCTTATGGGCTTTATTTTGATGTTCCCATTCCTATCAGCTGAGGATAAAGAGAAACAACGTGCCTTTATTGTTCAAAAGGCCACCAGCAGGTACTTCCCAGTATATGAAAAGGTATGTAGTAGGACCTCTTCCTTCCTCTGTTCTGGAAGGGTACCAGCAGGAACACTGAGTATTTTATGAAAAGCAGAGGAAATAGGAAGGTTTCAGCCCAGTACTTTAAACTGGACATCATACTGTCACCAGGCTGCACAGATGAGAGGGAGGTCAGAGCAGTGTAAGAGAACTGGGGGTGGGCTAAATGCAGAAATTTCTGAGGCAGATCTCATGGTCTGAGCAACGTCACCGCTGACACAGAGAGATCCAGGTACCCCTTTGATCCAATGCATGTGTAAACAATGGTTATATGCAGTTGAAACAGCGGCTTCCTGCTTTTAGGAGAAATGAAACTCCGTAACCTACATTGCAAAGGAGATGCAATTTTAAAATAATTGTCAACTTTGTATAACATCTCAATTATATCTTTACTACTGTGGTTAAATAAATAAATAACAAACAGTTATTACCACAGTTTATAAACCACAGTTTTGGAGATGCCTCACTGTTTTTAGTTTCCCCAGGCAGATGTAGGAGGCACAGAATTCTTCTAATCTGAACGTCCTGCTACATAAGCCGTACTGGGATCTTGGTTTTTCTCTGGCTAATAAAGCTGTAACCAAATGCAGAAAAAAAAATTGAGATTTATTAGGCTGGAAGGGGGAGAAAACCAAGGAGGGATCTAACCCTGTAGTCCAGTACATGGGGTTAGCTGGGGCTATAGGATGGAAGGAAAGATGGGTACAAGAAACCGTGGGATTCTAGATCACTGCTGTGAGGACTGCTCATGAATAATTGATGGGTGATTGTAGGCGCTGAGCTCACATCACCCACAGTAGTAGTATCCCTAGGGGCATGGAGAAAAAGGTGAAAAGAAGAGGAAGCAATAAGTAATGTCAAAGGAGGTGTGCCTTAGTGTTTGAAAACATCAACCTCAGCTGCTTATCCACATATGAACACTTTCATTTGTGATACTTCTAGGTTCTGAAAGACCATGGGCAGGACTTCCTTGTTGGCAACAGTTTTAGCTGGGCAGATGTTCATCTTCTTGAAGCCATTTTAATGGTAGAAGAGAAGAAGTCGGACGTTCTCTCGAGCTTTCCTCAGTTACAGGTAACTTACATGAACAATATTCTCATATGGCTGGAAGTATGATCAGAGGTATTTCTGTTATTTGTGGACAGTTACATAAGACAAGAATGTTTGTTGCTCCTATTGTAGTCTTGCTCTGCTTGCTTTAGGAAGAAACTCCTTATAGGATTCATCTACAGAACATATAATTTTCTAGAGTAATTCTCGTACAGGCGTGAAGAAAACCACCCTCTGTTTTTGTCGTTTGTTTTTTTTCTTTGTATCCTCTCAACAGCTCTGTGATGCCTGAAACAGAAAATATTTTCTAGACCACAAGCTGTGATTTGAATAAAGATCACATGTGAAACCACAGATTAATGGTTCTATTCAACCTATATCAATACAAGATGGAGGGCTGTCTTATTATATTTAAAATAATGCGTTTGGGGTGAGGGGGGGTAAACTTATCCACGGCTAAAACTGTTTTTCTTGTCTTGCCTTTTCATGCTGCTTTTGAAAGGATGTTAATGACTTCCATTAGGAAGACTGAGATGAATACAGGCACATCTCTTACCAGTATTTCTTTTGCTGATGGAACAGTTCTGAACATCTATTGGTAGTAGTTTCTCTAGTATCAGCAGACAGTATTTGCTTAATGCTTTCTGTAAATGCTGCCCTCTTCAGTTAAATCCTCTGCTTCCACAAATGAGGTTTTTTTTTTTTTCCTTGTGTTACTTTGTTTTTTTTAAATACCATGTACTTACTGTTTACCTTTTAGGCGTTTAAAAGAAGGATAAGCAGCATCCCCACAATCAAGAAGTTTCTAGAGCCTGGTAGCCAGAGAAAACCTGTTCCTGATGATAAATATGTGGAGACTGTGAGGAGAGTTCTCCGTATGTATTATGATTTAAAAGCAAACTAGTGTTCCTGTCTAAAGCAACACCTGTGCTTGGTTAAAGAAAACAGAGCATACAATTAAACTGCACAGGGAAGGTGAAGATACGTTTGAAAACAGTTTCAGTGAACAATATCATATGTTCTCTCATACAAAGTACAGTATGTATTTTTTTTTTAATTACACTTCACTAATAACCTGTGGTTTTTTTTCTTCATTCTTGAGATTTTTCTGGTAATTTTAAGCAACTGAAATGGCAGCAGGCTTGCTGTCTTCCTGGAAGCTTACTGGAAGAGGGGAGAGCAAAAGAGAAGGAAATGTGAGTTGCTGACTGATGGCTCCAGCATGTTTTACTGGCTCTAAGGACTTTCTGCTGAAATGCAGATGCGATTTTTGTATGATTGGTTCCGACTCAGGTCTTTGCTGTTTTTAACTTCACTTTAGTAAAATGAAATAGATGTTTTTTAAAGAAAGTAGGAGGGAGGTGTTTCTATTGCCTGTTCTATTGGACATTAGTGATTTGTCTGAAATGCCAGCATTGTGCCTTCATAACCAAGTTGCATTTTTATTACTGAATTAAGAAATAAAATGACTACCAGCTGTCATACCTGTATAACTCGTGTTTCTAGAAGGCCTTTTCTAATCAAATAAACTTGTTACTCTTACGTGCTCTTGTTGTTATGTTGTCTCATGAATGAAAGTTGGGGCTTGCAACCTTTAACTTAATTATATACAGGGTTTAAGAAGGGGGTCCTTGTGAACCTGTGTAGCCCATAAAAAACATGTCATTTGCATTTTTAAACCAAAGAAGGGAGATGGCAGGGGGAGGTAGTAAACCATCGCACAGACCTGGTGAATTTCCTGCCCAAACTTTAATGACTACCATACTCAAAATGTTATTTCTTTTCCTCTCTCTATTAGTTTCTTCAGTGTGTGGTTTCAGCGGATGAGTTTACAAATGAGTGGCAAATGTTTTTAATCAAATAAATAAATGGCACATGGGCTTTGGAAAGCCGTTCATATGGTGTTACCTTGGAGCTTCTCAGTCCCTAATGTCATTGTTTAATTCCTGGCTATATACTGAGAATCGGGGTGTTTTTTGACCTTGTAATTCAGTGAATACTCTTGAGTAATATTTGATGAATGAATTGCCCACGTTGAGAGCTTGTCAGTCTCCCAGCTTCAAAGTGACTGAAGTTCTCAGCATTGTGAATAGTTTTCTCTCAGTGCCAGGAATACAGGGTTCATATTGATTTACACTAGTTTGTCACCTATTTTGTTAATGTTGACTGCAATTGCAGTTTAATCCCTGGTTTAATCTCAGATTGGTTTAATAAGGAAATTTGGAAAACCCTGTAGTTGTTGATCTCCATTCCTTTGCTGATTTTTTTTTTTTTTTTTTTTTCTTCAGAATCTGAGGAAAGGTGTGGTGTGATGCTGAATGAATGTTCCACACATGAGGGTGCAGAAGAACAGGTGTCTGTCAGTGTTTGTCAGCTCTAAGCCTGGAAGGCTGTAGCCATGTCTGTCAGCAAAGAGCATGGCACAGTAGCAATGAAGTTGAACAGAAGGACAGTCCGTACTGCAAACTTGGCATCAGTGCTGTGTGGTTTTGGGGGTGGGGTTACTTTAGCCTAGCTTGAGTGGTTGTGGTGACAGAATGCTGTTCAAACTGCACTCTGAAAGCATGATTTTCAGTTTAATTTCGCCCAGCAAAGATCCATGGGAGCAAAGATCTGTGAGAGCCAAAGTGCAGTCAAAACATACACTTTAAAAGCGTTCTGTTCCAGGTCTCTAATGTGGATACACCCTGTAATGCTTCAGATGTGGCCCAACTGATGGGTTATTTCCTGATAATTTAGTAAGTCTCAGTTTATTCCATGAGAGAGGGCTGAAGAGAACTTTTTTTTTTTTTTTAAATCTTCTTGATTTGGTTTGAGATGAAGACACCTAGGTGTGTTTATATACAAACCGGTGTGTACCCTTCCATATAACATGTACAACTTTTTTCACTTACACTGTCATCAAAGTGCTGCATGATGTGACGCAGACGCTACTGGAGACTCATGGCCTTCTGGAACAGCTGATGCAGGGCATCTGAGGTGTCACTAGGTGATCCTGTGCAGAAAATCAAACTAAACCCAGTTTATAAACACTTCAGAGCAGCAGAAGGAACAGCAGCCACTTGGCTGTTAGTTGTATGTTTTAGGGTGAGCTGAATCATATGTTGCTTGTTTTTTTTTGTTGTTGTTGTTGTTGTTTTTTGCCAAGGGAAATAATAGTGATGGGCAAGGGTCTGCTCTGAGCTCCTCATCACTAGAAGGAATAGAAAATGATTCTAAGCATGTTGTGTTTCTTACTGGGATATTTCCACCTGGTTTGTCAGCTTAGTCTTTAGCCTCCACAGAGTGATCTTACAAATTTTGGGCAAACTAGGAAGGAGATCAGTTAGATCTAAGTCTTTTGTAAACCTAATGAGAAGTAGAGAGGTCTTAGAGGCCATCAGTCTGCAGGATTTTCCTAATAGCCAAAGAAGTGTAAAATGCCTCCATACTGAGTATCCTCGAGTCCTTGTACAGGGCTCTAGCAGTGATTACTTAGGTCTTTAGCAGACTTTGGTAATGCTCTTAAGACATATCAGAGTGCTTCAGTTTTGTTAGCAGCCTTCAAGACAGTAGCAAAGAGAAAATATACAAATGTTTGTTGTCATCTCTCCTGTTTCCCAGTGCTGCTGGCCCAATACCTATCGACACAATGCACAATGATCCTAGGAATAATTTCACTCTTAACTGTCCCAAAGCACTTATTTGGCAGTTTTGATGTATTTTGCAAAGACTTAGGTTTGCTTTCAGCCCTTGCTCTTGCAAAACCTATATATATACACAAAGCAGTTTGCAGCATCATTCTTATAGCCAGGCAGAAGTTGTGCTTAGTGGAAGTAAGCAGTGTGGTCTTACACAACCTGTTTGGGTTTAAAACATTGGCCATCAGTGGAATTACAAGTCCTTTCCCATTGAAAGCAGTAGGGAAGTTCTCATTGAAGGAAGGAGCAAAGGAAGAGCAGGAGAGGCTGTGTGCATTACTGGGACCTGCTGGTTGCCTCGGAGCAAACATCTGTGTGCATTCACCACTGCTTTGAGGTTCAGGAGGGGTAGGTTCATATTTTGGGGGTGATACATAGGATCTGAGCATCAGCTGCATGTTCCTGCTTGGGCACTGCCTGCACAGAAGAGCCCTCAGAGGGCTGGTGAGACTTACACTCACCATTGGCAATGAGTTGTAGGAAAGCTGAGGCAGGAATCACAGAAAGTCTAGGTTGGAAGAGACCTACAAGATCACCGAGTCCAACCTCTAACCTAATGCTAACAAGACTTCCACTAAACCATATCCCTAAGCTCTACATCTAAATGTCTTTTAAAGACCTCCAGGGATGGTGACTCAACCACTTCCCTGGGCAGCCTATTCCAGTGACTAACAACCCGTTCAGTAAAGAAGTTCTTCCTAATATCCAACCTAAACCTCCCCTGGCGCAACTTCAGCCCATTCCCCCTCATCCTGTCACCAGGCACGTGGGAGAATAGACCAACTGCCACCTCGCTACAGCCTCCTTTCAGGTACCTGTAGAGTGCGATAAGGTCACCCCTGAGCCTCCTCTTCTCCAGGCTAAATAGTCCCAGTTCCCTCAGCTGCTCCTCGTAAGCCTTGTTCTCCAGACCCTTCACCAGCTTCGTAGCCCTTCTCTGGACTCGCTCAAGCACCTCCATGTCCTTCTGGTAGTGAGGGGCCCAAAACTGAACACAGTACTCGAGGTGCGGCCTCACCAAAGCCGAGTACAAGGGGACAATCACATCCCTGGACCTGCTGGCCACGCTGTTTCTTATGCAAGCCAGGATGCTGTTGGCCTTCTTGGCCGCCTGAGCACACTGCTGGCTCATATTCAGCCGACTGTCAACCAATACTCCCAGGTCCTTCTCTGACAGGCAGCCTTCTATCCACACATCTCCCAGCCTGTAGCTCTGTTTGGGGTTGTTGTACCCCAGGTGCAGGACCCGGCACTTGGCCTTGTTGAACTTCATACCGTTGGCCTCGGCCCATCAGTCCATCCTATCCAGATCATCTTTCAGAGCCTTCCTACCCTCGAGCAGGTCGACACACGCACCTAACTTGGTGTCGTCTGCAAACTTACTGAGGGTACACTCGATCCCCTCATCCAGATCATCGATGAAGATGTTAAAGAGGACTGGCCCCAGTACCAAGCCCTGGGTGACTCCACTAGTGACCGGCCTCCAACTGGATTTGACTCCATTTATCATGACTCTTTGGGCCCGGCCATCCAGCCAGCTCTTAACCCAATGAAGCGTGCACCAGTCCAAGCCATGGGCAGCCAGTTTCCTGAGGAGAATGCTGTGGGGAACGGTGTCAGATGCCTTACTGAAGTCAAGGTAGACCACATCCACAGCCTTTCCCTCATCCACTAAGCGTGTCACCTTGTCATAGAAAGAGATCAGGTTCGTCAAGCAGGACCTACCCTTCATAAACCCATGCTGACTAGGCCTGATCGCCTGCTTGCCCTGCAACTGCCGCATGATGACGCCCAGGATAATCTGCTCCATGAGCTTCCCTGGCACTGATGTTAAATTAACAGGCCTGTAGTTCCCCAGGTCTACCCTCTGGCCCTTCTTGTAAATGGGTGCCACGTTTGCTATCCGCCAGTCAATTGTGACCTCCCCCGATAGCCAGGACTGCCGATAAACGATGGAAAGCAGCTTGGCCAGCTCTTCCACCAGTTCATGCAGTACCCTCGGGTGGATCCCATCCGGCCCCATTGACTTGCATACATCCAAGTGCTGTAGCAGGTTGCCAACCATCTCGTGGATTGTGGGGACCACATTCTGCTCCCCATCCCCTTCCACCAGCTCAGGGTACTGGGCGTCCAGAGAGCAACTGGTTTTGCTGATAAAGACTGAGGCAAAGAAGGCATTAACCACCTTGGCTTTATCCTCATCTCTGGTAACTAAGTTTCCCCCTGCATCCAGTAAAGGGTAGAGATTCTCCTTAGTCCTCCTTTTTGTATTGATGTATTTATAAAAACGTTTTTTGTTGTCTTTAACAGCAGTAGCCAGATTGAGCTCCAGATGAGCTTTGGCCTTTCTAATTTTGTCCCTGCACCGCCTCGCAACATCCTTGTAGTCCCCTTGAGTGGCCTGCCCTCTTTTCCAAAGATTATAAACCCTCTTTTTTCTCCTAAGCTCGAGCCACAACTCTCTGTTCAGCCAGGCCAGTCTTCTTCCATGCCGGCTCGTCTTTGGGCATGTGGGGACAGACCGCTCCTGAGCCATTAGGATTTCTTTCTTGAAGAGCGCCCAGCCTTCCTGGGTTCCTCTGTCCTTTAGAACCACCTCCCAAGGGACCCTGCCAACCAGTGTCCTGAACAGCTCAAAGTCAGCCCTCCAGAAGTCCAAGACAGAGGTTTTACTGGTCCCCTTCCTGACTTTGCCAAGTATCGAGAACTCTACCATTTCATGGTAACTCTGCCCAAGACAGCCCCCGACCACCACATCTCCCACCAGTCCTTCTCTGTTAGTGAACAGAAGGTCTAGCGGGGCACCTCCCCTGGTAGGCTCGCCAACCAGCTGTGTCAGGAAGTTACCTTCCACGCTCTCCAGAAACCTCCTGGACTGCTTTCTCTGAGCTGTGTTGTGCTTCCAGGATATGTCTGGGAAGTTAAAGTCCCCCACAAGAACAAGCGCTGATGGTTTTGCAACCTCTGTCAGCTGTCTGTAGAACTCCTTGTCCACCCCCTCATCCTGGTTCAGCGGTCTATAACAGACCCCTATCAGAATGCTTGCCTTGTTGGCCTCTCCGCTGATCCTAACCCATAGCGACTCCACCTTGTCATTGCCAGCCTCAAGTTCAACGACATCAAAACACTCTCTAATATAGAGAGCCACTCCACCACCCCTTCCGTGCTGCCTGTCCCTTCTGAAGAGCCTATAGCCAGACATGGCAGCACTCCAGTCATGAGGGTGGTCCAACCATGTTTCTGTGATGGCAACCAAGTCATAGCCTGCCTGCTGCACAATGGCTTCCAGCTCCTCCTGCTTGTTGCCCATGCTGCGTGCATTAGTGTAGATGCACTTCAGATGAGCCTTTGCCTTCTCCCCCAGCCTAGCCACTGTTCCCCCTGGCACACCTCCAACAAGTTTTGTTTCATTCCCGTCCCCCTTCTTAACTAGTTTAAAGCACTCTCAATGAGCCCTGCCAGCTCCTGGGCAAGGATCCGTTTTCCCCTTGGAGACAGTTGGGACCCATCTGCGGCCATCAGGCCAGGTGCCGAGTAAAGCGCCCCGTGGTTGAAGAACCCAAAACCTCAGTGTTGGCACCAGCCTCTGAGCCATATGTTTATCATGTGGGCTTTGTGTGTCCTCTCTGAACCCCTCCCTGCCACTGTAGGAATGGATGAAAACACCACCTGTACTCCCGCTCCATCCACTAACCGTCCCAGCCCCCTGAAGTCCCGTTTGACAGCCTTCAGGCTTCTCTCATCAATGTTATCACTGCCAGCCTGGACTATCAGTAGTGGGTAGTAATCAGAGGGGCGAACCAGGCTGGGAAGCTTTCTGGCAACATCCCTGACCCTGGCCCCAGGGAGGCAGCAGACCTCCCTATGGGTAGGGTCAGGCCGACAGATAGGGCCCTCTGTTCCCCGAGAAGGGAGTCACCCACAACGATCACCCTCCTTTCCTTTTTGGTGGAGGCAGTCTTGAGGCGTGGAGCAGACTTCCTCACCCTAGGCTTCTTGGTTAAACTTCCTTCCACACCCTCATCCACCGCTCAAAATTATCAAAGTTTGCAGAAGATAAAAAAGAAAAGTGACAAGAGGGAGGAAATGTGGGATTTGGTGACCTGAATCAGTATGTACACTAAGAATGAATAAACAATGCTGTAGCTTCCAATTCTTTCTGTTGCTTGCCCTACTTTCCATTTCAGAACAATTTCTACACTGCAGCAGAACCCTTCAAACTCACACATGAAAAGGTCACCGAGGAGTAGATGGAATGGAAACATTACCTTCCTTCTGGCAAGAGGCAGGAGGAGCTTAACCTTATCCTTCAGCCTGATACTCCCAAGCTTAGCTCATGATCCCACCTGTGCCAGCCTACTCATACTAAACATTAGCTCATGCACAGACCATCCCTCCACCCCCTTTGTCAAGGAAGTAACTACCTTATCAAACTCTGCTATTAGTCAGCAGATTTGCTGTAGATCTTTACTCTCGGGATGACCTTTTGGTCAATCATTTCTGATAAAATTTGTGTAAGAAGGGCTTGCATGGAGACAGCCTTGCAATGAAAGGCGTAGCTCTAACACATTGCAGAATATCTCATTGTTTAAATTTTCACATGCAAAGTATGCCCACACAACATAAAAAGAAAAAAGGTGCAACATGAGTGTGTGTATCTTAACCTTAATTAAACAAGTACATTGTTTGTTTTTCTAGTGCCATGGTACCTTCTTACTCATTTTAACAGGTGAAGCCCTGCAGGCTTGAGGCTGGAGAAAGTACTTCTGTGGGATCCAGAAACTGTTTTTGCACTAGAAAAGGGACGGACTTCACGAGTTGCATGGTGTCCTGGTCCTTGAAGCAAGAGGCACGCCTTTCCAAACCAGACTATTGAAGACAAATGTATAGGTTTAGGCCTCAAAGACTGATCTGTCTTTTCTGGTCATTCCTTTGTAGAAGTTTAGGAATCTCTGTGTTCAGCTACAACACTAGGGCAGCTGGTGCTGATTTTATTGCTGAGAGTGTACACAGGAAGCACCTTATAGACATGAAACACGTAAATGGAAATGTCTGGACAGTAGTTATTACATCATTTATGTAAATCTATGGTAAGGTTTAACCTACAGAAGGATTCATACATCTATTTGTATAATGTTGCACAATTTTATTGGTTAAGGTTATGTACTTGGCTATCATGACCAAACTCTGGAGGTAAATTAATAAAAAACACTCCTAATACACATTCCTGGTAATAATAATATATTTTTTTTAATTTTATTTTATTTTTTTAAAAAAGCTATTCTAATGTAGATTCTTGTGTTTGCTATAGAACAGAACAGTTCAGCTGGAAGGGACCTTGAAAGATCACCTAGTCCAACTTTGTACCAGCCTTTGGAGACACATTGAAACATAGCCCCACTTTTATATCAAGTGTATTTACACTGTTTTACTTGCTACAGATTTATTACCTTGTATATAAAGATTATACACAGCATCACCCTGGTTCTCAAGTACCCCAAAACCTTTTTTCAATATTCCTGACCAGGGATGCAGAAATAATCCTGAAACATAGGTTCAGGTCATGAATATTCCCATCAACTCTGTATTTTATGACTCAGTTTTGCTCAGTTTTAAAATTCTTATAAATTATTTTCCTTTTGAATCAAGCTAGTCACAATTTTATGTCTATCAGTACTGAGGAGTGGGTCGCTTTCTTGAATTATATTACTACTTGTATCAAGAGGTGAGCTCTTTAATGGTCAGGCAGAAGGTGACAGACCACCTCCCCATAATCACAAAATGGACATACAGAAGAGATGAATGTCCATTTTCGTGTTTTGAAAAACAAGAGTAAGCCTACCAGATGATAGTCTGAGCTAAAAGTCTTACTGGATGGAGAGCTTCCAACAATGACCTGTATTTAAACTGTAAGTTCCTCCTTTAGATATGTTTGCATGTTTGATAACAAACAGTACAGTTTTTACTGTGTTGTCAGATTTTAAGAGATTGGGACTGAATCATACCTACCAAAACCTGAAATCTCCTTGCAGTCAGTGGAGAGGAGCAGAAGTGGATCCTGAATCGCATTCATTAATTCATTAATGAGACCCATCATTAGCTGTACAAGAAGGTAGGAATTTCTTAGCCCCAGGCAATAAATAGCCTCAGTGCAAGGTATTTTCCACTCCAAAGGTGAGTGCAATGTGCTCATTCCTACTTCCTTGTGCTCATTCCTTACTTTTAGAATCTTAATTCTGCTTTGAGTACATTCCCTAGGTACACTGTCTTAAGTCAAAGAGAAGGATTTCGCCCATGTTGTCTATTGCCAAAATAACCAGGTTTTTCCTGTTTATATACAACACCTACTTTACAAGGTGGGTAAAGGTAAAATATTTTAATAATCTTTTATCTGAGACTGGAATATGCTGATATATATGAAAATTTCTCCCACTTTCTTTAAATTTTAAAAGATTCCTTGGAATTCCTTGAAAATCCTTGTTGGAAACCATCTCACCTGGGCAGAAATCCAACTGATGAAACAATCCTGATGGCAGAAGTGAAAGTGTCCGCATTATCTCAAAATTTTCTTTGCTGCAGGTAATTAAATCAAATAGTAAGACAGTCATATTCTTTCCAAGCTTTGTGGAAGAGAGATTAAAATGCTTTGGCAGTTCCTTGCTGGAATGCAGAAGTAGTAGAGAGAGGATCGGGAAACACAGTCTACAAAGTAAAGCACAGAGAATATAAAATAATAGTAATAAGTAAAAGCAAAGCTGAGAAATGTATGTGATAAGTGAATTATGGTCCTATCTGTTTAAAAAGAAACAAACTAACAAAACTATTATATAAATTATTTTTATGTTTGTGGTTCCAGTAAGAGAGGGAGGGTGATTTTCATATTTCCTTATAACGTAAGTGGAATAAGACACTCAAATTAAAAGCATCAAAATACAAGCAGAAAACAAACAAACAAACAAACAAACAAAAAAAAACAGTTGCACACTAAGACTGCAGAAATCATTGTTAGAGGATGTCACTGAGGTCAGGAACTTGAAAGGATGAAAGTGATATCAAGTATATAATAATTAGTGCTGTGGAATCTTGGAAGAAATCATGAACTATCAGGGGTTAAGCAGCTCTCTAGCTCAGAAAGATTAAATTGTGAAAGGCAGATTATCTCAGTACTCGTAACTCCATTGTTTTATATATTCCCAACCTGGTTCGCTCCTCTGACTATTATCCTCTTTTGATAGTCCAGGCAGGTAGTGATGACATTGAAGAGAGAAGCCTCAGGGCTATCAAACGAGACTTTAGGGGACTGGGACGGTTAGTGGATGGAGCGGGAGTGCAGGTGGTGTTTTCGTCCATCCCTACGGTGGCAGGGAGGGGTACAAAGTGGACGCAGAAAGCCCACCTGTTAAACACGTGGCTCAGGGGCTGGTGCCAACACAGAAATCTTGGGTTTTTTGACCATGGGGCACTTTACTTGACACCCGGCCTGATGGCTGCAGACGGGTCCCTATCTTTTAGGGGAAAACGGATCCTGGGCCAGGAGCTGGCAGGGCTCATTGAGAGGGCTTTAAACTAGGTAAGAAGGGGGACGGGGCTGAAGCAAGGACTGTTGGAGCTGTGCCAGGGGGAACAATAGCAAGGCCGGGGGATAAGGCAATGGCCCAGCTGAAGTGCATCTACACCAATGCACGCAGCATGGGTAACAAACAGGAGGAGCTGGAAGCCATCGTGCAACAGGCAGGCTATGACTTGGTTGCCATCACGGAGACGTGGTGGGACCACTCTCATGACTGGAGTGCTGCAATGACTGGCTATAAACTCTTCAGAAGGGACAGGCAGCACAGAAGGGGTGGTGGTGTGGCTCTCTATATTAGAGAGTCTTTCGATGTTGTAGAACTCGAGGCTGGGAATGACAAGGTCGAGTCCCTCTGGGTTAGGATCGGCAGGGCCAACAAGGCTAGCGTCCTGGTCGGGGTCTGTTATAGACCGCCGAACCAGGATGAGGAGACGGATGAGGAGTTCTACAGGCAGCTGACAGAAGTTGCGAAATCGTCAGCCCTTGTTCTCGTGGGGGACTTCAACTTCCCTGACATATCCTGGAAGCACAACACAGCCCAGAGAAAGCAGTCCAGGAGGTTTCTAGAGAGCGTGGAAGATAGCTTCCTGACGCAGCTGGTTAGTGAGCCCACCAGGGGTGGCGCCCCGCTAGACCTTCTCTTCACAAACAGGGAAGGACTGGTGGAGGATGTGATTGTCGGGGGCTGTCTTGGGCAGAGTGACCACGAAATGGTGGAGTTCTCTATTCTTGGCGAGGCCAGGAAGGGGACCAGTAAAACCGCTGTATTAGACTTCTGGAGGGCTGACTTTGAGCTGCTGAGGACACTGGTTGGCAGAGTCCCTTGGGAGGCGGTACTGAAGGGCAGAGGAGTCCAGGAAGGCTGGGCCCTCTTCAAGAGGGAAATCTTAATGGCGCAGGAACGGTCTGTCCCCACGTGCCCAAAGACGAGCTGGCGGGGCAGAAGACCAGCCTGGCTAAACAGAGAATTGTGGCTTGAGCTTAGGAGGAAAAGGAGGGTTTATAATCTTTGGAAAAGTGGGCAGGCCACTAAGGAGGACTATAAGGATGTTGCGAAGCTGTGCAGGGACAAAATTAGAAAAGCCAAAGCTCAACTGGAGCTCAATCTGGCTACTGCCGTTAAAGATAACAGAAAATGTTTTTATAAATACATCAATACAAAAAGGAGGACTAAGGAGAATCTCCATCCTTTACTGGATGCGGGGGGAAACTTAGTTACAAGAGATGAGGAAAAGGCGGAGGTACTTAATGCCTTCTTCGCCTCAGTCTTTAGCGGCAATACCGGTTGTTCTCTGGATACCCAATTCCCTGAACTGGTAGAAGGGGATGGGGAGTAGGATGTGGCCCTCACTATACATGAAGAAATGGTTGGTGACCTGGTACGGCACTTGGAAGTGCACAAGTCGATGGGGCCGGACGGGATCCACCCGAGGGTACTGAGAGAACTGGCAGATGAGCTGACCAAACCGCTTACCATCATTTATCAACAGTCCTGGCTATCGGGGGAGATCCCAGTTGACTGGAGGCTAGCAAACGTGACGCCCATCTACAAGAAGGGCCGGAGGACTGACCCGGGAAACTACAGGCCTGTCAGTTTGACCTCAGTGCCAGGGAAGCTCATGGAGCACATTATCTTGAGAGTCATCACGCAGCACTTGCGGGGCAAGCAGGTGATCAGGCCCAGTCAGCATGGGTTTATGAAGGGCAGGTCCTGCTTGACGAACCTGATCTCCTTCTATGACAAAGTGACGCGCTGGGTGGACGAGGGAAAGGCTGTGGATGTGGTCTACCTTGACTTCAGCAAGGCTTTTGACACCGTTACCCACAGCATTCTCCTCAGGAAACTGGCTGCTCTTGGCTTGGACTGGCGCACGCTTCGTTGGGTTAGAAACTGGCTGGATGGCCGGGCCCAAAGAGTCATGATAAATGGAGTCAAATCCAGTTGGAGGCCGGTCGCTAGTGGCGTTCCCCAGGGCTCGGTGCTGGGGCCGGTCCTCTTTAATATCTTCATCAATGATCTGGATGAGGGGATCGAGTGCACCCTCAGTAAGTTTGCAGATGACACCAAGTTAGGTGCGTGTGTCGATCTGCTCGAGGGTAGGAAGACTCTGCAGGAGGATCTGGATAGGCTGCACCGATGGGCTGAGGTCAACGGTATGAAGTTCAACAAGGCCAAGTGCCGGGTCCTCCACCTGGGACGCAATAACCCCAAGCAGAGCTACAGGCTGGGAGATGAGTGGTTGGAGAGCTGCCAGGCAGAGAAGGACCTGGGAGTGATGGTTGATAGTCGGCTGAATATGAGCCAGCAGTGTGCTCAGGTGGCCATGAAGGCCAACAGCATCCTGGCCTGTATAAGAAGCAGTGTGGCCAGCAGGGCTAGGGAGGTGATCGTCCCCCTGTACTCGGCTCTGGTGAGGCCACACCTCGAGTACTGTGTTCAGTTTTGGGCCCCTCGCTACAAGAAGGACATCGAGGTGCTTGAGCGAGTTCAGAGAAGAGCAACGAAGCTGGTGAGGGGCCTGGAGAACAAGTCCTACGAGGAGCGGCTGAGGGAGCTGGGATTGTTCAGCCTGGAGAAAAGGAGGCTCAGGGGTGACCTTATTGCTCTCTACAGGTACCTCAAAGGAGGCTGTAGCGAGGTGGGGGTTGGTCTGTTCTCCCACGTGCCTGGTGACAGGACGAGGGGGAATGGGCTTAAGTTGCGCCAGGGGAATTTTAGGTTGGATCTTAGGAAGAACTTCTTTACCGAAAGGGTTGTTAGACATTGGAACGGGCTCCCAGGGAAGTGGTGGAGTCACCATCCCTGGAGGTCTTTAAAAGACGTTTAGATGTAGAGCTTAGGGATATGGTTTAGTGGGGACTGCTAGTGTTAGGTCAGAGGTTGGACTCGATGATCTTGAGGTCTCTTCCAACCTAGAAATTCTGTGATTCTGTGATTCTGTGATATCTTCCCTTGCTGAAACACCTCTCCTATGAATAAAGGCTGGGGACATTCAGCTTGGAGAAGGCTCTGGGGAGACCTCATAGCAGCTTTTCAATACTTAAAGGGTTCTTGTAAAAAGGACGGAAAAGGACTCTTTACTCAGGTAGATAATGATAGGACAAGGAGAATGGTCTTAAACAAAAAGAGGATAGATTTAGATTAGACATTAAGAGGAAATTCTTCACTGTACGGGTGGTGAGGCACTGGAACAGGCTGCCCAGAGAAGCTGTGGATGCCCCATCCCTGGAGGTGTTCAAGGCTAGGCTGGATGGAGCCCTGAGCAATCTGATCTAGTGGGTGGCATGGAAGGGGGTTGGAGTTAGATGATCTTTAAGGCCCCCTCCAACCCAAGCCATTCTATGATTCTATGACTTGTACCACCTGACTTATACCTACTTTTCTCCAAGGTTGTATCATTTGCTTTTAGGAAACTGCCCCCTCCTGGTTTTAACCACCACTTGATTAGGCTTATTTCACAATATTTCACAATATTTCTTGGCTTGTCATTAGAACTTTTCCCACCCTTCTTCTTAGAAGTTGAATTGTTTCCAATTTTAGGCTTTTAAAGTGAACAAGTGAAAGCAACATTGCCACAATTAAAATTTTCCTCCAACCTGACACGATAGTCACCACAAGATGAAAAACTGAATTTTCAACAGGAAATGAAGTCAAGTTCCATCTGCAGTCATTTTTCAGCCCCTTTTCCTAGTTGAACTTTTCTTGATTTTTTTTTTTTTTTTTTTCTAGATTTGTGTGATATTGAACATGCAACAGAGACAAAACAATCTTATATGGAGATTATATTTCACAAACTGTTAAATAAATCTGCAAGACAGGTAAATGCAGAGGTAGAAGTCTACTCATAAATGTCATTAAAACACATGTATCTTGTAATTTTGAAGATGACACAAAACACCAAATAAAGATTATCTTAAAAGTCAGACAGTTGTAGATTGTATAAATAATGTGTCGTTGCTTTTTCATTGAATCTTGCTGTGCTGACAGATCTGTGTAGAAGAGTCTAAGGAAATGAGAGAATATTTGTCTTTGAAGAGAAACTAAGGTTAAAATATGTATAAAGAATTCTGGGTCTTATGAAAATTCTGATGATCTCCAGGGAAACACTAACTTCAATAAAAACAAAACTGTTTTATAAGAGAAGAAATTGTCTTTGTGGTCAATAAAATCTGTTTCTCCTTATATGAGCTGTATAAATAAATCTGGTTTTATAAAGACAATGACGAAAGCAAATAAAAAAAATGTCTCACAGGATAAGAGCTGCTTTTAAATATTTTCAAGTAATCATTTTTATCTTTTATTGAAAAAATATTCTTTTCCAGCTTGATCAACATCAGACAATAGGACTGAAAGTTCTGTCTTACTTCCCAACATCCCCTTTTGAAGACAGATTCTTTAAACCTAAACTAGATTATTAGCTGTTCCTAAATAGATAATTGTAACAATGCACATAAACTGGGAGTCTTCACAGCACGTGCCAGAAACTATACAGAGGACACATACATTACACAAGTTACTATTGAAATAAGTCATTGTAATATCTGACTTATTTAAGATAAATATTTCACAATATGGATTAGAGTTACTTTTCAGTTGGCTTTAAAGCCTTGATCTTGCATATCTCATCATTATGTAATAAGCCTTTTGACCATGCTGAGGTACTTAGGTTAATAGTCAATAAGTGGTAAAGGATCCAAGTAGAAACGTTCTATAAACTGATGTGTCTTAAATGTATTTTAAAGTATTACAAATGGATGGCTAGATATCTCTGTAGATTATGCTCCTTTGGGGCATGTGCGTAACTGGTATTTAGGTTGGCCCCTGACGTTTCACAGAGTTCTAAGTCACATAAGGCATCTTTCCCTGCCTGCTAGCTTGTAGCCTACCCTCACATTGTCCTCACTGTCCTCATTTCCAGGTGCATCACTAGGTTCTGTCCAGACCCTCTCAAACAATCAGTCTGCATTATTTGTCAATGTCTGTGCTGGTCACATTGCTCCAGGAGAGTTATCTGACTTTGCAGCCCTTGGCATGGTGGAGCTCAAGTCTGTACAACCAATCTCATTCCCCAAGGCAGGGTGGCCACACCTGAACTAGTTATTGGAAATGACCTATGAAGCCTATGCTTCCCCACCCATGGTGCCTGGGAGCCATGTAGGACAGCACTAGTTAGCAAAGGTAAATATGTTAGGAAACTTTTGCCATAAGGAGAGGCACGTGCCAGTGCTGGGGTCTGTGCGTTGGCCTCTCTTCATCTGCTAGAATAAATTTTGTCTCTGGCTCTCCATTTAAGCTCTCCTTGCCAGCAGCACCATGGGTGTAAATCAGGATTAAGATTTCTGTTCTCAGACTTTTCTGTGCTGGTGGTCTGGATAGGTGCCAAACAGCTTGCAGAGATACGCAGGAAGGTGAACGTGGGTTTGGCTGACCTTGTACTTGGGAGCTCGGTAAAGCTTCCAGGACAGAACCAGAGCAGTAACTGGAGAGTTACATTATGAAAAGTTGGCAAGTCTGGGTTTGCATGACACAGGGCTCATTCTAGCTACTCACGTGGACTCTAATTTTTTATCACAGCTTACGCTTCACTTTAAGAGCTTTATCAGAAGCAAAGGGAGAATCTGCTAGCCCTCTTGCTTAATTCTCCCATGGCATTTAGTTGTATACACTGTCTTCACCTCTGGCAGGATGCTGCTGGAAGTTGGAAGCAGCTATGATCCCCCTAGCCAGTTGCAGGGTGGTTTGTGAGGATTGCAGGCAAGTTCCTTTAGGGAAGTTTTTGGACTTCTCCAAGCTACATCACAATGAAATGTGTCTGCAGAACACAGTGGGAACTTGACATGTTGGGGTATGGTACGTGTATTATTTAAAATCTGCCTATGCCCAACCCAAGATCATTTAAGTTGTACCTAGGCTCCATGCCAGCTGCTTCAATACTCACAGGTGTGGCTTACCAAATGTTTTATAAAAGAAACTTGTTTTCTTTTCTACTTTAGAGGTTCATAGAACAGCTATTCAAGTTATAGATGAAAGTAACCTCATAGGCAATAGACATAGATGTCAAAGGAGCTTTAGAAATTATGTTACAAAAGGTTGTGCTGAAAGCAAAATAAAAAGAGAACAATAGACACCCTCTTCTTGGCCATCAGGCCCTCTTGCTGCCCTTGGCAGCACTGGGGACTACAGAAAGGACAAGGAAGACTTGCATGTTTTGGTCACTGTTCCTGAACCAACCCTTGCACCCAGGTACTTGCTGGAACCAGAGACTGCAAAAGCAGGAACTGATTAATCTTGACTTAGTGCTGCCATCACAGACAGGTATGAACAAATAATTCTGACCTGTACTTGGGAATTTTCTGGAGGGAGCTACCTGGGTTTGACATGGAAGCAATGCAGTAGCATAAATTTAAGGCTGTGCTTTATTCACTAGATTATGAACCTCAGAGAGAGAATTAGGCATGAGGAAGAACCATACAGTTGTATTTTGCTGACACCATCAATCTCTGAAATGCATCAATTTCAAATTTCCAAGAAGCCTCTAGTGAAACTGCATCCTGTGGAAGAGACTGACAGAAATTTCCAGGCAGGGAAACCATCACAAAAACATAAATGTGAGGAAAAAAGAAAATAGCAGCTTTTGGGGGATTTCCTTCAGATAGCTAGCTAGAGATTTTTGTCCTGAGATTCCCCATCTTGAGGTGCTATGTTGGTACAGTCATGGCTTTAGACTGATAAATACAGTGACAACAGTGTGGGTTTTATGAACAGATCTTCAGATTATCTGTACTAATATTTAATGCAGGTGTAAAGTGATGCCCAACATCCTATGCGAGCCTACACTAGAGGACCTGATTTTTGGTGTCAAACTCCTGTTTTCAATCTGCGAGACCACCTTTTGTCTGTTCACATTCACATTTAGTTTTGGTCATTTCATATGACGTCTAGATAACAAAGCTGAGGCAGTTGTATTTCACAGAAACTGCACGGGAAAATCATAGTTTATTTCATCTCTAGCTGGGTATTCACCACATACACTCAATTTACAAAATGATGCTATTGCCTTAAGACACGGGTTCAGTTCTGACATAAGCTGCTTATCTATTTTTTTTATACCAAGTTATCACTAAGTACTGGCAAACCGTATTTTGAAGTAGTTGGGGATTGTTTTCCCATACTTTGTGTATATTTTCTGGGCTAGATTACACAGAAAATAAAAAATGTGGTTACTGCTAAGTAGTGAGGCCTAGAAACTTCATGGGTTACTTCTAAGTAGTTGCTATTACCCTAAATAAGATCCAGAAAAATCTGTAATGTTCTCAATGTCTTGCAGTGTTTTGCTCTTGTATGTAAAGCATTGGGATAACACACCCCAGTAAGTCCAAGAGAGGAGCCTGAATACATGGCCACATGAAACTGTGCAACTACCCCATGGTATAGGCGAATCAGAAGACTGCAAAAGAAAGGGAGTCTCTGCCTTAGACGGCACTTTTCAGAAACATACGCCTTTAAGCTCTGTAGTGCCAGTTTTACAGCAATGGGAGAATTTTGTCTGCAATTGGGTATGGCTGGAACCTCCCCAGGCGGAGGAGGAGCTCCAGAGATAAACTAGGGAGGGGAAGGCGCCTGCGTTCAGCAGAGGCTAAACTCAGAAGGTAAGTCGTAACTTCAAAACTTTTTCTTCAAGGGATTAAGGTACTATTTCTAGTGAAGCTCCTTCCGGACATTTTAGAGCATCTGGTGAGGAAATGCAAATTCTCTGCTCTCTAAAGTTCACATGCAGGGTAGGTTAAGCTGGGAGATGCACGACTGAGAAAGCAGCCCCGTGGTCTCTCAGTTCAGAGCTGAGTAAAGCAGGATATAAACCACAGAGGGAGGGAACAGGACGTAAATATGGCATTTAGACAAAAGCAGCAAACATGTACATAGACACATCCATTTGCTTTTGGACTTGATTTGTGGGTTTCCACTGAAGTGATGCTGAGAGCTTGACTGAACGTACAGTTTCCTGCCAAGCATGAGGCTGACTTTTCAGAAAAACAGAGGGATCCAGCAAGTCCAAAGTGCTATCTGCCTATCTCAAGTGGCACTAGATGCATAGGCATAGCCTACTGAACTGAGCCCTTTGGTCAAGACTCAGATCCGGGCACTGAAATGTAGGTGTCTGTGTGAGCTCCATTTGTAGTGGTGGAGACACACTCAGTGGATCTAAAGATTCAGCAGACTACCAGAAAAACAAGTATTTTTTTTTCTACATCAGAAGTTTAAAACAATTAATGTCCACTTATGGATGATAGTCACTATTTGCTTTTTAAAAACTTAGCTGATGACAGGTTTCATTGTCCATTTGTCATTTTTCTTTTCACATAATTTAAATGTTGTGTGGAGTTTCTTGTTCATGTAAAATGATAAAAATGATTCCTAAGGCTTTGCACTCCCTTTGCTTTTGTTAGGAAAACAACAGATGATTTTCCAAGCTGATTATGTTTCATATACTTGGCATTGAAGAAACTTTTTGTTTTTGATAGTTAAAGGAAAAGTCCTATTTGCTGTAAGTTTCTGCACATCACAAGCTGGGGCAATGTGAGCAGAAGTGATATGTGTGTGACGTTTTTGATAAGCGTTTTAATGAAGAGGCACTAGTTCAGTGGCCTTGAACTACAGAGCTAAGCTGCACTGTCATGCAGTAAATGCTATTCACACAACATGTGCAGAAAGTAATGTAGCTGCTGTTTTACAGGTAAAGCACTGCAAGCTGCAGCAGCTATTTGCATTCTAAAACTGGAGGTGATCATTTCTCTTTTGTGTGTATTTGGATCATGTCAAAGTCAGCCAAACTGTCCTTGTTTATTGTAGAGATAGGACTTAATTCTTAACAGAATTGCTCAAGGGAGAGCTCCCGTTCTGATTGTTCTTTAAAATCAAGTTTTGGCAAAGTATGTTCTAAACATACTTTATTTTAAGAACACTTTAAAAAGAAGCATAAAAGAAAACTTCACTAGAGCATACTGAACCTGACTGGGGACATGTTATGTGGGGGCAGTGGGACACGTTATGTAGATGCAGTCGTGACAGTGCCACAGACCTGGTATTGCAGCTTCAGCTGTTAGCTCTGGGAAGACTGGGAACATTGGTAAGGGCTTCTGTTTGTTTGTTTGCCTTTTTTTTTTTGTTTTTTTTTTTTTTTAATCGGGCACTTTACGCTTTGGTTTCTGAGACATTTGGACATGCTTAAGTTACCCATTCTCAAGCTTTTTTCTCTCAGTCATTAGTGTATGATACTAACACCTTTGTAAAGGGGAATGCTAGTCCCATTTTTTTTTTTTAGAAATTAGGGCAAGGAAACACACGAGCCTCTGAGAGCCTCTTGGAGAGTGGCCCATGACCCTGGGGCATGTGCTCTGGTGCCCTGGGGGATACCTGGGAGGCACCTGAAGCCTGCAGTCAAGCTCCAGGTCCGGTTTTAAGGGAGATCATAAGCAACAAGGGAACAGGCTGTAATCATTCAAGGGGAGCACCAAGGAAGTGCAGCCTGTTTCTGAATAACGTACCCTGGGGATGTGGCAGGATTTTCAGTGACTTTGTGTAACTGTCTTGTAATGCAGCAACCACCCACCTCAGCTCAGGATCCATAGCACTTGTTTAAGCATGTCTGTGTTTGCATCATAAAAAAAAAAACATCACCTTCCTTGTAGTGCTGGGAAAGGCTTTACCAATCTGCACATCTTTCCTTTTCTAGCATAGGCTGTGTCACATCCCTGGTGTATCTTTCATTTTATATTTTAAATTAGAGGATGGGCAATAGTGAAAATAAAAGGCTTTTTTTTTTTCTTTCCCTAAAATAATGGTGCTTACACCAGCTTTATGTGACATTTGCTTTCAGCTTAATATTTTTCAGGGATCCAGAAGCTCAGCAGCATGTCAGGGAAGCCCAGGCTCGTCTACGTTAATGGAAGGGGGCGAATGGAGCCGGTTCGATGGCTGCTGGCAGCAGCCGGTGTGGAGGTTAGTTGACACTTGGCACCTTGTTCCAGGCTGATGTTTTCAACTTTACACTTTATGCAACAATTTAACATTTACACAGAGTGTAAGTGACTGCAGGAGGGTGGTAAAACTTATTTGGCCAGTGGCACTGTGTGTATGGACATACCATGATCAGTGGCTGGTATTTGGGATGCAAACTCTGTGGAGCTTACAGCTTTATAGAGTCCACGGAAGTAATCATAATGGGTAAAATTGGGGAATTTTTAAAAGACCCTTAATGAATCTGAGTTTTCCAGTTGTATATTAAAAAATAAAAGGTGGTTTTGGCCTGCATGCTTTGGGGGTGGTGTTGGCTGATTTACCCTGTGCTTCCCTTGGCACTGGCTGCAACCTGTCTTCCTCCTGTAGATGCCTGCGCTCTGTTTCTACATGTGCTTCAATTATTTCTGCACCAGTGTACTGAGGCAGAAGTGGCCAGGCCCTTCCGCTCCTTCCGGCTGTGGGAACGGGTGGGGAATCCTCAGGGCATCTGCAGCTGAAGACCCAGCTCATTGTGCCTGGCTTGGTTGGGTTGTTCTGCTTGTGGTTATGTGCAGTCATTCATGGAGGAAGGTTTGAAATACAGCAATGTAACGTTCTTCTCTCTTCTTTTCCAGTTCGAAGAAAAATTTGTGGAAACAAAAGAACAGTTACAAAAGTTAGTCAAAGGTAAGAATATGATATCTGAGGCTTTGTCTGTCAAAAAATTGCTCCAGTTTAGCTAAATTTGTGGTTTAAAATTGGTTTACATAAACCAATGCAAAATTCTAGGTGCACACCTAGCACACCAAAATACTAGCTTTGTGTAACTTGTTCTTTGCAGTGCTGAATAACTCCTATAAGCTAGAAGTCCCAGCTTCTATGATTATTTCTAGTAGTACATTGAGCACGGGTAGCAAACATTCGTATGTACAACTTTGATTCTTGTATTCCTAAGTACAACTTGGTTATCTCTTCTATTGGACTGTAAGCATGGGTCCTGGGCACATAGCACTGTCTGAGGCAGCTCCTGGGACCTGGCCAGGCCCATCTCCAAGATGTCCTTTAGATGTGTCCAGCATATTGTGCAGGCAGAGAGAGCTGAATTGAGTGAGTGTGACTGCTCTGTGCCAGCTGGCCTGAGGTGCTGTAGAGTTGACTAGTTAAGATGGGATGTGTGATCCCATCCTATGTAGGATATGAACCTCAGGGAGGTGTAAAGTGAGTGAAAGGCTTGCATGGCACCAAATTCTTAGGAAAGAGTTTTCTTTTGTACTAGGTTCTGTGTGAACGCATCAGTGAGAGTCCTTAGATTGCATACCTTCATGTGCAAACAACAGGGAGGAATTGTGGAAGTCTAAAGTAGGGCTTAACATGGCAATAAGGTATCAGACCAGCTGAGCAGGACGTACCTGAGCCATGAAGCTTCCTCCAGACAAAAGGTAGAGGGAGCCAGAAGAGACATCTGAGGGAAGTCTGACATGGTCAAAGCAGCAAACCCGAAAGGAGACCAGTTCCCAAACACCAGTGCATAGCCCCAGCCACTGCCCTTTAGACTTGGTCAGATGATATCCAGCAGGAAAGCCCCCTACAGCCACCCTGGAAGAAGACCTTAGTGCCTGGGTAGGGAAGGAGTGGGGACTGTGAGGGGCGCTACAGAGTGCTCCTGTCCTATGGTTTTCCTGCTGCCCAAGGCATTTTACAGAAACCTCCCAGCACACCAGAGAGGCATCAGGCTGAACTTGCCCAGGCATACTGAGACACCTGGAAGAGGACTTGCCTGTGCTCTGGCTGCCTGCTCAGAAGGGGGAAGCTGTGTTTAAAGAAGAGCTGACAGCAAGACTAAAATGAACAAAGCAACTTAACAAAAGCGGTGTCAGTAAGATCAGAATTATAGCTGCAGGTCCATCTGGCTGGGAATCTGGTGACGTCGGAGAGCCGTGCAGCGTACAGTCAACAGATACAGCTCTAACTGCAATATCTCAGGTAGTGACAGCCCAAATCTGAATTTCCTTCTCACGGATATCTAATCCACATGGGGTGGTATAATCCTGCATAGAGTATCCAAGCCTATCCATAGCCAGAGAGGAGAATTAAGTGGCAATGAAAAGTACAGGGAAATGTAAAGACCGAGAGCCTCTACATGAATGTATATTGAGCTTAAGAACATGAGAACACAAAGGAAAAGGCGGGCTTTGGTATGATGAGTTGAAGAAAGACAAATATTATTATTATTATTATTTTTTTTTTCTGGTTGCTCACAGACGTCACAATACAATCAGCAAAATGACTAGCAAACTGCTTTAAGTCCTGCAAAAATATTCTGTGCAGTGCTTATGTGAAGTGGTCTTCATTGCAAGGTTAGGTGACCACTGCTGGTCATAAGAGAGAAATTCTTCTTTTCAGTAGATAAAAAACAAACTAGACATTCACTTTTCTCACATTTGCTCCATCACACCTTTTGTCAAGGGACAGAAAGTCTGATTTTACTATCCACTTGGTGCATCTTCCCACTGGAAAGTATCCTTTCCTAGCTGCTGTTTTTCCTATTCCATAGTGTATGCACTAGATGGGGGCCTTCTTACAGGTGATATTTTTTCCTCAGTCTGCAGAAGTGTGTTCTGAATATGATAACATATGATCCATCTGTGAATGTTTCTGAGAAACAAACAGAGGCTATGCCTTTCCATAGAGAGAGCCTTTAAACTGTAAATAATATAGAATGAGTGAAGAAGATTTATCTATTTGAGGTTAGCAAAGCATTTTAGTAGCTCTGTGGAGAATAAAGTAGGCAAAAGAGCCTAAAAATATAAATTCTTTTACTGTGAAGAAATGTGCAATGAATAGATTAAGATCAAGCAATTAAAATCAATTATTAACTTTCAGCAATACAAAGTGACAGCTGCCTACTTGAATTTGGAGTTTTGATCTGATTTTAACAAGGCAGAGCTGTTCTTTGGGTGCCCTGACTGTGTAAATGGAGCAGGGAATATCTCCAAAGACAAGGAATTAGTCCAGCAGAAAACTGGTCTAGAAAAGATGGGCTTTGCTGTGCCGAACCTTTATGGCAGCTGAGCTCTCGATGAAGGATCAGCCAAACTCCTTCCAGCACCAGGAGAAAAGGGGACTAACAGGGCAGGGGCAGGAGGGACAGTGGTCTTTATGTCCTGCTAGGAAACTGATCTGTATTTAAAATAATATAACTTTTTAAGTTCAGATTTAACGCAATTCTTTATTCTCCTCCGATCCCTTGGGCTGAAACTGCTGGTTGAGTCTTTTCCTGCCAGCAGGGCCAGGGTCCAGCAGTGCAGAGGAGCAGGCAATGCCAGTTCCCATCAGGCAGTGAAGCTCTGGCAGAGCTGCAAAGCGAGGGGCCCAGCTGCACTGCGATGACCCAGCTACACAACTCTGATGCCTATTAGCAGCATTTGATCTTTCCCACAATGTTAAATTACTGCATGGAGTTTTAGAGTAAGAGCAAGGTGTCAATGATGCACACTCCAAAAGAAATGCATTCTCCTGTAAAGCTGGAAGTCCAGGAGGAACTAATAAGCTTTCCCTCAACTTTCTGCCCTAGATGGAGAACTGCTGTTCGAGCAACTTCCCATGGTGGAGATTGATGGGATGAAGATGGTGCAAACCAGAGCCATCCTCAGCTACATAGCAGGGAAATACAACCTCTATGGGAAGGACCTGAAGGAGAAAGCCCTGTACTGTAACGTTTCCTTTCACTTAACGAACAATCTGTTATTTGATAGCTGCATGAAACACAAAAGATGTAATCCTGTAAATCGAGTAGAAAGGTGTAAGAAAGGCTAACACAATAAAGAACAGGGTCTCTAGCCTTTGTTAAGTTTTAACCAAAGCTCCTGAAATCCTGTTCAACAGAAATAGGGTTTTAGTCTTCTTAGTTAGTATTTGTATTGACTGTGAAAATTGGCACTATGGTGGTGTTATGCAATTCCTATAATTTGCCTTAATTAGAAAACTGATGAAATAACTCCCATGCTCTTGTCTGTTGTCTTCCTCTGATAGGATTGACATGTATGTGGAAGGAATAACAGATCTGATGCAAATGGTTATGACGTTTCCTTTCTCTCCACCTGAGGCAAAGGCGAAAAATTTTGCCTCAATTGAAGAGAAAGCAACGAAGAGATACTTCCCAGTCTTTGAAAAGGTAAGTGATGGTGAGGATGTGCGTATAAATCCTGTACTTGCAATTATCAAAAAGTTTCCTAAAAATAAGAACATGCTTGTAGTGCAGGTTAGATCCGATCCCTCAGCTTTCTTGGCTCTCACAAAGAAGGGGAAATGGTACAGCAAATTTTCTGTTTGTTATCTTGTCTTGCCAGGGCTGCAGTATTTGAACAGCTACAAAGCAAAGAAAGCAAAATGTTTGCAGCTTACACAGCAAATATTTTCACTGGAGTAAAAGCAAGCATGTGTGATTTTTTTTTTTTTTTCCTTGAGATAAAAGTTCCATTCTTCTGTTTGTTCATAGCACATCTCTCTGTTATACTTAACATTATTTGGAGCACTTTCATTAGAAGAATGGAAAAATCCCTTGGAAATAAACCAGAGAGACAAAAACACCCTGATATTAGGGCTCCTTTAGTAAAAAAAAACAGTCCTAGATTTCTGCGTGTCCCACTTTCCGAGACAACAAACCAAACCCATATGACTCAGGCATCTGGCAACATTTTTCACTTTTGTAACATCCATCTAGCTTTGATGGAAAACAATAATAAAGGCTGAACATCCTAGAAGGTCTTATGACTATAATAACTTGCTCCTGAATGCAGAGATTCTCTTTGGTTAGCTATTGTAATTTTGCATTTTTAAGTTTGCTTCCTGGACGTTGGACATAACCTGAAATGAAATATCTAAATGGCCATTTTATAAATTCTCTGAGTTACTCTTTAATTCCTCCATTATCCCTATTTCTAATGCTATGACTCTTAATAGCCTACTCAAGTCTGTGGTTTTGTCAACTTTCCCTGTACCTTTTGTCATTCATCATTACCAAGTGACCCAAGTTTGTAATTTGTATACTTCAAGATTTTTTTCTGACAATGATGAAGTGACTTGAGCTCACAGCCTTCCAGCTAAAAACTGAAATTTCAGTTACAGTTGCTGTTCAGCTCTACAGCTGTGCCATGAGACTTAGATGCCAGGCATCGTATGTCCGGTTCTTATCTGCAACCAATCTCTTGTGTTCTACAGGTTTTGAAACAACACGGCCAAGACTTTCTTGTGGGCAACCGACTCAGCTGGGCAGATGTTCAACTATTGGAAGCCATTTTAGCAGTGGAGGAGAAAATACCTGCGGTGCTTTCTGGGTTTCCTCAGCTGCAGGTAACCTTCACAGAATCACAGAATAGTCTAGGTTGGAAGAGACCTACAAGATCACTGAGTCCAACCTCTAACCTAATGCTAACAAGACTTCCACTAAACCATATCCCTAAGCTCTACATCTAAATGTCTTTTAAAGACCTCCAGGGATGGTGACTCAACCACTTCCCTGGGCAGCCTATTCCAGTGACTAACAACCCGTTCAGTAAAGAAGTTCTTCCTAATATCCAACCTAAACCTCCCCTGGCGCAACTTTAGCCCATTCCCCCTCGTCCTGTCACCAGGCACGTGGGAGAATAGACCAACTGCCACCTCGCTACAGCCTCCTTTCAGGTACCTGTAGAGTGCGATAAGGTCACCCCTGAGCCTCCTCTTCTCCAGGCTAAACAGTCCCAGCTCCCTCAGCCACTCCTTGTAAGACTTGTTCTCCAGACCCCTCTCCAGCTTCGTAGCCCTTCTCTGGACTCGCTCAAGCACCTCCATATCCTTCTGGTAGTTAGGGGCCCAAAACTGAACACAGTACTCGAGGTGTGGCCTCACCAGAGCCGAGTACAGGGGGACAATCGCTTCCCTGGACCTGCTGGCCACACTGTTTCTTATACAGGCCAGGATGCTGTTGGCCTTCTTGGCCGCCTGAGCACACTCCTGGCTCATGAACATGCCTGAATTCAGGAACCGTGCAGTACAAAGACCTCAAAACTTTAATTCTGGGACAATCCTGAAGTGATCATCTCCATTCTATGTTAATCAGTTCTGTGGGCATTTCAACAGACTGTCCCTGTCTATGTTTAATATGGAACACAGCAGGGAATGGATTTGGCTGATTCATTGTAAGACACTGTGCCCCTGGCTAACCCTGTTAAGGATTACCTCTTGGAGGGATGTTCCCTTTGGTATATGCCTTCTCAATACAATTAATGTCAACCTAAGGGAATCACTGATGTAAGCTGCCCTGTTTTCATTTTCCTGCTTCCTGCCTGTAGATGCTGTCTAATACTAGATAACAAATTAAGGCTGTGATATAGATCGACATGTTAGAGTACAGTGCAATGTGTCATTTTCTGTACTAGCTGGAATTACACATTTGGGATCCTATTAACCTCACCACTTTTGACTTCTACAGTTTGACTAGGAACTCAAGCCCTGGCATTATCCAGCATTTTCTTTCAAAAATAGTATCATCAAGAATCAATTGTCTGCTTTTGTGCTATATAAAAAGTATGAAACCAAACAGAAGTAAGACACTTTTGCTGTAAGATTTGACCAGAAATGAGAAGCTTCCAGATATGTAGCACACTCTAGAACTCAGTGAATGGGTGAGCCTGCAGGAGTCATAAGGAGTTGAAATAGAGTGGAGCCAAATAGTCGGAGATTGGAAAAATCAAATACTGTTCAGTAGTCCACCCTTGTGCCTGTAATCTTGGTAAATAAAGCAGTGCAGGCAAATAGGGAATGAAAATTTGGGTTGACGGTTCTGTTGTTGAGGTCATTCTTCTTTGTGCTTAGAAACTCTTAACCTGAAGGATGCACTCAAAGACTTTGGCTTCAATCCCCTTAACAAAAGAAAGAGTGCAGCATCAGTAAGAGGGAGGTCTCAGGAAGCTTGACTTAACACAGGCCTCTCGTCACCTGAGATTCTCAAGTCTGCCTTAATCACTGTCCTGGCCTCCAGACACTACCCCAGAAGGGAACAGGTCTCCCCAAAGGCCTGTGTTACAGCTCTATGTATAGTTTGTCTGCCCTAAGGTGCAACAACACATAGTACATGAAGCCTCTAGTGGACAAATGAGATGAGCCAAGGATGCCTCCAGCCATTTCACATTCACCCATGCAATCCCGGAAGGGCTGGAACAGTGTGACAACAGTGGCCATGCTAGATGTAAACAGAGCTCAGATACTTCCATTATGTGGTAAACGCGGAAATCCTGTTGTTATCATAACCAGCAGTGAAAAGAAAAAGGACATGCGCTTGGTTAGTGTATATGGACCTTTAAAATGAATCCCTGATGCCCCAGATGTTGAATTTTTGCCTTCACTTTCTTTCAGGTAGCAGAGTTTTAGATATTGTCTGCTCCAACACTGCTTTTGCTGATAAGAGCAGGCTTTTTGCCAGTCCTTCTCCTGTTAGAAGGAGACTGCGTAGATCTGCACATCTAAATGAATGCTAGGATCTCTTCTATCAGCAGGGGGAAGTAGATGTCCTGTATCCTGTGCAAGGAGCACTGTTTGCTGCTGGATTAGTTGGGATTTATCTCTCTTGCTTTTATTTTTTAGACCTTTAAAACAAAAATGAGCAATGTGCCTACAATTAAGAAGTTCCTGCAGCCTGGCAGCGCAAGGAAGCCCCCACCAGATGAGAATTATGTGGCGACTGTGAAGTCAATTTTTAATCTAAGCTGAATGCCTTGTTACCTTCAGCGAGGCCCAAAATACTGGGGAAAATAACAACAAAACCAAAATCCTTTAAGGAAATAGGAAAGCTCAGTAAAATAGTATTGTACTTACAACCAATGGTAAAAATAAATAAATAAAACCTGAAATTCTGATTGCTCTGATAATGTGACAGCAGATTTGTCTTTATTGGTATCTACTGCTTGGCAAAACATGAAAACAAAGGGGCATGGAAGCAAAGAACTGTTTGTCAGGGTAGGGAACTTTATTCCTTTGGAAAAAAAAAAAAGACTGATACGGTGTTAGTTTGACGGACTGTAACTTGTTGAATAAAATATTTTCAGTATGAAAGTAGGCTTCAAAATAAGGACTATTGAAAAAAAGAAAGAACTGAAGATTTGCTGAATCACTTATTCTTTAAAAAATAGACTAGCTTCAACAGCAATTTGGGTAACTCCTTATGTTGAATTATTTCTACAGCATTGTGTAAGTGAGCCTTATAAATTAATACTAGTTTAATCTACTGTTACCAAAGCCAAATCTCTGTGGCATGCCTCTTGGGTACTTCTTGTGCCCTGTCACTATCCCACTTACTGTCACAAACAGAGTCAGACTTCTCCTCTTCCAGAAACTGCACTACATCTGCCTGTTCTGGTGCTGTTCAGACTGACCTTCCCTTGCTTTGAGTGTTTCCCTCTTTGTTCTCTTTGGAAATTGCAGACTGCTCTTTTTATGTAATGCTAGAACAATTTTAGCCCCTAAATCTAAAACCCATCCCCACATTCAACTGCCACCAAATCTTGTAAGCACCTCAGAGATAAGTGCAGGTATATACAAGCAAGTATTCAAGACGTGGAAGAAATGAGGGGAGAAGCGGGGTCATGGAGCAGGTAGGTTTCATGGCTAAGACAATTCAGGTGCATTAAAAATGCAGTAAGTTTGCCAAAATTTCCCTTATTATTAATCTGTCCTCTCACAGGTAACTTCACTAATCATTTAGTGAATTGTACTCATTATCTCAATCCTCAAAAATTAAGGTTTCTTGGAATGTGACTTTGGTCTTACGTGAGTGATGAAGAATATCCCACCCAAAAGATTTCCCTAGTCTGGTAGAAGGGTCAGAGGCTCAGGCTGAAGGGAGGAACAAACCTGCACGGCTTTCACCCTGTATGGCAGCTCCAAATCCTGAGCTATAGAGCCTGACAGTGGTAACCATCATGGGGTAGGGCTGACATTGGCACCTCGCTCCAAAAAAACTGGTCACCCTGCCTAAACCTATGGGAATTGCAGGAGGCCTTAGAGGAGCCTCCTGGCTGCTCAAAGGGCTGGATTTTACAGGGAACGTACCCAAAACTGTTAGTAGTTAGCAATGCCAGGGATGCACCTGTGTGGCTGAGGTGCTGTGCTGCACATTGCCATTTCATGCCACCAGACATACAATCATAGAGTCGTCTAGGTTGGAAAAGACCTTCAAGATCATCAAGTACAACCATCAACGTGGTCTACCGAGTCCCATCACTAACCAATGACTTCTATTGTCCTTACAAGAAAACTACTGCAGTTGGGCCTGTGCCCAGAGACCTCCTCCCCAGTGAACTCCAACTTAAAACAAAAACACTTGGGCTCACAAATATTCACAGCAGAAAAAACTGCTTTGAGGTGGGGCCTGATGTGGCAGGGCAGCACCTGCACAGAGGGAATCTCCAGCAGATGTGCCCAGCCTGCAGCCCTGTGGCAGCTTGTGCCGCCCTCTGATGCTGCAGCGGCCGTGGCCAACTTTTAGCCCCAGTGAACACATCAGCCCCACAGAACTAATATAACACCTGTCAGAAATGCGTCTTAAAATGAAAAATGAAAAATTGAAAATTAAAATTAAAAAAAATATATTCACTAGCAAAACCTGATGTTTTGCCACAACAAAAGTGTAGAAAGAAAGGAAAATACAAAAGATTTGGAAAATGAATCTGATAGAGAGAAAACAGAAGAATGGACTTTGTTTGTAGATGGATTGTGTTCCCTCCATGCTCTCCTAGCCAGCAGAAACTATACGCTCCCTTCAGAATGGTACCACTATGTGTTACTGTGGTCTATTCTTCAGCAGAGTTGGGCAACTCAAGATTTTTGTCTCCTGCAAGCATCGCAGAAATAAGCAATAACAGAATCACAGCTAAAATCAGTTGTTGAATTAAGCATACACTTCTCTGTGCGGCTGGAGTAATAAAATTCAGTTTCCACTCACCTGCTCCCCGTCAGCTCCTCTTTGCGTTAGCAGTAAAACAGAATCGCTTCTGTTAGGGTACAGCAAGACAAAGTGGGGTTTTTAACAGAATATGCTCTGCATTTTGTCAGAGGCAACTATCTTTTACTGATATGTCTAATGCAATTCTATAGCCCTGGGGCTATGACCTGCAAACACCAAAACTCTTTTTTTCTTGCAGTACTTCTTCATCTGAGGCCAAGGCTGTGCCTAATTACAGTTATATCTCAAACAGTCAGTGCTAGCAAATTGTGCACTCAAATGCACCTTTAGGCATAAAGAGAAGTCAAGTAGAATATGTCCTTATGTGAGTTATTCACGTGTGTGTGTAAGGTGGGGCCATCCTGTAAAATTTTATTACTATTGTATGAAGGATTTAAAAAAAATATAATAATAAAGCACGTACCTTAGTCCTGTCAAGCCTATAGGTAAGTTAAGCAAGAGAGTTAATTTTCTGAAAATAATTGTGCAGGAAAAACTCTAACACACCCTATTTGCAGCTTAATTCTGTAAGAGATGTGCACTTGTAAATAAAATCACATATACCAAAGACGTGAGCTGGCTGTTACAGGACATGTGTTGGTTTAAAGCAGCGTGGGGCAGAGGGCACAAGCCGTTCAAGGAGCCATAAGGACATTACAGGCTCCGTGGAGCAGGGGTTGAGGGGCACTGTCAGGAGCAGGCAGACAAATGCAGAATTACCTGGTGCAGAAGTCTTTCTTTACATGCCCACTTTGGGTTTCAAAACAGAACTTGTCTTTCCCATCAGTATTCCATGGTTAAACTCCTGACTCCCGAGGGAAGAGCTAGCAGTTAGGTGGGTGACCTCTGTCCCTCTGGGATAGTGGAGACCTGTAGGTCACACAGTGACATGGCTCACCGTAGGCCATGAGAGATCTGGGATCAGAGCTCTGAGGTTTTGTATCATGTTATTGTTTGGTGGAACACTTGCAAAGGAAATTAATCCCCTTGCCCCCAATTTCAGAATCATTACTAGCACTGTTCTGAGAAAGACTTGAATTTCTACAAATATTAGGATACTTTCTGTGATGTCTGGAGGAAAGGTGAGAAGATACAAGGAAAGATGATGCTAAAGAGAGGGTTTTCAGGTATTAAATACTCTGGAAATCCTAAAATTGCTTGCTTATCAATGACATGCTACTTTATCTTTTTGAATTCTGACTCTTCCCCTTGGGAGAAAGGTCTGGCGGTTGGAAATGTGGAGGGGGAAATAGGGAACAATCATAGGTGAGGAGGACATCTTGAAAGTTGCCAAGAAGACACAATCTAAGGCTACAAACTAAAGCAGAAGAGAGAAAGGAATCAAGCTAGAGGGAACCTGAAGAATATCTCAAAGCAGCAAATGTGCCTCCCAGGAGCTTAGCATGCTGTTAATGGGCAGAGAGTGCTATAAACGCAACGGTGAGCAGGTAATACCCCGGGGATATCTTGCAGATAACAGCAAGGCTATCTTTTGTAAACAACATATCCCTGGGTTTATAAGATAGTCTGGTTGCATACCTACCCAGCCTGGTTCAGCGTGTGTAACTCAGCGTGGATAATATTTTATGGGACACAATGTGTGAATGCACCAAACACATGCAGCACTGGTTTGGAAAAACAAAAACAATCAAATGTTTAAAATCATATGAAACTCCAGAGCTGCCCTTTATATTTGCAGCAAGGCAGGGCTGGGCATATCTCTGCAGGTCTCATTAGTCCTGGCAGAGGCTCCCTTCTCTACAAGCCCTCTTTCCCCTGTTAATTCAGTAAGACACAGCAGTTTGTATGTGCCCCTATTTCCTTTACCTTTTAAATATTGGCTCATAATTTTAAACAGCTCCAACCCAAACTAACATAATTCTGACATGTTTTATGTAGAGAGGAAAATCCACAGTTTGATGACACATTTTTTCTATACTTTGTCAGGAAATTGATATCATGTCTGAAAAAAATAATGATTATTATATATATTTATTTATGACATTTTAAAAGAAGACACCAAATGGAAGCAAGCTGGTGGCCAGCAGCAGCAGCAGCTGTAGTGAATAATCACTTCTAAATCATCAGGGTATATTTGAGATTTCCCCTAGCCTTAACTCCTGGACAATCAATCTGAATCTAGAAGAATGTAAGAGATCAGGTGCCTTCAGGCATCTGATAGAAATCCATCTACCGTTTGAGTGCATACTGCTGGCTTTGGTTTGGATAGCAGCTGTGGCTCAAGTGTTTGGTGAGGGATACCTCTTACCTGGAGGTAGTCAAATTTGAAGGAGGATTGACAGATGGACTAGATGTAAGTGTCTACAAAGCTAGGTGAGATGAGTTTTACCCAAGTTGTCTACATTGTGATTAACTTTCATGCTCAAGTTCATGTTTTCTTACCTTGCATTCTTTTAATACAGTGGAATTAAAGCCATGTAGGAGTAGTCGCTAGACCTTCTGGGATATTTCCTACAGTTATGAGCTTTGCCAAAGCCAGGCTTGCAAAAGATTGGGAAGCTACTCTACCTAAGAGTGAGTTGGCATGTGTGCAGGCTTCACCAGCCACACCTCAGTGCACAGGTCTGCACAGAGAAACCGTCAGTCTCCCGCATTATCCCAGGTTCTGGCTGATAAGTCATATTTGTCCAACAATGCTGGAGACACACAGTACTTAGTGCGTAAAAAAAATGCTAAAAGCAAGTGTCAGCACTCCCAGAAGTCTAGAAAGGAAAGCAGTCATTTCTCAAGAAAGCAAGCAAAATGTTCTTATGCAGAGTTCTGTTTCATATGAACAAATTATGAGCAAAATGTGGGCTACTTGTGTTGGGCTTCCATTGCTCTCATCTGGGGCTCTCTGAGGCATGGTCAGAGCTGCAGGACACCCTGCAGGACCAGCACTTGGCCTCACCAGAGCAGCAGCATGAGGCTGGTGGATGCCCTGGGACACGCACTGCAGTGTGCACACCTCGATGTTGGTGGCTGAACCCCATTGAAGCTTTCAGAGGCTGGAGGAAGAGAAGAACTACACAAAACCTAAAATGTGGACAAAGGGAAATAAGAAAGGAAGCACAAACCAAGAAGTGGAGGCTGTAGAATGTAAGGTGGGTGCGCAGACCCCTCTGTGAAGCCTGGCGCTCCTCACAGGCTGTCTAGGGTACAGAAGTATGTCAGTGGTGCTGCATTCGACGACTAGTCACCTCCTAAAAGACAAGACTTTGATGTGGTGACCATTTTCATGACTCTTCCTTCTGTTCTAGCTCTAAATAATTCTGTTTATTTATTGTCAAGTATAGACCATGTTGGTCTAACAGGCATGAGTGGTGGAAATTGGTGGGGTGAGGATCATTTTCATCCATACAGCAGCAAAGAAGATCTGCAGGGAGGGCCTGAATGAGAGACCTGCACTGCAACAACCCACTTCTTTGTTTGACTACAATTATAACCCTCTCTATGTAACATGAGAAGAATATCCTGGCTCGCAGTCAGACTCAGGGTGATTCAGCAGATTTTCACAGAGCACGGCAACCGTGCTTGCATGTGATGCCTACAGCAGTATTAACCAGATAGATTAGACAGCAGGACGGGGCAAGGGAGTTCATGCTGTGTTGACTCTTTGGAGTCAACAGAGTTCTCAAAAGGAGACAGTCAGGAGTTTGCTCTTCTGATGCCAAACTCTGCTGCTCCTTAGTCATCAGCTACATCCTTTTTCACCAGGTCAAATCCAGACAAATAACTTTGACAAAAACAGAAAAAAGAACACTTCTATGTCCAGGAATGAAATTCATCAGGAAAAAAAAAAAAAAAAAAAAAAAAAATTGTCCTGAAGAAATATCCCCCATCACTAAAGAAAGAGAAGGAAGGTTATGAAGGATTCAAGCAGAATTAGCTGATGCAACATACATAAAGATGTACAAAACTATGAAATCATAAAGAATTTAAATAAATTTTGATTGCTATCACAGCATCTTTTAAACCTTGAGAGCTTTTTGGCAGCTCTGATTATTTTTAGCTAGCAGACTGTCAAACAATGAAATTAGGAAGCACGAAATTTCTGTCAGGACAGTTTTCCCAAACAATCATGACCTCTCGTGAGTCTTACATTTGTGCACCATCAGCATTAATCAGAAATTTCCTGTAGGTGAGAAGTGATTAGACTTAGTTGTCTTAATTTGCTTGAGAAATAGGAATTTCTCAACAGCAGAAAATGTTTGTAATTCTCTTTGTAGGAGGGGCTAAAACCTTTATAATCACACGGCAAAGCTACTGAGAGCTTAGAGAGGGATATACTCCGTACAAGGTAAGCTTTTGAGATTTTGGCATGCATAGGGAATTAGTGCACTTGAAACTAAAGTCAGTGAATTGATCATGTGGATTAAATTCCTGAATGTGCTTTACTAACTTGGTTACATGCATCAGATATTTAATTATTAAACAACTGCTTTCTAGGTATACAGACTGAAGAAAAAGCAATTTAGATTTTGTATGTGTGAATGAAGTGCTCCTTATTTTAGAGAAGATGACACAGTCCTTACAAGGGGGATATGTTTTGTTGTACCCATTTGCTTTTTGCTGCTGTAAACACTCCAGCTTTGTTGTTGACATGATGTTAATAAACGTGACACTAGTGTGAACTGGGCACTGGCTGCAGGTTTGCTGCATTTGCTGTGCACTGGTTCTGAGTGGGGTGGATGCCGTGTGTCTGGGGACAGCCGTTGCTTTAAACTCCTGCAAGAGCTGGGGTTGAACTGAGCAGATATTTTACTCTGGCTCTGTCTTTGGTGACAGCCAGTTTGATGTTACCAAATCAAAAAATTAAATTTCATGCCTTCAGACGCTTGCCTGAAGATATTAGAAGAGTGGGAACTGTTTTTGAAACTGAACATGTACATGTGGGGGAAAAATCCTTCCTGTCACTTATAAGTGGAGCCTAATGGCTACTGGAGAAACTATGGCAATCATTCACCTGATATTGTCTGCCTGATTAAATAGTAAACTGTATTCTGAACTAAGGCCAAAATAAATAGAGCAGTGCATATTGCACTCCCTGCTCTTTGGTCAGGGCAGAAGGCTTTGGGCTGAATGTGGTCTTTGATTTACTTGCTCTCTGACACGGGCCAGTCACTCTTTGTTCACAGTTCTGCTCCATTAACCTGCAAGTACAAGACATCTCAAGGCAAAATGATGCAGTGCAACCTCTCAGTGCATTTTAACTTTTATGTCCTCTGCTGATTTGATGACAGACCTGGATCATCAAGCATTGGTTTCTAACAACAATTTTGACCAATGCTTGAGAACCAGTTAGAGAATCAAGAACAGCATTCTGAACCGTCTTCATTCTAGTTCTTACTTCTTCATTCTAATTCTTACTTCTTTATTCTAGGCAGTAGGACATCAGACACTTGGAAACATGTCTGGGAAACCAAGGCTGCACTATGTCAATGCACGTGGCCGAATGGAACCCATACGTTGGCTACTGGCAGCTGCCGGAGTTGAGGTTTGTCTATAGTTTTTATACCAGAAGTATGTAGTAAATATGCATTTTTACTATTATCAAAAATGGGACTGAGCGACAGTTTCAAGTTCTGCATTTGGTGCACAGCAGTGATCAAGCAAACAATGACCACTAGCTCACCCTTAGCAGGGGGGCAAATTGCTGTTTCACTTCCAAGCATCACATGCCAAGCCTGCTTTTAGTGCTATAAATGCACCTTCCCTGTAGCCAGTGAAACAAAACATTTAATACCACAGCAGCAGAACTTGGTTTCTTAACTTCTGATCACAGCAGTCGAGCACTTTGACTTCTGAAGGCCTCTAGTTAAGTCCCAATGTCCAAAATAGCATATATATTATGACTATTACAATGTTGCTTGCCCCGGAAGTACCGTGTATTATAAAACACCCGTTATTTTTTTTTTATCTGCAATGATTTCTGATGTCAGACTGGAGAGCGAGTGTGGAGATCTGTGAATTTTAAGAGCTGTGGGTTTTTTCATCACTGTAACGAGCTGCATAGAGCACATGATCTCTTCTCTTCATCCCTCCTTTCATCAGCTTGTAGTAGAGGAACTCTAACATGGCTGTACTGTTGCAGTGCAAATTTACCTGTCTCCCTCCCTGCAACATCACAGAATCACAGAACTGTAGGGGTTGGAAGGGACCTCGAAAGATCATTGGGTCCAACCCCCCTGCAAAGCAGGTTCCTCAGAGCAGGCTGCCCAGGTAGGCATCCAGACGGGCCTTGAATATCTCCAGAGAAGGAGACTCCACTACCTCTCTAGGCAGCCCTTTCCCAGTGCTCTGTCACCCTCACCGTGAAGTTCTTTTGCATGTCGGTGCGGAACTTCCTGTGTTCTATCTTGCAGCCATTGTCCCTTGTCTTTCCCCACAAACCACTGAGAAGAGGTTAGCTACATCCTTCTGTCTCTCATCCCTCAGATATTTATACACATTGATAAGATCCCCTCTCAGTCTTCTCTTCTCGAGGCTGAACATACCCCGGTCTCTCAGCCTTTCCTCATAGGAAAGTTGCTCCAGGCCCTGGAGTATCATTTTTGTGGCCCTCCACTGCACTCTTTCCAGGAGATCCCTGTCTTTTTTGTACCGGGGAGCCCAGAACTGGACACAGTACTCCAGGTGAGGCCTGACCAGGGCAGAGTAGAGGGGGAGGATCACCTCCCTTGACCTGCTGGCCACGCTCCTTTTAATGCTCTCCAGGATCCCATTAGCCCTATTAGCCACCAGGGCACACTGCTGGCTCATGGTCAACCTGTCATCCAACAGGACTCCCAGGTCCTCCTCAGAGGAGGCTCTTCTCCTCAGAGGTCCTCTCCAGCAGGTAAGAGTGACATCTCTTGCCAGCACTGAGAACAGAAGAATCGTGGTGGTGGTTTGCTCACAAGACAGGGTTTTGTGCTTCTGGTCACCTCAGGGTTAGCCAAAATCTTACAGACACAAAACTATGACTCATGGAGGAGAAGGATGAGGAGAGTATATGGCAAAGGCAAAATATGTATATATATTTTTAAACCTGATTTACTTTTTTAAGATTTTTTTTTTTTTTTTTTTTTTTAAGAAAATCCCCAACAGTGCAGCTTTTCGAACCCTCATTGTCTCATGACAAGCAGAAGCTAAAACATACAGTAACAACACAACTTTTCTTCTTTATTCCCTGCAGTTTGAAGAAGCCTTTTTGGAAACAAAGGATGACCTGAAAAAATTGCAGACAAGTAAGTTTCCTTCACTTTTTAATTAGATAATAATGATAATTAGAATTGTTTGTCTTAGGACACCTAAGGAAACTTATGTCTCTTCAAAGGATAATCTAGACTGGATTGAACAGGTGGTATCACAGATGCCCACTGCAGTGAGCATCTCCTCTGGAGCCTGGCCCATGTCCAGGAGGCTTTTGAAGATCTCCAAGGAGGAGACTCCACAGCCTTTCTGGGCAGCCTGTGCCAGTGCTCAGTCACCTGCACAGTAAAGATGTGCTTCCTGATGTTCAGGTGGGAGCTCCTGCGTTTCAGTTTGTACCCACTGCCTCTTGTCATATGATAATGATTTTTTGTAATCAGATCATCTTGAAATTCATTAGCATTTTAGGTTGCCTACAAAGCTGTTGTTTTATAATCTGCACAAAACCAGAGTTCCGTATTTCTGAGTTTAACGTGTACTTCTGACACGTTCCTGTTTCCTGAGGCAACTGTTCATCTTGCTATCTTTAGCTTCCATCTTTGTGGGACTGATTCTCGTATTTCCTCCAAAGCAAATGACATGTCTGTGCTCGTCCAATCCACTCCACTCAGCTTTTCAAAGAAATCTGAGCTTGGATTGGCATTTGCAGCCCTGCTGTCCTTCAGAAACAATGAATTGATTCCCCCCTCTGCCAGCTTTCAAAAAGCACAGCAGTATTTTGAGGCGTAAAAGAAGATACCTTTAATAGCAAGCTGTTTCTGTGCATGCCTGCCTTGCAGTGGATACAAAGATGGGCACAGCTGATCAGTTAGCTGAGTCGAGAAATGTGATCCCATGAAACAAATACTCTGATGTGCTGCTCTGAGCAGTTTCTGGCAGTATTTTGACTTCTTCCTTCCTAGAATGAGACTTCTGCAGACTAGTAAGGGACTTACATTGCTATGATCTCACACCAAGAAGTATTTGCCTCTTGCTGGAATCACATGAAAGTCCATTCATTATTCCATGCTTCAGGCCTGTACAGGTGTTTGTTTTTGTATAAAGTCAATATAGTAGTCACAAAGATAAATATTAGCATGTATATTAACATTATACATTGACAAACCCTTAAATAGCCCAGGTTTCCAAAACAGTTAAAAGCACATAACAAAAACTAGCTCATTATGGGTCATATCTTTCCTATATGTATTAACCACAAACAACAACAACAAAAAAATCTGAATTAGGGCCATGCAGTGCAGGACTTGCCTTTTTCACTGGCTACTGAAAATTCTGCATTTGGGTCCTTCATCAAATGTGAATAGACTTCAAGAAGCTGATTGCTATAGTAGTCAGTTATTAGCATTACACTAATGGTTCTTGGCTTCATGGTAAGCTTTTTCCACACCATGAGAGTGAGAAGGAGTACCACAAATCAAAAATAACGTGCGTTGGTTACTTTCCCACATACCCACTGATGGTGCTCATTCAGGGACTAAATATCTCATTGTCTTGTCCCCTTTTCCCCAGATGGAGACCTGCTGTTCCAGCAAGTGCCCATGGTGGAGATCGATGGAATGAAGATGGTGCAGACCAGGGCCATCCTCAACTACATTGCAGGGAAATACAATCTCTACGGGAAAGACCTGAAGGAGAGAGCACTGTACTGTACCAGTACTACTTTTGTTAGACTACAGCCCATGCTACCTCTCTGTGTAACACAAGAATATCCCCAGTCACATTTAGACTCAGGGTGATTCAGCAAGTTTTCATGTAGCATGTGTTGAACGTGACTGTTGGTGATGACTACAATAATGGTAACCGTATAGATAAGATAGGCAGAATGGTGCAAGGGTGTTTGTGAAGATCAGAGGTCAACACAGTCATCAGAAAAAACAGTCAAGAGTAGAGGGGAGCCATGTTTTTATCTCAAATATTTGTAAATATTGATCAGCCCAGGTAAGCACATTTGAAGATAATTGTTAGAAATTGTACAGACTCGCTGTTTAACTTCAGATGTCTGATTTTACTTTTAACATGGGTTTAGATGACACATATGCCAATTCTGTATTCAGGTTTGAAAAAAGTTAATGAAATATCACCCCTGGTGAAAAATGAAGAAGTGAAGCCCTTTAGTTTTGTGGTTATGTCAGCTCCCTTTGTGCTACTCAGAACTCTCCTGTGTTTGACTTGACCAACTGGATTTATTCCTTTCCAGAATTGATATGTATGTGGAAGGATTAGCAGATCTGAATGAGTTAATCACAAGCAATTTCTTCCAACCAGCGGATAAAAAGGAAGAACATCTTGCAACTGTTATGGACAAGGCCACAACCAGATACTTCCCTGTCTATGAGAGGGTACGTGGCAAAGATGTAGCAGCATAATTAATGCTATTTTCCTGAAATTCTGTCTCTGATCTACACAAACAAATTTTATTCAGGAAAACAGAAAGGACAAATTACCACTTAAATATAAATTCCGTGGTTTTGGTGGGAGTAGACACCAAGACATCACACACAAGACACTGCAAAGGAGACAGAAGATGTTACAAATCTGTGAGATACGCAGAGCTGCAACAACCCAGGACATGGTGAAATCCCCAGCTATCCATATCAGTTGTTGCAGACAAAAGCACTGATAGCATTGGCTTTTATATGAAATTTCCTTCTGAAGTACGAGACCCTCTGACAAATAGAAGCACCACTCATACAGAGGGAGCATTAGAGGTCCTCTGTAAAAAGGGAGGATGGCTAAGCTGGGTGTTGGAGAACCTGAGGCACACTAACCCCCAGTGCAATATTCACAAAATTGAAGCAGAAACAGGTGAGAAGTAAGGGAGCTAACCATAATGTGAAAATGTTCAAGATACTCTTACTGTGCCCTGTGCTGAATTCGAGCCACTTGCAAATACTGTGCCGTGATAGTTGTTTTCCATGAAGCTTAGCCTTCAACGCAGAAGCTCTAATTACAAGAGCTACAGAAGTGAAGGCAAGAGGGGTAGACCTGAAAGGTCAGGAAAAAAACGAAGAAGAGAAAGGACTGATGTATAATGCCTAGGATGACAGTGTAGTCAGATTATATGATTGTACTACGGATGTTCTTACTGTACTTCCTTGCTTCAAGGGTAACTCCATCCAGTGTAGGACCTTACTATAAAGATACATTTAATCACACACTTACAAATCACATCTGTTTCTGGTCATTGTTCCTTGTTTTTAGGTTTTGAAAGGACACGGACAAGACTTTCTTGTTGGCAACAAGCTTAGCAGAGCAGATGTGCAGTTACTTGAAATTATTTTATTGGTAGAAGAGTCCAAGCCTGATATACTTGCCAAATTTCCTCTCTTGCAGGTAATTAGACAGTTTTAATGGAAAATAAATCAAAGCAGAACCATTGATTTAAACTGGCTAAGAAATATGGGGGAGTGGGAGGGTAAGGAAAGAATGGTTATTTGATTTTTATGTTATTTTTAACAAGTAATTTTAGCCAGCCAGAAATATTGATAGTTATTGTGGCCTTCTGTCACTAGAGCCACCAAGGCACTTAAAGAGATAATAACGATGAAGCATATACTCTTAGAATCGTAGAATGATAGAATATCTTCCTGAGTTGGAAGGAACCCACAAGGATCATTGAATACAACTTCTGGCTCCACACAGGAACACCCCAAAATCAGACCATATGCCTGAAGTGTTGTCCAAATGCTTCTTGAGCTTTAGGAGGCTCAGTGCCGTGAGCTGGGGAGCCTGTCCCAGTGCCCGACCGTCCTCTCACTGAAGAAACTTTTCCTCACACCCAGCCTGACCCTCCCCTGTCCCAGCTCCATGCTATTCCCTCGGGTCCTGTCACTGTCCCCAGGTAGCAGAGCTCAGCACCTGCCCCTCTGCTTCCCTCGTGAGGAAGCTGCAGGCTGCCTCCCCTCAGCCCGCTCTGCTCTGGGCTGAACAAACCAAGGGACCTCAGCTGTCCCTCACACATCTTCCCCTCTAGACCCTGCACCATCTTGGTTGCCCTCCTTTGGACACTCTCTAATAGTTTTATTTCCTTTTTATACTGTGGTGCCTCAAACAGCACACAGTACTTGAGGTGAGGCCGCACAAGTGCATAGCACAGCAGGACAACCCCTTTCCTCAACTGGCTATCAGTGCTGTGCCTGATGTGCTCCAGGACATGGTTGGCCCTTTTGGCTGCCAGGGCACACTGCTGGGTCATGTTCAGCTTGCCATTGACCAGAAACCTCAGATCCCTTTCCATGGGGCTGATCTCCAGCCTCTTGTCCCCCCGTCTGTATGTACAGCCAGGGCTGCCCCTTCCCAAGCACAGAATCTGGCACTTGCTCTTGTTAAACTTCATGCAGCTGGGATTGCCCAGCTTTCAAATTTGTCAAGATCTCTCCACAAGGCCTTTCCACCGTTGAAGAAGTCAACAGTTCTTCCTAATTTACTATCATTAGCAAACTTCCTTAGTATGTATTTGAGTCCTGCGTCCTGATGATTTATAAAAATGTTGAAGAGAAATGGGTCTAAAATGAAGCCCAGGGGAACCCCACTAGTGATTGGCCACCAGCCTCATGTAACCCCATTTACTATAATCCTTTACTATGATCTGCAGGATCAACCTGTGATGTTACTTTTACAGCATGGATAGCATCTAAATGTCTGACAGTTACCATTATAACATATCTTAAGTATAGTACTGTTTTCTTTTTGTTTTGTAGAGTTTTAAAGCAAAAACAAGTAATATCCCCAACATAAAGAAATTCCTGCAGCCTGGTAGCCAGAGGAAACTACCCACCCAAGAAAAAGATATACCAAGACTGATGCAAATTTTCCATTGAGCAGCAACGCAAACCCGCAGAAACTCTATTTCATGGTCTCTGTATTTGCTGAGAATAGAAAAGTAAAATTAATGAAAATAGTGAAAGTTTTTTGATTACTCTTCAGCCTACTACAGACACTTTCAAAGTGAATCTATAAGAACACACCAGGAAATAAAATCATTAACTGAACTAGGGGCTACACTGTATGAAACAAATTGTCTTAAATACTTAAGAGATTACCTGCAATAAAGTCTCACTCTTTACATTTTAAAAAGTATGTTGACTTGAGTTCTTGCTGCTACTTATATACTGAAGGAATCCCTTGTTCTTCCTGGCAACCCTAGAGTTGCTGGAATAGGAAGGGGGCTCAGCCCAAACAGTGGGCAACGTGCCATTCCTGGAAAAGGCCAAGTGAAGCTTGCAGGTTCTAGCTTGATGGAGATTAAATGTTTGGATTCAGCTTTCCTCTGAACTTAATATTCCTTGGCTTGGAGTATGTTGGGATCAGGGGTCCTACCGCACTTCTGTTTTGTCAGTAGCTGTTCAAACTCTTGTATGGTAGCTTCACCAATATCTCCTTTAACAGACAGCCTACTGTAGCAGCTAAGAGCAGTTTGCACACATTTGAAGGAAAGATGTTTGCTTGTAGCCAACTGTGAAGTTGAAAAACTATTATCAGTGCAGGAAGGAGGGCTCTGGCTGGTGTCGGAATCACAGAATCATAAAGGCTGGAAAAGACCTCCAAGATCATCTGGTCCAACCATCCCCCTACCACCAATATCACCTACTAAACCATGTCCCTACGCTATCAAGACCTTGACATGTAGAACTCTGTGTTGACTGATGTTAATTTATATTAAACTTGGTTATGAGTTGTGCAATGCAATCACTGAAATCCAGGCTAGCAAGAAAGTTGAATACATAAGCACGAATTCCCCACATCGACCTGTTGTATGCAGCTGCCAACGCCCCAAAAATGATTGCTCTGGCACTGCCAGCCTGAGATTGGCAGTCTCTGGGCAATAAAACTCCTGATTTTTGACGAAGAACAGCACACGCCTGGAACCACAGGTTTCCCCGCAGGCGTAACGGAGAGCCTCTGCTCCCTGGCAGCAGAAGCATCCCTCCCTCCTCCGGAGCCCGTCCCCTCGGCTGCAGGGGCGGAGCAGCGGGGTCTGTATCAAGCTCAGGATCGGGCTCGGGACTGGGAAAGTGATTGGGAAAGGGATCGGGATCAGTCGGAGCAGCGGAGGCTCGGTGTGGAGGGTAGGGGCGGCCGTGGTCCAGGGGGACCAGGGTGGGGGGACGTGGGCCCGGTTTGGGGTCGGACGCAGAGGCCGTGGTGGGGTCGAGGGGTCCGCTGCTCGGTAGGGTGGGCGGAGGGCATAGAGCTGAGATGCTGTTTGCATAGAAGTTTTTAAATTTCCAGGGGTGATTCGCCTTTCGCCTCTTGTGAGCATCTCTTCCAGCTTGGGTGGTGGGAGGAATACTTCTCCAAGCCAAGTTTTTGGCCTGGAGCCTGGTAGAAACCCCACACTGGTAAGCAGTTACAGTCTTCTGCAGAGCAATGGGCACAGTGTTAGGAGGTCGTGCTGTGCGGGAGCTGTGTGCGAGGAGCCAGGCCTTGCGAGGAGCTGCCTAGGGGCCACGTCCAGCTAGGAAGAAAGTTTAAGATCGAGCAGGTTACGAACATGCACTAAAGTTCTCTTACATGCTTCGCACTGGAAGGCCAGTGCCTGAATTGTTTTGGACAAAATAACTTCATTTAAACAAACAAACAAACAAACAAAAACCAGTGATCATAGTAGCAGCTGTCACTCTGGCACCTGCCTAACTGAGGTCTGACAAAGGTCCCATGCACTAGGACATCTGGAAGGTTTAGGGGCTCTCTTCAAGTCCAGTATTGTTATTCAGGAAAAATAGTTTACCTACCTTGCTCCTGTTTTGTGACTCATTGCTTCTCAGAGGAATACTTGTTGCAGAGCAGTAACAGAATCACCACAGTACTTTGCCACCATAGGTAAGTGTTCAACCTAAACCTCAAAGCTGGGTCCCTATGCAGTGCAGTTCCTGGAAGATCTAAGTTTTTTCTCACCTGCACAAAAGACTTGGCCAGCCCCTGAAAGGAAATGTGAAGGGGGAAGTACAGCTTATGTTGATACTAGGGCTTTTTCTTGCTGACATATCCTCAGCTATTCAGTTTTTCTTTTTTCTTGGAGTGGGGCACTAAGCTGACACCGGCAAGCAAGGCTTTGGATGTGTTTTTACCAGCTCTTCCTCTGCTTTGGGATCAGGGAACTTTGCTCTTTCTGCTTAAACAAGCCTGTCCTTGCAGTGCATTTCTCACATTTACTCCAAATGCTGGAGGTGGGAGTCCATGTCCAGTGCTTGTCTAGGCTGTGAGGAGCGCAAGTGCAGCTCTCAGATGGAGTAGAGTTGATACAATCACTTACTTCCTGAGCACCAAGGAATGAAGTATTTTTGAAGCATGGAGGTGTGAGAGCTTTTCACCCAGTGTAGTGTAACTCACATGCTTATGGGAACTAGAAATGGAGTGTATGGCATAGTCTTCTATGTGTAGGGAACGTGGTTGTAATAAGGCACTTCCCTAAATGCCTTGTCTGTGCACTCTGTTGCTGTTCAGGTATTAGGTGTGTAGCAGCTCTAGACTGATGAAAAGTAAACATAAGACAAATCAAGTCTTCATTATCAAGTACATTTTTATGTTAAAGGAGAACTTTGCTGGAAGAGACTGAGGTGTCTGGGAATACAGGTATTGCCAGGGCTGGGTGTAAGCTGAGCGGAGGTTTTGAGGAATGTATTTTGGACTGCGGCACCACAGTTTTGCAAAGCAATGGCTGTTCCTTGCAGGGAGTGTTAAAGGTACCACCCAACGCAAAGGACTTCAGTAGAGAAGACCTGAGATGCAGTGTACACACTCACTGTTACACTGTTCATTCATGCATCTTCACTGACACCTTTGGTATTATGGCCAGGGTTTCCACTTTGTGGCTTGGCTGAGTGCTGTAAAGTCTGTACATGAGTAACTGAAAGTGCCTGTGAAGAGATGAAACCTTGGCTTAATGACGAAACAATCTGCTAATCAGTTTGTGAGTTTGTCGTATTACTAAATCTGTTTTATTCTCTGGGACTTATTAGTGATAAGAGTATAGTGATAACTTTGTTTTCTGCACCAGACAAGCTCCCCTCGGCTGCCAGGTTCATACTACGGCATATGACTGTACCTGGTGTTAGTGAGACTTTGGAAGGACAATGTTTAATCGCCATGCCATTATCAGGTGGCCTTGCTGCTGGGAGCATTGATCAGGCTTTATCTATCCAATGGAGATCACATTCTCATTTGTTTGGTTTCAACCCTATGTTCTCAGAGATGGTATGATATAAATCCCTGTTTGAGTTTAACCATTCTCCGTAAGATTGGAACAGGTCTTGAAGTCAGTCCACGTGTCCTATAATGGATATACTGTGATCTGGCTAATGGTCAAAACAACTAGCTAAATATGGATATTAGCAAGCCTGGTGGAATATATATTGCTGTCATAAGCTCATGCTTGTAAAGGCACAGCAACATATGGGCCTGAAACTTCATAATGAGAGAGGTAAAAGTAAACTTGGGCTTGATGTTCTTGCAAAGCAATCAGTTTCACATAGTACATTTTCTAGTCTGATGTGACTTGGATGCTGTCACAAAACCAACATCTACTGAATAGATTGTATCACTGTGAGGTTGTTCTGTCCTGATTCCATGTTGAATCGCTGCACGTTCTCCTGGTAATGTGCCCTAATGTTGTTTTTCCTCCACTAAATTTACAGGAATCTTGGTTGCATCAAGACTAAATATCTTGGTCTTGATTGCCCGTCTAGTTTCACATTCATACAACTGTATTCAGTCATTTGGAATGGATCATTTTTTATATACAAATAAAAATAATAATAAAAAATAAACAATTTCATATATCTTCTTGAATTTGTCAGAAAGAACAACTCTGAAATCATGTCTGGGAAACCTAAGCTGCACTATACCTGTGGAAGGGGGAAAATGGAGTCAATCCGATGGCTGTTAGCAGCAGCTGGGGTTGAGGTTTGTACCTTTTAAAAAATGTGTTATTTTAATAAAGTGATCCGATTAATCTGTGATTAAAATATGGATTCTGTTTTGGAAAAACATCTGTTTAGAGATATGCACAACATCACATTGTGATGCAGAATGCTTAGATTCAGTGACATACTCTTGTACTATATTTAAGATAGTCTTTGATTTTAATATACAAAAATAATAATTAATTCATTCATTTTTGAAACATACTTTATGCTGACAAGATCTTAAATCACTACTACAGTCCAGAACTGTTTATAAAGTTTTCTGAATGCAAATTCTGAATTCCCCATGTCTTATGATTTGTCTCTTTTGAAGGATCATGCATACCACATGAAGAACTTCACAGTCTCCAAACAAAGTGGTTTTCTTTCATTGGTCAGAACCTGACTAGGCAAAGCTGCCCTGAAGCCGGTGGAGGGCTATCTTAGATTTACATCAGCTAAAAGATGTCCTAAGGCATCTTAATTTCTACACTCACTTTTTGTTTGAATGCAGTGCTTTGAAACCATTTTCTCAAAAACCTTTTATATTCCATTGGAAATAAATGACTTTTTTAATGGTGCTTATTCATTGTGAGTGTTGCTGACAGAGAAGCTGAAGATCACGAGTGCTGAGGAAACAGAGATATTGCCCTCATTGAATTGTCCTCTTCATTTAAAAAGCAAAACAAACAAACAAACAAACAAAAAACCACAAACATATACAACAGCAGGGGGAAAGAGAGGGGTAAATACTGTGTATGAGAGGCATAAAAAAAAATATCAGAGTCCAGCTACCAGACTCCCTGCCACTTTCCCATTGTCTTTGGAGTTACACAATGTTGTTTCTGTCTTTGCTTTTCAGTTTGAGGAACAATTCATAGAAACAAATGAACACCTGGAAAAACTACGCAATGGTGAGTCTGTAAACAGCCCCCTAAACATAAGCTCACACCAATATAACAAAAGGAGTACTTCTTCTGACTTTGTTAGCCTGAGGTGAGATTTCTGTAAGATCTCCAATACGATGTGACCTGTAACGAGGTTTGAGAGACCTGGTTGCATTGTAGAAGCTTTAGATCACTCAGCATTAGAAACGTCTTGGTACACTACAGATAACCTTTCTCAGAATTAACGTAGTACTACAGCAGCATGAGAAGTTTGCTTCTTTTTTTTTTTTCTCCAGGGGGATCCCTGCTGTTCCAGCAAGTACCCATGGTGGAGATTGATGGGATGAAGATGGTGCAGACCAGAGCCATCCTCAGCTACATAGCAGGGAAATACAACCTCTATGGGAAGGACCTGAAGGAGAGAGCCTGGTATGGTAACAGTACACACCATCTTTGCTAATACTTTTCCACTATTTTTAACAAGAAAAAAAAAAGTATTGTTTTGAAATGTCTGTGTATAGACCTGCAAATAATTTGCTAGCACTTAGTCCCTTCCAATCCAGGGGCTGGGTAAGCAGACTTTGTGACTGAGAAATGATTTTTTGTTGTCAACATAATGAGAAAGTTATGGCTGCTTTTAGGCCCATTTGAACTAACAGAGCAGAAGTGGTTCAAGTTGCTGGGCAACTGGAGGACCTTAAGGCAATTGTAATGGCTAAGGTTGCTTTTTTGTGGGTTTCTTTCCTTTTTTTTTTTTTTTTTTTTTTTTTTTTTTTAAGCTGGAAAGCAGTAGGGAAAACTACAGCTGCCAGGAGAAACTGAAGTGCTTTAAAAATAAAAATAAAGAAATGCTCAGTGACTTAATGTCGCTGAAAGTTGAACCAATTGTTCCATAATATTACCTTACCATGTAAACTGTGGATACTTTCTGTTATCAAAAGGGCTAATGAAAAAGTAAAGGTCATCACTCTTGAATAAATAAATCATGGAGAATGAAGTCCTTAACCTAATTGACTGCCACTGACTGTAAAGGGTTTATTCTGTGAAAACAGAGAATCCAGAGATTGTGGGGGTTATTATGGACAGTAATATCTCATCTGGAGTACTGTGTTCAGCTTTGGAGCCCTCAGTGTAAGAAAGACAAGGTGGTCTGGAGGAGGGCCATGAGGATGATCAGAGGGCTGGATAAGGGGTAATAGCTTTAAAGTAAAAGATGGTAGGTTTAGATTAGATATAAGGAAAAAAATCTGTTCACCATGAGGGTGGTGAGGCACTGGCACAGGTTGCCCAGAGAAGCTGTGGATGCCCTATCCCTGGAGGTGTTCAAGGGCAGGCTGGATGGGGCTTTGGGCAGCCTGGTCTGGTGGGAGGTGTCCCTGCCTATGGCAGAGGGGTTGGAACTGAATGATCTTTAAGGTCCCTTCCAACCCAAACCATTCTGTGATTCTAACTGGCAATTGGCAGCCATTTCTTATCTGGATCCTTTTCTGATTAGACCTCAAAACTACTTTTTCCTGTAGAGTGGTTTGCATATGTGTTATTTTCTCCCACAGCATAGGTAAATAGCATAACAGCGGAAAACAATGTGAACTACACTCTACATGAGTTTTACTGTAGTTTATACTGTGTTGCAGACACTTTGAATCTGTTTATAAAGATCTGTGCTTTGGAAGAAAAAAACCTGAGCTGGAATCAAAATGGGAGAGCAAGAAAATTAAGCAGCATCTTACGTTGAATTCACTAATAAGCATTCTACTCGGTGATCCATTCAGCACTGTATTTCAGAAAAGTAACCAAAATGTAATGTTCAGATAATCAATGCTAAATTACAATGTTTCAGGATTGATATGTATGTGGAAGGAACAACAGACCTGATGGGAATGATCATGCAGCTCCCTTTGCTGTCAGCCGACATGAGAGAAAAGAATCTTGCCTTAATCATTGAACGAGCTAAGGCCAGATACTTTCCTGTTTATGAAAAGGTAAGCGATGAATCAGCACAAGTCCACAAAGCAGCCTCCCAGCATAATCTGAAGGCAGGTTGTGACACACCACCTGGGGCTGTGTGATGGAAATAGCATTCAGGAATGGGAAAAGAGGGCCACAACGTAATACTGGGCTGCTCTCAACACTGAGCGTCTTTGCTGTCCTTAAGACTCCTCAGAGGACAAATTCTACTTTTTATGAGGAAGGAGTGGACATAAATTATTTACACCTAGCTTACTAACTGGTGGCTTACAGCATTTTACACAAATGCCTCAATTAAATACCTGTGCCAGCCTTCAGAACTTACTGCCTGAAAGTGTACACACTCTTGCTGTTCAAAGTTAAATTTAACTGTGCATTGTAATTAGTGACCTAATTCTGTGATCCTTCCCAAACCCATTGATTTAATAGAATTCACCTAAAGATTATTATTGTCCTTTCCTGAATCGCTTTTAGGGCATCCTTAGGTGTGCAACAAATAGGCTCTGCAAAAAAGTATGCGTCTAGCTTAAAAGCATTAAAGCAATTATCTAGTGGCTAGCACGCACTAAGGAGATGGCCTCTAATGAGCTACGAGGTAAAGCATTAGTATGCTTACTGCACTCATGAAGCACATGAAGAGCCCCTCTTGGCTAGGCAAGTTAGGAGGGGAACAATTCTCTGCTGCTATCAGGAACATAGCCTTGGTGTTGCCATTTCCTACCAACTTGCTGTTTTGTTGTTTTGTTTTTCCCTTTAGAATCTCTTATTTTTTTGTGCATGTTTATTAACATTTTACCTTTTTGAATTCACTAGCAATGATTCCCATCTCACTTTCCTGCTCCTGTTTGCACCCTATATGATTGTGCTGTGCAGACTTTCTCACAGCCCTTTCTTGCAGTGTAGCAGTTTCCTCCAAGTCTGTGCCAAGGGTACACAGCTGCATTGCTTCAGAGCTGGCGTGGGTGCCTGGCTCAGTCCCTCATTCCCTAGGAGGAATATGGGGAGAGGCTATAGAGGAGATCAGGGACAGATGGGGGTTTCAAGAGCAAATTCATCATGGGATCCTGCTCCTGAGAGCTAGCTCTGGGAATTCAGAATTATTTTGGAGGGTTGTTTATACAACTTTCTGGAACACAGAAATAGGCACTTTTTCTAATGTCTTTGATCCTGCATGGAAACATCTGGCACCTATTTGGGAAATTTCTAATTTGTGTCACACAGGACACACCACATCTGCTAATTCACATACCATTCACAAACAAATAAACAAACAAACAAAAAATACAGGACATGGTGAAGTTTTATGTCCATCTTTATCAGTGCCTTAGGTTGTGCATGCAAAACCCACAGAGGCTGCCCTGTGATGAGACTGCACATTGACTACATAAGCCAGCACTTCTGTAATCACAGAGATCCATTGCCATACCTGTGGAATGCTGTGCTGGGAGAGACTGATCACACATAGCAATCTTTCAAAGATTTACTTTATGTTTGACAAAATAAAGAAAATACATTTAAAAAAAGGGCAAAATTAGATTACATTATTCTCCAAACCTGTGCCGAGTTGCCACAGGGACCAGTTCTATCTAGTGTGTATGCTTAGTGGGGGAAAGTATTTAAAATAATACTTATTCACTGACGTTAGATACAGTTAAACTTTGCATGATTTTTAACCTAGCTAATTTCATCAGAATGATTAATAACTTTCCTTCTGTACCAGCTGCTTAAGTAGTACATTGATTAATTGATTTGGCAGGCTTCACAGTCCATCCATTACACAGTCCTGACAGTAAAACCTCTGTAGCTAGGAGTAATGAAGGAATTGGCTCTGGGGGCACAGGCTGGTGTCCTAGTCTCAGTGAACGCTCCCTAGTGGAGTGTAGCATCAGCATAGCGTAGGCACAGATGCCTTTTCTTCTGCTTTGAGGGTGGTAGTCTTCAGGAGAAGGGTAAGCTGGAGAGCTGGTAACTACTTTGAAGCTGTGCAGCAACATTTACCGCAAATTGTGTGTTACAGCTGCTAGTAGCTTTGGAGGGCTGTGGTTTGGGCATCAGCAGGCTGCCACGAGAGAATCCTTCAGTACAGGATGAAGGGTGCAAAGGCTGCATTCCTTTGCTCCTGACCTACTTCAGACTGTAACCAGAAGCCTCATATTTGCCTGAAAACAACTAAGAAACTCCTCCACTCCACAGGCATTCATAGTATTTTCTAAGATTTTGAACTGGGGCATTCACTAGTTTTGAAAATAGTTCATTGTTAGGGTGTAGCAGCAGCAGTTCAGGCTGTGCTGCCAAATCTGAGGCTCTGGAGATTTCCCTGGTTGATTGCTAAATAATATTCTGCTGCTTCCTGCGGGGACAGTTTAAGCATTTGGAAATTTAGATGCTGTTTCTTCTTCTTCTTCTTCTTCTTCTCTCTCTCTCTCTCTTTTTTTTTTTTTTTTTTTTTTTTTTAAATCAAAGTACACTGCAGGTAAACTGTCCTAAGTACCTCTTCCAATTACTCCAGTCCTGCTTCTCTTCTTCGATTTAAGTCTTACTTGTGAGACAGCTACCTGGGGTGACAGGTTAGAGTGAGTGATAGGCCCACATACACTGAAACATGAGTTCTGGTTCAATATTTTTTGTCATGAGAATACCTACTACTTTCTATCTTCATAGGTCCTTGTATGGATTTGCTGTGCTGTGTATTTTTGTAGAAATCTTTCTGTAATAAAACATCTACCTAAAATTATTGCATCCTGATTATTATTATTATTATTTGTTCATGTTTTGTAGGCCTTAAAAGACCATGGTCATGATTATCTTGTTGGCAACAAATTCAGCTGGGCGGACATCCACCTGCTGGAAGCCATTCTAATGGTAGAAGAATGTAAGCCAGATATACTGTCTGCATTCCCTCAGCTACAGGTTAGTGACTGTCTGATCTCAACACAGAATGTAACAAGCAAATTCCACAGCCCAGGTTTGAAAGCTAATTGATGTTTAAATCTTTTGAACCTGCTATGTTACTGGTAGCTCTCTGATCTACCACTGACTGTAACAAGCTGAACACACACACAGTGCTGCCCCCAGAGCTGCTGGGGGCTCACCTTTCTCCAGCTCTGCTGCCTCCAGTTTTTCTCAGCTGGGAGGAATTCACTATAAGATCATAGAACCATTAAGGTGGAAAAGACCTCTAAAATCATCTAGTCCAACATTTAACCTAGTACTAAAGTCCACCACTAAACCATGCTACTAAGTTCTACATCTACATGTCTCTCGAAAACCCCCAGGGATGGTGACTCAATCACTTCCCTGGGCAGCCTATTCTAACACCACACAATGCTTTCAGTAAAGAAACCCCTCTTAATATCCAACCTAATATCCTACTGACTCTACCAATTCAGGCCTGTCACTGCTACTTCCATGTCTTCAAGCACAGCTGTGAGCATCAGGAGGGGAGGTCCATGGTTTGTTATGTCCGCAGTTCCTGTCCTTCTGCTTTTGCTAGCAAAGTTAGATTTGGAAGAAATCATATCCAGTTACAGAATCTGTTATGTTTCATCTTTCTTGTCTTTTGTGGCGTTTAATATATATAATTTAGATATATATAAATAGAAAATGCAGAGTGTTGAGTTGGGTATAAGTAGCTATTAACTTTCTCTGCTTAATAGGTATGTCTGAGAAGTAAAAAATCCAAGTCATCTGATTTTTAAGCTATAAAGGATTATAATGTCCTTGCTCTCACTGGCTTTCTTGCTTCTTGTTACAGGCTTTTAAAGGAAGAATAAGCAACATTCCAACAATCAAAAAATTCTTGCAGCCTGGCAGCCAGAGGAAGCCACCACCAGATGACAAGTACATTGCTAATGTGAGGAAAATATTCAATATCTAATCACGTGGCTGCTGAAGATAACACAACCGTAGCATATTATCTGAGCTGTGCCTTATAAGTGTAAACTGTGTAGATGTATTCTGTGGCTATAGTACTAATCTTTGAAAGAGAACATGGTTTAGATTGGGATAAAAGGCTGTAGGACCTGTTGATTTCACAAGGTAGCATTTTATTACCACCATTTTTTACTACAACCAGCTACATTAAATAAAATATGCTAATACTCTGTGTTTGCTTGATTGTAGTATTTCCAAAATTCAACGTCCCCCGCTCTATATAATTGCTGTCTGTATTTTTAGAGCTACAAAAAAATATAAATAACAAATATAAATTAGAACTCGTGATTTATGGGTGAAAGCAAGAAACTATTTTAATCCTCACATGAATCTCTTAGATTTTGTTTCACTGAAAGATCAAAGTACATGTGTCTAATTAGTCTGATGTGGTTTTCATCTGTGCTACTTACACCCTTGCTCCTCCTCTTGTTGCTTGACTGGATGGCCACAGCGAGGAAAATGCTGCTTGACTTTGGTAAGATTTCACTTTCCCCAATTACTTCTCAAGTACCTGTAAAGAGAACTGTAAGGCCGCTTACCTTTTCTGTAAAAGAGTTTGTGAATGCTTTAAGCACTGTTGAGCTAAAACTCATTTCAGATTTTTTACCCTTATTTCATAGGAACCATCACTGTCACAAACAGTGCCATAAACTATTCCCTCCATTTTTTTTGTTTTTCTCAGCAGGATTCTGATGAGGCACCTCTGATGAGGTGTTAGCCCAGCAAAGTTACCCCCTTTTCTGACTTGTGTAGGAGCTACACAATGTACCTCAGGTACAAACCTGGAACAATGCACTCACCTAAGCACTGCCCACATTAGCTCCTGGCATTTCTACATTAAAATCACCTGCTAGCTGGCAGGTGTTCCAAAGAGGCTTCACCTCTGTTCCAAAGCAATGCAATAGTTACTGAACCACTGCAGGGTCTGACACAGGGCATCACCTCTGCATTCTGTGAGTGCTAGTGGTGGTGCACTCTCTCCAACTGCCTGCTTGAGCAGAGCATCTGGCCTGAGCAGATAACATCACTGGCAGTCCTGATGGATGTCTGGTCATGATGGCTGTATCCTGGGTTCATGAGAGACATAAGACATTAGCCAAGGGATAATTTGAGCAATGCATCCCCCTCCCAGCCACAGTGATGGCCAAATTAGGGAGAAAGTCCGACTCAAGCTCAATTTGGAACAAACTAACATCTGGATGTAAATATGACCAAGAGTCAATCATCTCATCCCATAAACAGTGAGCAATCCGAGAGCCTTTGAGCTCTCCTGGCACAGCAAGGACACCTCCCAAGGTTACTTCTGCAGATTAAGAGAACACCATTATTGCTACAGATAGATTGGTAAGCAGACTGGGAAAGTAACAGCATGCTAACGCACTGTTATAGTGCTTTGTGATCAAATTTTATACTGGCTAAGTAGCATAAAGGGCTTGTGTAATGCATATAAACCTTTAGACATGAACTGTCTAAACATAAACTAGTCTCTGGGACTAGGAGTAGATTCAGCCACACCTCTCTAGGCTCCTTTCGTCTTCAGCTCATGGAGTTTAGAAAGCAAGGGGGTCCACTCTGAACCTCCACTCAATGGGATGGTTTTCTTGATGTAACGTCACCTAACCTAGTTCTTCATGTAGTCTCTATGTAGTGTATGATGGCTTTCATTTAGTGTCTTTGAATAGTATATGGTGTCTTTTACGAAGTGTGCAACTAAGTATATCGTCCAACTATAATCAGGTGTACCTTGCCATCACTGAAACTTTAAGTTGCATAAGCTTTGTTAAATCATTACTTTATATGAATAAATCATATTGCTACTTCTCTTTTCCGAGTGATGTGCACATCATTTCTACCTGCGACAGTGCTCAGTCCCCTATGGACACAAATCCCTTAGGGATACGCTTGCTGAGAATACACTATGTTCTCATAATTCCCAAGAGAACACAGCATGTTCTCATATTCCCAAGAACACAATTCATATTCCAACAATTCATACTCCAAGAACACAATCTCATATTCCTAAGAACACAATATGTTCTTATATTCCCAAGAGAATACTTGGGCTGCACAGAAATTTAGGCAAAAGCTTCTGGATTACAGTTGGACTTGGAGTCTAGTCTGTCCCCACGGGGTAATTCTGAGAATGCATGAATGGCTCAACTCTGGAGATGCTGAAAAATATAAAATCCTATTACATTTAGGATCTGAACTAGCAGGTAACTGCAGGATGGGGTCCACATTTCAGCACTAGGTTGCCTAAATTTTTCAGTAGAACTTAATCTAAGGGGGGGACTCTGTATCTACAGTATAAATGTCCAAATCAGCATTGGTCACCTAAGCTTGTAATTTACGGTTCATGGCAGTCCAATTCCCCTGACCTGTATGGAAGTTCTAATTCAGGATTAAAAAAACACATCTTACCTGTCCGGCTGCCATTTACGTACCAAGGCTCCAAACTGAAATCCGTAATACACCAGCTCAGTCACCTGTAAGCCTGCCAACACCTAGAGGTGACTGGCACCAGCATTTGTTAGCAAAAAATGCAGAGGTGGGGGCTGAGGTTGGTGGTTTTTTTATTTTATTTTTTTATTTTTTATTTTTTATTTATATATATTTTTTGGTCAGGTATTCCTGGTATTCCTTAGACATTTGAGCTGCTCACACCTTGACCCCAAGATATAGATATGATATGACCCCTAGAATAACAAGCTTGGTGTTCCACTGAATCTGCGCAGCGTTAAGATGTGATGTATGTACTCAGAGATAGGTAGCCTTTATATTATAATAATGTTTATAATATATACTTATTTTTATATAAGTATATATATATATATATGTAATGTTATAATAACAGGGACACTAAACCAAGTCCCTTAATGTCACAGTGGCACATGGTACCATACATATTTTAAACTGGCAATGAGTACACAGCAGCTCACCAGACTTCCACTGACAAAATGGCTCACTAGCCTGCCTAAGAAACTGAGAGAAGCTTTGAACTTTTTATGCTTTATTAGAACACTGATGTTAATTTTTACACTTAGAATTAGTGGAAGAAGATACATGTGTTTGAAAGGAATGTGGATTTTCTAGTGTTAGATGGTACAGGCACACATCTTTATTGATTAGTAACTGACAATACAATTAGAATGGATTACTTAATTACAGAAGTTACAAAATTATGGTTCAGAACAATCTATCTTTTTAGCATAAGGATATATTTATGTGTATGTTCTCTCAGAGATAGAGTGCAAGACTAACATAATTTCCTGAGGTGCTCAGCACCTCTGAAAGCTACCAAATTTACAGATAAAGATCCCTTGAGTTAACAGATTGCTAAAATGAAACACCAAAACACATCATCAACAAAACATTTGTCTTAGTTTCTTAAAAAACTTGCAAAATACCAGCAAGTGACAATAATTAAATTACAGGTACAGAACTTTTACAGAAAAGATAAATGCAAAATAAGATTTGTGTTCAAACTTGTCTTTCAAGTACGGAGAGCCTGCCTCTTTGTTAGGTGGGTGTGACAGTCATAGTTCGATCCTCAAGTTGCTCAGTTCTCCTACATCAGCATAAAAACAAGCCTCAAAATCATCAAAAGGCTGTAAAAACAAAGCACAACAAAGCCTGTCAGTATGGCTGTGCATAAACAGTGAAAGTCATCACAAAATAAGAGCGCATTTATAAATGCCTGACATTAGAGACTCTAGTAAGCAATCTTTCACAATGTCTCAATTTACAGCACTGAAACAGTCTGCCCAGGCTTGAAAAGAGATCCACAACAGAGAAGAACATTTCCCAGTTTAAGTCCCTATTCAAAACTTTTGCATCTTGAAAATTTGCATCTGATTTTTTCCTCCCTGTATGCATTGCAAATAAATCAGTTAATGGAGTTACATTAAGTCTGGTGACAAAGAAGAGACAGTCATTATTCCTTCAAAAAACAGGTTCTGACTTAGAGTTGAAAAAAATTGACATTATTCACTCATAGGGAAAAAAAAGAAGGTTTCATCTTACTCCATAATTTAATTCCGAAGTATTAAATACAGAAAATTTAGTTTTTCAGAATGCGAAAATAAAAAGCAGCAGTAGAGAAATCAGGATGGTTAGCAACATAACTTGCAATAACACTGACCAAAGTTCTTAGGACAGCTCAAAAATATCCCAGTTTCAGCAGGGGCAGAGCTTCCTTTTTTTTTTTTTTTTTTAGGATGTTAAGATGTTGTATGAAGTTTGATGCCTGGCTTTATGTATGTCTATTTGGAAACACTGAGGCTTACCTCAGGTTCTCTGAAAAGCCTTATCAGTACGCGTTAATATTTAATTGCAGGTATCTCCTTTCTCTGCTGAGAAAGTCCGTGTCTGATGTATCTACCTCCTGAGATGAAAGAGCTGTTCATGGAAAACAGGAGTGTGACCTCCAAACTAATTCCACTTAACTTTCACAGTTTCTGGACAACAGTAACCTCCACTAACGCTGGCTTGAACCAGATGTTGGGTTGCAACTATCTGAAAATCAGTGAAATCTTTACATTAAGATTCTCAATAGATGTTTACCTCAGGCATGCTACTAGTCCAGCTGGCATTAATTTCTTGGACCTCTTGAACCTCATTCCCATGATAAGGGTCAAAAGAAAAGCTGAAACTGTAAAAGACAAATCAATATATTTATGTTCTCACATCTCCCAGTGGACTATTCAGGAACATGGAGATTTATCAAAGATCGTTGCTACGCCTTGATATGAAATGCAGTTTAATAAAATATTAGATCAGAGAAATAAGTCTATAAAAACATTCCTGCTTTTCCAAAATTCACTAGCAGGCCTTCCTTCAGCTTCACATAGTGTTTCCAGGTGCAGCAGAATGCTAAATCCTCTGCAGACAGTAAGCCAGTCTGTCAGGCAGTGAAGTGTATCCCTCCATATCCCTCCATTCACAGGGCTACAAATGAAGTAGGCAGAATCCTCAGCATACCACTAACATTTATGCTGCGTTACAGGTACGTCTCATAAATCCCACCACCCTAGACCAACACAGCTGTTTTTTTTACTAGCTGTTCAAGCAGCTAGAGCATTCACCTTTATCTAATTTATTTTTAGAATGCTAGCTCTTATTTGCTAAGCCTTAAAAACTAGATTTGAAGCTTTGCTACTTATTTTTGCTTCAGAATATGGCCATCTCCTTTGCTACAAGGAAGCCTTCCTCTTGTCCTTCCCAGTGACAAGAGGTGGGCAGCCCATGAGGGCAACAGGTGCAGTGTTAGCAGCAGAGAACACTGTTAAGGATTATATCATCTTCCTGAACTCTTCTACATAAAAAGAGAGGTAGCAATGAAATGCAACTGGGCATGGGGATTTCAAACTGAGTTAATGACTGCAGAGTGCTATGTGAATGAGAAGATTAATAAGAATAGACAAAACTGCAAAGATGGCTAGCTTAATTAAAGAACTATCACCTGAAATGCTTCCTAGAAGTGGACAGAGAGGCAGCACAGGCAGCTATGTTTTATCGCTCCTGCAGCTTAAGTCATGACAGCTGCATAAATCTCTTCCATTTTTATGGAGCAGTTAAACCATCTTGCTAACTCTCTTCCAGATCCACTGTCTCCTTCTGTGAACTGATCTGTGCTCACAGTAGCCAAGAATCAGTTTTAAGCTCATTCCAATGTTATACGACAAGCTCTGCCAGCTACACACATCTTAAAAAACTACCAGCTAAGCATGTGTGCTCATTAAAGGCACCCTGCTCCATTATCCCTTTCTCCTATTTTCTGGTCCCATAGTCTTGATCCTCTCAGGAATGTCTGAAGAGTAGGCTGTTCCACAGCGTGTGTCTCGTCTAGAGCCCTGAGTATATTTACAGCTAATTAGAAGCTACATAGCATATCTAGCCTGTAATGTTCTTTCTTCCAGTTACTAATATTCGACTTTTCAAATGTGCCAGTGATTTTTTTAAGTGGTTCATCTTTTAGACCTGATTTTCAGAAGTGCCAGACATCCACTATTTCAGCTGAAATCAAAGAAATTAAATAGATAAAGCCAAATTCAACTCAGTAACTCAGACTCAAAATTCAATATATCAGATGCAACAAGTTACATTCTCACTAGCAGTAATTGTTGCATACTGCAGTCCCAATTTCTACACCTACTGCAGTCACATAAACTCTCATTAAAGTATTCAAGAAAGCACAGACTTCATTTCACAGGAGTGGAAAAATGCTTGAAAAAAATATTTATAAAACAACTACAGAAATTTAATTTAAGAAACATTTGGACTGTGCACTTAGTCACATGGTCTAAACTTTTGGGTAGACCTGTGCGGTGCTAGGAGTTGGACTTGATGCTCCTTATGGGTCCCTTCCAACTTGGGATATTCTATGATTCTATGAAATTTGCTTCCAGCCTGTATGCCACATACTCTTTGCATGTAGGACAAGTTACAAGAACCCTACTATCAAGGTCTTGTACTAAAATACTACTTACATTATTGTAGGAGACTCTTGAGTAGGTGAAAGGTATTATGGATAACCATAATTTTGCAGGGAGATTTTTAAAAAAATTTCCAAACCTTTTAAAGGTTTGGGTACTAGTTTCATTCTACACTGCAATTCTATTTACCCTACTAGTTGCTGTGTTCAGAGTGGTCAATTTATTCCATGCATTTAATTTCCCTCTTGCATTTGTGCTCTAGTTGTTTTGGGCACTTCAGGAGGTTAAGTCTAAGTGAACACACTCTGATTTTCTTTTAACAGTATCTGTTGTTTTTACTCTACGTACTAAGAACTTTCTAGTGCAGATATAGTCAACTCTTATCTAATCTGTATTGCTATAACGTCTATTAAATTAGTACTATGTATTTCTCCCATTGAGAGAAAGTCCTCCCATGCCTACGGTTACATGAGCTGCTCACCACTGACAGTATTTTAGTATTATCTGATGTCCACGAGCAGATTAGTAGAAAGTTTATATTAGTCCTTTCAAAATCAGGGAACTGGGAAACAAGCAACATTTAGTAAATGCTGTTTTCTCTTCCACTAATTCTGTATCCAAATTAATGTTTCACTGACCTATGTAAGTAAAACACTGGACGGTGCTTAAAAGCATGTCACGATGAATGATTACAAACTTATGTAGACTTAAGGTTGTGTCTTCACTGCAAAAGAGATTTATGTATTTTTTACCTGTTGGGATAAATAATATGCGTAAGATCATGATTGCAAAACTAGAATATCCTATTTTAGGACACCGAGGAGAAGATCAGACATGCTACGACCACCTTTGCTAAAAACCCAGTTGGTGTGAATGCCCTTTGGTACCAGTGCTATTCACCATTGCTCTGAAATGGAAGTTGTTATAGCTATGGTTGGTTTAAAGCATAAAGCCAGCAGCCACGCTCTACTCTAAGTTCTAACTATGGTCAGAAAAAGTGATTGTGGGCTCACACAATCTGGCTTAAATGTATCTTAGCTGTATTTCTGCATGGGAAACCACAGCCTCAGCCATCAGTACTAAAACCATGAGTGACACAAGCTCCCAGTAACTCTCACTGCAAACTGGTTATGTGAGGTGAATGCCGTACCCCTTAGAGACTGTAGTTCCTTGCCTCCATGCGGGTTTCATGGCAAGCTTGCTAGGATAACAATTACTGCGTGGCTTGTACCTTGTCTTTCTTGGCAGTGAAGAAAACCGCCATGTCATCTCTTTGTTTGAGAGCTGAGTAAATGCTGTGTCATGCAAGACCGGATCCCGCACCACCTTTGCTTCTCAAAACAAATTCTAATCTGTATCTCTAATGAGATAATAATAATGAGATAATAACACAGGTATCTCTAATGAGACATCTCTTCCACGTTTCCCAGCTGGATTTCACAATATGTACAGTGTTACGTAACCATCTAATAAAAGGAGGCACTGCCAGGTGGTAGTGCACACCTGTTGGCTTTGTGCAATTGACCTGCCTTATCTTGCAAACAGTTCCACATTTAAGCTCTTGAATTCTGCAAACTAAGCTGAAGTGTCTAACTCTATTTAAAAATTAACGTTTACACTCACGCTTGGTCACAACTCTCAAAGAGACTTTTACAGGCACTTCAGTGAACTCCTTTTTTTTTTTTTTCTGTCATAAAACACTTACACAATGATATCTTCACATTTTTCGGATCACGTGTCACACAGTAAGCTCCATAACCAGCCACAGAGCCAAAGGTAAGACCAGCAGCTAAAGAGATTTTACTACCTGCAAGAAAACATTCAAATGTTATTTCTCAATACAAGGTCTTGAAGCTCAGTCTGTACACAGTAACTCTCAACACAGTACTATCCAAATATTTTAAAAACAGAGTTGCTTCTGCCACTGTGCAGCCAACTCACCCTGTGCAAATAGAGAGGTGATATTTCTTTAACCCTTCTTAGTCATTCTCTTGCATAGCATTACTGCTAAAGTCTGCTCACCTAGAGGGAGATAATGAGGATCTAGCAATCCTTGTAATTTGGGAAGAATAATCTTTGAAGCACAAACCTGAACTAGGCTATTTTTTTCTACCATGCATACCTTCAGAAGCATTTTTGTAATCTCTCTGAACTATCTGGTGATTTTTACTATATCATACAGCAATTTGGAGTCTCTGAAAAATGATAGAAAACTCATAATATGTAAATATATATAAATGGTAAATTGAACACCTCATTTAGTCACAAGCCTTTCAGTCAGACATCAGTCCTGGACAAAAGAAATGTATCACTAATGTTTACATTTAAGTAATAAAGAACTACATATATATATATAAAACAATTAGATGACAATGAGGAAGAAAATATAGCTTTTTAAATTAACTTGACATCTTCTTACAGTGCTATTATAAAACTGGTTCATAAAGTTTAGAGTTTCAGTAACATACTTTGGTTTCTGAATAGGCATTTTATGTGGTACCACATGACAAAAGTGTAGAATTAGCACAGCTGGCAATATCTGGATTAATCTGATCCCAAAATGATTATAAAGGAAGAATCCAGAACCCCAGATGTCACGTAGCTCCCAGTCCTGTTATATTGAATATTATTAATCAAGGATATTATTAATCAAGGATCTACAAGAAAACAAATCATTACAAAGAAAAAAAATCATATTTGCCACAAGGACTGACCAACTAGTAAAAAAGGAATAGAACAAGTGAATGGGACAGTAAGTTCCCTCTTCAGACAGGAGGGAAGGGAAGGGAAGGGAAGGGAAGGGAAGGGAAGGGAAGGGC
>CM021767.1:94326232-94515968 GCA_011076525.1 Nettapus auritus
AGAGAAGAGAAGAGAAGAGAAGAGAAGAGAAGAGAAGAGAAGAGAAGAGAAGAGAAGAGAAGAGAAGAGAAGAGAAGAGAAGAGAAGAGAAGAGAAGAGAAGAGAAGAGAAGAGAAGAGAAGAGAAGAGAAGAGAAGAGAAGAGAAGAGAAGAGAAGAGAAGAGAAGAGAAGAGAAGAGAAGAGAAGAGAAGAGAAGAGAAGAGAAGAGAAGAGAAGAGAAGAGAAGAGAAGAGAAGAGAAGAGAAGAGAAGAGAAGAGAAGAGAAGAGAAGAGAAGAGAAGAGAAGAGAAAACACAAGTGTTTTCAAAAAGTCAAGATATAAAACAATGTCTTTAGGACCAAGGTATGCACAAACTATGCAGGGAAACAGTGATCCTGGATCCCAAGAATCATGATGGATAACAAGCTGGATACCAGCTCCTGGTGCAGTGCCATGGTGAACAAGAGCGATGTGCTGCTGGGGCGCGCTCTTTGCAGGACAGGTAACAGGCAGCGAGCCTGGAGCTCAGGCTGCCTGTCCTCAGTACCACTGCGACCTCTGCTGGGATGCTGTGCTCAGCTCAGGAAGCACGCCGCTAGCTGGACCAGTTCACAGAAAGTACTGTGAAAATGACTTGAACACAGGAAACGTGTACATGATAATCTAAAGCCTACATGTTTACCTTAGAATGAATATTAACACTGTTAAAAAATCAAGACATAATTAACCACCAGATCAGAATAAGCAAATAAAAGGTTTTCTCCCTGGTGTGCATCTGGAAATCTACAAATCAATCCAGGATGACTTTCCTCTGAAGAAAACAAATTTTAATCAATGATAATCTACTCTGTTTAAGACAGAAATGATTAAAGGAAATGAAAAGGCCCAAAATACACTGAGTGTCAAAAATAACATGACAGCAGCTTTTTGCCCTGAAAACAAACTTATTAGTTAGATAAACAGAAAAAAGTGACCATTTATGCTTATGCTTAAGCTGACCCAAGTAAATCCCATGAGACTACGTTAATTTATAGCAGTGCAGGCTGGATTTAAGATACAGATGTGTTCACTACAGGAAATGTTTCATGCCTTTCACCATTTCTTTTTCATAAAGTGTGTCAGAGAGGAAACTCAGACTGCCAAATGCCAATGTCCCAGTATTTACCTTTACGAGTGTATCCTACAACACCTCCAACAGCCAGCAGTGCAGCATATGCAAATCCAATCCAGTCAATAGCCATGGTCCCAACCCTGGAGAAAAAACATATTGAAACTGAAGACAAGCAAGTTCCTTCCTCCTAGTAAAATAATCCTTATTTAAAGTGTTCTAGGTAACACTACAGTCTTGTAAGTTATGTCTGAATATTGTGTTACTACTGGGTCAAAACATTCAAAGGATGAAGGTGCGTCTGTTAGCTGTTGTATCGTCTTTTCACTAACTGATGCTCTTCTTTACAGCTCAGTATCTAGGTTTAAAATATTTCTATCAGGCTGTTCCCAGACAAAAACAAAACAAAACAAATCAAAAACGTACGCAAGCAATAAGCTTGACACTACCGCAAGTGTCAGATTTGTTACACTTGTGCTTCATGGCTGATCTGGACATAGGCTGAGTGCACAGCTTAGTGCTCTCTCAACCAGAATGTACATAGTATATTCCAAGCAGAATGTCATGGGCCCTGCAATACAAGCATGAAATGGGAAGTTTTCAAAGCCTACCCAAAGTTTCCAGACAGTTTCCAGACACAGGCCATTTGGGGGATTTTATATATATAAACATATTTATATATATGGAAGCTTTATCCTATCTCTTGTCTATGCCCCTTTTGTTATACCTTTCTGTTCTCCAGAAGAACATTTAAGGCCTTGTACCACTGACCCCCTTCGTTCCTAAATCACAGAATCATTAAGGTTGGAAAAGCCCTCCAAGATCATCTGGTCCAACCATCCCCTACCACCAATGTCACCCACTAAACCATGTCCCTAAGCACCACGTCCAACCTTTCCTTAAACACCCCCAGGGACGGTGACTCCACCACTTCCCTGGGCAACCCGTCCCAATGCCTGACTGCTCTTTCTGAGAAGAAATGTCTCCTCATTTCCAACCTAAACCTCTCCTAGCAAAACTCGAGGCCATTCCCTCTAGCCCTACCACTGGTTACCTGTGAGGTCAACCCCCAGCTCCCCACACCTTCCTTTCAGGTAGTTGTAGAGAGCAGTAAGTTCTCCCCTAAGCCTGCTCTTCTCCAGAATAAACAACCACAGCTCCCTCAGCTGCTCCTCACAGGACTAAAGGCACGAGGGGCTGCGGCTGGCAGGTGCTGAAGCAACCCCATTGCCCTCACCCTGCTCCAGCCTCCCTGCGGCTGCCTGGCCCCTTGCCCTGCTCCACAGCCCAGGTGCAAGGTGCCTGGAGGAGCCGGGCTCTCCAGCAGCCCTGGCGCCCTGGCGGAAGGGAGCCGTCCCACCTTGTTCGTGTTGAGCACCTCACAGGTCCTGTAGAAGCACTAAGAAATAACCCTTTTTTCACAGGTGGCACTTAAACCGACCTTCGAACTATTGAAAAACACGATGTGTCATGCACAGAACTAGCTGCACGCATTCTGCACATGAAGGCCCCACTTTTCCCTTCCTTCTCCCACATCAATTTTGGCACATACTTCTTTCCACCTGAGGAACCGTGCCTGGTGTTAAAACGGCAGCAGGAAAAAGCACACACTCATCATTTCATGCCAAGCTTTTAATATTAAAAAAAAAAAAAAAAAAAAAAAAACAACAACAACAACAACAACAACAACAACAACTCAGAACGAGCCCCACTCGGCTGTGACCCACTAGGGAAGGCAGACGCAGGGTCGTAGCAGGCGCCTATTAAAACCAGGCCGTCGACCCACCTTCCCGCTGCCCCCTCGCTCCCCGTGCCCGCCAGCCCCCGGCCCTGCCGCAAGGCAGCAGCCTTGCCCGGCGGCCGGGCCTCGGCCTCCCCAACCCCAAGCTCCGAGCTCCCGCTGGCGGCGGCGGCAGCCCCGGTCCCGCTGCGGGGAGGCGAGGAGCCGCCTGCGGGCAGCCCCCGGCCGCAGCAGGGAGGCGGCGGACCCCCCTCGCCACCCGCTCGCCCCCCGGCCGCTCTCCCCGTACCTCGTCCCGCCGCCCTCCGCCCTCCCTCCGCTCCGCTCCGCCTTCCCCGCTCCCTTCCCCGCTCCCGTGAGGCGCTGCAGGTTCCCCCCGGCTCCCTCTTCGCTGCCCCTTCCCCGGTTTCTGCCTTTCGGCGGGGCTGAGCCCGGCTGAGGAGGAGGGAGAGGGCGGAGGGCGCCTGCCGCCATCATGGCGGAGGGGCCTGGCCGCGCTATGGCGCTGCTATGGGGAGGGAGCGGCGTTCTGGGGGAGCTTGGCCGAAACGGGGGTGAAAAAAGAAATGTGGGGACAAAGCCGGGGTGGCATGAAGGGCAGCGGGGTTCTGCGCCCCTCAGCGGCAGCCTCCGGCTTTGCGGGGGTCGTCTGCTGCTTGGTGGAAGTCCTCGACCTGCCCTCGGGCTGCTGGGCTGTGTGGGCTCCAGTGGCAGCGAGAAAGATCTGGGGTTTAATTTGGGATTTTAACTATCAACCCCCCCTCAGAACCACCCTGCGGCCCAGCACGGAGTCTGGTCCCTGCTCTGCCCGCAGCTCTTCACACAGGGCTTTTCCTCCCAGTGTTAATTGCCCAAACCAGCCCCGGTCCCTGGCCTGCATCCTCAGGGCTGGTGGGCTGTCTGCACAGAGCCGCGCGGGCAGACACGCAGGCAGGATGCTGAGGTTGTTTGTTTGTCCAGGGAAACCAACAGACCTCAGCCCTGAGACTCAGATGCTACACATGCAGCTCATTTATGAAGCCGTTTGACGTGGCTATTCTAGCGGATTCCCTCCTCATCTGCTGGCCTTGTTTGTTGGAGCCATTCCACTACGGGCTATTTTTGTATGTTTTTTTCTCATCCCCCTCAATATTCCTTAACTTTCTCTCAAACAAGCTGTTCTTGACCAGTGCGGGACGTGTCCTTCAGCAGTAGCTCAGGGGTACCTGTCTATGACATTCCCCACGCTTCCCATTGTTCCTGCGACCAGCCTGAGCGTAAGCATGGCCACAGGGAGAGACGCACAATGCCGTGTAATCGGAGTTGGATACCTGCCTTCTTTAGGGGTCATTTCAAAAGCCCTGCCAAAATCTTGTTTTTCCTTTAGATGTCTTTGCTTAAAGGTGTGGGAGTTTTCCGCTCCAAAGAGTTTGCTGGAAAGTGAATCAGTATTCTCATTATGGTTAACGTACTTAATTTCCACTACTAACGTTCCATTTGTTTTTTCTGTTAGCATTGAATTGTTGTGACACAAACCCACTCCATGTGAGCTGTCCAAGTCTGTCTGCCCAGTGGAAAACAGAACCGTTCTCCTTATCTCACAAGTGTCTGTGGGAAGGAAGAGGAAAGGTACAGCGACTATGGAAAACAAGCATAGGACACTTGAGGGCAGGACGGCTCCAACATGCAAACCAAAAGAGGATTTGTGAAGCTGAAGTCCGGATAGCTTGGATTTCTTTATGATGTATTCTGAGACTTGCGGCTCTTGAAAAGCACAGCAAAATAAACAGTGGATTAAACTTAGTAAAATCATATAGTTCTGTCTGAGGTGGCTCCAAAGAGGAACAAATGCAGTGTCTTTTGGCACCTACAGGATAATGACCAGTTGTGGTTACTGATTCAATGATACTCCTCACTGAAGACTGGATAGCCCAGAAGTCTGGGCTAAATTTGAATTCTCATAATTACACTCTGCTTGTTATGTTCTCCTACACTTTCAATTATGAAAAGTATTTGGTATTGTTTTCCCTAAGCTGTTACTTAAACTACTGTCTGTTGTGAAACCATTGCCTCTCCTGGGGGAGGTTTTTAGTGGGAGGAGAATTCATTCAATTAGTTTGTTGGTAGCATGGCAAATCATACCCCGCAGTCCTAACAGTGAGGTATAACAGAGCTTGCAGCAAAGCTAGTGTTAATGTTGCTCAGCACTTTCTATTCTCATTTTCAGTTGTTCCTAACTGCCAGTTTGAGCTGAAATTTCCCCTGTTGGGTGTCCGCTTCCAGCTGTTTTATTTTAGCTTGTTTTGGTTATTTTGTTTTATATTATGATTTGTTTGCATTATTTTTGGAGAGTTCCATTTATGACGGCTGAGCCAACTAAAAGGATGAATTTAGGGGAGAATACATGTTTTTGTCCATTATAAACATAACTGTTTCACTGAACAGTTTCTAGCATCTCTCTGGTTTGGAAAAACAGCTTTCATATTTTGCAAGTAAATCGCTTTAATTCCAGGGATATATTTTTCATCTTCATGAAAATGAGACCTGAAGAGAGAAAGGGTTAAAAATATTGAGAGGAAGCTTCTCAATATTTTACAGCCCAGTGCCCAGAAGGTTCCATCTGTATCGATAATGTGATGCCTTTTTTAGGCCCATCTGCATTCACATCCAAATGTATATAATCTCTCCAGAGAAAGGCTGCACTTCTAACTTGATTTACAAGTGTTTTATATAAAACAAGAAGATTTTAAGGGGCTTGGGTTGAAATGTAACAGCTCATCTCCTTCTCCTTGAACATTTTTGCTCAGCTACCTGTTGTTAGGGTACTGGCAGAAAGGATCACACACAAGACCCATCTCCTGATGTAAGATGCTTATAGCTTTTGCTGATCTTCCTGTGTTAACACTGAAGATGGTTTGCAGCTGTAAGGTTTAATGCTAACTGGCTGGTGTAGTTGCCAAGCCTCTCTCCATCATATTTGAAAAGTCCTGGCAGTCAGGTGAAGTCCCTGGTGACTGGAAAAAGGGGAACATCGCTCCCATTTTTAGAAAGGGTAGAAAAGAGGATCAGGGGAACTAACGACTGGTAAGCCTCACATCTGTGCCTGGGAAGATCATGGAAAAGATCCTCCTGGAAGCAATGTCAAGGCACATGTGAGACAAGGAGGTGATCCGAGACAGCCAGCATGGCTTCACCAAGGGCAAATTGTGCCTGACCAATCTGGTGTCCTTCTGTGTTGGAGTGACTGCATCAGTTGACAAGGGAAGACCAAACAATGTCATCTACCTGCACTTCCATAAGGCCTTTAACACAGACCCACATGACATCCTGGTCTCCAAATTGGAGAAATATGGATTTGAAGGATGGATAAGTGGATAAGAAATTGGCTTGAAGGCCATACCCAGAGAGTGGTGGTCAATGGCTCTATGTCCAGGTGAAGGCTGGTGACAAGTGGTGTCCCTCAGGGGTCTGTCCTGGGATCGGTACTGTTTAATATCTTTATCAATGACATAGACAGTGGGATCAAGTGGAGATGGTGCTCCAATTTAGAGGCTCGCTGCTGCCAAAAGGGCCTCTTAGTTTCCAATTCTCATTTCCAGTCCCTTCTTTTGTGCAATAAAGGTACATGTCCGCATGGACCCTGCAGGCTGACGATATCCAACAAGATTTTATGGTGACGGCTCCAGTGTTATTTGGTTTAGTACCCAATTAGTACTACATTTAGTACCAGAGGGATTAAGGAGGACATTTAGTACCAGAGGGATTAAGGAGGACATTTTGGACTCGATGATCTTGAGGTCTCTTCCAACCTAGAAATTCTGTGATTCTGTGAAAATGGAAGAATGGGATTGTGATACGCAGGGATTTGACAGAGCATGTGTAAAAAAATGTTTTCTGCCCACCAGGCATGGTCAAAGGGCTGTAGCAGGGGTTAAGAGTGAGTGATCAAGCTGCCTTGGGTTCTCATCAGCACAGTGGTTTGATTTTCCCAAACTAGTTCTCAAAAGCCACTAGAATGTGTCTCCTGAAGAAATGGGGATTTTTCCCTTCAGTGCCTCAGGAATACTGGATTTAAATAAATCCAGATTAGGACCACTAGCTGTGCTGTGCTTCTGAGATATCCCAAATTTCCCATCTTAATAGATATGTGGATTTAAGAGTTGTTCAGGAAGTCGGAGTGACACCCCACGGGATTTCAGACTCATTTGAAGCGGCTTGTTTGTCATTGTGTGTTGTTTTTAGCTGACTGAAAGCAACTCATGAAGATGAAAGTTTCTTTCTTGGGAGGGAGAAGGGAAATGTTGTGTGCATGTGTGTGTTCTCAGACCCCTCCTGCAGTATTTGTGGTCCGATGGTAGAAATCAGGTCTCTGATACCTCTCACTGCTGTGTGCTTGGTACAGGAGGGGCTGTTTGTAGCTTCACAGAGACAAGTTTGCCAGACAACAGCTTGCCTGAGCCCACAGGAACAGGATCCCTTGCCCTTCCCATATTCTAACAGGAGCACCAAGGCATATTTAAAACTGTATATGCCTCAAGGCAGCTTCTTTGAGCTGCGAAATAGCCTGAAAGTAGGAAAGTTTTAGGACGAAAATTTGTATCTGCATTCCCTGTCTTTACTCTTTCCTAGGTATCAGTTGATGGTCGCTATTCTAGCTCTACCTTTGCTCAAGTCCACCGTGGACAATCTTGTGATCTTATTAAAAGGTGTACCCAAATCATAGACATCCTTCAGATCATTCTCACACCAAAATGGAAAGGAAAATATGTCTCTCCCAGAGGGAAGAGCCCTGTGAGATCCTGGCTTTGAAGGGGTGTGCAGACAGTGGCTCGAGCCGTGATTTCGCAATAACTGAAGTTATTTCAGTCACTGGCTTCCACATTCTCGGTCCCTCTCTTGAACCAGCTCCGGCACTCAGTGAACTCTGTGCCAAGCGATGATGATAAATCATCAGGAAGCTGGAAAAGGGCATCGCTTACTGCTGACATTTTTGCTCTGTCACTGCAGTCTTGGAGAGCTGATGGTCCCTCGATCCTTGCTTATGCATGGAAGAGGGGAGTGAAAGGCTGATGGACTGTCCTGCCATACTTTCAGGTGGCAAACAGGGGGGAGGCACTCTGCAGCAAGGATTTCAGTTTGGGGAGAGAGGATATGATCAGGATTTACAAAATCAAGGCAGTGGGTAGGGTGAATGCAGATTGCTATTCTCCAAGTTCTGCAGCACTAGAATTAGGGGCACTTATTGAAACCAATAGCAGATTGGTTTCGAAAAGACAGAAGGAAATACTTTTTATGTGTCAGACTGTTAACTTGTGGATTTTACTGCTAGGAGAGGTTTTTGGGAGCAGATAGGTCAGCAGACTGAAAAAGAAACTACATTCAATGGACTACAGGTTCATAAAGAGGTACTCAAAGGAATGAGTAAGAATGTGCTCTCTAGCATCACTAATGCAGTGACTGTGGATGCTGGAGGAGAAAGAGGTAAATGCATAAAGTGGGCAGGCTTGCATGGTCTTTTTTAATAGCATCTCCTGTAACTGGAGGAAAGTTACTGGTGATAGCTGGATGCTGGTCTGACCCACCAAGGCATCCCTCATGTTCTTTACAGGGCCCCAACATTGTGTTCAGAAGCATATGAGCAACAACGGGATGTTGGTAGGAGACTTAGTACTTGTTTTCAAAGGTAACATCTCAGGGTTCTCTTACCTCCGTGAAACCTGATGTTTAGACCACTACCACTGCCTTGTACCCTGCTGAGGAAACAAGTAGCTTTGGGACAACCCAGGTATTATTAGCACTTAGAAAAGGCCCCTTGAACTAAATTGTAGCCCTCCTGGTGTTGCCTTTCTCTCCTGGGATCCTCCTGCTCTGTCTGCACTGAACATGATGAAGTTGTCCCAGGAAAGATTTCTTAAGCTGTCATAGAATTTTCCTCTAGGATATCCGTGCATTTTGGATATATTATTTGAGAGTCCTCTACTGGAAAAGATCTAATGCAGCTGAAGGAGAGAGAGTGCCAGATTAGACACATTACTAGGCAAGAATCCCAACCTTTATTTTTATGAGTATTTCTTTTGCCTTTAGCTAATCACATTAACATTGGGAGTATTGCTTACACAAGTACTACTGAGAAAAAGTGGTGAGCAGCCTTGGGCCCTCAAAGCAATGTTCTTGTTCCTCTGCTTTCCCAGTGAGATTCTGACTCTGTTTCCTCTTCAGAGATCACTAGAGCTGGGACATCCAGGAAGGAGGACCACCCACTGCTCAGCAGCCTCCAGGAACAATTTCCAACCCATTTGCTAGACCTATCAGAAGTAATATTTTTAACAGTTCAAGTGTTTTCCTCCTCCTTCCAAAGCTTGTCCCACACTTAGCTACACCAGTACTATAGTACTAATTTCATGCTTGATTGAGTGTGGAGCCAGATCTTTGGTCTCTGCTGAGGATTTTTTAGCTGCTCCTCCAGTGAGCCAGAAGCCTTCCTCAGCCATGTGGTGAAGGAGTCCCTGGTGGGCGTAAGGCTGGTATCTCATGGTGCTTCTCATCAGGCAGCGTGGGCTGGGATATGTCTCCTGCCAAGCCAGGCCTGGAGAAGCACAGCTCAGGGTGACCTTGGGGATCTTGCCTTATGAAAGTGGTAATCTAATTTGAAAAAAAGAGAAAAAAGCTGTCTTCATCTTTGTGGGGCTAATACCCGAGGGAACACCATTGTGGGTGCAAGGGGGGGATTATAAACATCAGACAATAGAAGGGGTTTACATGTCTACTTTTATGAGCAATTGTTCAAGTATGGAAAAAATGAAGTAATTTTCATTTGTACACCTAAAAGGAGAAGCCAAGTTAAGGCACTTGTATAAATCAGGCCCAAAATATAGATATATGAGAAAAATTATGCCAACAACACTGTGACTTAAACTCCAGATTTCAAGCCAAACATCTATGAAGGAAGAAATATTCCATGGACAAATATTGTATTCCTGCCATCTTTCTGACCACAGAGTTACGCTCGTTATGGTAAAGCTGCAATTGCAGCATTGTGAATATAACATTGCAGACAATGGCTTGTCAGTATTTTTCCACTATAAACCCTCATGTGAGGTTTGTAATTTTGTGAAATGCAATTATCTTTGGCTGGGATCTCAGCTATAATCTCAGCCAAGAAATTGATTTTTTTTTTTTTTTTTTTTGCCTTTACCAAGTTGTTCAGTATTCTTTGTTCAGTAAAAGTTGGAGCCTTCCTGATTAGGCAACATCCATACTGCAAGGGTGCACGAAGATTTTGCTGTCGCTGCTGGTGTTTCCATGCTGTGCTATATTTGGGGCTGTCCACACTTTGGACCAAACTGTCTGTGCTTGCATTGGTGCAGTCTGGGAAAATCAAGACAGCAGGGTTATAGCAAATTAGTACTGACTAGCATATCCAGGCACGCACAGCAAAACAGGCTTTGGGGAATACTAGGGTATGTTATTACAGCTATGGAAGGAAGGAGAACCGGCCAGGCCAATTAAATGGGTACAACTGAAAAGAATTGTCGTCTTACAGAAAAAAAGGAAGTTCTGAATTATGTAAAAAAAAAAAAAAAAAAAAAAAAAAAAAAAAAAAAAAAAAAGTTATATGATTACTGAAACCCTGCAACATGGAAAAACCACTCACACTGCTAGGTTCTGATTTTTCAATTTTTCAGTGGGGCTTAACTAAGGCTGACTCTCTTCTCTGTCAGATTGTGGTAACTGAGCTCCAAGTCCAGACCAGTTTATTCTTTTCACAGATAGCTCAAAGGGAAAACAAGGTGGCAACACTGAGTGCTGACTGAAGTGTAATGACATGTTTAAGAATTACAGAAGCTCGCCATGTAATATCAGTATATAAACACACTGGAAATAGGTGAGAAATAACTAGATGTTTAATGCCTTACTTCAAAATATTTATTTTGAGACAAGTATTACGTGCAGATCTCACCTTATCTTATGGGATTTCACGTGATTAAATGAGCATGAATTTGTTCTTTATCTGAATTTATTCAGTATCAGTGCTCTGGAAGAAAACATAAGCCCCCCATCTCTTCCCTCCCATTAAGAGTTTTCACACTTTTATATTTCTTTTCAGCCCGACTCCAGCTTTGTGTCAAGTCTCTCTGTAAATCCCTGATTTCTGTTTCATCTGGCTGATGGCTATCTTCTGTAACACGACCAGTTTAGGCAAATGCTGACCAGACAGTTTCATGTATGCAATCCACACACTTTGGACCTATCTTTATCTTCACAGTTGTCATTGCATTGTCCATTTGCAAAGGGGGATTGTGCATCCCTACTGGGTTCATAGCAAAGTCCATAGACACCCCTGGGAGGTACAGCAAGGGACAAGGCCAAGCAGCTGGCTCCAGCCACATGGGTGGTGCTGCTCAAACCAGAAAGGGCTTTGATACTCATCCCACATGGCTGAAGGTAATAAGTAGACAAGCAAACCTATTTCTAGACTCTGTTCAGGCTCCAGAATCCCAAAATAAAATTAACAGTTGCTTTACTAAATGACGTTTGAACACCTATTATGATTCTCAGTAAATGGATCATCAATGAGACAGAAGCAGCAAATGGGATCATTGGAAAAAACTCAGCAGAGAAGCCATCTGGGCCCGTTACTTTACTGGATGGCGAAGAATTTACATTTCACACTCCCACAGTTTACATTTTCTGAGGTAATACAGACATTTGGATCATTTTATTTTTTGGATGTTTTACATAAAATGAAGAGCTGAGATTGAAACTGGAACTGGAGTCAGGAAATTACCAGACTGTGTACAACATAGTAAAGCGTTAACAAATGCCACGTGTTACATGATTAATTTAGTATCAATGCCAGTTATGGATTTGGTTTGTCAGCAGTTGGCCTGGGTTTTGTGATTACTGGCCAATAGCGTAACTAATGATTTGATCTATAACAGAGTCCTCAGCTTTTGGGAATGGAAAAGAGATGCATTGATAGTGTAATGTATTAAGCGTACACAAAACTGTTAGTTCTAAAAAGGATAAGTTCTGGGGTCTTAATTTAACTGATGAATAGCCTTTTCTCACAGCACAGTGCAATTTGTGGTGGTCTAAACAGTGTGGGATCGAGCTATGTGAGTGCTATTGTTTCAGTATGTTTTCAGGCTGTGTTTTTGAAATGCAGATAGACATGCAAGGAAAATTCTGGGTGACACCATAAATACAGCTGTGAAACATGGCACCACTCATGCCTCTGAGTCCGTCTCTAGTCACTGCTCTTGGCACATCAGCACCAGGGAAGGGCCATCTGTCAGAGGTGACTGACAACAGAGGCACTGATCATCTGTAGGTATTTAGGATCTCGACTTTTTTTCAAGCTGAAGGATAATCCAGTGGCATAGTGTATAGCCCTCTACATTTATTATCCTCTACATTTGTCAAGGGAATACAGTGTTCTTGGTCTTTTGTCTTTCACTTCTGAGTCCTATCCCTTTATAAAATCGCAGAGTCATTAAGGTTGGAAAAGACTTCCAAGATCATCTGGCCCAGCCATCACCCTACCACCAACGTTGCCCACTAAATCATGTCCCTAAGCATGACGTCCAACCTTTCCTTAAACACCCCCAGGGACAGTGACTCCACCACCTCCCTTGACAACCTGTTCCGATCCCTGACTGCTCTTTCTGAGAAGAAATGTCTCCCAATTTCCAAGTTGACTTACTTCCCCCCATCCCTGCAGTTCACTGTTGGCTGAAATGACACCCCATAAATCTTTGTAAATTGGAGATTTTTCAAAAGACATGCTAGGTAAATTACAAGCCACTATTACTGCATAAAATGCATGGAGAAGCTTTCCCTGAAGTCTTAGGACTTTGTGTGGTCTGTAATGGACTTCACATCTAGTTTCTACCTTGCAAAAGCCAATGAATGTTGTATTCCCTTGCTCTCTCTTATCATCATGGTATAAATCATTTGGCGAATGTGAAAGCCAGCTGTATTCCAGAGAAAAGATGCACAGATGTGCAAAGGTACTGTGCCCTCAGATTTCAGGAATGTGCAATCTGGAGTTGGTTAATAGTAAATAATAGTGTGCACCATTTCTAGGGTTAAACTCTTAATTGCATTAAGAAATTAATAGAGATTTTTAATTGTTACTTATGCATTGAACAGTTAAATTTTACACACACACATTTCCATTTAAACTTTTACTGGGTGTGTCAGTGTGAAGGAAACCAGCTCTGTTACATACGCTCATGTGTGCACACAAACAGGGGAAGTTTGGCTTCTTCCAGAAAGATACATAGAATATATATATATATAAAAATAAAATGCACTCCCACGGGGTTTGAAGTACACTGAAATATGAAAACAGAACTTTATAATCCAACCTAAGCAAATTTTCTGAACATAAGTTGGAGACATGGATTTGACAGATGAACCACTTGGTGGGTGAGGAATTGGCTGCATGGTTGCACTCAGAGAGTTGCGGTCAATGGCTTAATGTCCAAGTGGAGATCAGTAATGAGTGGTGTTCCTCAGGGGTCACTATTGGGACTGGCACTTTTTAACATCTGTGTCAGTGACTTGAACAGTGAAATTGAGTGCACCCTCAGCAAGTTTGCTGATGACACCAAGCTGTGTGGTGCAGTCAACACACTGGAGGGAAGGGATGCCATCCAGAGGGATCTGGACAGGCTGGAGAGGTGGGTCTGTGCAAACTTCATGAGGTTCATCAAGGCCAAGTGCAAGGTCCTGCATCTGGGCCGGGGCAATCCCAAGCACAAATACAGGCTGGGTGGAGAATGGATTGAGAACAGCCCTGAGGAGAAGGACACGAGCGTGTTGGTGGATGAGAAGCTCAACATGAGCCAGCAAGGTGTGCTTGCATCCCAGAAAGCCAACTCTGTCTTGGGCTGCATCAAAAGATGTGTGACCAGCAGGGTGAGGGAGGTGATTCTCCCCCTCTACTCCGCTCTTGTGAGACCCCACCTGGAGTACTATATTCTGTTCTGGGGCCCCCAGCACAAAAAAGACACAGAAGTGTTAGAATGAGTCCAAAGGAGGGCCACAAAGATGATCAAGGGGCTGGAGCACCTCTCCTATGAAGATCAGCTGAGGGAGTTGAGGTAATTCAGCCTGGAGAAAAGAAGTCTGCAGGAAGACCTTATAGCGGCCTTCCAGTACCTAAAGGGGGCCTACAGGAAAGCTGGGGAGGGACTCTTTGTCAGGGATTGTAGAGATAGGGCAAGGAGTTATGGCTTTAAACTAAAAGAGAGTAGATTTGGATTAGGTATAAAGAGGAAACTCTTCACTCAAAGGGTGGGGAGGCACTGACTCAGGCTGCCCAGAGAAGCTGTGGATGCCCCATCCCTGGAGGTGTTCAAGGGCAGGCTGGATGGGGCTTTGGGCAACCTGGTCTGGTGGGAGGTGTCCCTGCCATGGAAGGGGGTTGGAATTAGATGGTCTTTAAGGTCTCTTCCAACCAAGCTCTTCTATGATTCCATGATTCTCTGACTGTCAAACCCTTTACGATGGTTATCTGAGCAGTTCTTGAATATTATATTGCCTTATGGAAATTACTGTTGTCTGACAGATTCCTACAGCTCTTCTCTGGCTCCAAGGGAAGGAGTTTGCAATACTCATTTTTTAGGGTTTGTTTGGAGGCTTTATGGAGGGAGGTACAGGTAAAGTTGTTTGAGAATCAGAGAATATACAAAATGCTTTGATTTCTATCACTGACATGGTGTTCCTAATCAGATTCATGCTTCTAATACTACAGCTATGTTATCTCTAATTCATCATCATGTTTTGGGACTATAAGCATCTAACCTCAGACCAGCTGGTTAAAAGATCAGGGCATCTGAATTTCCCCTTTTGTAGCTTTACATAGAGTGACATTTGAGCTGCTTCTGTGGTTTTGAGGAGAAAACTAAGGAAGAAAATTCTCACTCTTGTTTATGATTTTAGTCTCTTTCTGAGAAAAAGTCTAATGCACCCGCATTTATTTGTAACTTAAGGTTCTTCATTCCTATTTTTGAGGCTCACTTTTCATATATTTTATAGAAGACGGATGTTACTAGCACAGAACAGTGTGGTTGTTATCTATTATACCATGATATATTTACTGAGAAAATTTTAATAAATAAACCACAGGCTTGAACCTCTGAACCCTTCTAAACCAGCTGATTCCCATGGGGGGTTCAGGAGTTTTTATGGACGGATACTGTGTTCTCATGAGAATTTTATTAGAGCTCATAGACTCAAGACTGACTAACAAGAGAATTTATGAGGTTACATGGGAACTATCACATCTTTCATTCCAACACCCTACGAGTTTATAAAATGAATCCTTCCTTAATATTTTATTAAATAGGAGAGTTTTAATGGAACTTTAATAAAATATCTAATGTTATCAATAATTTCTCAGCAGTCAACACAGCTGGTTAATTTTACCAGCTTTTTAGCATTCATTTTATCCTGCGTTAGAGAGTTGGGTAAAAGGTTTAATTAAAAAAAAAAAAAAGGCAATGGAGGTCACAAGCTACTAAATGCATCAAAGAATGCTTGTCAAGATGGGTAATAGGAAAGGCAAATAGTGTCCACTACATATATGCTTGGCCTCTATACTGTTTACTCTCTTGAATATTCTCTAAAATTCTTCTTGCTGTTTTGTTTAAATTTAGAACAATGTTTGTAGTTTGAAGTTCTGTAGCTGCTCATTATCCCACTTGAAATTTAACTTAAAATGTTATTTTGCATCATGTAGTTCAGCTGGAAAGCTGCCCAAGCCAAGAACTGAGGTCTCTGGTAGTGAACTACAGAGGAAGTGGTCTAAGCAAGACTCCCTTCTGGGGATATTCCAACATTTCATTACATTGTGTGTACTAATGAGTAGAGCAAAGGACTGAGAGCCAGGAAGGGCAGAGTTTTAATCAAATGACTCATGATATGGCCTTCAGCAAAATACATGACCTTGTAATTCAGCCATCTTAGCTATAACAGTGGGTAAGAACAGGGGCTCTGTGTAGTGTGCAGGCAAAGATACAGATATGCCTCTTTCAGCTGCATTCATGGTCTGCAGTTTTTTTCCTCAGCTTTGGAATAGACACCGAGGGCTGACAGAGGGTCTCCCTTCAGCTGCTTCAGAGAAGCTCAAATCAGTGCTGGCTTGTGTTCTTCCTTCAACATAACCTTTTAAAACTGTCAGGTACATGATGGATATCCCAGGTCAGGCCTTCACCTGTGAGAGATCAAATTTTGTGATCAGGTCTCAGGAAGACCAGGCACAAAGAGGATGAAAACACATACTTTGTGTGGTGTTTTCAAATCCAATGTATTCCTGGTGCAGTTTGTCCAGCCAGGTAGAACTGGGAGACTGATTGGGACTGCACAGTTTGGGACACTGAAGCCCAAAGAATGTTTTTTAATTGATACATGAAGTTCATCAGGTTTCTGTACGGTACTGTGAATGCTGGCTTGGCCATCATCCCAACAACCACTACTGTGGTTGTTCAAGATGTCACGGGCCTTGTTATAAATTAAGGGTAGACGTTTGGTTCTCAGCCAGCTCTGATGTAGTTAGGAGCAGCCACCTGCTGCTGCTGCTGCTGCTTCCTGCAGCTCCAGCTGCATGTGCTGGTCCTTATATCGGCACAGAGCATGGCCTCAGGACTACACCTGGGGACTTGTGGGCCCTCTGTGGTGTGTGAAAGCATTTAACTGTGCCTGAGGTTTTTTTTTGGATGGAAGGTGCTGTGTAACAACAGGAGCTACGTATGCTATTTCTATGTCTTAGGGCCTGAACAAGTAATAGGACTGTCTCACTTTACGAAATCTACAGCCACCCCTTTTATTTCAGTCCTACATTACACATCTACTGGACTGTCCTTCAGAATTGTGAGGAAGAAAACCCAGAGGGATTTGACTTTCAACATGATCACCTTTCTTCCCTGGAAGTCCTGTTTGTGATGGCCAAGCACAGGGAGTCAAAATATCCTTGGTTTTAAATCCACTGACTTAACAGAACTGCATTTTTATGACAACTGTTCAAGCATATGGAAAAAATAATAAATGTGTCTTGTATCTCTAATCTTTACTATCTTGGGACAGGAAGGAATGGGCAAGTTAGATACTGTACTGCCTTTGTTAAGTCAATTGGTCTATGTATTTTCAGATATTTATGTACAACATGTTGACCAAGCCTGTTGTGCTTCAGAGAACAAGTATCCCTGAGCTAACATTTCACTGATCTTGTGAAGATTAAAGTGGAGGAAATAACATACAAACAGGACCGCAAATCATTTAAGTTTTTTAATAAGAGAAAAACACTACGTTGCCCGAAAACCAAACAGGAAAGGCTCTTTGTTGAAATTATCAAGGTGACCACATAGCCAGATATAATTCCTATCCTCATTTTTTATATCATATGTACATGCATGTTTTGTTTCTCTTCTGTTTGGTATTTTGTGGTCACCATGAAAGTTTTTTCTTTTTCTGTTTTGGTTCATGTAAGCACAGCAGTTTGAGGCTGGGTTGCTGAAGTTCTGCATCAGTAAAGAATAAAATGTAAAAACATTTTCAGATTTCCATGACGTTAGGAAAGAAAAAGCTTTGAAGGTACAGGGAACTTATGAGCTCAGCTGCTGGCACTTCTAGCAGAAGTTGCATGCTTTCAAACATCTTATCTCCTCCACAATAAATAATTAACATATGGGTGATTTTCCATTTTTACAGATTTACATTGTGCCCTGCTTGGCTCTCCACGCAGTGCCTAGCCATTCCTATTGCATAACATTTTCCCAATATAAACAATGACCAATCAATGTTAGTCCAGATATTCCCAACCAAGACACATCCCTGTAACATAAATATGAATTTAGTCAGTGGTCCTTGGCACAATGTTAGGCCTCTGATGGATTAATGAAAACATTCTGGTTTTCTTTTATTCTTTAACAAGAACTTGATGTTTGTCTCTTTTTATCAGTCCATAGCATAACATGAACAGAGAGGCTTGTTTTGTACGTCTGAGCAACCATCAGGTTCTCATTGGAAGACATCCCTAACAATGCTGTAAACTGTTAGGAATGGGGGAATGACAGTTTTCATGGGGATTTTTGCTGCCTCTGGCAAATAAAACCTATTCTCTTCCTAACAGGTATTCACATCACTGGTTATCTGTATCTTTTTCCTGCCAGCCAGTGCCCTAGTGGAGGGAGTGGATGCTGAGCCCTTATCTCTATTAGAACTGCCCTCCTTTGTGCTCCAAAGAATTATTTCAGGCTCTAGTGAGAGTGTGTCCCCACAAACATGCCGGCCTGTGAGGTCTGCCTGCTGACATAGAGGCACACTGTTATTACCCTGCAAGGGCTTCCCTCCTCCCCTGCTGCCTGTTTGCCAGCCCTGACTACCGGTTCTTAGGCTGCTTCCATCTCTAACTATAAATGTTTAGTATTTTGAAGTTAGTTTTAAAAATGGGAGCTAGATTTTATTGCTGCAAGCTGGTTAGGAGTTCTCTTTTCATCCTGGACTAAAGAATACTTAAATATTTGCATCTGAATGGGAAAATGTGATAAGTAGAGGCTGGCAATCTGTTTCTGAGGCTGATAAGACTGAGTCATTCTTGTGCATCCAAATCTGCATCACTGTTTTGTAGATTTTCTAGTAAGAAATGATTTGATTTTTGTCCAATCTGACAGTGATGAATCTCTGTCCTAATCTAAGATTCTGGTTCCCTGTTTACTCACTCTGTTTTCTTGCTAGTAAGAAAGGCACTGGTTTCTTTCTACCAATCCACAAGAATAAAAAATCTGAAGATCTTCTCAGTATGCTACTGAGCTCAAGCTGAGATAAGAGGTGCTCTGAGCATCTTTTCTATGTGGGAAACTTCAAATGATAAAAAAAAAAGAATTCTTCTCTAGAGGAAATTCTAAAAGAATGTTCTCTAATGATGTACTTTTCATTTGGAGTTTGACTTAAAAGAATGGGAGAAGGAGCCTCCTTTCATTGAGATAATTGATGTCATGGAATAGCACAGAAACATTTTGGAAACATCAGCCATTTGCCTTCACAGCCAAAGAAGGAAAACCGAAGGGAACTGTTGCTTTCCAAATTGTGGAAAGTGCAGGAGTGCAACCCAAACACGCTTTTTCCATCTTCATTTTACTTGTTCTTTATAGGTTAAGTTTCTTTCCATAGTGTGCAAAACAGTCAAGAAATTTGAACTCTAGGTCATGGAAGAAACACTCATGGATATTTGCAGAATGTGTCTTCTTTGTTTGCTACTTTAGAGTATCATTTACATTTTAAAATTTCCCATCCTTAGGACAATTACTTTGTAGAAAGCCAGTTTCATCAAATATTCTTAAAGTTTATAAAATGTTCGTTAGATACATTTAAAAATGTAGTGTGAGAAAATGTGTTTCTATTGGCAATGCCATGTTATTCATCTATCTTTTCAGGCATGTTTTTGTTGGCATTTTCAACTATGTTTGGCCTCATTTTTAATGAACTTTTAACTGCTAAGTAGTGGTTATCTGGGACACAAAATCAAAAGTAGTTAAAGTTCCTTAGAGCCAAGGAGAATGGACAGAAGTCCTGCTCAGCATTTTACACACTGAGCTGTGGAACAATGAGCTATAATTATCTCCTGTTAAAAACAGCAAAATAAGAAATATGCCAATCTAGATTTGAAGTTGGCAGCAGTTCAAAAGGTTGAGAGAATGACAAATTATGGAAATTCACTGCCTTATTTTTCCTTTCATGCCTCTTCTATGTGAGTTTTTTTTTTTTTGTTTTTTTTTTTTTTTTTTTTTTTTAATTTGTGTGCAGGTGCTCAAAATTAATCTGTTCTAGAAGCTCCATCTTCCATTCCATCATCATGAATAGTGGCAGCATGAAGCCAACGAGAGGCTTAAAAAGATGGTTGTTGTTATTCTAGGCACCAGGCAAAATACATTAGTGCATACATTTTAAATAGACGTCAGGGACGAGGAAGCATTAGCATCACCATTTTACAGAAGGGGAATTAAAATACAAATACAGCACATGTATGGCTCATCTCACTGCTTGCAGCTTAGATGTTTAATATTGAACTAGTTGCTTGGGCTCCTTACTTGGTGGAGACAGATAACCCTCACTGATTTATCCCATCTGTATCAGACTGGGTGGAATGCCTTGCATAAGGCTCTTGCTCTTTCTCTCTCTCTGCTGAACATAAGGGTAGCCAAAGTTGAAAATTACTCCAATGAATTCCTTCAGTAGTGATAATGATCAAAACGAGCATAATTAAAACCCCAGACCATCATGAACCAATATCGATCAGTCATACAAACAGATTCCCAAACCTCTGCTTATCATGTTTTCCTAAGCCTTCAGACGTACATTTTTAAGCATCCTTTAGTCCAGAAAGATACTGTCTGGGTGGTTGGGATCAGAAGGTACTGGCTGGTGGTTTGTACTTCTCCACCTGGAGGTCAGTAACAAGTGGGGCAGTCCAGGGGCCTATCCTGGGGCCTCTCCTCTTTAACATCTTCATCAATGAGATGAAGAGGAGGTGAAGGAAGGCACTCCCAACAGATTTACAGATGACACCAAAGTGGGGTGGTGCAAACCAGGTGTTACACTCAAGGGCAGGAGTGCCATTCAGAGCGACCTAGGCAGGCTGGAGAAATAGACCAACAGGAACACATAGTCCTGGTTGTTGTGCCTCTGTGTCTTGGGTTACTGAATGCTCTGTTTAGTTCCACCAACCCTGCTACAGAATAGATGTAGAAGAACTGGGGAAGATGCAGAGAAGAGCACTGTGAAGAAGGACTGAATCGTCTAGGTTCTGCGATGTGAGGAGTTGCTGGATCCGGGTGCTCTGCAGGCCAATGAAGTGACAAATATTGAGGAGAAGCTGAAAAAAGAATGATTAGTCACTGTTTCTTGGAATACAAGGAGTAGAGAGCACTCAACAAAATGATTGAGCAGCAAGCTTAAAAACAAACAAAACTTGTCCATGAATATATAATAACACTGTGAAAGATTCTGTGGAGGCCAAAAGTACCAGTGGATTCAAGAAGTGATTAGATGAGTTAATGGAAAATATATCTATTGGTATGCAGGGATTTGGATGAAATTCTCACCTCAGGAAGTTCCTAAATTGCTGTTTGCTGGAGGTCAAGAAGACATACTGGGAGAAAGTTCAGCCTACAATGGTCCTTGTGCTCCTGTCTATCTGTTGCTGGCCAATGTAGAGGGGAATCCTGCAATGGATGGATGCTGGCTGCAGCCTGCTCCTGCTCACTGATGATGGTGGATGAAACGGGCAGGTAAAGGAAGAGACTCCACAAGATCCCAAGGTAAATGAAGCCATGTGAGAGAAAGGCCTGGGAATTAGGAAGGCACAATCTTTATTCACCTGGGGCTGCTAGGTAGAAGAAGGGCAGCAGCTTTCTATTTAAAGGGAGTTTTTAGCTGCCTTTTTTTTTTTTTTTTTTTTTTTTTTTTTTTTTTTTTTTTAACTGCAGTGCTCTGTGTAACCTACCTTTAATGAGGATTGTGTTTCATTGTATTTGGAGACTTATTTAGGTACACATGGAGAAATCCTACCTGCCATCCAGTATCTTTAAAATGTCTCAGCAGGGTGGCATTCTCCTAAGCAAGTCTATTAAATGATTAGATATCCACCTTATGTTCAAAGACAAGTACCGTGTTTATACAACTGTATTTCCTCTCCAACAAGCTGGGTACACATCTACTTTTATTATCTCTGTATTGCCACCAACATCCGTATTTGGAGCTTGGTCTTTGATCTGCTTTGATGCGTTTATCGGGGCTGATGCCCTTAGCTGAGCTCACAAACACAGCTGTAACTAGACAACACAGGAATTTTACCTCAGGGAGAAAACAGAAGTGTTTGGCATGTAGGTGGCAGGTCCCCAGCTGTGACCTCCTCATTTTACGCCTGCCCCTGACTGCTACTCTGTGCTTGTGCAGAGCAGGTCTGTGCTGCAAACACCTTGACTAGCAATTGCAGTGGTACCACTGCACCAAGCAGTGAGCACAGCATTGCTATTTTACCTTCCTTATTACATGAGCATTGCAACCTTGGGACACAGAGTTATTGCAACTGGTTACCTCTGAAACTGAGGTCTACATGGATGTCTCTGTGTTATACTGCAGTTCATACCGCAGATATCCCCAAGTGTGCATACAACATGCCCTTAGTGCTGGCAAGGGTGGGATCTTCATGGCCGTAGTGAGAATATTTTGCAGTTGGAAGAGTAAATGGCAACACTGGAGTATCCAAAATAACTAGAGAGAGGAAGACAAAATATACTATTTGTTGCTAGCCACTATTATTTAACATATTGGGTTCCTGAAACTTTGCAAATTTTCCAGTCAGTTAACCTGCTTAATTTATTTTTCTCTAAACAAAAAATGTTAGGAAGATGAAAGAAAAATTGACTTCTATCCCAGGCTTTACCTCCATGCAGTGGTACCATATGAAATAAATACTTTGGATACTAAGACATTGAGATTCAGATCAAGACAAAAAGAGAACATAGACAAGATTTAGATGTGTCAATGTGAAGTTACAGTTCTGAAGATTACTCTTTCTCTGCCCTTAACTTTGGAAGAGTCAATGGGATGGTAGCTTTATTGATTTTAAAACATTACCTATGTATGCACCTACAAGCACAAACAAAAACACACACAACTGCAAGCACAAATGTACAAAAATAAGCACACACACACATATATATGAAACAGAGGTGAATAAGCAAAGCCTTGGCAAATTTTAGCTCTTAACATTTGGCTCACCAAGAGCAGGAAGCAGAAAGCGAGGGTCCCTTCCACATCAGCTTCAGTTTGCTCCTTGTGGTATGCCCTGGCGTGGGCTGAGCTTCTCACAGTGAGGAGAAGTAGCTGGTTTTCTTTGAGAAACTCATGAAAGGAAGAGATGATACCGTGAAAAAGGGAATTTTATATGAGGGGAATGCAATATTAAAGAAGAGGTTCAGGAAGTGGAAGACTCTTACTTATGTACTTCCTCCAGCTACCCATCATAAGAGGAAGACAACTTTCCTGCTCAAATTGTGCCACAGGACAGGCCATCATTGACAGTAATCCAACAAAGAAAAAAAATAAAAATAAAAATAAAACAAGCCAAAAAGGCACACAGCTGTGAAATCCAGCGATACTAACGCTGACTTATTGGGGGAAGAATCCCAGCTGAGGTCTCAGATCCCAGGAGCGTGTCTGCATTTTACACAAACACATTAGTGTTAGTTGGAATTGATGTGTTGTGCATGAAGTATATCCACCTTATTTAAAAGCAAACTTTCATCTCTGCTCCATTTTCCATTTTTAAGATTTAAAAAGTATCAGACCTTTGTGAGATGTCAAGGTCATTACAAACTGCCTAATGAGACAGTGTATAGACAGAGGGAAGAGGAGAGTTAAAGATAAAATGCTGCTTGTCTGTATGTTTGACCCCATGCTGAGCTGTAACTTTTTGTGTCTTGCTTTAATCTTTGCTTGGTATCTCACTTGTTATTGTAACTCTGCCTAATTTTTCCCCCTGTCCTTTTTTTCTTTCTTTCTTTTTGCTATTTCTTCATATAAATACAAAAAGCACAGCAGTGAGCATTAAAAACAGCGAGATCAGTATTACTTCAGTTGGCTAACAGCAGGGATGAATTTTCTCCCTTGCCATAGGCTGAGCAAAGGGGAGATGAGATGAGAGGAATGGATTTATTTAAAGTAATCAAATGCAGACATCTCACATCCACACAGCTTTTAAATCAAGACCACTGGGCTTATCTGCCCATTTTCTCTCCTTGTCCATTGCTCTGTTTGTCCATTCTCTCCTTGTCCATTGCTGTCATGGTCAGTGCTTTGGTTTTCTCGAGACATACTTTAAGTCATGTTGAAGTGATTGAGAGATGGTTTTCTTGGTACAAGTGGTTGATTAGGAAATTAATACCAGAGGCCTCATTCTCTATGGCTTACACATTGCTTTGGGAAGCAGAAATGAAACTTTAACAAAGTTTTCAAATACTTTGGGAACTTTTTCGTTTCCAAAAATTGCATGGAGGCATTATAAACCTGGCAGCAGTGGAGTTTCACAACTTGAAATGAACAACAGCAATGAGTTAGGCCCTGAAGCTTAACGAAGTATGTAGGAGAGGGATGTTGAGCGCCCTTTGTATGCAAGCCGGGAACCCACTGCCGTGGCAGTCAGTGGAAGTCAGATCAAAAGGCTGTTTGAAAACCCTGGTTTTCAGAAGCAAAGATGGGAAACAACATCTTTCTTTTCTAGCTCTGAAGTTGGGAGATAGAGGAAACAATAGCTATTGTATGGATGGAGCGTTATTTGAATCCTCTCTGCTACCTCTGTGCACCTGATCAAACAGTCCACAGTTGAAAGGCTGATGGAGCATTGGGCTTCCTGCCTGAGAGGAGTGTGATAAAAATCACTGCAGCTGGAACATCTAACAGCACCGAGCTTAGAAAAAAACAGAACCCAGGGAGGACAAGCGAGACAGCACAAAAAAGAGTCCATTCTGCCCTGCTCAGGCATCAGGGAAAGACCAAGGTGAGGAGAGAACACTGCTTGTCACCAGGGAATGCAAATACACCTGGGAAGGCTGTACACAAGCACTAATAAAGAAGACCAACCTCACCTCTCCTTTAATAAGATCCTATCTCGCTACACTGGTATGTCAACCCGATGCACCCCTCTCCCATTAACAACCTGCTCTCAGTTCAGAATCTCACTCTCCTACCTCCTTCCGTGGGCTCCCTAACTCATATCCCAACCTCCCATCTTTCTTCATTAGGCTTATCTCACCTCTCTCCACTTCACCCTTGTTTTCCTCCATCAGTTCATGTTTTCTGCTTTCTCTGCCTTGTACCTTCCACAGCCATGGATATTGTTGGCTCCCAGCTGGAGCTTGATGGAGCAGGGTGGAGAACAAGGTATCCTGTCAGTTCCCAAGCATTGGTCTGCATGGAGGGACCCACCAAGCACCTCAGAGAGCCACCTCTACAGAAATCTACACAAATCTCATAATATTTTTCCTTTGTAAATAGACAAACAAGAGAAAATATTACCTTCCCTGAGATACTTGGCCATGGGCAGCCCCCAGAGACCTAAGCTGCTGGGCTGCAGGAGCGAGGTGCTTGGGCACTGCTGGCTGGGGCATGGGATGAAGCTTCAACTGATGGAGGGAAGGGAAATGGCAAGGACATGCACAGAGACAGGTGAAAAGCTTGAGGCAAAACTGCAAGGCACAGCTCAGCCAGTACTTACAGACTTGACAGCTCTCGACAATGAAATGTAAGTCAATATCGAGTCCCCAGGGCAGCATGAGGAAGCCATACTCCTGCCTGTGTCCATTAGGAAAATGAAAGAGGTATCAAGTCTTAAATATTCCTGCTATGAAAAATATATCCATTATAAAGTGCAAAGGAGTAATTTATTTCACTAAAAGAGATGACAATTCCATTTAAGAGACAGTATATTCATATGCCTCTTATAATCTGCTCAAGGTAAAATAAATAAAATTACTCTATGTTCACTGGGAATACTGTCAAGACAACTTTTAGTGCAGCTGTTTGAGAAATTTGTAATATAAAGCAATTTGTAAAGATGTGACTTAATACACTTCCACATTTTAGCCACTTTCCCTAAATCCTTTAGCCAGGCACATTTTTTTTTTTTTTTCTCAGCAATTTCAACATTTACAGCAATTCTGACTGCGTGTTAGGAGCAGTGTGAAGTGCACAGGGACTAGTTTCTGTCACCACTGGGGACAGCTGTGCCCTGGTCTGTTATAAACAGCTGTGCCTTGGTCTATTCTCCCACGTGCCTGGTGACAAGATGAGGGGGAATGGGCTAAAGTTGCGCCAGGGGAGGTTTAGGTTGGGTATTAGGAAGAACTTCTTTACTGAACGGGTTGTTAGTCACTGGAATAGGCTGCCCAGGGAAGTGGTTGAGTCACCATCCCTGGAGGTTTTAAAAGACATTTAGATATAGAGCTTAGGGATATGGTTTAGTGGAGGACTTGTTAGTGTTAGGTCAGAGGTTGGACTTGGTGATCTTGGAGGTCTCTTTCAACCGAAATGATTCTGTGATTCTGCATCTCCCCAGCATCCAGGGGCTGTCCGAGATTCAGGGCATGGTCCTTCTTTTTGTTGTTTCGCTGTTCTTTTGCTTTCTGTTTTGCTTTGATTTTTAAATTAGTGCATGGGAGGGAACCTTTGGGCACTTGTCAAGTTGTCCTTCAACTGGAGCCAGAAAAGAACTGTCTTATGTAGATGGGAACTGAAGAAACAGTGAGGGGATATGTTCGTCCTTGTGGCCTGGGGCCTTTGAAAGGATTTTGGAAGACATAAAGAGCTCTGAACACATCTAATGGGAATTATATAGGTTGAAAGTGTTGTGGATATTAAATCATTGTGACTAAATAAAGTTGGATTAGATGCAGCTTTTTATGGCTGCACAGGAAGAACTGCTGCTTGGAAGCCTTCCCCTCCTTGCTGTCACGCTGCTCGCAGCAGTACCAGCCCTGCGAGTTCAGCCATCAGGAAGGTGACTGAAATGGCTGGCAGCCTGGCCCAAACACTCCTTGTTATTAGGTCTGGCCCTTTAATTTTGCTCTCACATTTTCTTCTGCACATTCTGGCAATTAAGAGGCTGTCCTGCTGACCTGAGTACAAGCCAGGGAATAAACAAAGCTGATGCGAGGTGCTGCTGTGCTGTACAAACTGCCTCACACCGGGGACTGGACTGAGAGTGCTGCTTTCATAAATAGAAGTCATCTCTCCAGTCCAAATACTTCTCTGTCTTCAAAAAAATACAAAATTAAAAATGCATCAGCAGATTCACTGAACAAAGGGACAGATGTTCACTGGGTTTCATAGTCCAGAGACGGATAAGATGGGAAAAAGAAGAGCTTGCTGTCTAACTGCTGGGGAACAAGGGAACAGGGAAGCAGGCTGTGCAGCAGGAGTGTCCCTTGGTTCCTGCAGCCCCAAATTCACTCCTGATGCCTGCTGTGGGACTGTGGCTAGTGGAGGAACATGCTGTCCTTCAGCAAGGAAGCTGGAAAGTCATGCAGGCAAACTTATGGCTCTTTGCATGGCTCCAGAAAGCTCAGGTGCTTTTGTGGAGTGCCTGCTGGTCCTCTGCTGCTCCTGGGTGCAGCAAATCCATACCCCTGGCAGAGTTTGCCCTATGCAAGACCTGCATCTGCCCTAATGATTATCTTAGGCTTTCCTTTCCTCATTTTGCCACTTTGTACTATCTGGGTCCTGATCTCTTCCACATTTTACTTATTCTTATTCTTCTCTTATTCTTTCTCATGCTACTTAAATCAATGAAGTTGATGGAGTGTGAGTGATAGTGAGACTATACAGATAAGATTAAAGAATTGCAGCTATTTTAAACATGCAAAGAAAGAAAGGAAGAAAGAAAGACAGAAAAAAAAAAAAAGACGACTAACCAACCAACCAAAAACAAAAAACAAAACCCAAAGAACTAGACCAAATATCAAATAACATTATATAAACCAGAACACTAAAGCATGAGGCAAAAACAGATGGGGGAAAAGATAACCCAAAGCGGAGGGAGGTTAAACAGTATAGAGGGGAGATGCAGGGTAAAGCCAAGAGACACAGCAAGCAGTTTGGGGTATCAGAAAAGAGCATACACACAAACACACCATGTGTCTGGCTAGGAGAATGGTGATGCAGAAACCACAAGGAGGATAAGGAAGCAGAAAGGGAAGGCAGCACAAAGCGAAGGGGCTAGAAACCTCTGGGACAACTGAACAGAAGAGAAAATTGAAAGCTGAGAGCGTGGGAGGCTTTTAGATAAAAACAAGTGCAGAAAAATGTAACGAAATCGTGTGCTGAATTCGTTTTGTTCAGGCTCATTTTCTCAGCAGCAGCAATTGCTGCAGCAACCAGCAATGGAGGAGCTCTCAAGGTCATCTCATCTGACTGCCTGCAGAGCAGAGAGCTTCTCAGAGCCAATAATGTCTTTTATTTGTTTCCCCCGGCTTTTAATAACGACCAAATATAAACCGAGCTGTTGGCAATGTAAGTTATGTGCTCTGTGTGCAGTAAAAGCATGTGTAAGATCCCGAAGATAAGGGTGCAGCGTGGAGGAAGAGCAGGTTATGGGGTGCAGTAAGCATGCTAGCTAATACAAAAGCTATAACAAATAACAACAGTCTGGTGTTTGAGAGGCAATTTCATTTTTTCCACTTGTCCGTCCTTCCACAGCTCATTGAGAACACAGGCCCCAAGATGCTTGGCAAAAAAACCTCTGTAGCACCCGGTCCCCTAACATGGGACAAGACAAATTTTTGCTCGTCCTTGTTTTTCTTTGACCGTGGGCTGCACAGACACAAATATGCACAGCTGCGTGTGCTGTGCTGCTGAGCACACACCAGGATGCTCGGACAGTCTGGCTCCGCTGCAGGTATTTCATTTTATCAGCTGGAGAAATGCTAATATCATGTAATATAATCCAGCTCCGCTCTCATCACGAAGCGCTCTGCATGGAAAGTTAAACACCAGGAATGCTCAGGAGATCATTAACACCACAGAGAGGGTGATCTTGCCTGAGAGGAGAAATAAAGCTTACAGCTGTCCACTGACTTGAGGGTTTAGTGCAAGTCTGTTGAGAACTGGATGGGAGCAATCTGCCCTGAACCCCAAGGGAACGACATGCTGAACCCAAACGCTGTGGAGAAGCTGGGGGCCTCAGCCACCTCACCCTGCGGAGCCTTCAGCTCTGTTGTTGGTGAGACCTGGGGGGTGTCTTGGTTACCCCACCAGCACACCTCTGACTGCCCTAAAATGCATTTCAGAAGTATCCAAAGTAAGACAGGAATAGAACTTCTGGTATCTCACCGTGGTTTAGGTTATTCCTTCTAAACACAGGCACGTAATTACGCTTCCCGGGCTTCTTGTTTGCTTGGGCAATGGAAATTTCTGGATCACAGCATGGCATTTAGATGAAGTACATCAGACATTGCCTAACAAAACCAATTTTTTTATGGGAGCATTGCTAAATATAACAGCCTCTGTTGTTTTCCTCAGCACAATACAAGTAGCTCCATACCTGCTGGATGTCAAGAAAACAAAGAGGCAGATAAAACAGACGCTGCAAAAGGGCAGATCTCTCCCCAAGCCCATCCCCAAAAGGGAAGAGGGCAGGATACCCTCTGTGAGGACATTGAGACACTGAATCCAAACCACACACATTGCAGTTGCTTGGGCGAGGCTCTTTGGCAGCTCAGCTATCATTTTTAACAGCCCCCAGGAAGGAGGAGCAAGAGGGTCTGGGCTCCTCTATCTCCTCCAAGGGAGACCAGTCAGCTGTAGCTGTGAATATCGTGGATGTCTCGAATTATCTGAGATGAGTGCGATGCCAAATGCTTTGTCTACTCAGATGTAGCTCCCAGGCCTGCTGATCACCACCCACAGATTTAAATCAGACACCTTCTTTCTAGCCAGGACAGACAAGAAGGGAGAGGAGGAATGCAGGGAGCTTGGCATGGCATCCAGAGGCAGAACAGCCCACACTAGTGATCTCTCAAAGTAATGGGAGGACTAAGCCACATTTTTTTGATAGAGATGAAAGGCAGACTACAGGGCTCTCTCTTCCTCTCCTTGTTTTGCTGTGTAGTAGGAGACTGGGGAGAAAAAAAAGTGTTTGGTCGTGTAGAGCACAGGTGAGTCAATACATCAAACCCAAGATCCAACTGTCTGGGCTCTGTGTGGATAAAGCAGGTGTAAAACACCCAGCTCACAGGGTGAGCGTTATCTTAAGTACCCACTTTGCTCCCTGAGAGCACTGAGCTGGCATCACTGGGCTCACATTGCCCCTGTGCTCAGCTCCCTCCGTTTGCTTCAGACTGCAGCTAGCTAACCCCTGCAGCACACACTCGAGACCTTTCGTGATTTATGATCGTGCTGGAATGAAGCTCCAGTGTAGAAATTATTCCGCTGTGCATTAAGTGAGTTTCCTACATAATGCATAGGGCATTAAGGCATATTACTGTCGCTGCTCTCTGAGTACAGCTAAAGCATGGCTCAGAAACTGCTTTGCATATTTTCAGTAGGAAATCATAAATCTTCCCTGCCATTTGGGCAGCCCTCTTCCTCATCTGCCCTCCCTTCCAATTCTGTCTTCTGAACCTATTTCCATCCTTTCTTTCACTGTGAACCTGGTCTGCTGCAAATCTGTGCTTTGAGCTTGCCCCAGTTCTTTTTTTCAGGTTGGATTTCAGCTCTTTTTGTAACGTTTTGTGAGCCTGGTGAGTGCAGCTCTGTTGGAGGGACTTTTTTGGGCCCATTCTGGTCTGGGCATGGACTGCACCTAGCCTGTGCTGGGCAGGGGACGAGCTGCCCATCGCCCTCCGGTTAGCAGTGCTCGGTGGGTGCCTCTGTGCTGGGAGGACATTAAAACACGAGGATCAGCTCACTGCCCCTTCCCCTTCCAAGTATTCAGTCGGTGAAGGCGAGGAGCTGGTATCTCCCAGTTCGCCACGAGATGGTGGTAAACGCTAGCTCTGTGCTGCTTTCGGGGCCATGGCCCTGTGAGCACACTCTTCCCCTTCCCAAAACCATTCCTCAGCGACAGATTTATGCCGGGCATCAGCAGCGCTCGTAACACACTCCATTTTCATTATAGCCCCATTTTCTCTCCTGACTCCCTTACCTTTTTTATGTTATAGTTCCTGCCTGGGTAGTCAAAGTCTTGCCTGGGCTGTAAACCCCGTTCCCCCAGGACTCGCACTCTCCTGGCGTAGTGCTGGGGGTTCAGGCCTTGTTTTCCACACGAACCTTGATGTTGTAGTGGGAAAGACAAATTTCCCGCAGAGAGCAGGCAAGCCTGTCCCCAAGCCTTGCTCCCCAGCACTGTGGGAGCATCCACCCTGGGGCAGCCACCCTGCTGTGTGCAGCCCAGGGGAGAAGCTCTGGTAGAAGCCTCACAGAGCCAGCACTGAGGTTTTCTCTGCAGTGAAAATCTGTATGGAAAAACATGGAAAAACAGGGGCAGCCACCAGTCCTCATGCTCAGACACATGTGCATTCCCTGTGTGTCTGTGTGCTGCTCTGCTGCAGACCCCACGAGAAGCGACATGCAGCGCCATGGCCCTGAGAGTGCTTAGCCTTCCTCCGTGCTTTCTGCAGGATAACTACCTCCTGACAACCCTCACCCCTCGATTTATCAACGTCAATATCTCTTCCAATCCTTCTGCATAGGAGTTTTGCCAGAATAAGATCTGCAGGGGTCAGCTGGGCCCAAGCCCTGGGGTTTTATCCAAGATGCTGACTGAGCGGCTGCTGTTGCGAACAAATTCGGTCCTAACGCTGGACAGGCCTCTCGGCTCGTCCTTGCTGCCTGCCTGCTGAGACCCTTGCTGTTCGCAGGGAGCTGCCCCTTGGCTCTGCTCCTCTGCAGACCCCGTGGACTCGCTCTGACCGCAGGTGGTGTCAGAGGACCTCTCTGAACCAGAACAGAGGGACGTGAGACTTGGCAGGGCGCTGGGGTCTGGCAGCACCGCCTCTCACGACCTACTCGCACAGCATGAAGATGAAAACTCCAGCTGCGACCGCTTGTTTTAGGAGCTGGGGAAGATGCTGAAACCCCCAAAAAGGAGCCCCACGAGCCTGAACATGCCAGCTACGTGCCTGTTGCTGAACATGCAGTACAGGCATGCTGCATGACAGAGCAACTGTGTCCGGCAGAAATGTCTGCTTAATGACAGAAAACCTTTTTCTTTTTAATTAAGGGATGCGTTCTTCCCCCCCCCGCTACTTTATGTCTCTTGTTTCTAAGGCATTTTATAATGAAATGACCAAACTTCCTGGCAGAAGTCAGCAATACCCTGCAGGCAGCTTGGTGGTAGCACCACTGACCTCATCTGGACCAGTTCTGAGCATGGCTTTAGAAACACAGCGGTGCTGGACAGATGAAGATGTGCCCAGGAAAAATTAAGAGCCAGTGGAGAAAATACACTACTTACGCAGGAAAGTGGAACACTTACTTAGTAGTTCTGTACATGGCTTTGCTACTGTCTGCTTCGGTGCTTTGGTTTACAGGAACCTTTACAACTTCATTTATGTGGCCAGGCTGTCTTGGTGCGTTATCAGGTCTGGCTCATGTAACCAAAGTGCCAGACACAGACAGGATGCTCTCAGCTATGTACAGCAACAAAATGGGCTCACTGAAGGGACCCAGTTGAAACCAAACACTAAGCCAAACCTGGCCCAAACCACAACTCCAAACCACAACCCCAATCCCAATTCCACATCAATCCTTGTGTCTATATTTCCCAAAAGTTCAATGCTAAGGCAGGGAAAGGTGCAGGTTACACACATGGCTGGTATGCCAGCTGTGGTTATGGCTGCCCAACACATCGTGCCCTTTGCATCCTGGGCTTACCGCACATACCTTTGTCCAATCAGAACATATTTACATCAAAGCTTTCCTTGCCAGGTATGTGTTGAAGGCTGATTTCCCTTCAAAGCTTTCATCCAAAACAATTCAACATTTCTGAAAGCATCCTTTTACCTAATCATAGCCAGGTTTAAAACAAACAAGAGCCCATGTACCCCTCCCAGGGTTCTGGCTATCCTCTTTGAAAAGCTGTTGTGAGCTTTTTGTTGGAAGGAGGACTTGGAACGGGACAAAGAAGTAACCTTTCTGCTGAGAAGGACTTTCTGTAATCTCGGTGAAAAGTCTGTCCCAATTTGGCCAACTCAAATGGCTTTGGAAAGAAACCAAAGCAGCTGTCGTTCACACATGCTCGGCAGAGCCTGCGAGAGCTTGTGGGGTTCATTCTCCGGTGAGTTCGTTAGCATGGGACACGCTCCAGGGCTGGGGCCGCAGGACCAGGACTTCTTCCCTAGCTATTGCAATTCCTCACTGCTTCTGGCCAGAGCAGGTCTAAATCCATATATCTGGAGTTGAAAGCATGGTGACTTTTTTTTTTTATAAATTATTTTTAACCTGCTTGTATCCAGGCTACATGAAGACATCAGCTGAACTGAACTCAGAGGAGACGAGAAGTCCAGGAGGAGGAGATAATTTGGAAAAACAGACTTGGAGCAGACAAAATGAGCACTGGGAGAGGCAGAAGTGCAGGGAGGCTGGGGGAAATCAGAGCAGAAGACTGAGAGAAGGCAGAGTCTGGCAAGGAAACTGGGAAACTGCGTGCAGGGGAAGGATGCAAGGGATCTCATTTCAGCCTCGCTGTGCACGCTTTCCTGAGTTCACTCAGGAATAGTTGAGCTGTTCTCACTCGGAAGGCCTGACCATACCTTACCAAATGCACATTAAATAATCCTGGTTATGTTGACAGAATTATACGTTTCCTCCTGATGCCATCATAGTAAATGCAATTAAAATGCTCCAAAACTTTGCAAAACAAAAATAAAAGTGCTCATAGAACACCCTTGGAATGTAAGGAAGGGCATTGCCATCATGTTACGAACAGAATACCAGAGCCTAGAGCATTTTCTGATCAGAGCATGAAGTACATGAAGGATATTTGCTCTACCAGGGACTTCTCAATTGCTATGGATGCACTTGGTACGCGCCTATTGCCTTCTACAGCACATTCAGGCCCTAAATTCTTCTACAAAACAGGCTTAGTTTTAAGTCAGGCATCCAAGGAAGAAGTGAGCATGGAAAATGCATGGAAAAACGTGGCTGTGGTACTGACACCCACCGCTCACTCCAAAGTCCCCTATGCTTGGAGGGGCACGCTGTCACCTCACTGTGGCCATGGTCACACCACTTGGCTTCAGCATCCACTTCCCACTTTCTTGGTGGGCCACTTCGCTTGTGTCACCTTGACCAGCATTCTCAGTAATGGCACGTGTCCCTGCTGGCACCTCCTCTTTCATATGTGTGGTGCTGCCAAGAACATCTGCTTACTCTACGCCTGCTCCGAAAGCACCTGACAGCTTTTCAAGAGGCTGCCGAGGACAAGTGAGCGACAACAGGCACTTGAAATTTCCAGCCTGGTGGTGCAGAAGAGGATGTTTTTTAAATATTGCGGCTCCTTGCATCTCTTGCATTCCTGTCACAGGACAGGAATACAACTGACAGTATCAGGATACGTATACACAATCTCTTATTACTATTTAAACACAGAAAACAATAACACATCCTGTACTGGTGGTAGGGCTAATTGCTATGCAAAATTATTTGTCAGCTGTTTGGAATAGCAGTCATTTTCTGGGCAATAGAAACACAGTTTCTTCAGCAATTTTTACTTTTCTGTTTTGTTAAACAGCAATGTGGGTTATGTCATCCACCTATATTTACTCCTCTACTGTTAGGAGAGCAGGTAGGCCTGTGACTGCAGTTGTGTCCTATCTACATCTGTGTGGTTTCCAAAAGAAATAATTCTGCATTTTAAATTATCTTCCCTCCTTGTAAAAGAAAAAGAAAAGAAGACAAAACAAACACATATATTTTTTAAACGTCTTTTCAACTTTCATCAGTATATTACCACATTAATGCAACTCTTTGTGGTCAAGAGGAATTTATTAAAGAACCTTGATGTCAAAACAACTTTTTCATATACCTCATGTGACAAGAAGTGAAAATTCCTTAGTCTATAGAAGCCAAAAGTTATTACAGATTATATAGAGGAGAGGTACGTTTTTATATTCTATTAATCAAATGGGACTTTAAAAGACTTGATTGCAAACTAATATAAGGGCAATGCCAATAAAGTTTCTACTAAAAATGCACTGTTATAAAAGATGTCTATGTCTGCTAAAGTGTAAGTAAAAAATTTAACCAGGGTGTATTAAGCATACAGCATGAACAGTAATTTAATTTAATACCTGAAATACAGGTTTCAGTCTTGGGAAGTCTGCATATTCTTTTGTTTGTGCCTAATGATGTTGAACAGCACTTGATACTTTTTGAGATCATTAACATTAGCTCCCACATCTTGGCCAAATGCAAATTAGTTTTCCCTCGCTCAGTTTCCCCTGTGGTCCAACTGGATGAAATAGTTGCACAGCTGCACACGGCCAGAGGCTCGCTGCATCCAGAAATGCAAAATCACTTTGGCAATTTCAGCCTTTGTGGGAATCTCTAAAGAAGATGAGGTGGGGAGGAGGGGCTTGGTGCAGTGAGTAGGGGGCCAAAGCAGGTGTACAGTGACAAGGTGGCATTTGCTGGTGCCCTGGAGGTGCCAGGCTTGTTCTAAACAAATGTGCTTCAAAAATGACAGAATTACAGAATCATCTAGGTTGGAAAAGACCTTCAAGATCCCTAGGTCCAACCATCAACCTGACCTACAGGTTGAACTACCTGACCTACCTTTAGTGTCCCACCACTAAAACCTGTCCCTTAGTGCCACATCCACATGTCTCTTAGATACCTCCAGGGATGGGGCCTCCACCACTGCCTTGGGCAGCCTGTTCCAGTGCTTGACAACCCTCTCTGTGAAGAATTTTTTCTAACAGCAAACCTAAGCATCCCATGGTGCAACTTCAGTGCTTTTCCTTGGGTCCTATCGTTTGTCACCTGACAAAAGAGATTGACACCCTCCTCACTGCAACCTGCTTTCAGGTAGTTGTAGAGAGCAGTGAGGCCTTCCCTCAGCCTCTCCTTCACCAGCCTAAACAGCTCCAATTCCCTCATAACTCTTGTTTTCTAGTCCCTTCACCAGCTTCCTTGCTCTTCTCTTCATACGTTTGAGCTACTCAATGTCCTTTTTGCAGTGAGTGGCCCCAAACTGAACACAGCACTTGAGGTGTGGCCTCACCAGTGCCACATACAAGGGGACAATCTTTTCCCCAGTCCTGCTGGCCACACTGTTTCTAGTGCAGGCCAGGATGCCATGGGCCTTCTTAGCCATGTGGACATGCTGCTGGCTCATGTTCAGACACAAGCAGCACACTGGAGAAGAACCCTTCCCCTTTTCCTCATTTTGTAACCACAGCCTTGAGGATACAACCACCACGTTTAAGGAAAATCTTTGGTTCCCACTTGTCCCTTGGGCTGTTCATGTTTGGGTTACAAAAACATCCCAGAGTAGCATCTGAATGACAGCTCCATGTGCCTTAGTCACCATTTACAGAAGTGGTGGCATTACAGACCTTGACTTCTTTTTAGATCTTTCCAGAGCAACCAAAAGAGAACAGCTTGACATGGCCTCGCTAGGGAATTGGGGGTGGCAGGCAAGCACTGTAGCTCTGGTCTACCTCAGGCTGGGAGAGGACTGGGAGAGCACCAGTCCTGGATACTTTGCAAACAAATGTTTTCTGCGACTCTGATTCACCCATGCTCTCAGGAGAGGGGTGGATTTCAGGACATGCCTCTCTCCTGTACCCTTTGTCCTGGCAGCTCTGGGTGATTCCTGTCTCGGCATATGGTGATGGGTCTGGGACTTGAGGGGCCCTCTACTGCACAGGCTTTGTGGGCGGCCTGGTGGCCCAGAGCAGGAGTTTGAGATGCCACCACACAACCCTGATGGCTAACAGAAACTTCTGCCTCTCAGCATCTGTCTCCTCTGTTATCTTTGGGCTGGCCTCCCAGTGAGGCAAACAGGTTAGAGCAATTCTGCTTTGAATTAGTCATGCAGGGAAGACAAACAAGAGGCATCAAAATGTCATTCAAACACTGAATTCCCACACAAGATAAAAGGGAAGCAGAATGGCTGTGAAACACAGTTTGTACAAGCATAACTAACAAAGTTTTCATATTACAAATATGCATCAGGAACATCATTTTTCAGGGGCGCTTCTAGTCTGTGTATTTACTTATGGCCGTGCAGACTGCCTGTCAATGGAAGAGCACATTCCAGCGAAGGTGGAGGAGAAACCCATCCAGCACATACAATGCAGGCCTACAAATAACCTCCCTCAACAGCAAAATCTCTGTCCCTGTCCACTAGCAACAGATCTCAGCCTCTTCACAAGCAGGGAGAGGCTTTGCTCACCCAATGCCAGTCCTCAAAAGGAGAACGTAGCTTGAAGGAGGTAAGCACCTCTACTGGTATATAATTACTGATATATAAAAATACTTTGGGTCAGGGAGGAGAATGGAGGAAACCTGAGATTCACAGCAGTGTGTGAAAAATCAGGCTCTGGTGATGAGGGACTGCTCATTAGGAAAACAGCAGACCAGTCAATCAAGGGTGGAGGTGCAGACCTGGGACTGAAAGAGGACTGGTAAGAGAAACATTCGCCATGCAGACAGGGAAATTTGTCCCCGCATGGAAAACAGATATTCCCTGGAATCAGTCACCTGTGATTTTGCCTGATTGGAGCTGATGTTTCTAATCTTGTTGCATTAGGTTATTGCTGCTTTTCCTTCTCTGGATTGCTACATATTTTGTTTCAGCTGCACGACTTTTGCCATTATATAAACTTAAAATAATATTTTTTTCTCATGCTTAGCAAATTCTGTAACATGCTAGAGCTTCACTGGGACCACAGAGCTGCAAATTGATGAGACAGACAAGGACATGAAAAGAAAGAGGACAAGAGAAACCCCACTGTGTTCACTCTGAGCCCTGTCATCAGAGCCAATTTGCTAAGAAGTGACCTAGACCTCACCACTGGTATCCATATTTACAAAGGAAAAGCCTTTATAAAGACTTTGTAAAGAAGGTGACAAGATCTTGAACCCCTTAACTGTTTTTCTTCATTGCCTTTGTGAGTATGGTTGACCTGCAATTTGTGCCATTAAAAGTTTTTTATTTGGAGGTTGGAGAAGGGAGAAGTCTCTCACTTTTGGCAACACTAAGCCCCAAATCCCAAACCTCCTCCTGTTCCCCTTCATTATCCAATCCTAAAATAGGTATCTTTCTCCTCCTCAAGGTGAATGAAGTCTATGCACTCTAAAATGCCAAAATAATCAGAGGCCAACTTCTAAGTACTAAAAATATGCTGCTGCCAACAGTTTTTACAGGTATGCTACAGTCTACTGAATGGAAAAAAGCCAAGTATTTCACTACGAAAATGCTTCAGAGGAGTTAGCAAAAGACTGCAGTGGTTTGGAGCAGCTACAAAGGCAAGACCGAGCACAGAGCTTTGGAGAAATTTCTGAGTTTGACCGACCTTCCTTTTTTTTTCCCAATTGATCTTCCCCTCACGTGTCATACTCATTCATTTATTCATCATAGCATAAATCACTGCCTTAGTTTTCTCTCACTTTACTTTTTATGTTCTCCATTATTTAAGTTAATGCTTCCTTATTAGCCCAATTCCTTTCATGAAAGTACAAAAAGTTCCCCAAGTACAAAAACCTGGAACCAGCACATGGTGATGTGCATTGCTGAATATAAAATGTTTACATATAGTTGATGCATAAGAAAATACTTGTGTGGAGCAAAATCTCTTTTATTAAATGCACTGGTACAGCTGGAAAAATAATACATTTTTGAGAATGTAGTTTGCTCCTCAGGTTTAATTCATCACTAAAACTTATGTGGCATTTGTTACTGAGATACACTTCATGTATTTGTTTGCAATACCTCTTCCCATCCCCTGCTTCTGCCCAGCCTGGTCATGCTGCCTGCCAGCGTGGTGTATACAAGACCTATTGCAGAGGAGCCTGCTGGATTCCTGTTCAGCACTGTGGTACTGCACTTTAAAAATCAGTATTAATAAGGAACAAATGGTGCAGGTGAAAAAGCTATCCCAGTCCAGTTGGCTGTATGCTAGCTGGGTTAGAACCTAAAGCACAAATCGATTCTAACACACTTTAGGACAAAGCTGTTTTCCTTTCATTGACTCCTTCTCACATGAACGCCTCCATCAAGGACCTAAAACCACACATGCAGCATTTTTTTTGTGAACAGTTTATGTTAACCCAAGTTACAAATATACAAATGCAGAAAAAAAAAATGAACAAGTAGACAGGACAGAAAAGTTGAATGAGCATTGGCTCTTCTTATTTTAATGAAGAAATATTTCAAGTTAATATCAGTGCATATTTAGAAATAGCATGTGATACTCCCAATGCCAAATACATCAGCAAATTACAGTTTCAAAAATGTATAAATTAATTGTAAGAAAAAAAAATTAAGAATAACATAGAGAGTAATGTTCAAAATAAACATCCTGTTTGTTGCACTGCGTCAATTATATTCCTGGTAATTAAACAGCAAGAGAGGTTCAATAGTTTGTGGTAATTAGGCTCTCCAAAACAGCATTTCTTTTTCTACAAATGAGTTAAGCTGTTTGCATTTATTTTTGATGTATAATTAAATGTTATTCTTAGCTGTTACAAAGAAATTTAATCATATCAGAGTAAAATTTCATTCCATGATTCAAAATCAAACTAACACAGAAACACTGCCTTCTGGTTATACCCACTGGAAAGTCAGCTGAGAATAGGAAGAACTATATGTGAGCACATTTGGCTGTTACATAAAATGGCTTTTTTTTTTTTTTTTCTGGTTTCACAGCCTCATAACAATACTGTTTTTCAACATTGTTCCCAGTCATTGTTTTTAAAACAGTTCATCAACATATCCTGAATCAATCACCGATATAAATAACTCCAGTGACAAAATCCATTATGGAAGGACACAGAACTGCAACCTGAAAGTTGTACCGAATGATTTTAAGGTGGAACTATTCTAATAAGAAAAAACACAACAAAATCATAAAAATCAGTATCTCCAATTAATTGGCAATGATCGAATCTGAAAAACTGTTATAATTTTAAGAGACATATTTTAATTCATGATGGGCTTTAATGCAAGACAAATCATACTAAAGCTAAGAAGAGATGCACATTTAAAGCTTGCAAGTGTGATATAAAAATATTCTCTATTCCTTTCATACAGGGAGTCTGATTTTCTTAATGGAAGAAGCTAAAATACATCCTCTTTCCTACCCCATCACTGTACATATAGACTATTCCCTTGATATCAGGAAACGGCATTTCCCCCCAAAAAATATCAGCTGTGCGAATCACAGACTTTCTGGTAGTAAGGGTTTGTTGATTTTGCTTTTTAAAGTATATTTTCAAGCAGGTGAAATACTGAAAAGATATGCATTTCTTTTGCTACTACACTAGTGCAAGTCCTATACTTCAACCCCCATAACTTCAATCCACCCGAAGTCTGCATCGCCTAGGATGACTTAAAAACCTGGTGTGTGATATTACAACACTGAGACGATAGCCAGATTATGAAACATCAGGCTAAATCAGACTAGTAGGAAAAGGCACATGCTTCAGATTTTGCAGGGCTACCTGAAGGTTCCTTGTTACCATAACCCCTACTCCTGAAGCTGTAGTGAGACTGTGCTTCACCCAAATGGCACAGTTTGCTTCCAGAAAATTGTGAGGTAACAGGAAACTTCTGAGTGTTCGCTGCTGCTTATGGCACATGGACGCTACAGTTCTGTGAGCTCAGCCAAAAGTCCCGACGCACTACAGACAATGCAGACACAAGGTAGGCAACAGTCTGGTTAGGCTGCAAAATAAAAACTTAACATTTCAGTATATTGCATACATTCCTTTTATGCACAAATACAGGGTGCGCAAAATAAGCTATTTGCTCGGTAAGATTTAATGTTTTGCATATGTAAAATAATCAGCTAATACTGCAATATAATCAAAAATCATGCACTAGATAAACAGAGCTTCTTCCCCATGAACGGTATTTCTCAGGAACGTTTGATTCTGCTTCAGGGAGCATCTCATGATTTGCCAGCTTACTAGTCCCTTTTTTCCAAGAACAGTATTTAGCTAAAACTGAAAAGCAAAATTCCAAAGGAAAAACAAGTTTTGATTTTAGTTGTGATACAGCTGAGATAGATGCAACTGGGCTGCTGCAATGCACCAAAGAGTAATGAAAATTCAACATGAATACCAGAGGAATAAATATAATAACCTAAATTAATCTCTGTAAATACATTCACAGGTCCACTTAAGACACCCTTATGCATAACTCATACTTCATTGAATCTGCAGAGAGATGGATGTTAGTTCATGGGGAAAGCAATTTATCATATGACTCAGTTTATCTGCCATTATTCCAGCAAAAATCAGTAGCAAATTTGAAAAACTACATTTATTTTCCCCAGACCAACCACACAGAGGCTTAAGTCACAAATTCTATTATTTCCAATGTTCAATCAATAAGGCTTTATTTACACTTTTTTTTAAACTATAAATTCAGGAAAAAGTTTGGTGCAATGTGCAAGAAAAGACAGCACATCCCACTGATTGGAGACTAACATCTGCTTATGGTTTAATGCTAACCCACAGGCAGCCAATTAAAGTCCCATATATCCATGTTTTTACATAAAGTTTCCTTCCAGATTCTGTCAGAAGCATACTAGCAGTCAGGCCACCTAAAAACAGCAAAGATGGCAAAGTTTTCTTGAGGCTTAGTTTGGAATGAACACTTTTTCCAGGGAACTTATTTCTTCTTTTAGAATCCTTCGCATCATAGAACTCTATTAGTAACCTATAAGTAGAGAAAAGTAGATTGTCAAATTTACGCATTAGAGCAAGAAGTTTTAAACAATTTTATTTCATCCAATAACTGCTTTTAATCACATTATTAAAAAAAAAACAAAACAAAAAACAAACAATTTAACAGTAAGTAGCAGCTTATCTGTAGCAAGGTTAATCAATCAGCATGCTCTAAGAATATGAGGCATTCAAAGTGATGTTATGCATCAGAGTACTCAGTCTGAACCCTTGTGAGCAATAAAAGCAGATTTTCCTTAGGGAATAATTTCAACATTGGATATAAAGCTTGAAAATTATCCTCCATATTTAGGATTTAGCAAATAAGCCCAGAGTACCAGGCAATATCATAAGATAAAATATCATACAGTTAATCAATAGAAACTGAAGTAGGAGGTGGAAGTATCTTGGTGAAATAAGCTAATAAATAACCAGGGCTCACAAGACTTAAAATATTTTGGAAGTCAATCACGCAAGTGTGAACTGTGACAACATAGTTTTAATAGTAATTTTTCTATTTTTGATAAACAGTAATAAATTGATTTGAAAATTCTAGACTTTTGTTTTAAGCATCTTTAAATTTGCATGACAGACTGGTCCCAGAAAGGATGTTGCAGTCAACAGGAGTCTACGATGAGACATAGATGATCATGATTCAGTTTTGCTGGTCTTCACTGGAAGACTACTTCTGGGATGCTGGACAGCCTTTTATTTTATATATCAGTTCCTTGTCTCTGAAATGAAATTTGTACATCCTCGCCTCTCAAAAGGGAATAAAAGAAAAATTACCTACTGGTCCTAAACTTCTAAGTCAATTTACTAATAGTGCCTTGTTCACAGACAGGCATGCTAACTTTTACATAGATTCAAAGATCACAGGTCAAACTCGTCCATTTATTTGCTTCCATGGAATGCCAGAACAATTTTAAAGCAGAACATATCTGAAAAACTTGTCAAATTTTTAACATACCATGTAGTCAGGGATTTAGAAGGTAAACAGATTCAGCAGTCTTAAGCTGGACATGGCAAATTAAACCATCATCTATCTCTCAAACAATACTTAAATCCCACATCTTCACTTTGGCACACGTGCTTCCTATGACCTGTTGCTGTGCTCATTAGTGACCTTATCTGGTGGTGCTGGAGGGAGCCAGGCACTTCTGCCATGATTCAAAAGTGGCTTGGATAGAAAAAACTTGTATTTCACCTGATCTCCCCAGTGAAGGTACGGATCTATGGATTACAGAAGTTCTTATACATTCTGATAGAAGATGCATAACCAATTTTGGCAAAAGAGATTGGACCAAGACCCACCAAGTTCAGAAAGGTCTAACCGTAACACTGACAACTAGGCTAGAACCAAACTCCTTTCTGCTTGCTTGCCTACCTTGGGAATCTTATGGTCCTGGCTGCACAACTCAGACTCAAGAATATAAATGGAAAATATTCAGATGGGTCTGATCCAGAACATGGTTTTGCAGCTATTCAGTCTAAGGAAGGCCTAAAACTCAGGAATCCCAAACGTCTCAGCAAAAGCTTTAATCACAAAGGCATTACAGACAATATGCACAGGAGTACCAACACCACCTGTCTTTCAAGAGCCCTACAGCTTGCACTGCTGGTAACATAGAAATCGTAGGCATATCTATTAATAGAAAAGGAGAAAGTGAGCTTCTTGAAACAGAAAGTCCTGCACATTGCTACTCACTTGTCTTTTATTTCAAAACGTTCATGAAGCCACCTTCTCATATACATCTGTTCTTCTGGAATGTCCTTCAGTTCAATTCGATCAATGAAGATATGAACTCTTGGGCATTCCTTGCAAAGAAACTCTGAAAGAGAGCAAAACAACAGAACCGACTTACAGAAACACTGTATGGCATTTATTAATCTAAATTAAGCTGAAAGTCTGACCTCACAAGTGTAAGTGTCTTGGAAGTTTAAATTCAGTTTTCAAAAGCCTTTCATTTTTATGTTTGGATCCTGAGCACTTCACTCAACTTAGAAGCTGTCTGATCTACATGCTGTTAAAAAGGGTCTGCTATTAAGGTGCACATGGAAAAATGTCCTAAAAAGCCCAGCATGAAAACATTACATTTCTACCTCGGTAGCAATCTGTTCATTCTGCAGTATGGGATGCCATAACTTTTCTGCGAGAAAGGTATCCATCCTGCAATTTTGATCAGAGTTAGCAATCCTCTTTCCTCATCTTTCTTAAAACATAAACTTTGTTTGCTCCTGTATGACAAAATCCAAGTAAAGTGATTTCCTGAACCATCTCCAGGAGGAAGTGGGCTTCAGTTTAAGTAATAACCTTTAATTAAAGTATGCAATAGGGCAAAAGACTCAGAAAAAAATGCAGCTTTCCAGTTTGCATACCTCCATTTGTCTTCTGTCATATAGCATCAACAAAGCTAAACACAGCCCTTTTGCATTTTCCTCCCCCCATTTCCTCAATTTCTCCCTAGAAAAATGTATCAAGCAAGCATTAAGCTAATTACTTTGTGGAATATTTTACAAGTAACAAGAGGTAAAAATATTGCCCATGAAAAATATTCATGGGATGAAAACCCAGCAGTATTTGTCTATTAATAATTATTTGCATCTACCAGTAGCAAGGGGTACTGTAGTAACAATAGCACCCTCATACAAAAAGATGTATGATGTGAGCACAGAAGTACTTGGAAATCTGGATAACCTTCATATTTTGAAAAGGGACCCAAAGTGCCTTCCAACAATACAGATGGGCAACAAATGTAACGCAGACTGGGTGGTCCCTTTAGTTTGTTGACATTTTTTTGGACAGCAGTGCAGATGTACCTCCTTAAGAGGAGGTTTTAGGATCTTCACATCAGTGGACTTTGACCCATAACTGTTAGGGGTATCTGGAAGAATGACTGTGAAAAATAATTGTCACTGCATGTACGTCTTTATTATTGTCTGCCAAAGCAGATATCCCCCCATTTGCTTTCCTTCTTTACAGGATTATTCCATTTTTAAGGATGTTGCTGTAAAAGCAATCCTTATCATACACTAGAAATTGCCTTAAGGAATTTTAAAAGCCTGTTCATGCAAATGTGTTTGTGTCCTTGTAAAGGACAGGGATGGAAGGAGAAGAGATAACGGGATCAGTAAAGTCTTAGGGCATTTTGCTGCAGAAATTAGCAAGGTGCTCTGTGTCGCTTTGTCTAGTCCTCTAGCAGAGAGCCCCTCACTGAACTGCACCTCAGTATACAGATAGAACACAGCCCATGCACCATCAAGCCAAGAAATGGGTGAGGGCTCTAACCAAAACCAGGTCCACCTCTTAGCTACGGCACAGCAAGCACAACTGTCACTAAATACACTTTTTCTTGAAGTTTTTGGCAAAGCCATTTAATAGCTATTAGATGTCAGGCAAGTGATGTACTTGAAGGTCCAAATGATGGTAGGTATAGACAATTGCCCTCAGGTTTATGCATAATGTTTTTTGCTAACTAGGATGAAATCAAAGTTCCCATATCTGAAAACAGCTTTTTTCCTCTTGCTTTTAATGGGGAGAAAGGATTTTCTCTGAGGATACTATCAAAACCACCGTTCATTCACTCTATGAGCACGTAAAATCATACTATTAATATTTTAAAATGTTTGACATATTATCCATGTCTTAAATGCTTAAAATGTTCACTGATGTATAAATCCTCTTTGGAGTGGTATTACCTATTACGTGGAGCACTCTAAAAATATGCAAAACTGTATTATAGAAAACAAATGCCTGGAAGCCAAACGAAATGGTCTTTTTTTTTTTTTTTTGTACCATGATAAAAAGCATCTATGCTATGCATATTCTGCTGTGGATGAAGACCTAGCTTTAGAAGATACTTAAAATGTTCTGTGCATTGTATAGGGTAGTTTTCTTTTGCGTCATAGCAAATAGGTTGTTCTGTACAGGAATAAACAGTTCTTTCTTGATGTTATTTATACGCTCAGTTATAAATTATTAAGGAAAATTACAAAACAAAAATCTAATAGGATTGTTAATAGCCATGTGATATTTTTAAATCTAATGCTATGCTTCTTAAAAACTATTGATATTTGGTTAAAGATAGCAACAGAGTATGTTGTAAGCAATAAGCTCAAGTTAAAAAAATGGAATAAGCATAGAAATTTCAAAAGGAACACCTTCCCCCACAAAAGTCTGAAATGTAGTAACTCTACAAACCTGCTTGGAAAGCAAAAACCCCTCCACAAAATCTGAGCCTTGCTGCTGTTTTTTTCTATGCCCAAGTCCCAATACAACCTGATTTGTACTACTTCTTGGTCTTCTTCAGTTTAAATTTAGTCTGATTACGTGAAGATCCTAAAACCTCCTCTTACCTTCCCACTACGTAAATTCCAATGCCTTTCTCCACAGCCTTTCAACTGAGACTCAGTACTGTGTGATCTGCAGCTACAGGTGCTTCCCTAAAGAGGACCAATATTCTTACCGATCGATTTGAGGCCATTTTATCCAAAACCTGGACATCTGCAGGTGATGTCATAACCTGTGCAATAAAGCGAGTCAGGGAACCTGACTAGTCTTTAGTTATCTAATTCATTTCTGGGTCTAAGGCGACTAATCCTATTTTTTAGATTCATAATGTCACTGCAATCGCTTAAGAACACCAGTGGATTAGAACAATTTATTGAGTGGTTGTTTTTTTAGAAGAAACAGCTGGATTTTATTACCACAGCCTCTAAAGGTTTGTGGTGGTCCCATGACCCTTAATTTCACATTAGCTTAACTCCCACAAGACTTGTGTAATTAAGCTAAGAAACAAAATCTTATTGAAGCAATTTATTATGTGCAAATTACATTCAACTTCAGGCACACTAGCCCTTAAGGCCAACATCTGATAGGCTTTTCAGATCCCTGAACTTGCCAGAATTTGTTATAATTAACAGCAGGAACAAGCAAGACTGAATTTTCCTTCAAAAGACAAAACACAAGTGCAAAACATGCATTATAATCAAACACCATACTGGGGACAGTGTTAGTCAATCAAGAACCAACCATGATTTGGCCGAAATGAACCCCAACAACTTGTGTGGGAGCCAAGTGGACTGACTTTCATATGGGAGGTAGAAAGTTTTATTAGGAAATTATCTGGCTATATAATGGATCCAAGTGCAGAATGTTTATCATGCTTTTAATGATCAATCACAGCAGAAGGAAAGAATTCAAAATAAAAAAATGCATTTCTGTCCTTAAACCACGGATTTCCAGCCCTCCTCCTGTGGGACAGAATACACACTAATCCCGGACTTGAAGGAATCAATGCAGAATTAGGATTAATGGAGGGGATGCAACAGCCTCGAGAAAAGCTATCAGATTCCCAGAGTTTTTTAATTTCAAACAAATATTTTGCATGCCATGTTTTGCTTGCTGGGACTTCCACAAAATTCTGTCAGTTTGAAAGCCTTCAAAAGCCAATTAATTCATTTTTTTTCTTTTTCAATTATCAGCATTACCAGGGAAGGTGAGGGAAAGAGAGAAGCTCCAAAACACAAACGTACCTGCTACTGAGAAAGAATATATAAATGACTTTACAACATCTTTCCCGTAATGATATCACAGTTAATTCCACCACCACAATTTGTCTTGACAGTGATGTGGCACTCAGACATTCCAGTTTTCAAGTACTATTGAAGTCTATTTTTATAGGCACTTTAAATATGACAGTACTAAAGTAGCTCAGATTTCATCCTCCCACATTGACTCTTTTTTTGCTTCATAATTATTGCCAAAGTCCTCCAAAATTAAGAAAGGGCAAAGTGAAGCCCGACATAGTCATATCCACCTAAACAGACCCCATTTCTCTCCTATTTTAATGGACTTCAATAATGTTTGCAATAAAGTGTAAATGGTATCACAGGAAACTGAAAATCTGAATTATGTATTTTTACTCTAAAGAACTCCCATTTCAAACAAGTAATGATGCACCTCCTTCAGTAACAAAACACTGTGTGTTGTGTTGTATATGGTTTTACAGGCAAAACCATGCCAGCAAAGACATATTCTTCTCTGAACTGGAAATTTAAAAAGTGAAGAAAGCATCTAGTCCGGACTTAAACATTAAGCTACCAAAGCAGTTTGTAAATTATCTCTTCCTTAAAGAAAGAAATCCCATCTCTCTGTTTTCATTTATTTTGTACACCAAATTAACAACCAATTGGCAAAACAAACACAAATTTAAGTGCTGCATTGTTTCTCAGCTCCATGCTTTCCATCACCTCAAGTTGAGCTGACACAGAACTATTTCCCTGCCTTCTTTGACAAAATAAAGCAGTGGTGGAAGAAAACAGCACTAGATGGGAAAGCAAACACCAAGGGCAGAGTGAAGTCTGCTCAGCCAGGTTAACCTGGGGGACCAGGGAAGGAGCTGGCAGCAACCACACCTGCTGGTGCTGCTGATGGAGGGAAGCACAGAGGAGATGCTGTGCAGGATAAATTCAGGCTTCAAATTAGGAGACAAGCCTGAGCTGTGGAGAACAGCACGCCCTGAAGTACTAGCAGTCCCATGTGCAAGGTTGAAATGTGAGCAGAGATAGAGCCTCTGATCACAGTGGAGGGAGTAAGCATGTTAGGAGCTGGAGGACCTTAAGAAACAAGCAAAATGGGATGCCCCTGAATCTTAATTAAGCCAGGGTGCTGGCAATGACAACTGAAAAGGTCTTAGATACTTCAGATACGAGCTGGGAAGAGTAAAAGGTCAAGAAAAGCAACCTGACATAAGGCTGACAGAAGATGAGGTGGATGCAACTAAAATTCAGTGTGAAAGAAAAACCCAGAAGTGACTTTACACGAACACAAGAAACCTAAACATGAAGAAAGGAGGACAAGAATTCTTGTCCTCAAGAGAGTACCCCTACAAAGTAGGTATGACCTTGAAGGAGCACACAGTGTTAACAGGCTACCAAATTTACTGGCATGACAACAGGATGCACAGGCGAGGGCATGGCAGTATGTGTGAAGGACTATATAAAGAGTAATAGTATAAAGATAGTACAAGCAGACAAGCAAAATTAAATTACTGTGTACCCTCTTATAAAATACTTATTAGATATATTATATTATGTTGAGGTCATGTTATTAAAAAGATGATAAGCTCGATAATAGTGATGGATGATAAGCTTGATAATAGTGCTGAGAAAGTGTTAAGCCAGACTGAGTGCTGCAATTTCAGGGCTGCCAGCAGGAGTGTGAGATTCCAGCTGCCTTGATTGAACAGTATCAATGCTTCATCAGGATGAAGTGTAGAAGGGAAAAGAGAGAAAGAGAAAACATTTTTTTTCCCGTAACAATTACTTGCAGAACCCACACAAAAAGATGCCATTCCTGATGTGGTCTTGAGTTGTGCACACTATTAGTGAAAAGTGGTCTGCAAAGACAGTACAATTATGTTCAGCATTGTAGAGAAAGAGTCTAAATAAATGTAGAACTCACACACAACTACAGGAACTACATAGCTGGGGGGGAAGGTAGGGGGGAGAAAAAGTAAAGTGGCAAAACACCACAGAAAAAACAGCTGAAAAGAAGACAGCCTAGGGACTGTTAAAAAATAAATGAAATACCAAACCCCAGCTAAAGGTAGAAACCCACATAAAACATGTGCAGTACAAACAAACAAAGAAAAAAGAGGTCTGAAACCCACATGCACAGTTGAATGGGAAAATTCAGGATGCTTCTACTATATTCCTACCTTCTCTTGGAGAAGTAGAAAGCTTGTACAGACAAGGAAAACCGTAAATCAGCTCATGTCAAATGCAAATATAAAATTAAGAGAACTGAAAAAGAACTTTAAAAATCCAAAGGATGCTCTAATAATTGTACTTTTTGCATACATCAAAAGCAGCAAACCAGCTAAGGCACTAGTGGGACTGCTGGATGACAAAGGTGTGACATGGTAATGACAGGGTAATGTACAAGACCATATAAGAGAAGCTCAAATAACTGTTTAGACTTGCCTTTCTTGCTGAAATTGTTTGATTCCTATGCCCGTTGCATTCTTTGTACCACACTGCTCAAAGGAACTAGATCAATAAGTAAACACACAAAAATTATTAGACTAAATAAACAAGTTAGATGTCAGGAAGTCACCAAAATCAGAAAGCATTCATCCAAAAGCTCTCAAATGTGGAATTCAAAAACAAAGACGTGTAACCTATCAGTGCAAACAGCCACCGTGCCAGAAAAATGGGGGGTTTCCCTTCTGCAAATGAGGGCTTTAGAGTCTTACATCCCCGGGTAAGATAGCAGTCTATAATAAGATCACTAAGCACAGAGATAATCACAGTCTGTTGGAAAAGAGTTGGCATGGATTCTGCAAAGGGAAATCCTGTCTCACCAATTTGCTGGCTTTCTACAACAGTGTCAAGGAGCAAGCGGATAAAGGGGATTCAGTGGACATGATATATTTGAATTTTCATAAAGCCTCTGTCAGGGTTCTGTACTGAAGGCTATTAAAGAAATTAAGCTGCCATGGGATTAGGGAAAACGATGCTTTATAGACTGAAAGCTGCTTAAAGGAGAGGAAGTAAATGGAGGGACTTAATGATCACTTTTCAGGACGGAAATAAAACAACAACTGGAGCTCTACAGAGGCTGATGCTAGGATTGGTTTTATTCCTCATCATGACCAATGAGCTGAAGAAGGGGCAAACAGTGAACTCTCAGTTTTTTTTAGATGTTTTTCAGAAGATCTTAAACTCTTTTGGGCAGTCAAATGCCAGGTTGGTGATGACGAACACCTAAAAGACCTCCAAACTGAGCAAACAGGGCAAAAATGCAGCATCTGAGCCTCAGCCTAAATAAGTATGGGGAAGAATAATTGCAACTCTGAGTACATGATGCTTAGCTTGGACTTGGTGGTTACAATGTGGGAGGTCAGTGACCATTCTCTCAAAACTATCCTCTCAGATGGGTTGCAGATGCCTCAGATTCCCCCATATACTGGGCAGCATCAGCAAGGACACTGAGAGCAGGGCAAAAGTGTCACTTTGCAGCCACATAAAAAGACTGAATCTACTTTTTAAATACTGTTTGCAATTCTGGTCTCTGTATCTCAAGGAGGATGTGGTGGAATTAGAGAAGGCTACTGCAGAGAGGGACAACTAAAGCATCTAAGGAGAAAAAGCACCAGCATTACAAACAAGGAGACATTAAAAAGGCTGAATTTTCATTTTGGAGAAGGGAAGGAGAAAGATATGAAAGCTTAAAAAAATAAAGACCAAAGATCTTGAAGATGGTAGATTAGAACTATATCTCAACAAATCCTGCAGTTTCAACTGTAAATAGCCATACTTCTCTACCTTTATAAAGACATCCAGATCTAAACAACCTTTAAAAATTACAATTAGAAAATAGTTCCTACTGTTTCCTGTATGGGTACTAGCTCTGGTGAGTAACAGAGTGTCACTGTACTCAGTCCTGCTGAAACAAGATGGTGTCTGATGAAGACCCATAGTCCTTGCACATCATAGTTCATTTAAAGAATCTTTGAGTGGTTTTAATCTGTTATTCTAATAGATGCACTCTGGCCTTTGGGCTGCTCCATAACGATTTGTGAATACTGTATGTTGGCCAAATTAGCAGGAGGTTTCCTACAAAAGTATGAAAGTTTTGATCAATAGGCTGCCAGTAACAGAGCCTGGATCAGATTAGGTCTGTGGATAACATCTAAAGGGTTCCACAGATGGCAACTGGAAAGAGAGAGATTTATGAGGCTCACTGTATGGATATTTGCATCTTCCCTGGAACATTTTTGAAGTTTCAGAAATGGAAAAAACAGTTTTGACACACAAGCAAGAAAAGATACAAGGACTGGAACAGTTCAAAACAATGATCTCTAGCAAATAAACAGGATCTGTTAGGAACTATGCCAGTACTGTTAGTATTGATGTTTTTCCCTTTTCTTCAGATAGCCTGTTTTGATAAACAGGGAACAGTACCACAAACACTGTGGAAAAAAAGGACTCTGATGCACATACAAAAAGCACAAATAAACACAGGCTCTCCAAGCAGCAACGTATTTCTGGCCAAACCTGACAGTGTGAAGAAGTTAAAGTTGTTTTTGTTATCCTCAGGGTTTAAACACTCTTCTGTAAATGCTGCCTGGGCAGCTGAACACTTCCTTGCACATGTGCATGAGGCCCATGGCACAGCATAGTTCTATAAATCTGCAGTGTAAATACTTTCAAAATCCTCTTTGTGGAGCAAAAGTTTGAAGATGCTTGTGTGTCTTCTGATTACACATTCCCAAAGGGAAGCTACAGATACCTACAATCAGCAGGAGCTGCCTGAAAATAAGGGAGATGTACAAAGGTCCTAGTTTATGATCAGATGAACAAACTCCTTGGGCTCCCAGGGACAATGGAGGCGTTACTACTCCCATTCAGGGGCTGCTAGTAACACACAGAAGCAGCATCCACAAGTGATTGTCATTTGGGGAGATAAAGTATCGTTTATGCTTATCCTATTCTTAAAAAACCGCATCAGGCATCCAAGTTGGGTTGTTGTTGGAGACAGGAAACTGGGCTCCAGGGACTGCAAATCCCTTTCTGTTCTTGTTTTGAGGTAGGTAAATAAACAGAGGTGCTAGTCATTCTGGCACTTGTGCTCAGTTAGACTTTTCTCTGTTTTTTTGGAGTCCTATAAAGACCTACAGCAAGGACCGTATTCCCATAAACTGATGCTGTTGTTTGGTGAAATGTCTTTATCCTCAAACAGAACTACAATGTAACTGTTACAGTACTAAAAGACTTTTCATCTACCAAGACAGCCCTTATCTGCAGAGTATCAATGCACAAATGCAAATCTGTGCTCAAGGTGCCACTTCAAATACATCATCCAGAAATTAACAGGCAGGCTTTCATCCTACTCAAACTACTTTTAATAGGAAATGACTGGAGTTCTAAAGTCAAAGATCTAGTCCTATGGAATGCAAGTGAAAATGCATTCAGTTTAAAACTGATTGATCATTTACCTTCTTTATGGCACAAGGTGAAATCATTGTATTAAAACATGTCATATTTTAATACTTGACACTAAGTAAAACCAGGGTTTTCCTTTAAAGCAAGACTGAAAGATAGAATATCATTAGAACTATGATGCCAACTAGTGTTATTATCAAAATTGCTCCAAATATTTCAATGGAAAAAATACATTATGAAATATGATACGCAGTTACTTAGGTTTTGCTTGAACAGTTGCAGTATGACAAGTTCATGATATGCAATTTACTATAAGCATTAAAAAGCCATCGCATACTTGACACAAATTTCACCAACACTGATGTCCAGCCTCAGTTGTAATTTACATCCTTTCAATTGCTCTGAAGTAATTACCATTTAATTTTCAATATTTCTTCGTGCAATAAAATGACAGTTAGCAGAGATCTGAACAGATTAGTCAGTTCACCACTGTAAATCTTACTTTTGACTGGTTTACATTCCTATTATTGTTTATCATTTTATGTATTTGGTTTTTCAGTTCTTTCAACACTTCTATAACCATGTGCTTGATATCATTCTGTGGATATTGAAGGACAATAGATATGATCAAATTTGGGCCAAAGTCCAAACAAAGACTGGTTTCTATTGCTGCAGTTTCTTTGCTATTGTTCTGTACTTCAGCGTCTAACTGGGTCCTAACAAAAGCACAGGCATTTGGAAAAGTGTAATTTCCCCCAGGGAAGTTAGACCAGTTTGACCTCCTCAAATTATACCGATCAAAGTGATGTACTGATTTTCAGAAATGCACACACATACACACGCTTTCAAAGTGTTTGCTCTGGAATTGATATACAGCAGAGTCAATAATTCTCAGGAATTCCTCTGACTTCTTTAAGACAGAGTCTAAATGTACTTGCTATTTTTATTCAATGTTTATCATTGTCACATGCTGCTATTTCACACATGCTTTCTTCTACAAAGGCCAGATAAATACCATCTGCTTATGGTAAAACCTCCAGGATTTGGGCAGAATAATAAAGATGTAAATGTGTACATAATACTTCTTCAGGTGCAAGAATGACAACAGTTCCCACATCCCGTGAGACATCCTCCTTAACACCAAGCAAAGCTGGATGTGAACACTCAGCACATTCATTTGGAAGGAGAAAATCAGGTTCTTTCTTTTTTTTCCCCACAAAAAAAGAATGATAGTATTTTATTTACTCATAGTACAGTAACATATTATCAACAAATCCAGCACAAGTGTTTCTCCCCCTGCTTTTTCCTTCTAAATTGTTCTTTCAGAATTTAAACCTAAATTGCATCTTAATAGTGCTTAAGTGCCCATATGATTATATGGATGTTATTCAAATGATCGCAAATTAATACAGTCTGGTAGCGTGGTCTTCCCTAAGTGGTCCAACATGGTCTGTCATTAATGAACTGGACAAACCATCTTCAGTACTAAGAGAGGGAAGTAATCGGTGGGAAAGTGTTATTCTTCAGAAAGGCTGCCATGTGTGGGACAAGCTTCTACTGGAAATGTACCAAGATTCAAGCTTGTTGGAAAGAAAAGGAATGAATGATAGATAAATGGTAGGAAAAACCAAACACAAAATGCAACCATTAGCTACAATTGAATGTGAAGCTTAAAAAAAAAAAAACAAAAAAAAAAACCAAAAAACACAACGTCCCTGTCTACAACCACTAATTAAATCTGATGTCTTCTAACACAGAACTTCCAGCTGGAAAGTGCCAACTAAATATGAAATTAATAAATATTGACAAAAAATTCAACACATCTGAAAGAATATACTATAATAATTTGCCTGTTTTAAAAGGCAGCATGCTATCAAATGTTCCTGGCATTCACTGCTCCAAGCACTAATGCAGAAAGGATGGTGAATGTTGTCTTCCCAGTTGCTAGTATACTATGTTTTGTTTCGGTCCCATTGGACAAGTAAATATTATGCTATTGAAGCTTTCTGGAGTGAAAAATATATATATATATATTTTTCTAAGAAAAGCTATTTAAACTAAGAGTTCCACATTACAAAATGTAAAATACAATTACTTTTTCCTCTGGTTTTCTTTTCAGTTCAGCTTATTAACGCTATTTCCCTGATAGAGTATGATAGTACAACTTACAGGCACTAACATGTTCCTTTTAACCTGTTTACTACTGAAGGCAGCAGCCAAGAGCCAACCATATCCCTGCAAACGTATGTAATTTTTTTTTTTGTTTTGTTTATTTTTTTTTCCAGAAGTGGCACCGGCTCTTCTAAAGAATTGACATTTACTGAACTGAAAGCAAAATGATGTCAAGAAACACATTGCGTGGAATTCAGATACCATTCGCATGGGAAATGTCATACCATGGAAAACAGAGTCCTCAAGTAAAGTTGAGTTTATCAGAAGTTTGTTTTCCATGCAATAAATTTCAGTCAGAGTTGCTAGATTGAAAAAGACATGTCAACCTTATCTTTTAAAAATTACCAGGATTGTACTACCATTTTATTCTGATGTGCATGAAAAACAGAATTTTCATTCAGCACTGACACAAATATGAAATGTTCATATGAGCTGCACACATGAGAGAGGAATTTTATACCTCGTCTTAGTACTGTTCAGAGCAAAAATGATAAATAATCTCAAATGCATAACCATCAATTCCTGTTATTGTAGTATATTTGTACAGACCAATTTTTGGGCTATTGCAGAACAAATATTGAACTGATCTTGAGTTTTGAGAACATAAATTATTTTTTCTTCTATTTTGTGTCTTTAGGGTCTAAAGGAATGACAACTATGTTCTGCTTTGTAATTTATAGTGTCCTTAATCTACATAATTTATATTATATGGAATACATTTGACTGCCACAATAACTTGGAATGTTCTGGATGGATATTTCATTTATCTACTCTGTAATGGATAACAACTGGTTGGCTTCACTTCATTCTGCTTTACTAGCTTTATTGTTACCAAAGTCTGAGATGGTAATTATCCCAGCTCTACCAGAAAGGCTGATACACCCATGAGGGATGTGTAGTCCTGCTGTGGAGTCCTGAGGAGGCTGGATGTGGAGTGGTTACCCCAAAACCATTTGACACCAGACACAAGAAGCAGCCAACAGGGAAAATCAGTTTGTTAGTTCCGTTTAGATAATTATACCATGTTTCATGCAAACTGAATTCATTTTTCATGCAATTTCATTCTATTTTTCATGCAAAAATTCAATAGGTGAAGAGGGCTTGTAAAGAATTTGACCATTTGCCATTTTATCAATAAGTAATGATATTTTAATAGCTTAATTAACCATCAGGCAGTGAAAAGTCCAGCATGAAAGTGGTTGAAACTGCCTAATAATCAAGTCACGAAAGAAGATATGCTGCAGGCAAGAAGGGGAAACAATTCTATTTGTTTTAAATGAAATCTTGGGTGACAGGAAAAGAGTAAGGCTGCCAGTCTTCTAGGGGGTCTGCAATAGGGTCATAAGGTATTTTGAAAAAAAAGTCATGAACTTTAAATCATAAAATTTGCAAAACTATGATTAAAAAATGTCCAGAAGAAAACATGTTAAATCATAAAAAGCACTTTCAATACCTAACCACAAAACTATCCTAAGAACTAACAGAACAACACAAGTGTTGAGTTAATACACGGTGTTAATAGTCGTATTTCTCACCTATTCAGAATTTTAAATAGGGTGAAAATGTAAAAACAGACAATTCCAGAACTTCTAAGGAACAAGCATCTGGAAGGAGTTCACATGAACTTTACACCACCTCAAGAAATTATATCTGCCAATGAAGTGACAAGGAAACTAGCAAATACTTCTAGCAGAAGGAATTAAGTCCCAGACCCACACCGATAACTGGACCAGCTGAAGAGTGGGGAGTTAGCTGTGAAGTTACCTGCAGGCCCCTCAGACAACACTGAGCCCTTGCCCACAAGGGTGAACTAATGTGGCATATTGTCCCCTTGGTATCAGTAGTGCAAAAGACTTGAAAGTATCATTGTAAACCAGCTAGCAACAGACAGCTGTGCACAGCCATATATATAGTTGAGCGATCCATCAACTACAAATGAAACGAAAGATGTTATTTGGCCCTCCAGAGATGGTGCAGGTAACTGAATTATTTAAAACAAACAATGACAACAAAAAACAGCAATAACCCACCACCAAACACAAAACCCATCAAACCCCAAAGCCTTCTGTCCCAGTTTTCCCCATCAGATACTCCAGAACTTAACTTTTTGGTGAGTTAACGGAAGGTATGTACAACTAATTTTCCCCAGTCTCTTAAGGCGCTATTAGTGGTTAAAGTACTACAGCAAGTAAAGCTCACTTGCATAAAATGCTTTGAGTGCTTATCAAATTGCTGGGCATATTCAGCAGCTTGAAAAATTACAAATAAAATATATTATTACATATTTTCCCTTTAAAAATATACATTTCAGCAATTATATCCCATTTGCACACATGTAGCTAAGCAGGGAGAAAGAGAGAATTTACAGTCAGGCCAAATGCCAGTGCTAGAAGAAACACAAGGTGAACACCACCTGCTGCCTATGGATTCAAGATCATTTGAACTCCAAAGACTACCTGCAGATAGAATTTGACCAAAAATATTCACTGTGAGGAGTAGGGAAGAGAAGGAGCAGTATATCTTGTGGGTAGGTATTATAAAGCTAAGTCACTAGTCAACAGTACCCTACCAAGTAGCGGTAAGATGGCTGGAGCACTGTGGAGATTATCTTCTGAGCATTGCAAAGCACCTGAAGTGGTGTTTGTGTATCAACAAGCACATGTCTGCAGCATGTCTAATATAAATCAACTCACCTGTCATAGATGGTGCCAGTTTTCTTTGCCCTTTGTGGTCCACGGTACCTTCATATGCTACAGTCACATCATAAACTGCATCCAGATAGTCCTTCATTGTGTCGATGGCTACATGAGTTGCCTTCACCCGTGGTGTTAGCACATGCTTTAATATAGCAAGTCCTAGGGGAAAAAAGAAAAAAAATACAACATTTGAAAGTAATCTGGGCTACAATCACAAAAGGAACGTCATGCCAACAAACTTTGGCACCCCCACTCAAAGTCACAAAAGAATTATTTTTAATCTCCAGTTCTCAGTTGAGAGACAGCATGTGTGCACATTGCATTTGTTCTACTGAATGCATGTAGAAGATGAAATAAATCTTACAGGATATTTATGACAGACAGGTTGCTCAACAAAAGAGTCCTCAGTACAACTGTTGCTCTAAAAGTAGTGATAGTTTTAACATGGCTCATATGTGCTGCAAAAGCATTTCTCCTCATCGTTTATGTTTGTCCAATTGAGGAAAAAAAATTAACTATGAATTAACAAACACAGAACATCACCTCCTGATAGTCTGTGTCAGAAACAGGTTTGGTAAATGAGGCATAAGCACAGATATCTTTAAGAAGCCTAATGTTCATCCAGCATTTCACTTCCAGTGGACGAACCAATTCCATCAATACAATGAATGCTAATACTGTCCCACAGTAATAAAAAAGCAGCTTTAAACTACACATGCTTTAACAAAATGCAACATTTCTCCAAAGCTACCATGCTATCAGATATTTCAATACATTTGTTATTTTCTACTTTAGATTTTTTTTTTTTTCCCAGCTCTTGCTTTCCATTTTTCTAGTGGCATGTAGTGACGCTCCTCACTTTGAGGAAGGATGACAGAAAGCAGTTAAGACTCAAGACAGCTTTAGCCAATTGCAATGACTTGATACTGAGCAAAATGGGGAATTCCACTTTACCCTTGCAGCCATTTGACTCTACCACTTTTCTGTGCATGCTTGTGCCAGCTACTAGCCTCATATTGCTCTGGCACCACCCTCCCACCAGCTGACTCAACTTACCATCCCAGCAGAAAACTAAACAGGGCAGTGGGAAAACATAGCACAGAGTCAACAGCATGGAAGAAACCTTCCCTGTTTCCCTGCCAACAGGCTATTAGACTGACTTAGCTATTAATGAAACCATAGTCACAGAAATCCAGTGTTGACCTTAACCATCCAGGCCATGGCCATAAAACTGTCAAGTTTAACAGCAATCTGCAGGCCCTCACAACAGTATTTCATTTCAATGTTTGCTTCAGCTGATTGCTTCCACTGAAAGCACTCTTTAGAATACACAAGTACACGGGGTTTGAAAATATAAACTTTATTCAAAGTGCTTCTAAAAAAAGCATTTCATACAAAAAAAAATTACTATTTTGCTATAAGATGTGTACTTTTCTCAAAGTGAAGTATCATAATATGATTGTGATTATTACTTTCTAGCCTTATCATTCGTAGTTTTACTCTTCGGTATGTTTTTAAAGATCCACCCATTGGTGCTATTGGTTCCTGATGTACGGAATATTTTTCTAAACCAAAATACTGTAGTATTGCTTTAGACATACTGCCACTTGGAAAATCAGTACAAAAGATAATATAGTATGTCCTGATTTTGTACCGAACTTCTTTTCCTTTCTTGTTGGGTACAGTGTACTCTGATCTGACATTATGTAAGTATCTACTGAACACTGTAAAATAACGCTGTTTTTTAAACAACTCTAAGATTCTTATAGTTGAAAATTTCAGTATAAATCATTATCTTGATTTCTTAATATTTGCTAAGAACCTCTTTGTTCAAACAGGGAGATAAAAGGTTTTTTGCTAGCACTCTTTCTGAAGTCACTGTTCTATGCTTTACCAGCAATGGGGATAGCATTGGGGATCTATGCAAAATGTTGTGTGAATTGTGTAAATATTTTGAAGCATAACAAGGTGGTAGTGTTTTTTTAGCTTGTGAACTGTCACTTCAAACAGCGAATTATGTTATGTTTCCAAACGTTTGCTCAGTAAATGAAGCACTGAATATTCTAATGTTGTGTTAGCAATGGTCATTCTACCCAACACAACTCTTACTGATCCAAATCCCACAACACATTCATTTTATCTAAAAAACGTTGTCATTCCTTTCCTGCCCAACTCATCTTCCCCCTACTCATACTAGCACTGTGGGGAAAGAAAGAAGACATCAGGACACAATGGAAACTGAATCCTCTAGACCAATTAAAACACATGTCGAAGGCTATCCAGTGCTGAGTTTTTTGAATTAATTAATGGACATTTTTTGTGGTGAAGATGGTCAGTGACAATATGTGAAGTACAACTGTAAAACAAGCCCCTCTTATGCCATGTGCTACAAGGGAACTCTTGAAGGTTTAGATTCAAAATAATTATGTATCTATCTAAAACCAATAAAGAAAGTCCATAATCCATTATTTAGTACAGCTTCAGTGTATGACAAACATGCAGCAATAATAGGAGTTCAACACATCCTCTTAAAGAATCTGTTTTATAAAAGCATTAACCACACATTCTTGCAATTACTTGATGATCTTTGCTAAAATCAACATAACAGAATTAAACCCAAGTAGTTACAGTATAGTTACCTTGGCAAGCGGCCTGCATCCAATTCACAAAACACACTGTGCTTAAACTGTTTTTAATGTTGTGCAATACTAAGTTAGAACTCTCTGTCAAAGTATTTAAGGTCATGAGATTTTATTTTAAATGCCAAAGAAAACAAACTAGATGTCTAATAAAGTAATACTCTACCTTAAAATGCTATAGCTTTGCTCTCCTATGTTAGCTGATTTTTAAATGACTAACAGACATAAAATACCCCAAAATGTAATAACTTGATGCAGATTTGCAAGAGAACTATATAAAGGGTGAAATCATTAAAATAATATGAAAATCCAAAGACATAGCGTGAGCAATGGTACCTCAACCGTCAACAATTAACTAGACTATAACATGCAAAATTACTTCAGTTTTGTTGCAGACTTTCTGAACGAAAGAAAGGTTTTAATTTGGGAAGTATAAGGAGACAAATCATTAACATTTCCAGAACTGAATCCTTCATGCAAACAGAAAAGAACAACGACAGCAAAAAAAACAAAACACCATTTATCTAACCTCTTAGGGTAAAGTTACATGTAATAGCTGAGTACAATTCTATGGAGAAGATTCCTCTTGGTTTTCCCTTCAACCAAGCCAAAAGCTCATAGAGCTGGTCAGTGCAGGCAGGCCACCTACATTTTCAGACTCCTCCATTAGTCATCTTTTTATCCCTGACATGTGCACATACCTCATTTGAAATGAAAACAATCAAGAAAAAAAAACAGCTCTAAATTATAAATACCCTGTGTATTACATGAGCAATGCCACATTTAATCAACAAAAGTTATATTCTCTGAAAAGTAGATGTCAAAGGTCTCTTTTTCCCTCTATGAAACTATGTTAGTTGATGGTAAGTCAAAAATTAAAAGCAGGGTGAAAAACAGTGGGTTAAATTTAATACCATCTCCGTCTTTCTTTCATTTTTTTCCTTTTGTGCATTAATGTGTGCACACAGGGGCAGTATTAGACTGAAAGCTTTGCTGTTATTTGGGGTGTCCTACACACTCACCTAACACCACGTTCCTACCAGTCCACTGGAGTGACCTCAGTGGCTTAGTTACTGAAACCAGGGTCCAGAGAGACATATAAAATTACATATGGTGGAGTGCTCAATCTTCGTGCGGGAGCTTCCTCTCCCAGGCTGCCAGTATCTCTAGCTTCCTATACGCCCTCTCTCATGGAATAGATTTTAAGGAACTCTGCCAAGAAAGCTGTCGAAGAAATGTGCTCAAATAAAAAACACAAAACACTGCATCTTCCCCCCTCGCCCCCCCCGCCCCCCCAAAAGAAAAAATAGGTGCACAGTAGCAAGGTTCAAGTTTCCAATATTCTCAGGCACGTTCTGCTACCCAACCAGTAGACAACATTGTACTTGGCCACAGGTCCCCAGCCAGGACAGTTTTGCATATCCATCCTACAGCAGAACACAGGAGACACCATGCTTCAGGACACCTTTTTTCATAATGGGTGTATCCAGAAAGAAGTTTTTAAGAATACAAGATAGCTTCTTTCTTTCCTAAGCTTAATTTTCTAAGGGCAACTTTTAATAACAGAAATCCTTTCTTCACCTCAAGGGTATGGCTCTCAAATGCTACTCAAGGTCCACCCCCACACAGAACTTTTTAAAAGATGTTACTCTCCTTTCCACATTTCACTTTTATGCCAAGCCTGCTTACATCAAAGCGTGTGGAAAAAATATTAACAAAAGATATTTTCTAAAGAAAGTTTCAAATAACATTCTGGATATTAAATACTTCAGATTGCTTTAAAATACAATTTAAAACCAATGCCAAGATCTAGAAGGGAAACATTTTCGATTAGCTCAGTTGAAATACCTCTTTTTCACATGACCTGTAAAAGCAATTTTGAGATAAGCATATCCTGCACGCACAAACATCTTAGTAGAAAGCACGATACTAGGCAAGATAAACTTAGCATTAAAAAATGTTTACATTTGCCACTTTTATGCATAAAACCCAGAGAGCTGATAAAAGAATACCTGAAATATTTGCTTAATTAAATGACCTTTGTTAGAAATCAAACATTAATACGAAATTTCATAAATGCCTTTCACTCGGGAAGATTGTTTTGTCTTCATTCAGCAACAGCAAGTCAAGTTAAACTCTCCAAGCTTCCTATCATGTTCTCTTTGACTTTTCAGAAGTTAGCAACATTATGAGTAGGAGGGCTTTGGATTATTCTTATTTATTTTCAAATCCTTAAAATACCATTTCTTTAACATTTGGATAAAGTTCATATTCTACAAAACCTATGAAATTTGTCATTGTTTGGAACATTACAAAGGTCTAACTCCTAGAAAATTATTAGCAATCTAGACATACATACTGTGGGAGCATATAGATAAAATAGATTTTATACCAGAAGCTGGTACAGGAAAAAAACACCATGTATTTTATGGGTTGTATAGAAATTTTGTTCTGTAGTCCAGAACCAGTAATATGCCTTGAAAGATTTATGGTTTGAAATAAATAAATAAATACCACTTCTAACATTAAAACAAGATTAAACTTAAATCCCTATGAAAATAAGAGTGCCACCCACAAATTTAAATTCCCCAAACTTAAAAACTCAAGCTCACTGGCTAGTGTGGAAGAACCAACACACTTTTAAGATGCCTAAAATAGCTGACCAGCCTCTAGATATAGTCTCTACTATAAAGGGTCACCATTATATGTCAACTGAATGATCCCAACAGATTTTGAAGATGACAATCGATCATGTTAGCTGACTATTTACAGTGGAAAAACCAAAGCAAACTCTTAAGATTACTAACTGTATGCTTAAATAATGGAAGCTGGAAGGCTCAGGAGACAAGAGTTAAAACATGCCTCCACATTTTGTTATTCAGTACATTACAGAGAGGAACATTTCCTTTGAATGTGAGAATCTTAGTAGATATCCAACTGGAAATGTGAATAACCAACCATGTAGAAAAACAGGAAAACAGAGAGCATCCTAGCAGCAATCACTCAAGGAATCATCTCACATGGTCACCTATTTCCCATCATGAGAGGACAAGAAGGATCATCATGTTCAAATCCACCCCCATGGCACTGAAACCATTGGCTTGGAAGTGCAGGGTTTCATTTACTTGACAGAAATGTGAAAACCTGACAGATGTTTTCATCAGAGATTCTCGCAACACTGCTTATGTGGTTTGCTGCGGCTGTGAAACCCCAGCAAATATTAGAATTTGGACAACAGAATTAAATGCTGGAATAAATTTCTCAACTCCACAGGATTTGTTTTATGAGCAGCTCCTGCATTAATCCCAAGCAACTTAGTTTTAAGAGGCAATTTTTGTTTCTAAAACTCAAGGAGCACATTTTTCCTTCCCCAGTACAATCAAATAAATATATTTTCAGTTTAAAATGCTGCCTGTTCTATTCTGGGTCAAAATCTAATTGGATTAAAATTTTCAGCCACTTGTAAATCATGTAGAATAAATAATCTTCAGTTTCTGACGGGTACTAGCATTACCCTCAGATGACAACAGTCTCAATTTATTACCACATAATCAGTACCCCCAGCAGTAAGCAATCTTCTGCATCTCACTGAAAACAATTACTGCACGTTTGCACATGTCAGTCTCCATTGTGAAAACCAGGAACATAAATGCCCTAATTTCATCATCTTTATAAACGTTTTTCGGCATTGCTTGGTTTAAAAAAAAAAAAAAACCTGGCAGTACATTCAACTAGATCTTGGCATGGTAGTTAATGAGAAATCTGCAAGACTAATTCATGGATATTATTTTTTATTGTACAGTACCTTTCTTTCTTTCTAAAGATAGCAAGCAAGTATAGACTTACTATTCCTTCCCTAGAAGTTTCTCCATGTTTTATAGTATTGTCTCAGTTTCTTCACGCCCAGACTGTGTGTGTTTGATTTGCTAGTGTTTCACGAAGAAGAAATTCATTTGCTTTTGCAAGAAGACAATATTTTGTGTAGAACCCAAGTCTTAAGACACGAATAAACTGTAACATGATGTATAATCAGTATTTTTAAAAAGTTACCTCTCTTTCAAGGGGGGCCTCAATCACCTTTATATTCTTTTGCTGTTTGATATCCTTTCATCCTATTCATAGACAGATAAGATTTATTTAAATATTCATATAAATGACGAAAGACATAATAGCTGCAACCAGCAATATGAAAATAAGCTTTTGGATGTCAACCTAAGCATTTGTTTTGTTTTGTTTGCTTGTTTGTTTTTGTTTGTTTGTTTGGCTGGTTGGTTTTTGTTTTACTGAACTAGTCCTCTGACCACCTGTAAGAGGCAGTGACTGTATCCATGACTAATATTTTCTTAAAAAGAATACCAAGATACGAGTTGCAATTCATCAACTGGTTAACGTCAGGTAATTAAATTCAGCTCAATAATTCTGCTTAAACTGATGAAATTTCTCTGGAAGAGTATCCAGCCCATGGATAGCAAAAATAAACACAAAATCCACGCAATATTTTCAACCTTCTTCTCTACAAAACTACTAAAATATATACACAGACGTCAAAAACAGTATTTCAGATTTCAGACAGCATGATAAACATGAGTTATGCTTGTGCTCTAGGAATAGCTTTGTTATCTTTGGGTACAATATCTCTGATCCTATCTGTCAGAGAAAATAACATCAAGTGAAAGTTTAATTATTCGGAATTAAACCACTTTTTCAATATTACACTTGCAGTATTTCCTCAACACATAAAATGTGCAAAAATATAGGAAAAGATTGCTAAAAAGCCTACTCATATTTCATGATGTATTTTATAAAATAACCCCCCAAAAATCCCGTGTGTCTGTAAAGCCAACACTGAAGCACCACGCTGTATATCAAGGATAAGACAAAATCATCAGACTTTTTGTTTCTCTACAATGACTGAAATACAAATTTTAAGCTATAATCACAATAAATCCTCGTTCCTCTGACTGGAAGAGCTACTGGGCACTGCTACCTTTCACAAAACTGTACAAAATATGATGTGGCTGGTGAGGTGTTCAGTCGCAGCTCCCATACCGAGCCCCAGTTTGCAGCCAGCAGCCAGGACAGTGGTGGCACTGGGGCTGCCAAGCAAAAGCCACAAGCTGGGGCCAGCACTGCTCATGGCAGGGCTCTGGGGAGTAGTTGTCATCTCCTGCCAGCAGCCACTTGGAGTTTCCTGTCCTCGGAGCTCCCCAACATACGTGGTCTGTGCCTTGTTTTTTTTTTTTTTTTTAGCCCTAAGAATATTTTGGTATGTGGCTTTTAGCGTCGGGCAGGCTGGCCATCCCTGCTTCTCTTGTGCAAGGGATGCCCTAATTCAAGTGAGTATCAATCTTCCCATTAACTTGCAGGGACAGTTCCCACCCTCTCCATATAAAAGTTGAGGAGAGACCAAATTTTTGTGAACAATAACAACGAAAGAATTCAGCAATGAGGAAAAGCAGATCAAGAGGATTCTATACTGGAACAGAAGTTTCCTGTTTAATAAATACTTCTTGTGAGCATTTTTAAAAGGAGTAACCCTTACAAGACAAAAGCAGGCCATATTTGGAGAAAAGCACTAGAAGAAACAAACAGGTGCTCTGAAAGCACAAAGCATTTTTTTTTTTTTACTGTTTTTTGGACCGCAGAAATATAATTAAGAGGTTTACTAAAATAATAACGACAGTGAGATCCCCTTCTCTTCCCTGAAAGAGGAGGAGAGAGGAAAAAAAAAACCCACCTCATATCAAACACCCCCTCTGAACTCTCAAAGAACTGCCAACCTCAATGAAACATTTGACTTTCATTTCCGACAGGAAACTGAAGCGATGAATAAATACATTATGACTTAAGTTCTCTTGCACATACACGCAAACAAATTCCATTCTTCCCAAGGAGGAGAAGAAAAGCATATATCCTTTTGGACAAGAACTAACAATACTTAATAGCTTGATGATATCAACAGGCTGATTCACAGACTTCTGAATTCATTTCAGCGTGTCACAGAAATGAATTTACCAGACCTATTTGTTACTCTCAGTTTACCTTCAGAATGAATTATTTCACTTTTGGTCAACAGGAAAAAACAAAACCAGGAAATATGTTGACTGAACTGTTGGAGTTAAAAGTTTCTACGTATTGTGCATATGGTATGAGAAAAATGAAAAAGCTTAGGAGCCTCTGCAAGCCATTCCAAGATGAAATTCCATCTGCAGTTATGGAGATGATGCCAGCATTCATCAACGCAACTACCGGATAAAGTTCAACCAAGGAGGGGTGAGACTGGAAGGTAAAAGAGGAACAAACCCCAAAAGAAATGATGGTATTAATAGTAATTAAAAAGTAAGAGCTGGGAAAACTTTATTTTAAGGCACAACGTTCCTGATTCGAAATATCCTTTGTCAAGTAAGAACTGCAACTAGAGTTACAATGTCAATTTAGATAGATCAGTAGTGCCCTGATCCAGTCTAGCTGATTCCTGTGTCCCTGAAAAGTAGGAAAAGAAGTGTCCATGAATACATATAGATAGCAACTAAAGAGAACTTCCTTGAGAAATAATGCTCCTGTACAACGTAAAATGCATGAAATGTCTGTATACAAGCTTTTCTCATCTTACTCTGTGGTAGGAAAAACACTGACTTATTCTAGTCTAAACCTTTAGTATCAAGCAGGCAAGCTTAACAATCCAGTTAAGGTGAGAACATCTTCATATTAGATAACAATTTATATAACATATGTCAACACCATAACATTAGAACAAATTCAAAAATTCTTTGCTTACCTTCTTTTTCAGCAAATGATTGACTATCCGCAATGACTCTTGGTATTTCTGGATTGTAACGAGTCCCTTCTGGAAAAATCACTAAATACATCTGTGGGACGAAAAAGCAAAACAGGACAAAACAAACAAGATCTTTTAATGAATGCAAGTTGATTCCTTTTATATAAATTATCATTACTTGATAAGATATTGTATTTAATTCATACCATCGGTTAGTGATCCGGCTAAGATATAGTTATCTATAAGGATCCAAAGAAAAATCAGAATATCTGAGCTAAAAACTTCTTAGCTCTTAAAACACACTGTTTGGGTTTCAAAATATTTTTCTTTGAACATGTCCTGGTGACTGAGGAAGGGAGATAGCATGCATTAACAAGAGTAAGGTCCAATACAGATCTTTCATCTATATCTTTCCTTATATTGAGATCTACATTTAATTCTATTCCTAATTAGAAATATTATTAATTGAAATTATGATATTTGAGATATGTGCTTTTATGCATCTCACTGTATGAGACACTACATACATTATGAACTTAAATTGATAGTGTAGCAAAATTTCATCTTGAAAGTCACATTCCTTTATGTATGAGTGTCTGCAAGGTTAAATTTCCCAAGTAAATTGGTGTGACTATTCAGCAACAATTGCTTTTACAAGTTTCCAAATAATTATACAGCTATACTTTGCCTAAGTTTTTGCATGTCTAGTGTAAAATTAGGTACCCAAATAGAGGAATTCTAATTTGAAGAATTTTCCATTTGCTTTCGAAACACAACAAAGGTTTCCATCCCTCTTTCTTTTTTTCCCCTTGCATTATCTCCTACATACAAAGTTGATGTGAAACATTACTTAATTGTGAAAATTTTGTACGGAGGGTTCATTTGCAGAAGAAAAAGCTACTGCCACAAATGCTAACTAGCATAGATTTGAACATAAAGTGACACATTTGTAGTAAAATCATGCCTACTGTACCTCGACTTTGTTATCTTTGCAGAAAGGAGTCTCGAGACACATTTGAAAGAAATGAGATAGTGGATTTACAAAACAGTACAAGAAAGATTACCAGTGAGTACATGAAGACCCTGACAAGTAGGAGTGTACATCATGAAAAGACGCAAAATAAAATAAAAGCTCAGAAGAGAGAAACAGGTTGTGCTTTTGGCCCACAAAACATTAGTGTGCTGGTATTTGCACGTGATGATTGCGGAACAGCTACAGAAAAGTTTGAATGCAGAAAGACAAGACCTAGCAAACGAACTCTCCAGAATGATTGCAATGAGGAAGGTTGAAAGATGCACTAAAACGTGAAGCAGGAAAAATCTATGAAAATTAACTAACAGGAGAGGCCAGCATGCAATCAAGAAAGGGGAAAATTGAGTACATAACCTTGAATCCAGCTTGTGAGAGGAAAAAAAAAAAAAAAGAATGGCTAAACCAGTGTTAGTAGAGTGGCATAAAGAGAATAGCCACACGACTTTCTGAATAGAGCTAGAGGAAAGGTTGTACTTGCAACAGCATGTTTGCAGAGGAGGAAAACTGGCAGATTGCAGAGGCAGGTGAAGTCCAAGAACTTAAGGATTAGCCGAAAGCCAAGATGTATACAGATTTTGTGGAAAAAGAACAAAAGAAAATGCTTTTAAGAGGTAAGGTGCTTGCATTTTTCCCCTAATATTACTGTAGAATGAGTACACAGATGATTACAGGGATGAGCACAGGAATCCTTGGACCCAGTCACAATTTACACTTCCCCATCGCCATGTCTAAATTTCATATTGAAAATGTTTTAGTGACAAAGTAGAATTTTTCAGCATTAGCTGAAAAGGGCATAATATTCAAATCAAGATGCATTTTTCTTTTCATAAATATGCTTATACTCAATCCATGTAATTTGGATCCTTAAAATGGCACTCCAAGATGAGGATTGTTCCTCCCTCACTGAAGCATGAATGCTCAGCTCCAAAGTGTAGTATAATGGCTATACCGTAATAATTGAAGGAGAAAAGAAAGTGAAGCACACAGGAGAGAAATACCTTTCTTGGTCACAGATAGCACTTAAAAGCATGCAGCAGCATTAACAGCCTTCAAAGCTGTGACTCTCAGCCACTGAAAGCAGATTGCACAACAGAGTGTAGAAGCCACTTACCCAGTCCTAGATGTGTAATACAAAGCTGGGGTAGAAATTATATTTTAATTACTTTTGTAAATATTTAAAACACAAGCAGCTGAACAAGTTTGTTGATCAGAATCTGAACATCTCTGAATTAAAAAGCACACCAACAAGACAAAGAAATGGCCTATGCTTTAAATTCAGCATATGCAACTGATATGCAGCTCCTTAGGACTACTTTACCTGAGTAAAATTCAGGAATGTAAATAGGTGCCCTACTTCTTCTCATGGACAGTGATGTGCAAGACAAAGATATTCTGCTAGTGCAATCCAGCCTACAAAAGCTACGTGCATGACTGGCTTTTTTCTTCTTCTGACATGGGCAGCAGAAGCTAAATCCTTAAGCACTGTTTCCAAAGATTATAAGAACTACAAATCTCTAAGATTTTAATAACTAAATAAGATCTCCTGAACTTGGATTAAGAGCTGCTGAATTGTAGGAGCACTTTAATTGCCTAGAAACACTAGCTGCAGTTAAGGCAATTTTTGGTTACAGAATTCTCCATTTAGGGTCATTAGCTACATAAAAGCTTACGCACTTTCCCACAGTGAATGCAAAATACAGTGCTTGTGTTAAAAAAGAAATACAAAATTTTGCATTGCCACAGTCCCCAATTCATTGATGAAGCAATTTTAACACAAGCAGAATAAGTCCTTCTGTTCAGTTATATTGCACTTTTTGTACCTGTTTCTGTATAATAGGTAAGTGTCAAGACACTATCTCTGATCAATTCTAAAGTTGCAAAGAGTGGATTAGGGTTCAGCTAAGTAGAAGTTTACTGATTTTGGTTTGAACCAGAAGGCCAGAAAAAGAGGCAGAGGTTACCTGAAGAGTCTCCAGTGTAAAGTCAGTGGACTTGCCCCTTATTCTACAAGTTAAATGAACGTATGACAACTGTTTTCTTTCATATAGCTGCTCATTTTCCCAATGTTGTCAAGTTCTGCTAGTCAAAAAGAAATGGCAGTGGCACAGAAGCAGCACTTAAAGAGGGGAGGAAACAGCTGAGGAAGACCTTGAGGCAGAACAGTGTCAGAAAAGGAGCTGGGATGGCTGGAGCAGGGGAAGGGGGCATAAAGCTACATACGAATCCCTGGAATACAGAACAAAGTCAGCCCAAATACTGTAAGCACACAGGGGGAAGAGACGCCAAAGGGAAAACTTGCCCAAGGACAGAGCTTCAGAGGGTGTCCCCAGAGAGAGTAGCAGCCACTCTACAGAAGAACACAGGGCATCAAGATGCGGTGTTACTGACTAAAGATATCTTGCTTTTACTGTGCTGTTCTCAGGAGAGTGAAAAGGGAAAATAATGAAATATTTTTATTTATAATATTCAAAATCATATTTTCTTAGTTTTCGTATTTTCATTATTGCATCCAGAGAACTAGATGGATACATATCTGAATTGATTTAGACCACAGCCTAAATGAGATGCTTTTGGTGAACTGAATGAGGAACATTAACACTGATCAATAACTGAGAAAGACATGATGTGAGAAAGCGTATCTGGTATAACTTGAACAAAATCAAGGTGAGGAAAGTCTAGTGGGCGGCATCCCTGCCCATGGCAAGAGGGTGAGAACTAGATGGTCTTCAAGGTCCCTTCCAACCCAAACCATTTTGTGATTCTATGAAAGCAAGCAAGGACATCCAGGATTTATAAATTGTCAGGGATTTGCAAAGTAGTAACCACATGACTAAATAAGCCTTATAACATTAACATCAAGCCTTATAACAGTTGTATTAATGTATCTGTCCTCTTCAGGTTTCTGTTGTTTGGTTGGTACTGCTTCTCAGGACAAGGATTTATTCTGTTGCTGAATGAATTACAAAAACGAGACACACAGTAACCAGCTAAACACTGGCTGTACTGGGCTGTATCCTCATCCTACAGGGCAGATTTCCACCTCTTCAGGCATGATAAACAGGCACACAAGTTACATTTCAAATGGAATAGTTTGCTGTTTGAAACAGTTAACTTTCTCTATAAAACAAGCAGACTGAGTGTATCAAGTGCCTTCTGGATATATTGTTACACCGAGAAACACATTTATCCTTGTTATGGCTTACATTAAAACATTAACACAAAAGTGTCCTTCAAAGCGTGTGACAGTCTCTGCTCTCACAACCAGACACAAGACTGCAATTTGTCAACCATCAGTCAGGTTTTCTGCCATTTTGAACTAAACCACACAGTTTCAAGTGAGTTTTAGCAAGGAAAGGCCCAATAATGAACCATGTGGGTATATAATTACATGACGAGTTGAAAAGTAAAATGAAAGAACGAAATAGCAAAATTTAGTAGTTGAAGGTCTCCACTAAGAAAATACAGAAATAAATGAGTTTCAGTCTATTGTCATTTTTTTGCACGTCTAAAAGCTGAACTGCTGCTGCTGCCATGCTGCATTTGGGAAGCAAGGTGGAACACCTGTGAGCAGCAGGGCAGAAACAGGGGCTGGTGAAGGCAGGCAGAAATCCTAAGGAAGGTGAAAAATCGTACCATGCAGTCCACTGCCCCAACATGAGATCAGGCATACCTGATCACTGAACCAATCCTACTGTGAATGTGAGAGGTCAAGAGGCAGTCCTATATTTCTGCTTGCATTGCACCTCTAAGTTCCTTTTCATTAACAAAAAAAGAAAAGAAACCAAGTGAAATGAGGCAGTAAAGCAACTGAAGGGCTTGCTATGCTAAGTAGTGGACTCTGGTTCCGCCTTCCTACATGTCTTAGGTTTTTTAATGGGAACGGGGATGGCTCCAGACAGACTGAACATTAATCATTTGGATTCTTTTGTTTAAACACTATGTGGAGAGAAACTGTAAATAACCAAGTGACCCTTAACACAGATTCCCTTCCATCTCTCTCTATTGGCATATAATTCTTTCCTTAGCAGCTGAAAGGCAAACTTTTCTTCAACACTACATTAAAGGAAAAAACCTCCGCCACGCACATATTGAACAACCAAGCAGTCACAGCTGCTCACTAAATGGGGGAAAAGTCTACTCTGATCTGCACCATCCAGAGTATAATTTTAACAGAAATTCAGAGTAGTAAATTACTTATTTTCACAAGAAGCCTGCAGCAATTCATTCTTGTGCCGACAAGTTCAAGGCGTACTTGTTTCACTGATTAAAATGTCTTCATTTTAAAAGCACCATGGTTGCTTGCGAATGTCCCAGCAAGACAGAACTGCAAAGTTTATTCATGAATAATGCGTTAAGGACACAGGTTATCATGTTCTTCTCTCAGTATTAATTACAGGTTAAAGAGCATTTACGGCATCCACATTTAAATTCTCTGATAAAGTGGATTATAGAAGTTTAGTCTTCCCTCAAATGACAGCTCAGTGGTCTGTAGCTTCTACCTGAGCAGACGCACACAATTTTCCCAGTAAATAGGCTTGTGACAGCTTTGGTAAAACTTAAGGGTCCCCCCCCTACATGATTTGACTGAAAAAGATTTAAAACAATGCTCTTTAACATGCTTTTACATGCTATTCTCTTCTATGCTGCTACCCTAGATAACAGGAGGGAAATGACAACAACTGCCTGGTAGGCACATCCACTTACTGTGCCCTGTTTCCAATGCCACAGAACTTCCAGGCAGCCAAGTTACACCAAAAATCAAATGTACCCAGGTGGTCCCAGGTTTACTTGGCCTTATCTGAGACAAGTTAGGTATAGGTTTTCAATCCACATACAACTGAAGAATAAGAAAAAAGAAGATTTCAGGGGAAAAAAAAAAAATAATAAAATAAATAAATAAATAAATAAAAACGCCTTCTGGATTTCTTTCATTTACTAATCAAACACAGACATCCACCAGGAAGCAGCTTTAAAGAAAAGGTTTATGCTTCAACCTCCTTTTACTTTTCAATTAGACTAAAATCATGCATTAGTCTGTTGAGCCAATTTATAGCATTGGAGCAACACTGTACACTAGTTACTGGTTTCCGAAAGAGATGCAGAATTAGATGAGTTTTCAGGCATGTGTGCCTAAGATTGCATTAAAAAAATCCAACTGTAAAGCAGGGCGATTTAAAGCAGAGTTCAAATCAAGACTCTTATCACAATCAAAACATTAGCATTACAACGAAACCCTGCATTTTAGGGTATGCAGAGGGCAAACAGAAAACCCGACTCAACCAGAAGCTGCCTATTTGGCTAGCAAGAAATCAATGGGCTTTTGTGGGAAAACACCCTGCCAGGAGATTTCATCCAGACTAACCAAAGCAAACTGAACCAGCACTTTGCTTAGGTGAGTGACTTCAAACACATTTCATACATCCTACTATTTGTCTTTGCTTTGCTTATTCAATTACACTGCAGGTTTTACAGAAAGCAGTATCTTTGCCACTTGCACAGAGAAGATAACTTGATGTAAAGCAATCTTTTCAACTTCCGAGAACTCTTCTGGGTAATGCTGGCATAAATGACCACTACTGAATCTTCTCCCTGCGGACATTATTAGATGGACAGGTCCAGATATACCTGTGCTTCTTACAAGCTAAGCAACTGCCAATGACCTCTGGAACACAAAAGATCCAAGCAGCTCCTCAGGGAGAGATTCCCTAGCTAACACAGCCCCAGATGATACACTAAGAGATACTGCTTTAATATTTGTTCTTCCTGTCAAACATACAAACCAAAGAAATTATATACTTTTTAAGAGCGCTTCATGAAGATACAATGTATAACACTAGTACATGCACCTTTACTACTATGCTAAAAATATATAGTGGTTAAGCTGTGTTGTATACTAAATATCTATTTTCTACTTGCAAAAATATTTTTAAGACACCACCAACTTCAGAAGTATTTATTAAACATAGAGTACAATGCCACAGAGATATAATCTAATAAAGAATACATTTTGTGTATATGACTGAAACCAAGATTAGGAACTTATAAACACAAAATGTGCATGCTCCAGTAGAGAATTAAGCTTCTTTACGGAAGGGTCATGCAAATATCAACAACCAAAAGTCTCCTCATCCTCTTTATTCTCTGCTACAGAAGATGTATGTTACTTACTGGTGTACTGGGAAGAGCTGCCCCCCAAAAGGACAAGTAGAATTCTACTGAACTGATGTCATTTCATGCTAGCCAAAAATTCAGGGCAAAAACTTATGTTGTTGTAATGTATTTCTGGCCATTGTAACTTATAGTCTAAAAACAGGAAATAGATCCACTTTACTTAATTAAAAACAAAAAATCCCACAATGTTCAGGCTAAATCTTAGTGCTCAAACCCAATCTGTCTTGAACTATCTTAAGTGGGGATGCTTTACTTATTTGAGGTATTTAGTAAGTGTAAGGACCAGTTTACTTTTTCAACATGTTTGATATGTGCAAACATAAACATATTATCTACAAAAAAAAAAAAAAAAGAAAAAGAAAAAAAAAATACATTACAAAGGTCGAAACAATCTACATATTCCTTGTACCCAAGCTTCATCTTTAAGAGATTTGCCACTTATTTGGAGTGGCAAGTCTTAATCACATCATTTTAAATAAAAGGAAAGTGCAACTGTTCTATATCATGGCTGCCTGAGTTGTTTTTTGTAAGCCTAGCCAAAAAGGCAAAAAACATTTTAATGCACAGCAAGTAATGGAAGCAAAACGCAGTGATTCTAACCACTGAGCCACAGACCATACAGGGAGTCATGAGAAAAGTCACTTGGCACTAACAGTAAGTCTTCAAATAGAAAATTATCACGAGCCGTTTTTCTGGTTTTGATTTTTTTTCTCCTCCCAGAGTAGCAGACAAAGTTACTCAGTTCTAAGATGTCACTGCCACTAAAAGTGGATTGATCATTGGGATGACTAATTAAGATTTAATAGCAATGATTCTCGACTTCCAGAAGATCAAACAACTAGTATTATACAAAAATACCAGTCTGACAAGCAACACTACAGTAGTCAGAATGCCGTCTTTTGAAACACAGTAGACACTGGAAGTGGCTGCTGAAGGAAGTTACTACAGCAGTTACTATGGGAAAAGGACTAGTCTAATTTCTAGGAGTTTAATTAGAGGGATCATTCTAAGCACAAAAAAGAAAAAAAAGTAAAAATACAGAAAGAAAATAAATCCATGACTTCTTTCTTGTAGTCTGTGGATATGAAGCATGGCTAATTTCTGCAATAAACCTTTGCCACTAAAATCGTCAATGAAATGAGGAAAGGGGGGCAGAAAGAAAGGTATAACCTTACCGAAGTCTCAGCTTTCATCTGGGTCCGCAACTTCTCTCTCATTTCTTTTTCATTGAATTTGGCACTTCTTTTTACATAGACTCCTCCATGCTAACAGAGATAAAAAAAAAAAGGAAAGGATTAAATATTTAAATAGTTTAACGTAGAATACTTGATAAAAGAACAAACAAGATGACAGTGACATTCACCCTTATGACTCATGCTGCAAATTGCCCACAAGACATTTTCTCCTGGGATGAAAGCACTTGAAACTAAATTTACATTTGTACATAAGTTCACAAAATCTGTTTATATAAGGATCAGATGTACAAAAATATTGTAAGACACTTGAAGTGTCTTGTTTAAAGGTGTTAAAATAATTGACTGGAAGATGACATTGAAACTGACCCCAGGGATTTACTCCTGAAAACACAGACAAGGAGCTTAACTTGTAGATCAAGGGAAATCGCAGAGCAGAAGTCACTCACATACAAGTAGTTACTGGCCAGTGTTTTCAACCCATATGTGCCTGCTTTTAAGTAGTGAATAATGCAAATACTGGGGTTACATGTATTGTACCTATACATACAGAATTCATGAATGGCACAAAAGTAGCTATCACAAGTCCTGAAAACATTTTCATGTACTTTACTAGAGAACTGAACATTTAATAAAGAAATTAAATACTGAGATAAAAATTGTGTAAGGCAAAGGATTTTATAAAAGTATTTTTTACTGAAAGCCATTACAAGAAGCTAGACCATTTCCTGGAAAAGATTTATTTTATAATTTGTTCCACACAATCTATCACAAAAACTTCAGTGAAATCTGCCTCATCATACCTCCCTCTTCTATCACTTTGCTTTATCTACAGCTGAGCTACTACAGATCGTAAACAAACATGGTCCAAAATGAAAAACTGCTACAATGAATTCTGCCCCCCAAAAATAAAATAGGAAAATAAAAAGCACCCAAGTAACAGAATTTGATTTTTAAGTGATGTCTTCTTCAGGGATTCTCTAACTCATTTGCTAACTCAGTCATCCTCTTCTTTGCCCACCCTGACTGTTGGCATTAAGATTTATCAGGTAATTTCGTGTCTATTCGTGCTTTTACATGCTGTTAACAGAGAGGCGACAATAACATTAAACTTCTAGGAGCTGAACCTCATTCAAATATCTTATCTCAGGAAAAGATACAGTACATTACAGGAACAGGGGTGTTGTGGTGGATGCATGTGTGTTTGGGGAGCCACCATCGGAGTGTCATGGAGAGGGCTACAGCTTGGGGGTTAGAAGAGGCAGCTAGAAGAGAAGGCTACAAAATGTTCTTTCAGCCTTTGCTTTCCATGGTGCGGAGAGATGGCTGTGCAACTGCTCAGCTAGTGATATTTAATATGACTTTCAAGTTGTTCTCCAAAAGCTGCAGTGAAAAGGAAGAAAGTCAACAGTGCATTAACTCCGTATTAAATATTCTGTCTTAGCATTATTATGTGTGCTTCCCTCCAAGGTGCAGCTGCAATGCTCCACTGTGTGGTTATGGCTGGCAGGGGACCAAAACTATACAGGGAACAGAAACACCCAGTCCATGGAGCCTGGCCTTAAGCAGGCTGGAGCATCGTATCAGCCCCAGCACACTAGCAGTTTACCAGCCCTGCTTAGATAATGTCATGAACAGAAAATTTTTCCATCAACTGTGCAGCAAACAGAGCCACATGCTATCTACAAACTTCATATGCAAGGCTGTTTTTAAGATCTGACAGCATTAAAGGGACGTAGAAGTCTTATGCTGGAAAGTGACACCACAGCTGCTCTCAGGACAGGCAAACTCAGTGTGGTATGGGAAACAATGCAGCTACTGTACAAGACTTCCACATAATTTGTAAGTCATTGTTCTGTGTGAACTCAGCTAGGTCAAGCTTTGGTTTCAGCCATCCCTCTTTTATCAAAGTCTTCCCTTATTTATCAAATTACTAACCAGCTGCAGTAAAATGGGAAAGTACTGAACCACCTTGTCCTTTTTTTTTTTTTTTTTATTGGTGAACATACAGAAATCAAGTTACTGTTGTACAGTTTGCTCAGGGACACCCAATACCAAAGACAATTTCAGTGTCTCCACCCCAGACTTTTTTCTTGCTCAAGAATATATTTGTACTTCTCATGTCAATATGAGTATACAGCCACTAAACACAAGGACAGACAAACTACATATTTTAACATCACTGCTCACTACACAAAACCCAACTATATATATGTTAGCTTCCCTATGGCACAGGGATACAAAACTAAGGAGGCAAGATGCCACGCTAGCTAAATAATCAGATAAAATTCAGTAACAACCAAAAGCATACATGAGCTGATGCTGAATAACAGAAAAGACCTACCTCCTATGTTAAAAAGCCAAGCAAACTTTGGGATATCAAAAATATTTTTGCTATTATGTCCTAGCCTCCCCAGGTGGTATAAGATGAATAAGAGCTGGCTGAATTTTGGTGCAGAAAGATAGGGCAAAGCAAATTTTAGCTCCACCCAAAAATAATAAAACCAGTTTTATGAAAAGAAATCCATCTACATAATAAATAAAACCCGGAAGATAACAGGTTAATTTAAGTGTTTCTTTTCCTTTTTTATTTGCTATTAGATATCTGCCTCCAAAGAAGAATGTCAGTTATGCAATTGTATACAGCTCAAATTCCCCAATTTGTATTGCATTTCCTTTTCAGTAAGAGATCAAATATACGAATGCTTTTCAAAACACATTTCTGGAAGTACTATTTTTAAGTTTTTAATTTTTTTTCCGCTGTACTTTAAGAGCCCCTCTCTCAGTCAACAATGGATTATGTTTACAAATATACTTCCTTTGTGCCTGAATTTTGCTCTCCTGGACATCCAGACCACGTTTATTTCCAAACAGGATGTTTACCTGAGGTAGGGAATATGAATTCCGTGAGCATGTCGTAACTACGTGGCTCTGGAAACTTTTAGTGGAGTGTAAGTGACATCACTGACAGAACATCAACAGGAAGGGCAGGAAGTGTTTTATGTTTTTGCACTGTTTGGTGTGATAAAAACAATAAAAATACCTATTAGCTTGCGCTGCAATCCTGCTGCATCCCGTATCCGTAATTCAAACACATGCATCACCATTGTCAGTAAGCTGCCTTTCATCTGTGTCACTGAATTAATTTTATATAATTTTAGCTATTTATCTATATAGGTATATATAGCCCCCATTACATCTTTTATTAGTTTTATATTTTGATGAACTCAAAGCCGAACAGGTTTTTTTTTGATTAAAAGTGTAGCCTACATACAGATTAATTTCCACAGGAACCTTCTTTTAACAGTCAATATATCAATCAGAAAACAGAGTACCGGATATTCCACATAGCAATAGTCATTTTCCAAAATCTTGAAAAAAAAAAGATTTTGGACACCTAGCGATAGCAGATGGAATAGATATCCTGCCTGCATTTTAATTAACTCCGACTTAAATCACCACAAATGTAATGACTACAGGCAAGTACAAACAGCAAAATATTTCCATGCAACAGACTGGTCTCTTTCTCTTTAGTGGAAGAAAAATGCAGAGAACCAAAGTCATTGGTGGGGACAATTATTAGACAACAGAGAATTTCGTTTTCTCCCAGTGGATACCCTCATTGAGGTACGACCAGGTATGATATTTTGTACTTATTTAGGGAACTGGGAGAGCAACCCCTGTACAAATAAAAGCAAATCACACATGGTTTTCTTATTTTCTCTGCTGCATATGCTTTTCTAAACATTGCAATTTTAGAAGAAAGGATGGCAACCACACATGCTCCAGCCTAGCTTTACAGCCTGCTCACTGCCTATGGCACTCATGCAAAGGGCAACAAAAATTTTCAATTGTCAGGCTGAAAAGAGCATTGAATCTGCCGGTACCTAGGGGAACACTTTAACCATTTACACACTTAAGAGAACGTGGGAACATCAACGACTACCTGTGCTAGTAAAGTAAAGTAAAGTGCTAGTAAAGTAAACTAAGTAAAGTAAAAGTGAGAGAGTCCACTCTCTCTAGAGATGGGCATTTTAGGTGACATGATCCAAGACTCTGAACTCTGTATAGGCACCTACACAAAAGCTAGAAGGCAACATCTGATTGCTGGAACAAGCCACTGTTGGAGGCACTTCCTAGTCTTCCTCTATGAGGCAGTTCATGGATCTGTACCTCCCCTTGACCAACACTCTCTAAACCCAATCCAACTTGCAGTAGCTTACTGGAGGCAAAGTCTCAGAGTCAAACAATTCAGCTGTAGTCTAGTACCAGAGAAGAGCTGTCCTACTTCATTCCCTTTCCTCACCACTGCCTGTATGCTCAACCCTTTTTCCTATTTTTGCTGACCTAGAAATCAATTGATTTGATTTGACTTATGGATGCAAGAGTACAAGCGCTAAGACATAGATAGGAACATTCAGCCAAGAGCAATGAAGAGAGTAAAGCTTCCAATTTGCACATAAGCCCATGACCAGATATGGTCTAGTCAATCACAAAATGATAAGGACGGGCAGTTGGTTCTCACTGTACCATTCTTGCTGTATAAGGGAGTGTTGTTCTACTTTGGATCCAGGCATAAAAAAGACAAGCATCATCAACAATACATTCCTCACTAACAAGAAGAGGTAAGTTACCTATTTTTCATAATTTTCTTTACACACTAATATACAGTTGAAATCACATTCAGTATAGTATTTTTCTCAATATACCCAAGACTCTTGGACAAGCCTGAAAGTCAAACTGCCTAATTCTACCAAAAGTATTTTTCTGAGCATTTTTTCTGAGGTCTTTTTTTCTGAAGGGGGAGGAGAACGGATTAATGTTCAGAGAACAGGTAAAGATCAAAGATGGAAGCCAAAGGGGAAGAATCTTGTGTAACAGGCACTTTGGAGCAGTTATCCAAAACTTAATCCATTTCTATTCTAACAATTAAGCACCTACCTAAACTACATTTTGTTTCATTTGTATATAGAAACAGTCCTGCTTTCAGAAAAAGTGAAGAATAGACATGACAAATTCAGAGAGGAGTTTAGAGAGGTAAATGTCATTTACATTGTTCTTCATCATTTTAGATTAAAGATCACGATCACTCAGTATGTCGTCTGTACAATCAACATGGCCCACTGTTTCTTCTGTAATTGTATGACTTTGAGTCACATCAGGTTGAGCTCTCAAACTAAAAGGAACAAGAGGAGCATAATGTAGGAAGAGGAGAAAGTAAGAAGTAGTAATAGGAATATGGTTAGACTCATTTAGCTTTACGGAGTTCTGGCTTAACTGAAGTCCATTAGGAGGCTGAGATTTGCCTTTCCTCCATGATATCCTAAATTCCTCTTTTATATTGTTTAAATAAATAAATAAATAGATAGATATGCACACTAAAAATGTAAATTTACTCCCAGTTCGAAGCATGACCAAAAAAAAAAAAAAAAAAACAGAAAAAAGTCTGTTTTCACTTACTGCCAAGTGGGCATTTGGACTGTAAAAAGAACAAAGTATTAGAATATTTTGAAACAGCTACTAACAGATTGTACAGCTTTAATTCTGGTAATAAACGCTGACCATAAAAAGCATTAATTTAGAAGAGTAAACTGATTTTTAATAACAGTATCTCAACTACGATACACATCTAGCTACACTGAGTGAAACAAGCTATTTTCATGTTCAAACAACTGTCAGCTCAGAACTTCATCTTCCCATTACATAAAATAAATAGAAGGCAAGTACATTGTATATATTTGACCCATAAAGAGCAAGGAAAAAGTGAATGGGCTTACCTGTGAAAAATACCACCCGTACAATGGAAGCCATTTTAACCCATCTTTCAAAACGTACCGGACATGCCCAAGAGCATTCTGCCTGATTGCCAGCATATCCGCAATAATCCAATCAACTGCAAACACAAAAGTCCAAAATGCTTAGCTAAACCGGTTCTCAACTGACATTGATAAAACAAAGAGCACATTTTATATTTCAAAACATCATTAAAGTTTTCTGAACTAGAAGTTCTAATTAAGAGCTCATTAGGGCAGGGCTAGAAAGGGACATAGCAAACAGATGAGCAGATCTTTAGAAGCGTTAAGAAAAAAACCCACAAACCTGTACACTGATGATTTGATAAATATATTACATTTTCTTTATTTTTTGGCAAATCCCCATAGATTATTACCTAAAAAAAAAAAAAAAGAAGTGTTAGTTTATTATTTATATTCACTGTATTAGTCAGTGACAAGATCCAGTGAGGTAATTACCTATTTTCCAAGAAAACTGCCAGCAAGTTAGTACCATTAACCCCATTAATTTATCAGAACCCATCATGCAATCAACAAGGAAGTTAATGCTAATTAATTAGGGCACAAGAAGTCTTTTTTTTGTTCTTATTCTTCAAGCCTAAAATGAAATCCATGAAAGCCAACCAATAACCACAAGATCCCTACTCTAATGCAATTAACGGTAAAAGGAACCATGAGGCACGGACAAAAAACATAATTAACTTCATAAATCACATCAGAAACGTATAAGATATGCTTCAGCCAAGCACTTGTTATTAGATCAGTTCAATTTAAAGTTGTATGTTTTCCTAGATTAGATCAAGAAAAAAATCTCAACCATTTGCCGCAATTTTAACCGCTAAGAATGACCGCTAAGAATGAACAAAAATATCATAAGACTGAGGGTGCGGAGACATCTCTAAGCTGATTTTCAGCTTTTGCTACATTATGTTCTTCTCCATTACTTTAAAGATCCCTTTTTAACCCTGCAATTTTCCTCCCTCAAAAGTTACTACCTAGTAGTGAAATAACCTTCTGAGAGCATGGTTAGGAGCACAATGCAGAAGTAATCAAAACAGCTTTTAAAATGGATTAATTCAATTAATTTCAGATACAAATGAGAAGCTGAATTAAACCGTTTCAATTCTCAACTGAAGAATCTGTACAGCAGTTTATTATAAATACTTCCATTATCTCATTAAGCTTAGTTTTCCAATCACCATTTTCCAGCTAGCATTATACCCTGACCCTCCCAATACTAATGGACTGTATTCCTCATTTGTAGAAATTAGCTGTATTAAAGACATAGTCCTCAAAGTGATGGGATTGACCAAAACAAAAGCGCTATGTGGGAGGTTTACCCACTTATTGTTACTACTTCCCCAGTCAGGACTGTCTGGATATTTTATAAGGAAGATATAACTAACACTCAGATGTTGATTAAAATCAGTTAGTGTGCTGAGTCTCAAATTGATCCTTAGAGCACATTTACAAGCAGCTCTGGAAAATGTGCCAGTTATCCTGGTATACCAATGGGTAACTTTTTGTATGGTAACACCAGGCAAACTCCCCACAAAAAGCTGCATGTTTACATTTATGCTGTTGCTTCTTTGCAATTACACTGATAATCAGATTTGCTTTCCAGGCAAGAAAACATATATTGGCAATTTGAGATATTCAGTAAACATGTGCACAAGAGATCATCCAGTATACAGTAGGGAGAACATAAGAGGACATTACTTATTTGAATTCTTTTCCAGAAAATGCATGTACAATACATTTAACAAACTATTATTTGTAACAAGCCAGTTGACAAGTATATTCTGAACAGTTTCCAAGAAATTCAAACAAGCTTTTGAAAAGCTGTATGAGTAATTTTCTCATTAAAGTTTAAGGAGAATTTATAACCTTCCTGCTGACAGTCTTGCTACCACATGCTATTTAGTACAATGTAGCATCAAAGTATCTGATCTTACAGTTCAGGTACAAAGATTTCATTGAAATAAAAAATTATCTTCCTACTCTCACTTATAGAGTAAAAGCTTCATTTTGAAGTGTATACTGCCAGCAGTGTTATGCACTAGGTCCACAAATACAGTTTTTTAATTTCAGTTAAGAATCCACTGTGCAGTTTCTGGCAAAAACTGCTTTAGAGGAAGTGAAAAGGCTCAATACAACAGATCACTACAACAGAAGGCCCTGAATGGTATCTATGCTTTTATAAAAGGTAAAAAAATATGAACACGAGGAAAACAAAATCTGCCCTTGACACTGGAAGAGCTGGCCCACACAAAAAAATAAACATGGTTTGAAACAATTTATTATTTTAACTTCTAAAAATTTCTGCTTTCTCTTGTGTACAAAGTCAAAATCTCAGTGTGATCAGAACCACAATTCAAAGCACTCACTTGTGACTATTACATCAGTAAAAACAAATATAACAGATATTCCCTTTAAAAAAACACATATATGATTGTGTCTGCCAAATGTAACAGTTAATCTGTATTACTTTTTATTTCAATAGGATTGGATGTGGTTCACTTTTTAATCCCAGAGGAACACCCTCTCATTGTTACTGTAAGTAGATTTCTGCGTATGACATACAGTCTTACCGTAACAGCCAGCCAAAACATGTTTATGTGTAACAGACCAAAATTTTTCAGTTGTGATAAAACACACAGCCATGAAGTTGTACAGAACTGAAAAGATCTATCTGCTCCTATTTATAGTTAGTTCTCATTAAACACAATAAAGGATCTTTTATTTCAAAGTGAAGGAAAGAGTAAGAAAATCTGAAAAAAAATACCTATTTTGCTTGCTTGAATGGCTCAGCCTAAGAGGAGGCCACAGCTTTAACCACAGCATCGTTCAGTTCAGCAGTCTCAACAAAAGGCTCATACAGTTCACTAAAAGCCAGTGAGCAGCTATTCACATATTCAACATTCATGGCCAGGACCTGAGGGCTAGAAATTATACGATATAGCTATTATTACAACCAGAGAAGAGTGGCAACTTCGAGCCTTCATTGTCTAGAGGTTTCTTCAGCTATCACAGGACACCCCTATGCTGTGAATAGTCATGTAACTTTCCTTCTGAGAATGAAGCATTTTTGTTTTAGCCTTGTGCTTCTGGAAACTTCCAGAGACCATACATAACAGAGGGTTAAGAGTTAAGAGCCTTGAATTCTACAGAAATATTGCCTCTTTCCTCTCTGCAACTCTTTTGCTGGCAGGTAAGCAGGGGAAGCATTTCCTCAGGGTATGCCTTCAACTTCTGGCAATGTGAAGCTTTTAGGTGAACCAGAGCACCTAACCCAGGTGCAGAAGGAAGTGACACAATATTCTTCTTAATGGTCTCCAGAAAATCTTTGACTCCCTGCTGTTGCTTGTAGTTGTAACTCCACAGAACTCCCTGCTGCCAAGGACTGTGCAACAGCAACCAACTCCTTTTCATTTTCAGACTGCTGGTGCAGAAGATACCTGGGGACCAGAGTGCAGGCAAGCACTCGAGTGATATGCCACAGCATATATTCATATATATTCTACCTACAGATCAGTTTGAAAGACAGAGGAAAAATGTTCTGTCTGTCACAATGAAGCAAGTGAGGAACCTATTCATCTGAATAGGTGTTCTTCTGTTTTCTTAAAAAAAAAAAAAAAAAAAAAAAAGCATAATAAAAAGCAACACAGCAAGCCAAATTAAACAGAGATTTGAGGGAAACGAGCATGCAGATTTGTAGTCTACCATTGCAAACATAACTTGAGTATAGAGGACTACAGTTTGTGGGTTTAGTCATGTTTTGGATGCTTCACAGCCCAGTTTGCAATAGCAGGTAATACCACTGCTGTTGATATGGGTCTTTCACATCTGTTTACGTAGCAGTGCCATCAAACCCAATTCAGAGAATGTTAGGAACTGGAAGGGACCTTGAAAGATCATCTAGGCCAATTCAGTTGGTCTCAGATAAGGGAAGGAGAATGCTAATGAATTCCCTTCTGTGAAAGGGCTGGGATCCAACTGTTCACATGCTGTGAACAGTTTTCCTGAAGGGGGGAATTCCTGAAGGGGGAATTTACTAATTCGATGTTAGGCTGAGCCAGGTATGCAAACAGGGGCTCCTGGGTGATCTGGTGACACCAGCTTCTGTAGCCAGTGCAATATACTCAGCCAGGGCTGTGCAAGTGCTGTAGCTTGCATAGCTATGCAAAACAGTCCTGCATGGCAGCCACACCTGAATACATTTGACAAGGCTGCACAGCAACAAGGTGGAATTAGATTTTGATTTCTTGATTAGGAAATCTGCACGTACCAAAGAAAATGAAATAGTTCATTTAATCACATCCTAGCTATATTGTCTCAGTAAATAAGGCCATGACAAACTAACTCAAGAGAGAAAAGTAATCACACTATCCAAAGACCTGCATGCAGGTTGACTGGTGACCACATCAAACTCCTGGCAAAGAGATAACCTCAGTGTGGTAACTGGATGTGGGTGATAATGCAAGCAGTTCTCACACCTCTGCTTCACTGGCAGTAAGGCAACACAGGTGGTTATTCGTGGTAAAAACTTGGGCCATCTCATTTGATGTCCTGTTGCATTGGCACACTCATTCTTGGCTGCTCAGACTTCACAACCCTCCCTCCTCTCATCCCTCTTCATGGAAACCAGGTGTGAATTGGAGAACAATGCTCCCTTCTTTGCTATTACTTCACCAACAGAACTGATGCGCGCTGGGACACAAGGCAGAGAAAAAGGTGGAATATAAAATATAAAGCTCAGCTTCCAGTACACAGCCAAAACCAACTGGAAGAAATGATTAAAACAGAAATATGGTAATAGCAGAACTTTCCTTCCCTCTCCTGGAGGAAGACAAGAGAAACAGAACATTCCAGAAATCCAGCAATCACTTCAAACAACTATACAAACTTCATGTATTCAGCTGCGCTCCCCTCAAAACATGCAGTTCTCTCCATTTTGGTGTTTCTTCCTGACTACTTCAGTAACGTGGATTGCATGCTCTTTGGAAAAAGAACTTCTGTGTGAGCTGGGCACTACTACAACTGGAGTGCTTATTAGAATAATTGGTATCCTAGGATACATTTCTCATCTTTTTGTCAAAAAATCTGGAAATAATTTTGTGGTAAAAGGGTGGAGCTTGCATCAACAAACCTCTAAAGGCAACTACTAGATATGGCTTTTGAAGTCAATGCATAATCCTGGGCAAGCTGACTTCTGCAGCATTGCTGCTCTGTTAAGATCTACTGCAACAGTACTTAAATTCTAGTGTTACAGGTATCTTGTGGGAAGTTGTTTAAATTCTCTGTTCTTCTAAAAACCTGCCTGAATATGCAAGCAGTCCTTTGAGCTTTCTGTCATTTATCAGCAGTCCTGGTTATCACGGAAGGTCCCATTAGACTGGTGACTAGCAAATGGGATGCCCATCTACAAGAAGGGACAGAAGGAGGACTCAGGGAACTGCAGGCCTGTCAGTTTGACTTTGGTGGTGGGGAAGCTCATGGAGTCAATTATGCTGAGTGCCATCACACAGCACTTACAGGACAACCAGGAGATCAGGCCCAGTCAGCACAGCTTCATTGAAAGCAGGTCCTGCTTGACAAACCCAATCCACTTCTAGGACAAGGTGACACACTCAGTGCATGGGGGCAAGGCTGTGGATGTGGTCTACATAGACTTCAGTAAGACTTTTGACAGTTTTCCACAGCATTCTTCTGGAGAAGCTGGCTGCTCAAGACCTGGTTGGGTGTAAGCTTTGCTGGATTAAACACTGGCTGGGTGGCCGGGCCCAAAGAGCTGCCGTGTAAGGAGTTAAATTCAGCTGGAGGCCGGTCACTAGTGGTGTTCTCCAAGGCTCAGTACTGGGGCCACTTGAATATCTTCATCAGTGATCTGGATGAAAGTATCAAATGTACCCTCAGTAAGTTTGCAGATTACACCAAGTTAGGCATGAGTGTTGGTCTGCTCGAAGGTAGGAGGGCTCTGCAGAGGGGATCTGGATGGGCCAAGGCCAACTGTGTGAAGTTCAACATGGCGAAGTGCTGGGTCCTGCTCTTGGGACACAACAGCCCCATGCAGTGCTACAGGCTGGGGGAAGAGTGGATGGAAAGCTGCCAGTGGAAAGGGACCTGAGGGTATTGGTTGACAGCCAGTTGAATATGAGCCAGCAGCGTGCTCAGGTGGCCAAGAAGGCCAACAGCATCCTTGCTTGTATCAGAAATAGTGTGACCAGCAGGACTAAGTGATAGTGACTTGGCTCTGGCGAGGCCATACTTCTAGTACTGCATTCAGTTTTCAGCCCCTCAATACAAGATGGATATAGAGTCCCTGGAACATGTCCAGAGAAGGGCTACGAAGCTGGTGAATGGTCTAAGGAACCACGTCTTATGAGGAACGGCTGAGGGAGCTGGTGTTATTTAGCCTGCAGAAAAGGAGGCTCAGGTGTGACCTTATCACACCCTACAGTTACCTTAAAGGAGACTGAAGCAAGGTGGGGATCAGTCTCTTTTCCCAAGCACCAAAGTGATATGACAAGAGGAAATGGCCTTAAGTTGCACTAGGGGAGGTTTAGATTGGATAGTTGGAAAAATTTCTTCACTAAAAGGGTTGTGAAGTATTGGAACAGGCTGCTGAGGGAAGTGGTTGAGTCATCATCCCTGGAGATCTTCGTGTAGATGTAGAGTTTAGTGACATGGTTCAGTGGTGGACTTGGCAGTGCTAGGATAAAGGTTGGGCTAGATGATCTTAGAGTTCTTTTCCAACCAAAATGATTATGTGATTCTAAACCAAATATCTCAGATCACAGGATCTATTTACCCTGTTTGACAAGAAGCAGACTTGGGGCAGGATGTAACTGGGGGCCTTGTACTTGGTACTTACAAATTTCTCAGGTATTCAGATGCCTTACTATAAGCACATAAAAATGTTAGTTTTTCTTCACAGAAGACAGTGAAGCACTTTTTTTCTCATTTAACAAATGTGGGTCTCACTTGCCTACACCATAAAGATACAAATCTTCCCCCAAACACTGAGCAGGAGGATTCCACCATTTTACAGACTCAGAACTTTGCACTGTCCCTAATATTTTTCACGAGCAACATCTAAGCTCAAGGGAATGCATGAAGATGAAAGGTTGAATGGGGAAGAAGAAAAATTGCACAATTTAGTTGTCAGCTGCTTTATCTCTAGCACTGCAAAACATTTACCTTTAAATATATTTCTTCCTAAAAATACCTTTAGATCACATACAATTTTTAGGTAATGGTCATATTGTCATTATACATCATAACCTCTTTTAGTCAAAGAGACTACCTACTCAAAACATAACTGATCAAGTCTGAAGTCAGCTGCTCAGGCTCAGAACCAAACCATAAAATCCCAATGCAATCCATTTTATTGGAGCAGATGGCTCACTCAAGTATTCTGCAGCTATTTATTTTACTGGGGTAAAGCCACTGCCAAGAGACTGAGCTATGGGACATATTGAGATTTCTATTGAAATTCATAGATTGTTCTTTAAATCATTCTTTTGATCACACCAGAAATCCCAGAACTCCAAAGCCACAGCACAATATGAAGTTACTGCCATTTTATTTCCTTTTTGCAATAAGACTATATTAGGAACATTATTATGTATGACTGAATCATACCATCTGATGTTAATGGTGAAGCCTGTACATTTTTGCTTTCATTCTACGTTTTGGTCTGATGGTCTAAATCGATGAACTGTTATAAACATAAGCAGTTACGCTTCATTCAATGGCACAGCACCAACTACATGTACAGAAGCAGCATAGTTCTGATGCTGAATAAAGGCTTTAAAATTTCTCAGTTGAATTCAAGAGATTAATAGAATTCACTCATTAATTAAGGGAAAGCTCCTTCCCAAATAATCAGAATCAATGAAACCTGAGTGGAAATGCAGCTACCTAGTGTGCTAATGAAAACATACATTAATATTTTTAATAACATTTGTATCAAGTAAAAATAAAACTTCAGAGTCCTATTCTGTGTGCATTTGACTACTTTTTTGTATTTTAGCATGGAAAAGACTTTTAAATATTTAGGCTATAAAAATTAGTTGCCTGCTTTTTCTAGTTATACAATGAATTAAGTAATTTTTGCTGCAGGCAGTTGGTCTGAAGAAAAATCTTGGTAGTTTCAGTGCCATCACTGTACCAAAGGAAATCAAGTAGCAGCAATGACAACTACCACACTTACTTACAAAAATCCCACAGTCCTGTAAGAGGAAGGAGACACTTGTCAATAGATGGGCAATACCATTTGTTTAACTGGACTAGCTCTGTTTGCAATTCCTATCTACTTGGATCTTTCACAGATGCTATACAGAGGACAGAGACATTACAGACTTAATCCTACAGAACCGTTACCCACCTTTCTTTATAGTACTCCTCAAAGCCCCATATAGTGATTTAAAACACAACACAACAAATAACTTTATTCACATCAGTCTAACATTACTTAGAGATTGATGTGTATAGTTCTGCAACTCCTCTTTCCAAGGGTGATTCAGTTGGTGATCAGTGTATTTTTAAAAGGGGCACGGTGGTAGTAGAAAGTTCTGGGAAACATGCATAATAATTGGGATATCCAACCTGAACAAAAAACTAATTTCAGAGAGAGTAAGTTGTCAAAATATTGTGCAAGCTCTGCTAGTTTGTATTTATTTAAGCAATGGTGCCAGACTGGCTTCAACAATAACCCAGACAAAGGAGCTCTTGGCTTCTAGGAGAGCTCAGTGCTGCAGAAAAGGATTCACAAGACCTGCACTACCAGGTCTGCCAGCTTTGAACTGCCCGGATGTAGCCCACTGAAAGCACTGAAAACAGATGCAGATCTTAAATCCCATCGTGCCTTAACACACTGCTCAGTGCTTTTAGAAGGTTCATCTAAGGACGGTGGATTCTCTCTTCTGAAAACACACTGCTAAATCAGCTTTTCAAAGAAGTGGTGACACTATGTGTATGTGGAAGGAGCTGAACTGATGGAACACACGAGTACAGTTTGTGCTTTCACTCGTTAAGTTAAAGAGAAATATCACCATTTCTTCCTTTTTTTTTTTAATAGAAAGTAAGAGACAAAACTGTTTTTGAGGTCCCCAGTTCTGCCAGCATATTTGCAAGTACTCTGTTGACTCAGGAGCTTTGCTTCTGCATTCTGATCAGGTTTATATATGGTTTGGGCACTTCACTTTAAAACATGCACAATTATTTCATTCATACCTGGACTCCTTAGCTACCTGAGGAACCGTTAAGAAGGCACTCATATAACTTAATTATTTCAACACTGATGACAGATTTTGGCATCTACATTCCAAATACAACTTACTTCCAATGCCAAAATCACTTACTGGATCTTTCTGCAACTGGCCTGCTTTTGATCACAATGCAGTTCCGTGACACAGACCATGGACTGACACACAGTTACAGTCGATGACCATTTGGGAAAGTCAAAATTAGAATATGTAAATAACTCTTACCATAAATGGCCAATCATTACATTTTTTTTAAAGACAACCAAAAACACAAGTACTGCACGTATTTCAAATAAACATATGTGAAAGGAGATTATTTATAAGCTGAGATTTCTACAGAAGGGTTTTTCTGTACACCTGGCATCTTGGTAATATGCAAAACTGGGGGGGCATGGAAGTATTCTACCTGTTTTATTAGGAGAGCAATGCTCTTCCTCGTAATCTTTTGGCACCTCTGGAGATTTTTTTCCACAGAACTTTCTTATTTTCTTAAAAGAATGGAAAAAGTGACCCACATCAATTTAGCTGTTATTTATTTTGCTACTCTTCTGTAGTGGGAAGTACATAACGCCTCCTCCCACCACTCCCACAAAAAAAAACAAAAACAAAAACAAACAAACAAACAAAAACAAAAACAAACAAACAAAAAAACCAACCTAGCAATTATGATGCCTTGGTATATTAAGCATTTTCTGAAAATGTAATCTTTTGCGCATCTCTCACCAGTCAGAAGCGGGAAACCTTGTGGCAGCAACGTTATTTGCAGTGTTCCTCTAGCTAGAGCTCTTTATAATACGATCTTTGCTTCCAAATGTGAAGGACTCCTAGGAAGAGTCGATTAACTTTTTATCTGTAAAACTCATACACGAGGTTATATCAAGTACAGGCTGAACTGGTGTGGAGTTATCAATGAGTCAAGATGTGTAGGAAAGAGTAAGATGAAAAAAACTCCATGTTCTCTGCTTGTGATAGTGGAATAAGATGTCCAAAAGCTCTTCCACATATCATTTTCAATAAGTATTTATCATTTAAGCATTACACACTTTCAAGAAAAGGCAAAGACAAGGCAGAAGACAACATGAGGGGAGGTGTCTGAACTAGCTGCAACTTATCTGGCTCCAGATCTGAACACAGTAAACTTGAGGGAGCCTCAAAAAGTAACCACAACTGCCATCCCTCTAACACCTCTGCAAACCACCACAGCACGCAAATGGGCTAGTTCACCTGTACCTTGCTTGGGACTGTGCACCATGTTTGCTTACATAAGAGAAATGGGCATGCCCTTAGATTCCCAAGTAGCTTTAGAAAATGGACAAAGCAAGTCTTCAAGTCATTCTGCAAGTTCAAGAGGAAAAATTATTGCAACCACCACAATACAGTTACAAGTCATATTGTTTTTCTTCATGTTTAGATATGTGCTCAAATACAGAAATTCAACCAAATCACAGGTAGCTAGTTTTATATCTAAAAAAAATAAGGAAAAAAAATCAAACTAGCATGAAGTACATGATTTCCTAGTCCCACACTGAGGAGCTGTAACAGGGAAGATGACAAGTAGTAAGTGACAGAAATGAAATGAAGAAAATAATTTCCCTGTTTTTCATCCCAGATCTCTTCAGAGCTTAAATTCAAATTGACAGAACAAAGATTAAAGAATGCATTTTTCCCCTGAGAAGTTATGCTTCCTCATAATTGTAATGTCAAAATCCTTGACATCTGAGCCTACTTTATCTAACACAAGTAAAACTGAGGAACAAAAAAGACACCCTGTAAGCCTGAGGTAAATAGTTGGAAATAATTGGACTAAAATGTTTAACTACGAATAGAATCTTCTCGTGGTGTCTGATGGTATAGTACTAGGAGAAAATCTTCTCAATTAACAGTCACCCTTACATAAAGCATCTGGACATATTATGCAATAAGAAGGAAAGGGCATAGAAGAACACTATAAAACTCCATGGCCTAGAATCTACCAAAACAGAGTTAAACACAAAAAGAGGAAGGTGTATAAAACTTATGCAGGTTAAAAAAAGAAGCAATAAATAACATCGGTATTTCCAAATATAACAAATTGGGCAAAATTATGATGACTTACATTAATAACTGAATATACTATAAAACTAAATATATTCTAATTTGAATATCTTAAACCAGAAAAAATTAAAATCAAACCATGAGACTGTAAAACTCACTGCCTAAATACTCAGAAGCAGAATTTTGTAAGTGCTTTCAAGGCTATCTTTTGATTCCTTAGCTCCTCTTACCTGACAAATACTTAAGTTTTTAGGATTTTCTTAGGTATACATGGCTGGTTTTGGACTGAAAACACATATATTGTTTTAAATTGCAGACAGTATTAGATAAGGCCAATATGAAATTCAGATTCGCTCGTGACTTGCCAATTAGAAAATATATGCTAGGCAGATCTGCACACAAAGTTTCTAAATTATGAACCCAAACAGCGGTACTTCTGAATTAGGTAACTGATACTTGATTTCTAAAAGAGCTAACAGAACTAATTTGTAACTAATTGATATTATTTTTCATTTATTGGAGAGATAGGAGGAGATCAGGACCAGCAATGACCAAGAAGTCCCCCATACCACATTCTATCCAGATTGCCCTAGTGCCAGAAGCTGCAGCAAATAAAAATGCTTGCTGATACCCCAAAGAACCGCTGCCTCCAAGGACTTTTAGCTTCACAACACTAGCCAAATGCAGTCAGAACAAAATTTAAAATATATGCAAATATGTCTTTTGCAATATCTCAAAAAGGAAGAGCACAAAGCTTACATACCTAATGTACCTATTTTTGCTGCTTCACACCACAGTGGAACGTAAGAGTCTAAAATTAGACATCCATCTCAATCTGCAAGCAGCATCCCTTAGGCTTAGCAGGTATCACTTAATTTCTGCTACAATAACAGATAGGACTTTGTTGTAATACTATAAAAGACACGCCTGGAGAAAGCTGTTTTCCAAAATCCCTAATGAGATGAGCCAGGGTAAACTGCCTTCATTGAGCTAGTAAAACAGCGGAAAATTTTCATTATAAAAAGAAGGGCTTCTTTCAAATGTTTACCACACAGAAATGATTTGCTTTGCTACATTCTCAATTACCTTTTCAATCTCAGCACAGCTCCAACCCCCAAGACTTATTTATAGCATTAGACATAAACAATTCAAGATTTATCTTAACTTCTCACCAGCTAACGTAGTTTCACAAAGTGGCCACATAGCCTAACCAGAGCTGCTGCTGCTCCGTGATACTATTTCCACAGTGTGTTATAAGCCAGGTCCAGTGGTGGGACTGCCAAAATGACAGTCCTCCAAGGCTGTCCCACCTGGCCTTGCCAGCAGAGCTGTGCCTACAAGCTCTGGGACCTCCCAGTACTCTCCCACTCAAAACTGTTGGGCTGGCTGCCCACACCGGGTGGAAACCTCAGAGCCCTCAAGCGCACATTTACAAAATTAGGATCATGAAGTGCTACTATCAGCACCTTTTGTACAAATACAACCAGAGAAGCATGAAAAGTAGCACCTCCTTTTAACTTTCTGGTAGCGGCATCTGCTCAGGTCCTCATCTTGAGGTTCAGCCCCTGCCACCTCTAGGGACAGAAAGCACCTCTCTGACGTGAGCCTCCTACAGCTTTGCCCTTACACTTGTGCTGCCTCCCTCACTCAGGCCCTTCTGCATTACCTGTTGCACGGTGGAACAGCTTCAAACAGGAAAGTAGAGAGTGCCTGCAGCAAAGATAGCCCAGCCTGGCAAAGCTGCTGTCCTGGGAATAGAGCCGGGTACAGACCTCATACCTCTCACTTCCAACGCAAATAAGCCAAAGGCTACAACACTGAGCATCCACATCCCAACCTCGCACTGAGCTCTCCTCACAGGCTTCCCAGGAAGCCAAGACCTGAGGCCTGGGCTCCACTCTGAACATAGTATAGTCCAGATTTCAGTATCAGTGTCTCTGAAAAGTTCTGATTTGAACAACCTTGTCACTACACAGCAGCCCAAGCTTCAATACCAGCCCAGTAAGCATGTTTTGTTGCGTAGCTCAGATCGCATGTATTTTCTGAAGTAATTATTAGAAACACCACAGCTATGCAAGACAACACCGAGGTTGCGTCTGATTCTCACAGCCCTTCCAGTGCCCTGCGATGACAAGGAAAACCAGAATTTCATAATGCCTTTAATGAAAGCACCACTTCCAAAAATTTGTGTTCAGAAGGAAGTGGGGGTAGGGCCAGAGAGCTGACACAAGCATTAAACAAAATCCATGCACATTAATTCAGCCATGGATTTTACTCAATTGTCAAAATCTTTCAGATGGAAAACGATCCTTTAGGAAGCAGTCCAACTGATGATTTCTTTATTATTTCTTCACTGCCACTCCATACAAAATATCAAACACAATTACAACAAAAAAGGCTGAAGAATGTTCTGATCCCAGCTGATCTGAAACACGTGCACAAACACAATAGGCATTAATTTCATCACCCTGACAGCAACTGGGATAAGATGCTAAGGGTCATAGAGAGATGATAGCACTCATCATATTGAATTACTAGTCTTTTCAGCCCTTCAAACACCCTAATCATAGGCGTATTTGCAGTCATTTTGGCTTTCACATTCTATGTTAAGATGCAATCGCCTATTGTCTGTGCTGTATGAAATAGAAGAGTCCGGATTTCCCTAACACAGTAAAGACAAAAGCTGTAAGACAACCGTACTGTTCACATGCTACTTGAGGATTTGGAAACTTCTGGCCAAATCTACAATTAGCACAAGCAAATGCAAGTCCTCCAATGCACTTGAACTGCACCTGTTTATGTCAGTGACTGCTTTGGCTCATTGCTGGTAAAATTAACACCCTTTGCTCTCTAAGACTTCCTACTCACTTTACAGGGTTCAAGCATCTCGTATATGTTCATCCTAGAAAAAAAGTACTGTAGCACACCTGCAGCTTACAGCAGGACAGGTGAGATTCAATGTAATTGCATTTGCATCCAAAGCAATATAGGGCAAAAACAGGGCCCTTCTCCCTGTTCCACTTCCCAACCTTGACAGATTTTCATTACTACGACTTTATAATCCTGGAGGTTGTTGAAGAGTACTGTCACGTATAAAAGCCATGTATAGATTAATTTTATATATATTTATAGCTCCTTAATAAAATGCATGGATATTTGCCAAACTGCAATTGCACTGACAAATCTCCAGAACAGTACAGGATTTTACTTTATAGTCATAATGTTTTTGTACGGTTTACCCAATTTTTAGGACTGGCATGTTCTGGCTTGCTTTTTGTACTCTAAATACTGGTTCTTCAGTTTTCTACAGCCAACTCTTGCATGATGATTAGCAATAGGACTATTTTTGGTGATTCATTTGCAGAATTCTAATATTGTTAGAAAACCTAAACTGGTTCCATTTTAGCTCAAATTCTATTCAGGCCTTCCAAAACAAATCTTTTTGGTGAAAAATTTAACAGGTCTGACTTAAACTTTAAAAAGGAAAAGTATTTATAGTATGAGAAAGTGAAAAAAAACAACAACAAAAAAAACCACCTTTAAGCTATTTCATGAGCCATTCTTTAGAATATAAATACTCAGAAATGGTTCACAGCAATTATTGCTCTGTAATTATTTCAGATCTCAAGCCAAATGCTTAAGAGAAAATGGATTATTACTGTTTCAAGACTTCCTGACACACAATTCAGAGTATCACCTTATCTGGTTACATTTCACAACTGAAGTATGCGCTACAAAGATAAAACGTCTTCCTAGCACAAACTAGAGTTTTTGTTTTAATAAACTTGGCTAAAAACACACAAGTCAAGAACAAAATAAGAAGAAAGTGTTTGCACATAGGGTCTTGAGAGAAAGACAGGATTAGATACTCTGTGGACTAAAAGCTGTTGATGCACAGATACATCATTTTCCTGAAAAATAAATATCAAGACATTTCACTATTTCATTCAGTCAAAAAATAATCTATGTTCAAAATCCAAACCAACTTTTATTCTATTAACACTCCATTGACACTAAAAATGTGAATTTCAACAAAATTGTTATTTTAAGGTCAGACATCTCAACTATTCACAACAGCCTTGGAGTGTTATCATATCAAAAAACCACAAACGCTCTAAGCATAATAATCCAAGGAATGCTGAACGGAACAAAATGTTAAAGACATTTTTCTTTTGCATGGGGTGAGACTGTGGCTCTGCTAAGAAAAAGTCACTTAAGGCTTTGATTCAGTAAATCACTTAAGCGTCTGTGTAATCCTAATGACTTCAGTGAGACTAGGCAGTATGTCCTGGTATCCTGATGAATCAAGTTGTTGGCCTCCCTTTTATACGGTTACAAAAATTATTGCAACAAGCTTAAATCAACTGAATAAATAAATGGACCCCAAAGAGATGCTGAACTCCTCCCTCCTATGGCTATTGTGATGTCTTAATGTTCATAAACCCATACAACTGCCTTTATGAAGCTACTTAAGTTAATATTCTTATATTTTGGGTGGGAGATTGCATATAATGATGTTACGCTTCTGCATTTAATTACATGCCTTAAAGCAGACAATTCACAGGAGCTCTCAGGTTACCATCCCAATCTCAAACATTCAGGCACATGCTTAACTTTCCACTGTGAGTTTCAAGTTAAACATACTCAGTGTTTGCATGGGTAGGTCTGAAAGGACACCCTGTTTCTCCTTAAGTATATCAGAGATCTCTTCCAGTTAAATGAAACAAATCTTAAGGATTCTTCCTCTTACCTTTCTACATATGCATCACACTTTCCATGTTTTTATTTAGCTTCGAGTCTCGGTTACTATTTCACTTACCCTAGAACATGTGCCAGGTTGGTTTTGTGAGCCCTCTTCTTTGTTTCTGTGATTATTTCAGCTTTGCCTGCATCACCTTCCCTCCTCCTAATGCCATCTGCTGCTCCCTCTGACAAAGCATCTCTATTTAGATGTTGTTCTAACTGATCACCTGTACGGGCCTCTCTCTTCTATTTGTATGGAAGAATTTCTATCAATGTAACCAAAGAAAACAAAGGTAGACAGACAATGGTTGCCTTTTTGTCTGTTTTGGTTATCCTTGCCCATTCTGTACCTTTACATGATAGGCAGTTTTTGTGAAAACGTTTTTTATCAGAAGTTTAAAGTGGTTGCTACTCTGTGAACAATGTTTGTAGGAAAACTGAATAATTTTTGTTTCAATTTATATCTTGATTTTTTTTCTTGCTCTTAATCTTTGAAGGGGTTGAATTAAACTACTGCTGCTTTCAGCAGCTAATTACCAAAGTGTGCTACTACACATCAAAATGCCTGCATTAAAAGATGCTAGACAAAGAAATAAGCCAGATAAAACAGAAAGTATTTAACCTGTGAACTACTGCTTCCCTTCCCTTAAAAATAAAAAGATGTAAATCACAACACAAGTTAACTAATTTGGACAAGATACAAGGGTGAGGTTACACGAGTTACAAGTTGAGCCAGTCAAAAGGTAATCAAGGCTAAAAGAAGATCTTTCTTCCCTTTTGTATCCTTTCTATTCATCCTGATGTCAAACTGTGCAATTCTGCTCTCTCTGTAGCTGGCTTTGTGGGTTTCCATGAGAGCTGGTATTAAGTGAGGCCTACAACTGCAGCTTGGGAGCAGAAACTAGGGGAGACCCAGCCTGATTTTGAAAGAAACGTTTCATAAGTCAGTGGATGAATAACTTAGCTGGAAATATCAAGAAGGACCTATTTGTACCGGCTCTGTAACATGCCAATCAACATGTAAGCACTTGTTATTCGTTACTCCTAAGCACATACAGCTGACACTAACTTCAAATACACTCCTATACACTCAGCAACACTGAAAGTCAGGTTGAGGCACGGTGAGTATCTTTTAAATACAGAATTAAAAGTCTCCTTATTTACCTTTCAAATTGCAAATAAATGTGTAGCCCTTTCAAATATGTAACATGTGATGAGAGAATTGTTAAGTGAGGTATTATCACTTGCACCCAAATGATCTGCTGGTCGTACAAGAGAGGCCTCCAGTTCTGCCTTCTTAACGTGAAACTTTGGACTGCACTTTCTGGGGTACTGGATAATCGTTGTCCACGGCTGATCCAAAATTTAAGGGCTGAAACCTAACAGTGGGCAAACCGTAAGAGAACTATGAAGCTGTAATAATATAAAGGTTAAGAATCCATTTATTAGAAACCTGTAGATAGATGCATGAAGTGCAATTATGGTTAGCTACAATTTCCTTATCAACTCTCAGTGCGGTACCGCAGGTGTGCAGAACAGGCCGCGCGGTTCAAGTGTGCAAAGGAGGCTGCCACTCGGGTGCTGACCGAGCATGACTGCTGTCACGTCCCTTCTGCCTTCCGACCTGCAAAGCGAACACAACACCGGCACGCCGTGAAAAGCATCACTCCAAGAGCATCGTCGGGCGGCGCTGGGCCAGGACGCGGGTGGGAGCTTTCCTCATGGTCTCAGAGGCTTTGCTGGGAGGGGAAAGGCCAAAGCCTGCACCTGCTGCCAGCAGCAGATTTCCTCCCCAGGGATTTCACTTGGCAGCGACCGCCCGGGCCCCTTGCAGGGATGTGGGGCAGGCATGGGGGACCCTACAGCAGGTCCACCACCACCACCACCAGCAGCAGCGGTGGTCCCGTCCCAGCCGGCTCACCTGCACGCCCGTGTAGTTCTCGAAGAAGAAGAGCACCATGCTCTGGTAGATGGTGTAGAGGCGGTCGTCCACCTCGCGGTAGAAGCGTGCGGGGAGGAGGGCGGAGAGCAGCCTCCATGCGCCCCAGGCCAGCACGTAGGTGGGCGCCGTGCCCATCATGACGGCGGCGGGCAGGAAGTAGCGCATGGAGTAGGTGTGCAGCACCAGCGACAGCAGCATCTTCCCGCTCGCTCCCGGCCTCACCGGCACACCCGCACGGGCTCAGGCATCGCCCGCTCCGCCTCTTCTCGCCTCGCCTCGCCTCCCCTCGCCCCGGGCCGGGCCCGCCCGCCAGGCGGCCGCCTCCAGCAGAGTGCCCCGGGAGCGGGCACCGGCTCACGGCTCCCCCAGCGCCGCCTCCGCCACCATGTTCCCCGGCCGCAGGAGGAGGAGAAGGAGGAGCGGCGCCGGCAGGAAGGCGGCCCCTCACCGGCTGCGGGGGGGCTTCCGGGCCGGGCGGGCACCGGGCTGGCTCCGCCCCGCATGTCACGGCCGGAGGGGGACGGGGACGGGCACCGGGGTCGGCGTTGTCGCCGCCGCTGCCGGGCCGGGTGGGGAGCGGGCGCCCGCAGCCCCGCGCCGAAATGGCCGCGGCACCCCTGTGGGGCTGCTCCCTCGCGGCGCGGTGCGCTGCCAGGCGGGGCACTCCCGCTTATCGGTTGTAATTAGCACTCGTTTAAACCCAGCGTAGGGTAAATGAAGCTCTGGCTCCCCCCGGGGTGGCCTCAATCCCCTCCCCGGCCTCTGGCTCCGGGTAAACCCCATAACATCAGCTGCACCAGCTGCCGTAAAGAAAGTGCACGGAGCCTCATAGAAAACAACTGTAATAACTTTGCCAGAGGAAGTTTCACATTAAACTCTAGCACACACATTTATTTATTTATTTATTTTTAATTAATTTTATTTTTAAAGTATATTTTATCTTGGAGCTTGGGAAGGGGTAGTTACAGAAGAAGTAGGGGTAGTTACAGGGTGTAAGGATCCTTACAAAAGAAGTGGATGCTCAATACCCTCTGTTCAGACTCTGCTTCCTCTGCCAGACTTTAACTGGGACAAGCTTTGTCCTTGGCGGCTGTTTACCTCATGCTAACAGCTTTTTAACGTGTGTTGAAAATTTTATCCGAATAGTTCAGCAAAACAAGATGGGGGGAAAGATGGTAGGTTGAAGTATTGTGGCGGCCTTTCTCTGAGCCCCCTCAGGGGTGCTGCGCTCTGCAGGGAGAACTCATATTTGGCATGCACCATAGCTTTAGTATCCCTTACAAGATGCTTTATTTCTTCCCTCCAAAAGGGGAGACTTCCTGCCAGGGCCCCTGGCCTGATCAGTATTTGCATTTCTGTCCTCACTGAGTAACTGAAAGCACTTCCCTAGCCCAGGACTACCAGAAGAGAGGCACTTCCCCCATCACAGCCTCTTTCGGCAAGCAGTTTTTCTGGCTGTTCAGAAAATTGAGGAAGAAGCTTCTGTTTTGCAATGCCTGCAACATGGCCACATGGAAGAGAAAGTAATTCACCACAGTACAGTACAGGGTGGGGAATGTAATCCAATTCAATACAGGGAGGGGAAAGCTGAGGCCAGGAGGACAGAATCAGGTATGCAGGAACAGCACTCTCGAGGGACTGGAATGGTAGGGCAGGCTGGAGAGGATCCAGACACGCTGCTGCACAAAAGAGACTGCAGACAGACTAGGATTCAGAGAAACTAGGTGTGTTTGGCTAATGAAACAGCAGTCAGAAGTGGAAAATGTAAATTAGAAGTTTGTAAAACAAAAAGTGAACTGGAATTGTGAAATGGCAGAGGACTGGGAAAATATGGGGAAAATCAGCGGACTGGGTTTGAAGACAGAGTGTGAGCTTATGAGATGGCATTAAAGTCTCAGTGAACAGCCTGAAAAGATGAGTTCCAGTAAAGAGAATGTGAAAGGAATAAAAGTATTTATATCACGGGATGAACTTGAGGCCTCTGATTCCATATATATAAGATCCTATCTTTCCTTACAAGATTCTTGAGAGGTTAAGTTCATTCAAGCTTCTGAAGAACTTGGATACTATAATATTTACAAAATCTGCAGAAATGAACAATTCTGCCCACTGGAGGATGGTTTGACTACCATGTAATAAATAAGAACTGTAGAAACATGTTGAAAAAAAAAAAAAAAAAAAAGATAAAATACCAAACTCATCAAGACATAATGCACATTCTGTGTACTGAATGCAATAGTAATCTAGTGGAAAAGCATTACCAAATCTCATAGCTGAACTCAAGCAGTTTTAATCTGACATTTCCTGACATAGTTAAGTGCTTGAATTTGCAACCTTAATAATATTCTTTCAGCTTAGGATTTGAGGGGGCCTTTTGTATGTGTTTATATACACGGCCGTTCTACATGGATGGCTATTTCTATCTTCAGTCTGATTTAGTCCAGTGATAAAATTGCGCTGGATAGATAAAGTGATAAAGAGCACTGATAAACATAGAAATCATTATATACCATATGACATGTTTTTACCAGCATTAGAGTGGTTGCCCCTTGGTTTCTTTGAATGTCTTTTCTGCTGTATTACAAACGAGTAAATAAGACCGCTTGATCTTACTTTGCAGTATTTTACATTCTGCATGTTTTTAACTTGCCCCCTCTTTTTTCTTTTTTTGCTACAGTAATGTTCAAATTTTTTTTTTTTTTCTTCTATTTGCTGCTTTTTCACCTTGTTAATCTGTCACCATTCCACACGGAGTGCACACACACACAAGTGCATGCACATGTTCACACAATTAATTTCTGCTTTTGATCATTTGATATTTTCAACAGGCTCTTTTAACACAGATTCATCTCATTATCAAGTCTGTGTTATCGAATGGGTAAATGCAGAGGTCACCAATTTAGTTTTTAGTCACATGAAAAGTATACAGTCCCTTGTACTATGGTTTTCAACTTTTTAAATTTCTTAGTATAATTATGTCAATACGATGCGATAATATGGTGTTGAAATGTCTGCAGCTGAGTGAAACCCAAACTTTTCAAATCAAGAAATTGCTATGCCACAATAATTAGATCTAGGACACTGCCTTTTCCCTTGCTTCTCTTGATTCATAGGTATTTTTTACCCTAGATCATTCTGAATTGAACCACAGGAATGTGACCACTGGTTTTTCACATTCTAGACTACAGAGCAAAATAAGAAAAATGCTCTGACCCTCACTACAATTTTTAATTTTTTAATCCTCTGAAGGCACATTTCCTAATTACACTTCCTTTAACAGTAATGCCAATCTGTCAGCTGACTAAAGTCCTAGGCATTTTACTTTCAGCTGAAAGAAGCAAACTCACCACATTATGAAATTAGAACTCCAAACTTGTTAAGATATTTCATTTTATCTTTCAGAATAGTCTTGAAATTTGAAAGAATAAATAAGACTGTAATGCTGGAAACAGGCATCCTTCTCCCATGCTGGAGGATCTGAGTCTGTTTGGTGTGAACCTAATTATTTGTTGTGGACTTAATTATTCTTGTGTCAGGGTCTTCTGCCAGTGGTTGCTGCCTCTAAACTGGCCAAACTCACGAAACTCTGGAAAAATACCAGACTTCCCTCTTGTAGTGAAAAATGACAGTGATTGTGCCTCTAAATACCAACGTGGAATGTTAAGAGATTTTTTCATACTTAGTCCCATGATGGTGTTTCACAATTCTGTCACCCACTCACTGTAATCATCAATTAGACTTAGCGAAGCCAGATAACATTAGATACAAGTCAAACTGCCTCGAGGTTTAGAATTTAAACCTTTGTAGATGGTCTTATCTTCAACAATATCCTGTGAGATGATTTATTGGTATTACCTCCATTTATGTATTGTGAAATAAGGCACAGATATTAAAACCAAAGGAGGCCTTTGATCCAGATAAGGATTTAAGCATCTGAATTCCTAGAATCCACAACTCTGAGTGGATACCTCGGCTCTCTATGCAGTGCATATCATGCAGGGAGTGAAGCAGTGCAGAATACAGTCCGCAACAATTAACAGCTAGAGCAGAAGTGAATTAAAATTATCAGGCTTGATACATAGTTGTGTAATGTCAGGTAAAAGGAAAGGCTGAAGACAGGGTTGTGTCCTCAGAACTGCCTCTAGGGACCTAATTCTGAATTTCAGAAACACCCCCTATCCACTTGAGTTCCACAACGCAAAGATCTCTCTCAAAGTTTTCCACAATACACTTGTCTTAAAATCCCTTCTTGAAGGTCCAGCTATACTTTTTCCCTCTACAAGTCAATAAGAACAGTAAATACATGAAGGAGTGAGTAAGGAGAGGTCAAACCTCTCCTATACTCTCCAAGCTTTCTCCAAGTCCCTCCCATTTGTAGCTTAGGGTCTAGAGCCAGATCTGACTTCTATATATACATTAGTAATTGCTGACAGATTTATCTTACATGTACCTGTCCATTTTCCCTTTGCTCATATCGGCTTCTAACCTCCCCAGCATCCTTCGTCAAGCAGTATAATCATCCCCTTTTTTGTAGTTGCATTTTATTTACCTTGGAGCTCATACTGAAAGCATATATATATATGTATATATATATATATATATGCACATATAGTGCATACTCTCTAGACTGTTTTCCAGACTGAATTTTATTTGGTTTTGCCCCATATGAAAACTATTCTACATCTTAAAGGCATAGACAGCTTTAGCTGTGGCACTTGCTAATTTTTAAGGTTTCACTTTGCAAGTGATTCTTCTTTTAACCAAAAATTAAATACTGATTTTTTGTAAGAAATATTATTTTTTGTAAGAAATATTATTTTCGCTCTCATAGGATTTATCTATAAAAATAACTTTCAGATTCTCAGCTATAGGTCTGGTATAATATGACTCCATTTAATTAAACTAAACAAGTAAAGGAGGGGGAACACACTTTGCTAATGTTTCTGAAACATTTTTGAGGACCCTAGAAAAATGGTGATTCTCAAGACTCTTTACAGATCCTGGAGGAAAGAGTGCTTTAAAGAACACAAACTCTTTTGCATTGTCTAGATCCACGTCACCTTTAATGAGCCTCCAAAATTTCTTCTTCTATAAGAAGAGTCCTTACCCTGTTTCCAGCCTTCACCCTTCAGACTCTCAGTCTTTCTTCCGAAATGCATCTGGTGTTCTCAGCTCCACTCTCTGCATGCTGTTTTCCAATCTTCTTCCCAGGCAAACCTAGCTACTTCTACTCCCATGACTCCCATGCATCCTAGTCTCATTTCTCACACAGTGTCAGTCTCTTTTTCCTAGTGAATCCTACTTTACTCTAAATTTCCCTCGAGAATTCCTAATCCTGTTATCCCTTCTTCTCTATGTCAAAGTCCCCTTGCTCAAGCAATTCTAATTTTTACTTCCTGCCTACTTGGTCACAGTCCAGTCTTTCTTTAACAACTCTCAGTTACAGTTTCATCCTCGACCAACTGTTCTACTTATATCTTTTTTTCCCTCATTTGGTCAAGCTCTCATTTCCTTTGTACCTAACTTGGGAGGCCTCTTCCTTTGTGCGGTGCTCAGGTGCAGGCAAAGAGAGCACTGGGAGAAGAGCAGAAATAAAGTGCTCTGACACAACCCTAAGGGGATGCAGCATGCTGTGTCTCAGAACTACACCATCTCTTCATCCTGGAGCTGAGAAGGACTCAGGCATGGTCAGTGAGAACGTGATTTGTGTTTCAGTGGGGAAACTTGGGAGTCTCTACTATGCACTTCACACAGTTGTATCAAAGTCCTGTGATTTAGCTAAATCTGAGCAAATTTTCACAGTAGCAGCAGAAGATACATCCATAGCACAAACGCTTCTCATTATATAGTCAAATTTCAAATTCCTGTTCAAAGACCAAAAGTGTTAAAAAAGACAAAGTTTACCAGGATACTAATACCAGCAGAATAGCATATTTTCCCTAGCTACATTCCCTAAAAGAACCCTGTTTAGGAAACTTTAACCCCAAATTTTGAGAGAGGCAAAAATAACTCAACAAAGAAAACTCCTGGTGTTTGAAATCAAAGCCTATTAATAAAACATTGTCTGACTTTAACATCAGGTGATGCTACAGTTGCCTGCAGTTAAGGTTGGGTTCAGAGCAGAAATCCAGCTGAAGGGCAGAGTTAGTATTTGCATACAGGAGCCTAAGAAACCTGGGATCATAAAAGATCTGGGAAAAGAACCTATGTGGTGTGCCTAGGTAGCTGCTGGTGCTCAGCAGAGCCAGGAAAGCCAGTTGAACTGCATGTGTGAGTTTTTAGAGAAGCACTGGTTACCTCCTTCTAGCTGAAGTTTTAGTTCTGTACTACCCACAGCCTCATACAAGGGCTTTATTCATAATAAAACTGTGTTTCTCTATGGTAAACAGCTTCAGTGTAACCAGACTGTAGCACAGAAGAATTTATCTGTAGGGATCCAACCATAGTTAACGTGGTTATGTAACTAAGGTCCTCCACCAAGACTGACTATATGTTGTCTGTGAACCTTGTTGTGGTGGTTTTACCCTGCTCAGCAGCTGAACTTCACCACAACCACAAAAATGCAATGGAAAGGGCTCAAGGGTTGAGATAAGGATAGGGAGATCTTTCAACAATTATTGTCATGGGCAAAACAGACTCACCATAGGGAGATTGATATGATATATTGCCTATCACTAAGAGACTAGAAGAGTTAGAAATAAAGGAAACTACCAACACTTCCCCCCGCCCCCAATCTACTCTTTTCCACTTCCTCTCCCCAAGCAGTGCAGGACAACAGGGAATGGGGAATGGGGGCTGCAGTCAGTCTATAGCACTTCATCTCCACCGCTCATTCACAGTCACTCTGTGCCCCTGCTCCATGTGGGGTCCCTCCCACAGGATACCATTCTTCCCAGACTGAGCTTGCGGGGGCTGCCCACAGGCAGCAGCTCTTCAAGAACTGCTCCCACATGGCTTCGTACCACGGGATCCATCCATCAGGAGCAAACTGCCCCAGCACAGGTCCCCACAGGTGGCAGCTCCCCCCAGACCCCCTGCTCCTGAGTGGGCTCCTCTCCACGGGCTGCAGCTCCGGCCCGGGGCCTGCTCCTGCGGGGGCTCTCCATGGGCTGCAGCCTCCTCCAGGCCACATCCACCTGCTCCACCGGGGGCTCCTCCACAGGCTGCAGAGTGGAGATCTGCTCCATGTGGGACCCATGGGCTGCAGGGGCACAGCCTGCTCCACCAGGGGCCTCTCCACAGGCCGCAGGGGAACTTGTGCTGTGTGCCTGGAGCACCTCCTGCCCTCCTTCTGCACTGACCTTGGGGGCTGCAGGGCTGCTTTCCTCCATATTTTTTCACTCCTCTCTCCCAGCTTCTGTAGCACACCATTTTTTTTCCTTCCTTCAATCTGCTCTCCCAGAGGCCCACCCAGCATCACTCCCTGGCTCAGCTCTGGCCAGAAGCGAGTCCCTTTTGGAGTTGGCTGGAGCTGACTCTCATCTGCCATGGGGCAGCTGCTGGGCTCTGCAGCCCCCTGCTACCAAGCCTTGTAAATACAATATACTTATCCATGAAAGAAAAAGGCAGGCTTGATAAAGTTTAGCAGCTTTAGAAACATTGGATTCAGGTCCTGGCTCAGATACAGGCTTCCTATTTGCTGTTGTACAAGTTATTTTGGTTTTCCGTTTATAAAATGAAAGTAATAGTTATCTCACATGGTCATTGTAATGGCAAATTAATTAAGTTTAGAGGAAGGATACTCTTGCAATTAAGGGACAGCATGGAATCTAAGTTTGTCTCCTGTCTGTGGACTTTCTATATCACCTGGCATAAGTTACTCCATATCTTTGTGCCTCAGTCCCTCTGGTGTAAAATAAGGACGGTATTTCCTCCCCACACCCCTTATTTGTTTAGATTGTGAATAGAGCTGGTTGGAAAAATTCTGACATGTTTTTGAGCATTTGCTGAGTCATCAAAATGTAGTGTTTCAATGAGAACCCTACCCAGCTTCCTGACAGTTTGCTGACCTGGTTCCTTGGCAGAGATCTGGGAAGTGCCGTGGGCCGTGGCTCTCAGGGCTTCCAGGCTCATTCTTCCTTGAGAGCTGGAGCTCTCAGTGTCCACAGCTGTGGGGCAGCCTACTGAGTGGGGACTTCGGTGGCTTAAGGCTCCAGGGCAGTCCACCTCGTGCAGTTGCTTGGAGCCACAGATTCATGCTCTTTTTCTAAATAGAGGATTATTCCAAACAGAAGGAAACCATATTCTGAAATATCATGGTCTTCTGCAAAATAAATGTACCTATTTCTGTTCAGCTTTTTGGAGCAGAACTGTCTTTTACCTTAAGGATGTTGCACTCAGTAAGACAAGGAGAAGTATAGCCTTTTGTTTAGAATGCAATAAACCACACAGAAAGAAAACTGACACAGTAGTTTCAGTTAATCCTTTCACTGCCTCTCACAATGCTTTTATCACAGTTCCACCTGCAGAATACTAGATGCATTTCTCAAACCATTTGCCTACTGATGGGGCCCTGGTGTAAGAGCAGAGATGGAAGTAGTTGGCTGATCTTCTTTCCACCTACTCCCATTTCCTGTAAAGGAAAGGTGATACCTTTGCCTTTTACAGTGAGGGTGATATCCTTGTCTGACAGTAGAGAAAAAGGGTAATGTACATAATATTTTAATAATACATCTACCATCAGCAAAACTAATTGCTGTTCATCTCCATCCTTTGGAAATCTACAACAGTCAAAAGCTTCATAAAAGATGCACACACACAGTGTCACAATTCTATATATGCTCACCTATAATTTGTGAATGAAGAAATACAACTGAGTGGAGTGTTGCCCCCTCTCTGGCTTCATCTTTAGCTCCGTGTATTGCAAAGAACTCAAAAAAAAAACCCCAAACCAAACCAAACCAAAAACAAACAAACAAACAAACAACAAAAAACAGAATATATACAGATATATGCATGAAAACAACCATCTCAGTGCTTTAGGGCATGAATGGGGAGATCTCCAGGTCCGAAATGTCTGGCAGTTGCAATGGTAATGACTTACTGTCTTGAGACAAAAGCATAGAAATGCAAAACTGACTGATCTCAGGAGACTATCTATGGCAGACCTGTTGCTTTAAGAAAAGCTCAAACATGCCTAGTTAATCTTTGGCATTTTTTACGAAGGTTATTAACAGACTTCTTCCCTGAATCTCTTCAGTCTTCCTTATTCTGGAGCAAACAAATCTATTTTCTTCAGTCGTTTATTTCTAGTCCACATTTTCTAAATCTCTTCTCACATCACTTGATTTTTCTTGACTATCCTCCTTTTGTCAATACCTTCTTAAAGTCCAAGCTTGAAATCCTCCCCTAACCAGAACAGAACAGAACAGAACAGAACAGAACAATTTATAAAGCAGCCAGAAAGGGAGAGTCGAAGTGACACACCATTTCAGTTGTGGTGAACATCCAAGACCTCTAGTATTCTGCCATACCACCAGAGAAGACATTCTGAAAGGAACAGTATGCTATAAATAAATAAATAAATAAATAAATTTTAAATTGTGAAACTGAGGACATGATATGCCATTGAGTACATGGTATGAGGACATGATATGTCACAGACCTACACTTTATGGCATCTGCCTAGCTCCTCCTGTCAGACATAATCATTTAAAGTATCTGTTGGAAAAGAGAAGTAAAAAATGTAGCTGAGAATCAACATTGCAGACTGCAGAAATTGTGGTCTTGCTCCCCAGAGCCTTGAAGGGAACTGCAACACCGATGCCAAAATGTTTGGTAATGTAATCCAGAGTAAATGCAAGTAAGTAAAGTTATCCAATTCTACTTTGGGTAATATAAAATTTATTCATTTCTTATTAATCTACTTGAAATGCCTGATGGAGGAATTTATTGACTATTTAATTTCTGCTCTTCTACCAAGAAGGCTTTCATGGTCTACTGAGGGCAGGCAGAATGTGCTGTGTACACGAAGAAAACAGACAACATTGATTCTGCAGCTTGCAAGGTCTCAATTACATCAATACACTGTGCTTTATTTAGGAAAATAATTCTGGATAGTCTGTCAGTCTAACTTTGCAGGACTTTAAAATCTATTTTTGAAGGAAAAAATGATTAAAGACACTAAATGGGCAATTAACTGTTAAGGCTGAAGCAAGCTAATGTTCCGTCCAGACATCAGGAAGCACATCTCTACTGTGCGGGTGACAGAGCACTGGCACAGGCTGCCCAGAGAGGCTGAGAAGTCTCCTCCTTGGAGATCTTCTAAAGACATCTGGACGTGGGCCTGGGCACCCTGTTCTGGGTGGCCCTGCTTGAACAGGGGTTGGGCCAGATCACCTCCAGAGGTCCCTTCACACCTCAGCCATTCTGTGATTCTCTAAAGTTGTTCTGAAAGATGATAAAAATGCAAAATGTATTTAGCAACAGTAGGTCATGTCAGACAAATTTGGTATCTTTCTTTAATAAGGTAACTGATAAAATGCAATAGAGCTGTCAGCTTCTGTAAAGGACCTGATGCAGTGCCAAATGGAAAATTATTAGTTAAGGTGGTGAACCTGAAAATTAGTGTTAGAGCTGCAGGCAAGTTGAGGAACTAGCTAAAGAGAAAAGAGAACTAGTGTAAAAGCAGAGTTCCTCAAAGACTGGTCTTGAAGCTGATGCTGTTAAATGCCTTCTATAATGACTTTGCCACAAAAAGTAGTTCTGTGCTAGTGTTATTTCCTAATGGCACAAAGCTGAGTAGCTGGGTGAGGACAGAGGAGGTCTGGAACATCTTCCAGTGGTGGCAATGGCCCCTCAGACTAGTGTCTGGGCTGTAATGGTTCCTTTTGCTAGGTTCACATGTGGGCACAATGCGATTGTTATGAAACCTATAGACCTACTTATAGAAAAATGAAATAATCATTCATTTATTTTCTAAGTTGCCTATCTTGTTCATTTTGACATATCTGACAGTTAAGCCAGAGGCAGAGTTTCCAGAAACATGGCTGAGGAAAAGCTATGGAAAATAAGCCTTATGTTTTTATCCTTTTTTGTTTGTTTGTTTTCTAAGTATCTCTTAACCATATTGATTCTTGAATTAATATATTAGGTTTTAAGTATGTTGGTTAATGTAACAGAATTCTTTTTGGCTACACAATTACATTTGTGAAAATTACCTCAACACTACAATCTTGTGGTGTTGTGTTATTGCAATTTAACTTACCTCTTCCATTCTAGCAGAAGACTCAGGCACTCTAATCTAACAGAAAAGGTGGGCATAATTTCCTTTTTGAACTAACAGACAAGGTCACTGTCACCTTTAGGATAGTAGAGTAGTTTCTATTTATCAACAGAACTGTAATGCAGTTCTTGTCTATCAAATAAACTTCTTAAACTTATATTCCTCCTGATGCAGTTTTGTAAAGGCAAAATGCCTGGGGTTAACTGGGTGGATGAGAACTGCAGAAAAGGAAGTGGGATTAAATGTAATCACTCAAAATGCAAGTCTATGCACTGAAGGATTAATACTAGGTATTTCTGTTAGACGATAGAAGTTTATCTCTGGGAAATGAGAGATTTCCAGTGGGTGTAGAGGAGCAACAAAGTCTAAGTAGTTTTAAGATGGAGGCTGATAAATTTATAAATGGATTATATGACACACTCCTGAGAGAGATTAGCAGACAACTGGGATTTGATGATCCAGGTGGTCCTTTCCGTGTCTGTGGTCCTTTCACAGTAGTGTTGCTGCTTTGGAAGAGCCAATAGTCCCTGGCAGGAAAGAGAGAGGAGAAGAGCATATGAGAAGCTGTGAAATGTGCTAGCAAATACAAGTTTCACATCGTTTTCTGAAGGACTAGGGACTATTCAGTACCCCAAAGAAACAAAGTTTTTGGACATATGTGACAGAAGATTTTCCAGTCTCACAAGTTAGGTCTGTGCTGTCATTGTGATCCACGTCGAGGAGTGGGTCTTGGTCCATATGCCAAACAATTTGGGAAAGCAAATTAGAGGTTCCTGGTGATGAGCACCAGGAGGCTGGCTGGTGTGGTGCTGGGTACAGAAAATCTGAATAGGTGATGGGAGAAAGGTGCTTAACTTTGTTTTATTTATTTATTTATTTATTTATTTATTTATTTATTTTTGTACACCCTAAAACATTTTTTCTAAATCAAGGTTTTGAAAAATCAAGCTCTTCTTAGGTGTAAAGGATAGTCAAATTTGCAGAGATTCACAGATCTTTGAAAAATATCTGGCTGATAACCAAAGGATTAAAATGTCTGAGTCACAGGGATGGGATTTGTACATGGTGCATAAAAAAGCTGTTAAAAAAAATCAGAAGTTTAATCTCCCAATTACTTGGGGCAAAAAGAGGAGAAAGAAGTCAAGAATCATTTTCAGAACTAGAAATCCTTAGCTTTTGCAGGCAGGGCAGCAGGATTAAGAATTGCTTTCTGAAATATGTTACATCCACCACTTATCCAAATTTATCCTAGGACATGTGCTAGTGGCCTATTAAGTATCAACAAAAATATACATATGAGACTTCCTGTTTTATATTTTTTTTTATTTTATTTTTTTCTGTTGTAAAAATTAAAGGACAGTATTATGTTAATAGATACTTGAAGTCATGCCATTTACTTCCATATAAAACCACCTTATTTTAGTAAAGCAGTAAAGCAATCTTTTAAACAACATGTACATAAACGTCTGTTTAGAATAAGAATCCAAATATTCTGCCCCAAAACTGAGGAGCACCAATATTCTCATCACTCTTCAGTTTTGAAAGTGAGTAATAATATATGTCTCTTTTAGAGACAGACCTTTTAGGAGAATACGTTGTTTAACATTCATGAATTAAAACATTTAAATGAAGAAAAGAATGAATGGAATTCCTTTCACGCAATTATAGTGCCATAATTAAAGACAGAATATATATTAATCATTTCCTTTAAAACCAAAAAGGAACTTTGAAATCCCACAGGTCATTAAGTTGGCAACTCATTAAAAACAAGATATTTCCCATGCAGCAGCAGAAGTGTACTTCTTAGTTTCACAGAACCCAGTACTGTAAAACTAAAGTTAGATTCATAAGGAAAAAAATGCTGTGAAAGTGCTGAATACAGTTAATTTTCTATCTTTCTCTTGTAATAAGCATGTAGGTATATGAGCAGATAATTTACAAAATGTTTCATCAGTCAGTACCAGTGCAGTAGATAGCCACCATTCATCCAGTTTTCTCTGACAACAGAAAGAAAGACAGAAATATCAGCAGGTCATGTAATATCACATTTCCAACTGGAGGGATCCATTTTCAGTATTACCTGGTGATTTTTTTTTTTATTTTTGTCACTGCAAAGAATAATGGCAGTGTATTCCAGCCTGAGTAATTTACCAGAGTCCTGAAAATTTAACCACAGACATTTCTCTCATGGGAACTTGTTTAGGGAATCTCCAAAGTCCTAATTATTTCAGTGTAGAAAGGTTACACTACCTACAAGAAAATTACAATGGCTATTAATGTATCATTGGCCAAAGACCAGGTCAGGAAGACATTTCTCCTTGATCATACGATTGCAGGAATTTATGTAAGTAATGTCCTTTTCTCGGATGTGTTTGGCATCGGTTACAAACAGCAATTGTGAATTGAACTAGATGTTCATTGGGTTATTTTGGGGTTTTTCCTTACAGGCAATTTGACCAAGACAATCACTTTAAATAGAGTTTCATTAGAAGTACTGTGACACATTTGGATCACATTCACAGTGGGGAAGGACTGTCCCTTTTCTTCCAGTTGGGATGAAGCTTTGAGTGCCCTACTCAGAGTGGGGGCTGTGGGAAGTGGTTAGTTTTGCTATAGCTCAGTTACTATTAGGCTTCCCCTGCTTGAGCAGGGAGGGTTGGACCAGATGACCTTCAGAGGTTCCTTCCAGCTTCAACCATTCTGCAATTCTATGCCAGCAACTCTGTGACTTGGGTGGCAAGGACGTGGCAGGCAGAGCAGACCCAATTGAAAAACCCTTCCACGGGGTTTGCGGGGTGTGATAGATCAACGTGGCAGCCACCGCACCCACTGACAGGGCTACCAGTCCTGTCCACCAGGCTTCAAGGAATTTGCAGCTCCAGGGAAGCACACATCCCTCCTCCATGGTCTTCTGTGGAGACTTTTTCACTGTAGGGCCAGGTGGGAGGAAGAGTGCGTTCTGAAACAAGTTTGTGTTGCTTGTATTGAATTAATTTTTCCCACCCAGTTTTCAATGATAGGTTTGCTGTTTAGGAAAAGGGAAGCTCAACTATCTAATTAAATGTACGCTGTAGAAAATCATCATAGTCCCTCAAGGCTTAGTGCTTAGGCTTTTGATCATTCTTTTCTCATGAGGCATTTTCATATTATGCCTCATCTGATGCAACTGGATGGAGTGGGCCCACTCCCCTCAGCCGTATGTTCACACACTGCTTCCCTGGTGTGGCACTGAGATGTTTTGTAGCTACAAGTTGAACCTGATTCCTGAGGAAAAAAAAAAATAAAAAGGGTAATAAGGGTAATAATTCCACCAAATGAGCAATGTGACCCACCTCAGTGTGGTCATATGATGTTATGGTCCCTGAGAGGAGGAGGTGGGACCACCCGTTTTGGCAACGATCAGCACTCACACCTCTGGCTAATGGTTTCCTCTGAAGAAGCAAGAGGTTTAGGTTCCTCTCCACCTGCTGCATATTTTCCAGGGAGGCTGGTGTCCATGTCCCTGTTTTAATGAAATCATCAGCAAAAGCCCCATTGGTGCCCATGGAAGTGCATTTGAGTTTCAAGACAGCATTTCTTGTAATGTAGAAGAGTAAGGAATAAGTAAGTGACCTTTCTCCTTCAGAGTAGGAAACAGTGGAGAGTGAGATGTGACAGAAACAATTACAAATTAAATGTAGTTTTAAAAACAGACTATGAATTTTCTGGGTTTTCACCTTGACTATATTATGAGGTCTTTGACAGTGGTCATGCTTAAATGTTTGTGGAGATTCTCCTTGTGCTGAGGGAAATTTGTATTCTGTCAGCCTGCTATCACCCAGATACATTTTCCTTGCTCCATTTTGCCAATTTGAGTTTCCTTTTTTGCATTCAGACAAAGATTTCTTTCTCTCTAAACATCGCTTTTACTGCCTTAGGAACATTGCCAAGCTTGTGCCCTTTTTTATTCTTTGCGGCTAGGCTGGAGCTTTTAATTCATGATATTTAAATAGCATTTCAGCTTGATCATTTAACTCCTTCCTAGCTCAGCTTAATTCCACATTCAGCTGCAGACTGGGGCTTACTTGAAATAGCATTAAGGCTTCTCCTTGAACCAAGCCCTTTCAGTGTATTACTTTGACTTGTAAATTGAGTGTTTGGCTTTTGGGCTCAGCATTTTGAGTTGAATACATCAGAGTGAACTGAGTTATACCCCACAGAGATAGGGACATGCAAACGTAAAACCCTGCACGGAAGGGAGATGAATGAAATTGCTGTTTCAGGGCCATGGCTCATACTATGACTGTTTAAATGAACGTTTACTGGTAAAGGAGTTCCACTTAAAAAACAAGACTGTAAGAAAAAAAAAATGGACTGAGGAATATAAATGCTTACGGAGTACTTTGTGACAGGAAGAAAAAAGCTGTATCAGTTCTCTCCCTCTCTCTCACTCTAATTATTTATTTTTTAAATTCACACAAGTATCTGGGATTATCCCAAGTAACTGTAATGCTTGGAGCATTCTCAATGCTTTTTCCAAGGAGGGAGAAGTGTTGCAAATCAAAGTTTTGATTATTTCTCCAGCTTTGTTTGTAGCTTATGTTCCTACCATCAAAACAGCAGAACTGTTTCAGTGGTCTGCTGGCATAGGTATCTCAACACTGATTCAGAATACCCTGAATGAGTGTACAAGTTGACCACTACCTATTCTTCCTGTCCAAGAGATCAGGCTTGTATTTTATCATTAGCCATCGAGCCATTGCTTCTCTTTTCTCACAGTTAAACTTAATATAGATATAACCTGTGATGAACAGAGTGTTTTAAGCAGACTACAGAGCACTCATTGGTCCAACGATTGCTTTTTGGTGGATCAGCTGTGATACATAGTTTTTTTTTTTTTTGTTTGTTTGTTTGTTTGTTTGTTTCCATATTCTGGATGCAATGCATCCAAGAAAAAAACATTCAGTCCCCTCCACAACATGCAACTTCCAAATCCTTCAACAATGAGAGCAGGCTGTGCTGAGAGCTCTCTGATCCTATGCACAGTCAGATTTTCTCTGTTATAAGGAGTTTTCCAATATTTCAGCAACTTTTAATCTGGACCGACTAAAATTGAGTCAATGAAAAAAGAGGCATTTTTGAAGTGTCTGAGCATTTAAGTGGGTGCAGAATTTCCACATCATGTAACAAATCAATGAAAAGGCTATGGTAGTAATACTTGTGGAAGCATTGGCTCATTTTAAGGAATCAGCACCTTGGTTTGGTTGTAACACAGGCAATTTGCATTCATTTTGTATACAACTTTGCCACTGCATAGATAGACATTTAAAACTAAAGCATCAAAAGAAAACAGGTTTGGATTTCTGGAGGCATCGCAGCTTGATTTTATCTATGCTGTAGACCATTGCACTGTGCTCTTAGTTGTCAGACATTTTACACCTTACACTATGGAGGTTCTCTGAGTTGCTGGAGTCCTATGGGGTTAGGACTTTCTCTTCTCATGCTCTCTGTTTACAGAAGTCATTGCCATCTAATATTAGGAACTCAACATCCCTGCCAGTTCCTAGGCCCAATTTAAAAATGTTTGTTTTGAATCTGGTCTTTCATTACTGCTCATCTAGATTTTTGTATACATGTAAGACAGGCATAAAATGCTCTCAGTAAGCTGCTCTATATTTTGGAAAGACGTAATGGCATCTGGGATTTTCTTTTTTCACAGGAACATTTTTCGGGGCCACTCAAAGTAAATGGTCTGTGTCTCTGACCTGAGCTGATCTGCTCATATAAACTTCCTAATTTTCTCTGTGTTTATGTGGAAGCCATTTGCTGTAGCTGCATCTTGCAGATATTTGTCTGTTAGCATGATCTGCTGTCCCTGAGCAAATAATTTCTTATCATCCTTCATAGCATCTTATTATCCTTCATAAATTCCATCATCGACTCCAAATATCTTCACCTCAAGGGTAGAATAGATTTCAGAGGTTTTAGACCGTTTTTAGTGAAAGGACTGTAGGGAGCCAAGGCAAGATTTAATTAAAAAAAAAAAAAGAAAAAAAAAAAAGAAAGCAACGTGGAGGGAACGAGGGACGGATGACAGACGTGCCATGGGGTCAAACTTCATCTTTTCACCCGCAGCAGTCCGAGGAGCCAGCAGAGGGCAGCACCGCGCAGCGCAGGAGCGCGGAGGGGTGCGGAGGTGTGCGGAGGGGCGCGGAGGGTGCAGCCACCATAGCAAAGACCCCTTGGAGCTGGGGTCCCATCCACAGCCCTGGCACCCCAGCTGTGCCACTTTGGCTGGATGGTTTGGATCTGACAGGCGCCTCTGAGAGGCTGCTGAAGTCATGCGTAAAAATAAGTCGAAAGGACGTGTTCTGCTTCAGCAGTTAGCATGCCAAGCGCCGAACACACACGCACTTCAAGTAAATACAAATAAACTGTGACATCGCTTCTGAGGCTGGAGAACAACGAATTCCTTGCAAAAACAAACAAGCCCCAAAATACCCTTTACGGGCTAAGCAGGGAGACGAACCACAAATGGCCAGCTCAAGCAGCCTGTGGTGCATGGCGAATATAAACTCGTTAGAAAAGGTGCTTGACCCTTTCCTTGTGCAAAATTAATTGGAGAGCTGCTGTTAGCGACTTTGTTAGCTCTGTTTTGCTCAGTTCTCCTCATATACATACTTTCTGAGCTGTGATCTAGCATTATTCCCAGGGGCTCTCCAAGAAAGGAAGTGGAGAATGTTCTTTTCAAAAGCATGAAGTGGGAAAATGTTTAGAACTATTTATAGCTGCACTTAGGCTGTGGAAATCCCAGACATTATAAACTATTTATAGTTATTCTTTGGGTTAAAAGGGTGAAGCCAGAAATCTTATTGAAGAAGTCGCACATGCATTTTTACCCATTGGTTATATTAAATAGCAATTTCGAGCCCAGGATGGGGCTAGGCGAGGTTTATGGAGCAGCCAGAGATGAGCTCGAGGCTCTAGTATGGTGCAGGGCTGGGCAAACATGTGCTTTGTGCTGTGAAACCAGGAAATGGCTCCCGTGCAGGGCCCTGCTGTGGCCTAGGCTGACCACCTGCCTGCCGCGCTTGGTGCCGAAGGGTGTCGGGCCTTCTCTTTGGCTGTGGCCATTTACAGCAAGCTAGCATCACCCACTGTCATGTGTTTTTTTTTTTGTTTTTTTTTTTTTTTTTTTTTTTGTATGTTAATGTTACTACATTAGAGCCACCATCTTGTCCCTTTGTATGTGCTGAATCTCTTGGTGCTTTACATCTGTGGAGGGCTGTGCATGGGCCCTTGGTATTTTGCCACAAAGGCGACAAGTCTGGCTCTTTGCATCCTAGTCCTGCGGCACGTTGGCGGCATGTCAAAAATAAATACTCTCAAAAGCTTCTTGTGCTCTTGTCCAAATCCCATATTGTCTGGAATAAGTGAACTTGCCATAGCAATTCCAGATCCTTCAGAAAGGTCTCTTTGTTGATCTGCTGACAGCTGAACATAATCAGCAGATATAAGCTGACATCTAAACAGACATGTCCTGTGTGACCTGATGAAGACATTGAAAGACAGCCTATTAGTCATATAAAAATGTAATAGAAAATAACACTGTTAATGTAACTAAACATTTAAGTGGATGTTTTTTAACTAAAAGAGGGGAGATTTAGTTTAGATGTTAGGAGTAAATTCTACACTCAGAGAGCGGTGAGGCACTGGAGCAGGTTGCCCAGAGAAGCTGTGGATGCCCCATCCCTGGAAGTGTTCAAGACCAGGCTGGATGGGGACCTGGTGTGGTGGGAGGTGTCCCTGCCCATGACAGGGGGGTTGGAAGTAGATGATCTTTAAACCCAGACTAGATGATCTTCCAGCCCAAACCATTCTATGGTTCTGTGATTCTATGATTCTATGATTCTGTGCTTTTGCTGCTGTAACCTGCAGTATGGCTAATTTGAAGTTGCACTGTTATGTGCTTTTCCACTGCTGTGCTTCACTGATAAAATTTGTGTTCAAAATCAATTCTGTTTCTTTAAAAGTTCCTGAAACCGAACCTCATAAATTATTATTATTATTTATTCTTATTATTTAAAAAAAAAAACACCTCTCAAAACTTCCAACACTTTTTACTCTGCCTAAGTATAATCTTTCATTAGCACCACTCAAAAATAGGTTATTTCAAGCACTGAAAGAAGAATCTCTTAGTATCTTAACACTTTCTGTTCTTTGAATAGAGGATTGAAATGCGTCATTTAAAATAAGAGTTGTTGTGAACTTTTATATTTGGGCACAGGATTCCCAATTCCCTCAAATTTGAGGATGGATCTGGTTTTCAGTGTCTCAAGCTGGCTCACTCAGAGAAATGACATAATGTCCTGCAGTGTCCCAAAATCCAGCTAAAGGAGTTCACAGTTGTGAATCAGTTTGATACCACTTATCCTGTGTGGGACTGTCACATTGTTTTGCTGTGATGTTTTCTCTTTCAGGGAGCTGTATTTTAAAGGATTTTAATAAACATTTCCACTACTATAGTAAAAAAAGAATGCCTTATGGCATTATTGGTGCTATTTCACAAACTATAACATTGTTACTATTATTTCTTCTAAGCCAAAGTACCCTGCAGTGAAAGCTTAATGCTGAATTTTGTGTAAGCCTCTAAGCCTTGTATTATTTACAATTTGCCATGGTTTTAGGGTCAACAAAGAGCTGCTGCTACATGGTGATGTCACTAACCAGGTAGGTGCCAACCTCTTAATTAAAGTGAGTTTTACCTTGCTACTGCTCTCTTTGATCCTTCCAGTCCTTGGGACAAGCATATTTACCTTGGGTGTCTAGATTGTCTTACAACCTTGTCTTAGCAAGAAAACAAGATAATTAACAGGCTGCAGACAAACCTGTGTTTTAATAGGCAGACTTACTAGATGGCTTCTTTTATTGGCAGTAATGCAGTCATTTACAGCCTTATTAGCAGCTTATTATTACTCAATATTGTCTAAGACAACGCTGGGTGTTTTAAAAGGGTATTTTCAGAGTTATTTGTCTGGACCACCAGACTGTTTTGCAGCAGCAGTGGGCTGACAGAGCCTGTGCTGATCCAGTTCTAACATTGGTCTTAACTTTATTAAGAAGACCACAGGCAAAGGTCAAGGATGAAGCAAACCTGAGCCTCTCTGGTACAGCAGAAATAAAATGTGAAGAGAGGAAAACTACCTCTCTTGTTTATTTTGGAAATTGCTGTTTTGGAAAATTTAACTGTCAGTCTTCAGATATTCTGTCAGTTGAATCATGGACAATGGTAATGGGATGGAATGCAGGTGCCTAAAGAGGCAGATATCAGAACTTGCCTTGAGTTAAAAAGGGACATTACTTCTAGGTACCCGTATTGATATTCTTCATAAAGAGTTTATAAAATCTGTAAATATAGCTATATTCAGTAGCTCAGTGTACAAGTTATCTCAATATCAAACCCAAAGCAAAGTGGTTTTACGTCACTGACTACCAGTAATAGCAACACAGAAGCAGAGGTGTTGAGTTTAAATGTCAGCCATGACCTGAAGCTCTTAGCATTTTCCCACACTTGATTTACACCATCCAGTTTTCCTGAGGGACCCCTGTATTCATACTTTTCTTGTAAAACTTGGGACTGTACATTCATATGCATTTTTTTTTTCTCCACATTGGAAAGCAGTTTAAGAATATTTATGCTTTTTTAATATAAGGTAGTAATCATCTTAGTAAATCACTGGTTTTACAGAGTCCAGCTGCTAAGTTAGAATTAGAGTAAAGACAAAGCCACAGATGTGAGCAAATTATATTAACTATGAAGAGCAGAGCACTTCTTGCTGATCCACAAAGACCAGGGATTTGTCTTACCTGAGTAAATGAAACCAATTCTGCCAAAAATACAAAAGCAAAAAGTTATCAACTCGAGATCAAGTGTGGCCCCAGATGTTTCTTGATAAAATCAAACATTTTTGTTTGAACATTATTTTTGATTAATTCTAATATTATATCAGATAGAAGGAGTAGTATTAAGCAATGGACACTGAGCTTGATAGCTACTAAGATAATGGCTCCAGGAAAAACCAACAACAACAAAAAAACCCACAATGTAATCAAGTACTGAATGATTCCTAGCCATTACTAGGAAGGCTCATGTGTAAATAATTAAGAAGCAGTGTAGATGGGAATACTGTTTTTTTCCAATGTTGGTTCATTAGGTCTGATTTCTTGATCTTGAGCACTGAATCATAGACTGTGTGGCAGCAGAAACTCAGCTGTAAGGAACACACTTCCAGTGAACAGCAACAAATCAAAATAGCGCCCTGTAGGGATTTCACAGCCAGATGCTTGTTAGCTGTGTTGCAAGGCTGAACTGTGCCCAGCCTGCTGCTGCTCTACGGTTGGCAGCTCAGCACGGTGAGTGCTTTCAGCTTTCCCTCAGACAGCTGTTCTTGCTGCAGCAGCATGGACCATTTCTAACTACAGATCTAGAGATGTTTTGTGACTGTACTGAGTCCATGTTAAGTAAGCAAGCTTTGCTAGTTGCTGTATGCCACAAAGAAGAGCTGGAGGTATTTGTGAAAAGAGAGCTAGAGCAGGCAGAGCCGACTGCTTTCCTGGCAGTTATATACCAACTTCAAGGTCTCTGGTCTAAGAAGAGTGAAAGATTTGTGCTGAAGATATGGTTTCTCAACAGTGCAGGAAGGGGAAGGCACCTCTTATATGGTGCAATCATGACAGGACCACACATGTAAGATTGCCAAGAGTATTTGGATGTGACTTCCACCTCCAGGATTAGCAAGAGGATGGTTAGGCAGTGCAGTATTCATAAGATTCAGCCTACACTACCTCAGGGTGTCAGTCACAAAGGAAGTCAGCAGGCTTGGGTGTAATAATGTTCCTCAAACTGTGCCATAGCCACTGATGCAGCATACATATTGTCTGCTCTCCTGACCAGACATGGTAGTTCATCATCAGGAAGGAAATTGTATCTGCATTATTGCAGGCCACTGCAAATCATCATACCTATCTCTTCTGACTAGTTTTGCAAGGTACATTATGTCTTATACAACTGCTGCCTGGCTGGTACTATACAAAAAGGCCATCATGCACCTGGAATTGGTTCCATTGAGACTGAGGGATTCACCTGGCCATTTAGCAGAGTTGCTCAGCCTCCAATACTTCTTAGCTCAGGTACTTCTTGAGCCAGATTATTTGAATTTGAATTTGTCTGGTTCCTGTTAAATCCATGCAGTCTTCTAACATCCAGCTTTTGGGTTACTCCTGCATTTAGCTACCTAACTGAAGCTTGAGAGGAAGTTTTCAGAGATACACACCTCTTTGATGAATGATGTAATCTCCTGGAGAACTTCAGTTGGGTATTCAGACAACCTTTATTAGGAATATTCCAGCTTCTGCTGACTTCATTTTCACACAGGCTTCTAAATTAGAAGCTCTAAATTGCATGCCAGGTATCAGTAACCTTCATAAAGGAATCTAGTGAACTGGAGGCTTGGGTAGAAAGCCCAGGCCTGGGTAGATACAAGCCCATATCTCCCATGAGATTTTTCTATCTTCTGAGTTCATGTGTGGCTCACCACTGCTACGCTAGGCATGCAAGAGTTTTTGAATGGGAAGACAAAAGAGGAGATCTGTTTCTGCAGCTCAGTGACTCTGATACTGCTTAGCAGACTACTGGTCAGAGACTAGGGGTATCAGTCTCATACAAAATTATTGCTCACACATAATAGACAAAATACCACTACTAATAACAGAAAGGAAAAAAAAAAAGTGAGGGGGTAGGGGGAGAGAAGGCCTGATAATGTAAGGAAAAAGTGAATCTGAAGTTGGATCATTCTCTAAACCAAATTCTTTCACTTGCATCTTCATGCCCTCTAATCACTTTTATATGGGTCATCCAAATATGTTCAACATCCCTGCTCTTATAAAGGACATTCTTCTCTTCATCAAGTAGGATACTGAATGTAGCTGGGAATAAAATAACAGTGTTGATTCCCAGACTAGAGAACTCTGCTTTTAGTGTCAATTTTTTATTCAAGCCTGTGTTGCCTGGGCAATGTCAGGGAAAATATAAATTCTCTTCTGTAGGAGGAAATGCTCTGCCTCCAAACTTCTGAAATGCTTATCTTTGTGTACAGCTGAAATATGATGAAGCATGTGTCCAAAAAAGTTTATTCCCAAGTCAGCATTTGAAGTGGGTGTGAATTTCAAGCTATTCAGAAATATTCAGTCATCGGTGGGGGGAGGAGGAACACCAGATTTCTTTAAGTGCACATTAAAAGTGGCAGAGTGACCAGCCAGGCTCTTCACAGAGGTCAAGTATCTACAAGCTTTTAACACTGTTTCCAAGTATCTTGATTTTCATCTGAATTGACACATTAGGCCCTAATCAGAGCAGGTTCATAATTGTGCCTTTCTTAAAACTAAACCCTTTACCCCTCAAAAGCCTTGGGTTAGATCAACGTAATATTTAAACAGTACAGTGCAGAATTTTTAAACGTTGCTTTTTTTAGCCACATTGATGGAAGAGGTTTAACCATATCTGTTGCACAGAACATTTAAAATCATGTCATCTTTCTGTACTGCATATGTACAGTTAATCCTTTCTTTAAAGCTCCTCTCTAAATACCAGGGACTACTTAGCAAAACTCCTGACTGACTTCTGGTTCTTGAGTGAGTCAGCTGGCATGCTTCCCTCCAGAGCTGAAAATCCACAGTGCTTTGACCTTTACCTTTCCCCATACCTGTAACCAACAGGTTAACAACTAAAAAACGATCTAAAGGAAAAACAGCCCTACCTAAGACTAAAAAAGTCTGAAAATTAATCTAAGATTCAAACATATTATGTATTGCATATGGTCTGAGTCTACACAGCCTTTCTCAGATAATGTTACAGTATTTTCTGTTAATATAAACAGGATATATATCTTCTACCTTAATACATACGTTATACCTTAATACAATGGGAATTTCTTCTGTTATGACTCTTTCATTTTCATGGCAAAGTAGAGTCTGATGGTCCCAGGCACTTGTCCACTCCCAAACATGTGAATGAGCTTGAGAGCTTCATCAGGGAATGTGCAAAACAGATGGATGAACCAGAGGGCTCGCGCAGAATAAGACCAACTAAATACATCAAACGTACTATTCTTAGCCCATCAGAAGCTCAGGGGATAGCTTTCTACCTGCTTGGGTGCTTGCAGGTGCTTTACCACTACCTGTGGTAAAGAAGTGGAGAGCTCTGAAGTAGGACGTGGAGAGGATGAAGAACTGCAGAATGGACTTCCACAGTAACTTGTAAATGGGAAGACTGAAAACACATGTATGAAGTAGTTGTTCATACACACAAGGTTCAATGCTTAAGACTTCAGTGAAATAAGACCGAGAATCAAGAAGCAGATGTCAGAGGTGGTAGGGAGTGTGGGACTGAAGTGTCCCACAAGTGGGAGCTTGGAAAAGATAGCAAGTTTTATTTTATTTTATTTTATTTTATTTTATTTTATTTTATTTATTTATTTTTTATGAACTGGAAGAATGAAACAAGTAAAGATGAAAATGAGGAAGACAGAAAAGAACAGAAAACTGCACAAATAATCCTAGGAACAGGAGTTTGGTGGATGAGAGGAGCTGATACTACAAGTGTTGACTGAAGGACAGAACAGCAGTCAAAATGAAAACTATAACTCTGGGCTTTGGTGGCAGTTCTAGCATGAAGAAAAGGGAAGAAAGGGTACAACTCGAAGTTTCCATTAAAACCTAGGTACCTGGCTGAGGAAAATATACTTTGAACAGGAGGGTCAAATCAGACAAGACTGTGTTTTATGAACTTGATTGACACAACACTATGGAATATGTAGGCACTATACAAGAACTAGTTATTTTAGAAGGATATGAAGTGGCAAAAGATGATGTCTAGTCACTCTATAATAAAAAAGTTGTGTCTCTTTTTGCTTTGAGTGTTCCTCTGCAGACAGTGCTTCACTGCCTAGTAGCAAGGTCTGTGGTAACCTTATCAGGGAAGTTTTCCCATTTTGACAAGTCTATTTTTTCCTTATTCACACTATGCTCCAGGCTGCATTCTTTTGATTTTTCTGTTGAAATATCCTGCATTGTAATTTACATATTGGGCCATCTCTGTAACAATTCTTAATAAAAAGCCATCTCCTTCTACTAATTTGAAAGTCTATTTCTTTAATTATCCAAAGTTTTGAATAAGCAGAGTCTTAAAAGACACCCATGTATGGCAGAAAACATATCCTCACTGGTGAGTTTCCAAGTTTCAACTTGGGTTGTTTGGCCTGTGTTTAAAAGATCATGTCACAATGACAACATTGTGCAACTACCTCCCTCTACACCCTCCTCCCTACAGACATAGTTTTTCTCCATCTCTTAAAAGCCATAAAAGTTCCATAAAATCTGTCACAAAGAAGGAAAATAAAACCCCCAAACCTGTCTGGACCAGCAGTAGCAATACCTTTGCCACCTCATTCAAGAGGAACATGAAAGATGTTCTGGGAACTGATAAATCTCCTCGGGAAGTTAACTCCACCAGGCAGTTCTGTCTCTGGCGATAGCTCAGAGAGCTAGCAGACCCCAGAAGCTACGAGGAAAACAACCTGAGCTGGAACAGAAGAAATCACGTGAAGCTTCAGTTCTCATGACCTTGTGAGCCCCAGTGATGAGGAAGGTGTGGACCCACCAGGAGGCAGGGTGGGCTCTATCTCCTGCAATACACCACAAGCCTCTGAAGCCCCCTCTGAGGGATGCTGACTCATGCAGTCCAAAGAAACTGGCAGCCCTATGCTGTGTCTGGCTGCTACCTCTCAACACCTCAGCCCTCTGCTGGAGTTTGAGCTGCTCCTTGATGCTTAGAGGCTTGTTTCACATCTGTATCAGGGGAAAAACTGTGCTTTGCCAAGTCTGAACAAAAGCTCTTAGCAGACACCTGTGCTGATAACCTAAGCTGTTATTTATATACTACTGACAGCTTTAAACCATCTTCCTGTGAGCTGCTGCATGATGCTGAAGTGAAAGTGATGCACTTCCAGAGCCCACCATTTGGTCATATCGTGCAAAGAGCTAATTCTGAAAAACAGCAATAAAAGGAGATCAGAAATAAAACTCTGCTTAATGCAATAAGACTACAGTCATTTGGGTTTCTGTTATTAGATCTGTCATTAAAGAAGTCAGACTGCTGGCACAGACACAGAGTTTTTCATGCTTTCCAGTTTTTGGTCTGAACAAATATTCAATTTTTTTTATTATTATTATTATTTTTTTCCAGGGATGTGAGTTGCTCTTGAGGAAAAAAGCAGTTTAATCAGCTTTCTAGATATTGTTTCTGGGATACCTCCATCTTATGCTTGGAAAAGTGATAGAAGAACAGCTCCACCCAGCCACATCTCATGCTCAGAAATGCTCATTACAAACACCTTTGCAGTTTTAGGAACTCTACAGTTCCTAAGTATATAGGCTTCACCAAAAAAAAAAAAAAAAAAAAAAAAAAAAAAAAAAAAGCTAACAAAACTTCCTAGTGCTGAATATGCTGATAACACTTTACCACATAATACAGTCATGCCTAAATTCTAAATTATCTTGCAGATATAGTGGAGCTATAAACAGAATTTTAAGTGATGCAATAGGTTTTACTGGCTATTTTTATTTAAAAAGTAACAACCTCTAAAGAGTTTTCCATGGATAAGTCAGGAAAATATCCAGAAATATAAAAGCAGCTTAGCAATCTGTAGTTTAGTAACCAATACCAGATGGCTCATATACTGGGATCACTGAATATTTAGAGACCTTTTTACTCACTAGATCATACAGATCATAAACACAGTTGCAGTCTAAAACTGATTGCAAAAAAAAAAAAAAAAAAAACAACCAAAAAAAACAGAGAAAGGGGAAAAAAAGAGATGTATAATCCATCCACATTAAAAATTTACAGCACTCTTGCTTTCAAACACATCCTTGCCTATTTTACACTATTAGTCACTGTGACAATACAGAAACTGTTTTAGATCCTAGTTTGTTTTTAAGGATATACATCTTGTTTGAACAAGACACCAATTTTGCTACCATCATTTAGTTGACACAATTTAAGAAACACATTATCTAACATCATGCCTACATTTGTCCTAAATATTTCTGCACTTGCCAATGTGAGTGTCCAGTAAATTATGGAAAGTGTAGTAAAAGCTCTTTTTTATCTATGGAAAAGGAAGAAGGGAAGGGGTAGTGGTTGTCTGTGCAGCCAAGTGATATCATCTGCACCACCAATGCAAGTGGAATGAGTTAAAATAGGACCTGTGCTGGGAGTTACACTGCTTTTAGGAATGAGCTCAGCCAGTGTGAATCTCAGGAAGGAATAATACTTATTTTGGCCTTTCTACTTATTTTTGGTTTAAACAGATTCCTAATCAAATTAAGCTAACTTAGAAAAATCTTTGAATATAGTGATGTGATTTTGTTGGAGACATCACTGAGCTGGGCTACAGGAGCCCTCTGAGAAGGAGAGACAACAGCTAAGTCATTTTTGCAAGTGAATGGCAAAAACACGCAGGATAAAAAAGCTAAGGTCAATAAAACCTCTCCTCCACATGAAAGCCTGATATTTAAAAAAAAAGGGGGGGGGAGATTTAAAGAGGTTTTCTGCTAAGGTAAGCATGATGCCATTTAGCACAGCAGTGTGCAGCAGTTTGTGTATGGCAGAACCTCAGTGAAGCATGGTGCTTTGGAAAGACTCCTGACTATAAAAAATAAAATAGTATTTAATTTTGATGCCTGTACAACATGCTAACCTCTGGATTTAATTCTAATCACACCTGTATTTGCAATGTCCTCTTACCAAACAGAAGTCACTATGGATATAGAGCATTCCTCTTACCAACAACGGGAGACCAAAATTAGGCATTTAATTTCTTGCTGGCTGCGTTTACTGCTGCTGTACATAATACAGGAGATATTTCAAGAGCAGCCAACAGACATAGGGATTTCTATCCAACTACATAATTTAAGCTAAAATTATCTCAATTGATGGATTGCTTTACCTGAAACATTTCAATTAAAACAAAAAGTATATTAGGCTTTTCACTGTCAAGTCTGTTATATGTGTGACTAATAAAGACCAACAAGTTGATCCAAGAATTTACAATTCTAATTTAAATAGTTAAGATTCATCTTAAGATTTATGAGAAAACGGATTTGGAATGTTACATTGCATAAATTAATAGTGACAGATTTCTATGTGTAGTACTCTTAGAAAATGACTACAAAATAAACTAGGACGTCGTAATATTCAAGGTTAAGCAATATAATTCAAACAAATTGTTTTATTATTTACTGTAAACCGTATGTTCACATGTCACAACTTATTTAAGTATTTCTATTTTGGTCTATAAGACCAGGCAACTAGTTTCTTAATAAAAGGGCTCATAAGGCCAAGGGTGAAGAATGGTACCATGTTTTCAGTGCTCTGCTGTAATTAGGTAAATAGTTTCAATTTTAAAAAGCCTAATTTGTAGAGAGACTTGACTACCATTGTTTGTATCAAATCTATAGGTAAGATGCTGTTAAAAATGTGCATGTCAGAAAACTAAGCAAACAAAATACTTCAATTAATTATATTTTCTCTTTTATATATATAACAAAGCCATATAGCACTCGGATCTCATCCTTTCAAATTAGAACTGCTCATTAGTTCTGAAAATGATGTGCATCTGATTTTCCATAAAATAATCATAATTGAAGCTTTCCCATGAAGAAGCATGTTACGCATTTTACAGAGCAAGTATGCAAATGCAATTTGTGACTGAAGAATCCTGCCACACAGACATTGTTGAACTTCTTCTGAAGGAAAAAAAAATGGATACTTCTCAAGTTTAAAGAAATTGTGCATCCGAATCCCTTAAACAGACCAAGAAGTTATAACAATGCAAAAGAATGGCAGCATTTATAAGTTATTGAACTTTGATTGTTCCATAATATCCAGTTGCAATCAGTATTTTTAGTACAGAGTTTCCATTGTTTGTCAGTATTCAGGTGTGCATGGAGTTCGGAAGGTGTGAGGTATAAGCTGCTATTCAGTTACTGGGTAATAATTTATTCTCTATGATGATAATAAATTATTTTGATGGATCCTGCAAATATGTAAAGGAGGTTGTGCTTTTATAGCCAAACAAGTATTTCACAACATACCTTATATTGAAATATCTATCCCTGCTAAAAACAAAAACTCATACTGAAGAAGATTTTGACATTTAAAACATTTGCGTATATTTTTCAAACATGCCTAAAGGATTTATTGAAGAGTTCAATTTTCAAGAGATTTGAGTGTATGAATGAATGATTTGCTGTCTTAATTCATTTTACTTGCGATCAGTAGCTGTTCATGGTTTCAGACTAGATGTAAGGCATTTAAAGGCATCTGAACATAATTACTGATTTAAAATTACTTTTGAAAAATGAATTTAGAAGTTTAGAAGTTTACACCAGGATGTGTGTGTTAAGCACAATAAACCACCCTATCTTTTTACCAAAACAAACTTATTTAGCAGTGGTCATGAAGATGGTCATGGCAACATGGGCCTCCAGCTGTCCACATGGGTGCTCAGAATAGAGGAACCTACAGAACCCATGCACTGGTAGCACAGCTCCTGCTAACTAAACCAAAGTTAGCTCAGGCACAGTTACCCACACTGCACAGACAGCTTTTAACTGCACTAAAACAAGATCAAACAGGATCAAATTCACTTTGAGATTAGAAAGCAACTTTCCACTTCCACTCGGCACATAACAATTCACCCAACTTTTAGGTCCAAAGGTCTTCAACAAATTGATAGAAGCACAATGACTTTTATTTGGGAAGAACTTTATTATTAAAAAATAATAATAAAATCACAAGATAAACATTTATACAAGGAATAAAAATATAGAAAACATTTCACCATATTTGTAAATATGTAACTTGTGTTCTCTTGAAAATTTTATTCACAGCTTAGTTTGTTGTTGAAGCCAAACCAGGCTTGGTTCCTTGCAGTCATATGGAAGCTCTTGAGTTAGCTCACAGCTGAAAAATGTAGTTTTCCATAGGACATATTGTATGCTGAGTGACTGAATCTAAAAGAAATAAAAAGGCAGGATTATTTAAGATCATGTGCACAAGAAACAGATTATAAGGCAGCAATGTACTTCAGAGCAATTTCTGATACAAAACAGTACAGTGGAGCTGAGAAAAGAGAGAGAGAATAACCCTTAAATAAATGCAAACAGTCAGATAATATTGGAAATACCATTTATTTAAGTTTAAAAAACAATGCTGTGTTATATACCTATGGGCTTTTTATTGGGGGCAACACTGAGCAAATTAATTGGCATTTGGTACTAACAGCAGATAACCAGAAACGAACTGGATTGCAACAGTGAAGTGTCAAAGATTAGACAAAACTTCAGATTTGATTTGATTTATTTGATTAAGATAGCAATTTGTATGGACAGGCAGCCACTGTGTTTATTATTATGTTCCTGAGAAAGGGGCTAAGCTTCAAAGACCTGTACCCATTAAGGTACCATATAGAAACACCCTTTTTTTTTTTTTTTTTTTTTTTTTTTTTCCAAATTCTGCTGATTCATCATTTTAAATCTCTTAGCTGGAGTTTCCATAACCATACCTCATCAGCAAGATATAGCAATAGAAAAGGCACCATCAGAATGCAAAAGAAATGTGAGAAATTTGTAAAGGGCACACAGAATTCAGATTCTTTTTGTAATGTGCAAGACTATGCAGCCAGATACACAGCTCCACTGATTCACTGATGGGCTAATCTTGGTCAATCCAGCTCCATGTAGTTTAGGAGATATTGGATTAAGGTGAGGCAGACATCCATGGGACCAGTAGAAGTCATCTGTGCCACATGAGAGGTCATGTGCCACTCAATGTACTCTTGAAGGAGTTTCATGTAGTGGTACAGCCTTATTTTCCATGTGCCTTAGCAGAGTTTTCAGGAGGACCTGCTCCATGATCTTGTCAGGCACAGAGGTGAGACGGGCTGGCCTGTAGTTTCCCGTGTCTTCCTTTTTTCCCATTTTAAAAGTTGGGGTTATCTTTCCCCTCTTCCAGAGTGGGAACTTCACCTGACTGCCACAACTTCTCAAATATGGATAGAGGTTTAGCAACTTCATCTACCAGTTCCCTCAGGACACATGGATGCATCTCATCAGGTCCCATGAACTTTTGCACATTCAGGTTCTTTAAATGGTCTCGAACCTGATCTTCTGCTACAGTTCTTGATTCTGCCAGTCCCCATCTTTGTATTCTGCAACTTGGGTGGTGTAACTAGAGCACTTGCTGGTGAAGACTGAGGCTAAAAAGTCATTGAGTACCTCAGCCTTCTCCATTTCCCGGGTAACTAGGTCTTCCATTTCCTTACAGAGGGGGCAGAGTTTTTCCTTACTTTTCCTTTTATTTATTATGTAACAGAGGAGATGGGTATTAAATTGCATATACTGTAAAATTAATTGCATGCCAATCTTGATTATTTATTACATTTGTCCACCTGAAATTAACAACTGAAATACTACGTGAAAATTTTGCTTGATTTACTATATAATACTTTTAGTCTTGTTCAAACCTCTGGTACCTTCACCGAGTCACTTTTTTTGGCCACGTTTGGTCTTTAAAGTCTTCTTCAAAGCTAGAGAAAGGCACAGTAAACAATGCCTTCTCCTTTTGCACCTCTTTCAACTCTTCACAATTTTATCTTCAGGTATTGAGTAACACTTGCATTTAGACAAGCATTTTTCTCTTACAGCTCACTTTACCTTTCTCTTTTTGTGTTACTTTCTTTCAGGTTTAAGTCATTATCATCTGCTAGCATTAACGGTCAAGAGATTAGGACTTACTTATGTAGTCTCATATAACATCGATTTGTGTTGTACAATTACTGCCAGATTTTGAGTGGGGTACTATCTAGAGGAGTTTGACATAGTGTATGAGGAAAATTTAATGTTTTTTCTAGTATGCAAAAGGTCCCTTTTTGGAAAATACCCTTATCTTGTCTGAAAATGGGAATGTCAGACTGGAAGTTGTGAATCTGAAGGAGTTTATCAAAGCTTTTCTTTGAGGGTGAGGATATTGCAATTTTACATCTGAATCCCTGCAATGAGATAACCTTTAGAACTGTGGTGGAATAATGGAAAAGCAATGGACTAATAGCTCTTAGGAAACTAACAGAAGATTTCTAAGATAAACTATTTCCAAGTGGAAATCAGTGACTGCAGAAAACTGTCTGTCAGATGTATAACATATAATTCAGGACAGATTATCAGAGAATGCCTGTTACTGCATTTCAGTAGTGCTATGCCAATTTATACCAGTTTAAAATCTTTCTTATTGTGTCTTAATAAATTGACAAACGTTTATTCTTTTAAAAGAAATTATCCTGTGGGATTTTCCCATAATCTAGTTTGTTCTAAATGAGAAAATCATATACAAGATAAATTTGAAAAATATATATTTTTTTTGGATTAAACTTGTTCTTCATAAAATTAAAAAGGTGAGTAGCAGGAATGTCACAAAGAAGCCTTAGTTTTTAACAGAGCATCCTCATCACGGGGACAACCCTACTGAAAACATAACTGTAACAGTCTGTTCCATCTCCTTCTTCTCCATAACCTCAGTTTAGTAAACAATTTATAGTCCATTTTTGAATACATATTCCGTAATATTGTATATGGGTTGAAGTACAGTGTCTTACCTAATATCCATTTTTCTGATAAACATTTTATTTCATGGTACTTCTTTCCTGGGTATTTTCCTATGCAGATTTTTGCCTGACGTAAGGCTTTACATACTTTTCCTCCTGAGAGCTGTATAAGTTCAATCAGATTTTTGCAGGGTGGCTGACTGGCGGGAGATACAAACATTACAGGCTGGTTTGAAAAGAGATTCTGCTGGTAGTTTCCTGTTGATAGGTGACGCTGAAGTCTGCAGATCTGTATGTGAGGAAACAAAAAAATTGATAAACATTGTGGTATATTTCCACTCAGAGTAAAACTAATCATTCTCTTCATTAATTCAGGAAAAAAGTATGAGAGTACATGAATACAAACTTTACTTTTCATGTCTATCAGAAACTCTTGGGTAAAATACAATGAATTTTCTGTGTTTTATTATTTTAGATGTTTTGATGCAGAAACTAAAATTGCTATATATGATACACTTGATTGATACAATTCAAAAAACAGAGCTGAGACTCTTAGGTCATAGGCCAGATGGCTTACCTGTAAGACCTCTTAAAGCTCTTGACAGAATTATCTTTCACCATAATCCTATATTCTTACAACAGTGCCATTACATAGACATTGTAAAGGATTTTCTAAATAATTATTTTGGCAGAAATACAAACTGTGAAAGCCTTTACAATACATAGTGTTCATCAGTTTGTATCTGGGGGCTTTACAAATATATCTAATTGACAGTTTAAGTGAATTTGTAACCTTTTTGCCCCTCCTGTCTTCCTGTACCAACTGCATTTTCTCTGAGATACATGAAGTGACATAAATGTAACAGAACCCACAGCAAACTGACTGTTTCATTTAAACACTTTTCTCTCCACAAAAGCAAAAACAGAAGTACTCTGTGAATGCAGTGTAACCTGTAATGCTATCCAATAAAAACCTTGATTTATATGGGGCAAATTTTCTTATCTGTATATATGAGGTGGGACAGCGGTTCAGCAATTAAAATCATTTTCTGTAGGTACACTGTGCATAAAAGCAGTGCATGGAACAAGTGTACAACCCATGGTAAGCAGTATAAAGTTTTAATACTGAAATAAATGAAGAATCAAGCCTGACATTCTTAAAAGTGAGATTGCCACTGACCTGCCAAATTAATGTATTTAACATTTATTAGTCTGTATCTCTTGACAAAATTCAGAAAATATATAATGGTCTAGGAGTAAGATGAGAACAAATGTAAAGGTTTCATATTATGTGATGCTCAGATCTTGTCATACAGATGAGCAACATGAGCACGTCACATAGCAAAAAGGACACTGTATATATCTGGTTTACATAAAAGGGCTGAACTGCAGTCAGTGAAGAGGTGTAACCAGTAGCTGAAGAAATTACTTGTTGAGTGGATTTCTTCCTCCACTGCTGGTACAAAAGTACTGTGAAACCACAGACACTTAAGATGTTAATCCAATAGCAGGTGTGCTTTGCAGATGTGCAGCTAAAAGAGTCTTCACCTGATTTACAAGGTCTTATAAAGCCAAATACTTCCATGGAGTCTTCACAGATTCTTAGAGGAAAGTCAAAGTACATTGCCTTAGCACTTATGACCAATTAGGCAGGTCACTAGTGAAGCGTGAAGCCCGTGCTTCATAGCTCGGGTCATTTCCATGCCACTGTCTTGTGTGCTGTTCTTGGATTAGTCAGTCCAAACCTGAATTCTGAGCTCTACTCCTCCATCAATACAGAATTCAGCTTTCTGTTATTGTTAATTTCTTTGGCTGCTCTCTTGAGAATAAAACTAAACTGATTCTTTGTATTCTGAATTCAGCAGGTTATAAAGACAATGACTGCTATGGATGAACCAGGCCAAAATAACCTGAAGTGCAATCCAAAAATATAGCCTGCATTTTCTTCTCCTTTGTGAACTTAGTTTTATGAATGACACAGCACATAATCTTGTCTCATGGAAGCCAAACAGCTTCTAAATAATTTTGTCAAGCACAGCTTCAAAGTAGAGTTACATTGCAGAACTCAGAGGACCCCAGCTCAGTTCAGAGAAAGAGCGTTAACTCTTGGCCAGACAAATGATCACAATTGTTCAACATTCATGCAGTGAGCATGTCTGATTGCAATTGCTGTACATATGTTGGTACGTGATACTTCACATATGTGCAGATCTGGTTTTGGACTTTGTATGTACCACCTTTCTCCATCTGAGCAGAATGCTCCTCTAGAAACATCTGGATGCCAGGCATTTTGATGTCATGAAATACCGAAAACTATGCACTGTACAGTTTTAACATATGATATCAGGTTTAGAATTTGGTAGGAGTATTACTGGCCGATGGGCCTTGTGAGCCTTTAAAGCCATGATCAGTAGATCAGTCCCATCAAATGGGACTAACTCAGGCACATAAAACACTTTGCAATCTCCAAGAAGTGTCTATGGAGCAGTGTCATGATTTTGGTATTACTGGGGCAGCAATAGTTCATTTTTATCATTAAAAAAATGTGCAGTCATGAAACTACAAAACTGCTTGTTTTAAGCATGGTCAATGAATTAAAGAACAAATTGTAGTCAAGTAACAATAGTAGTCCCTTCACATCAACCTTAGAAAAGCTTCATGACAGATACAATGTGATAAGAGATCTCTGAAATTGTTTATTTGGATGAATCAGCTGCAATGAATGGAGGAAAGACAATTAGCAAGAGACTTTAATGTTTGTTTACCTAAAACAAGTCAGGTTTAAGTCATGGAGACAGATGTTACATTATTTTTTGTCAACATGGAACTCCACATTTTTAAAGACAAAAATGATTAGTAATGAGAAGCTGTTATCTTCAAAATACAACAGGACTTGTTCTAGACAGAAGACAAAATATAATTGTTACCGTCCTGCTATTTCACATATTTTAGAGAATATGATTGAAAAGAGCAGTATTCCCACTTCCTCTGCCATTTTCCCTGAAAGCATTTCCTTGCTTCCACCGTAATGAAAACTATGATAGGTCTTCATATAGGAAGACCTTCTGGATTAGGTTAATAATAAATGCAAATACATACGCAGATAATCACCAAATCAAGAAACTCAAACTTTGAGCACCCTTTGAGCACATTTGCCTCAGCTGATGCTCACAAATAACTTGATTTTTTCTCCATGTTTAGTGTACGTTAAAGGAATCCAGGCCAGTGAAATTCAGACATGTGATAGAGATGATTTTCTTCAGCTTCCATTACAAAATCCATTTGACAAAATGATGAACTGGGAATACCATACAGCCCTGATATATCAGTAAAGGAAAGCTTCAGCACAGAACTTCACATTTACTTTTCCTTCACCTGAACCACCACTGCAGCAGTGCTTGGATTTCCTCAAGCACACAGGGTCCCCACACGTCCTCCAGCCACGGAAAAGCAGTAGCATTGATGTTCAGAGCTCATGGAGTAATTTAGAAGGTTAGCTTTGGATTCTGGCCCACTAACCTGAACAATATGGTACTTGCCAGTTGCTGCAGAGGCAGCTAGCCAACCACACACTGCTGGGTTGTGGGATTAAACAGTGCAATCTAGCTCCTACACCGAATTGACTCAGCTGCCTTTGCAACATCAAAGAGTTCATGGCACTCCAGGAGTGCTACCAGCCCTTTGAAACCATACTAATTTGGGGTGAGTGGTGAAAAAAAAATAATTCCTCTAAAAAGACCAAGCCTGGGAAAACTTCAACCCCCCCAGAATAATTATTTCCACAAATTGTGTATATATCAGTTGGTAGTTATAGTCACAGATGTGTCAGTCTGTACTACAACAGACAGCACCACTGCCTGCTATGTTATCTGACAGTGACGCCAATTTTTCTTTCTGATCAGACATATTAACAACAGTCAGAAAAACAGACTCTCATAGAAGAAGAAGAGAATCTCATAGAATCTCATATTTACTCTTTTTGTTAAAATCTTGAGTATTAGGATTCATGTTCTTTCACTAACTGGATGAACAGCAGGACAATACCTGTTATATGTATCCATGTCTCAAAAATGTACCATTAATGTATGTTTGTTGAACGTACATTTTGAAAGGAAGAAATTGCTCTTGAGAGAAATAAAACTTATGGAGAATGTAAAATAAACAATACAACTTTTCTTCATTATAAAATAAATACATTTCACTGACTCTCCTCTCTCCTACGATTGGTTTTCAATCCCCACAAACCAAAAGACCATGTATTAAAACAAAATAAAACGAAACAAAACAAAACTTTGTAACTTTGCCTAGAACTTTATGAAAATAGTTCTTGCTGGGTGCGGTGCGGGAACAAACACAAAACCCCATAAAAGTCCAAGGATTTGATCTTCGTATGTTGCTCAGGAAATAACCATCAAGTTCCACAAAGGTATTATCTATTTGTTAAGTCAGGACTCAAATCTCATCAGCAAGAGAAGATGAGCAGAAGACAGCAAAAGAAGGGAAAAATATGTGATTGTATGCCTGCTTTTGCTGGGTGAAATGCTGGAAGTAATGGAGTCAAATCTGATTTATATTTTTTTTATAAGACATCAATCTGATCCCCCCCTTTCTCCCCCACTTCTTTGTTTTGTTTTAGTTCTATGTGAAAAAGTTAAGCTCAAGAACAAGAAGGAATGGCACACAGTTCATCATCAAGTGAATCATAACATAACTTCAAGGTTTTAAGAAAACATTCAATTGGATAAGATTTAAAATAAACTTGCCTTCAAATGTTAGTTTAAGTTACACATAAGAAAGAGTAATTTGTTTTCAGTAATAAATTATTTTTACTTTGTGAATTATGTATGTACTTCTCCTAAGGTATATCTTATACCTGAATAGATACCTGAATTCAAGCAATAGAAAATGCAAGGAAACTAATCCTTCCAGATGTACTTGGACATTTTTCAGCACTTATACTGCTAATGTCATATGAACAGAACATGATTTTCAGTGTACTTTCAGAAAATAGCACATGGAGAAATTTTCAGTCTAAAAAGCTATTACAATAATATTTTACATAAATTAAATGGAGTATATGGTTCTGAATTATTACAATTAATAGAAACTCTATTTGTAGTCTAGAATTCAAATGTGAACAATCTGTAATAATTATGCATATCTAAAAAATTGCCATGTATTACACAATAAAAATAAAAGTTATGGTAAATCTTTATTCTTAATTTCTACTACTCAACAGAGATAAACAAATATACTAAAATAATATTTAAATTTATTTTGTCATTACTATCTAACACATATAGGATCAGAAACCTTAGCAATACCTATTTGAAAAGGTTCTTTTTTTAGTATTTACTGAACTCTTGAAAAGCTATAAATTACGTACTGATTAACATTACTAGCAAAAATAATAAAGACATTTTATCAAATGCAAGCAGAAGACAAAATTGCAGACATAAGACTGTGAGTTTTATAGCTTATAACTATCAAAAGAGAAAGTACTATTTCATTTGAAGTTGTTGAGAAATTACTCATTTCCTTAAAGGAGAAAAGAATCTGAACATTTGATTAGTTCACCATTCTACTAAATGGTGAACTATACTAAATGCCATAAAACATAAAATTGCTAAAATAAAATGTCCAGCCTTTGTAGTTTGATAATCTACAACTTTAACAAAAGAGGCATATAAAATAGTATATCCATTTAATATAGTTTACTGATGTTGCTGGGGAAATCTCTACTACAAGATTCATTTCAGTACAGATAAATGTATGGGCCAAGTGACATTTGTGTTTCCAGTTTTTGTAATTTGTAGAAAGACCTTGGGAAGAACATAATCAAAACTGTTAGGAAATGTTACACTTGCATGGTTACATGCATTTTCAGACAGTCTGTCATTTCATAAAAATTTAAAAGGAAAACACATATGTGAAACCCCATGTACATTTAAAGATCAAGGGCTCACATACATACACAAAAGTGAAGCATCAGCCTGCTTCTGATAAAGAGGGGTGTATTGCAGTGTGCAGACTTCTGAAAGTCCTGTTATCCTGCAGTGAGGAATTTGCAGAATCTGCAGGACCCTACCGGGATCAAGGAAGTTTGTATTAACAATGCAGTAGCTCTCCTGCAGGACGAAGAAGAAATGCTCTTTTTCATCTTTCAAAATATCAGGTTTATTAGAAGAATGGAAACAACTAACCAAACAGAAACTCTATTTTTGTAGGAAGAATGTGTGGCATATGTTTTCTGCTTAAATTAAGAGCCCACCATTTTAGTTTGATTTCCTTGTGATTTATTTTAGCAGTTTGCTGTTTTTTTTTTTTTTTTTTTTTTTTTTTTTTTTTTTTCCCACATCTCATTGACCATTTTAAAATTGAAATATTGATTAAAATCTCTAATTAAAAATTACACTGAAATGCTGTACTAGATAAATAAATCAGTACTCTCCCATATAAAAGAGCATGTTAAGAGCTGGAGACAACTACACTCAGCAAGCTCTTTCACACAGAAATAGATCTTTGGCTTGAAAAATCTTTTGTAAATCAGTGGAACTTCACAGAGATGCAGGACCCCAGATGGATAAAGACACACTGTCACACCAGTGTCTCAGTAGCACCAATAACCTTATTCTACAACTTAGCACAAAATGCATTTATCGTTGATAGAACTGTTTTTCATCCTCAGAGCAAAATTCAATTTGCAGCATTCATAGAAATTATTTCCAAATAGTGCATGCATATTTCTCAATCTTTATTGAAACAACTTTTCCACTGGATAGCGATATCTTTTGGCTAAAACAGAAGCTCTCTATCTATCAAATTTGAGAAGCATAAGCCTTGAGCCAGACAGAAGTGAGAACTCACTTCTTGAATGCTCATTCAAGCTACCTCAGCATCCCAGCCCATGCACACAGCCTGGGACAATGCACAGGCAGGCTCCGTACACGTCTGTGCAGTAGAAGATGCACTGAGCCCAGAGCCAGAAGCAGAGGAAGAAACTTTTAAAAGATAGGGTGGAAAATTTGCTCCAGAGAAAAAGAAACTTTCTACGTCTGCTCTTGAAAATGGAAAAGGAAAGTAAAAGAAGATAAATGACATACTGTAAAGACCATATTATCTGGAAACTTCTTCAAAACACAGTTTCTTCCCCTCCTCTGCATAGTGCTTCATGTAAGTGTTTCCTGGCCAAGACGTGGGTGAAGGGAAGAAAGCTAGAAACCAGACAATTTAGCTAATACTGTTTCTTTCCACTATGTGTTGGCAGACAACCTTGCTTCTCTCAAATCCCATAGACTGATAAGAAAAGTTAATTTCACCAATTTATTCTCTGAAAGACTGAGTCTCACTGGGAATACTGTATGAAAACGTTTGGCAAATAAATCTACTGTTTGGCAGACATTCAAAATTATACTGGAAGATGTTTTGAACCATTTTTTCCGGCAGAGCAAATTTTTGCAGGAAAAAAGATAACAAATTCACTTATTTTTAGTTTAATTTCCTTGTTTTCCAAAGCTAAAACTATTTTTAAATGCTATGTAATATCAACATTATCAGCTATAGATTAATAAAAAACAAATTACGGCAAAACAATAAGTCTTTTCCCTGTTAAGCATGACATCTAATTAAGGAGCTGTATTTCCAATACACATCACTTAAAAACACTCTGTTAAGACTGTAAGATGTGGTGACTGTTTTCAACTTCAAAAACATTCAGAATTCAATTTTATTTTCATTTCATTTATTTTCATTTATTTTCAACATTTGAACTTGGTTTCAACACAAACTAATTATTTTTGAAATTAAAAAATCCTCTAATTACAGACTAGCTAAAGAAAGAAGGATTTTTTTTTATTATTATTTTTATTTTTTTCTGGATTAGAAAATGTTCACAGCTTGTTTCAGGAATGCCTCAAGAACTTGTCCACCTTAACTGCTGTTTAATTTCAAGAGACTGAAACTCAGCTGACCATCAGACAGTAATGAGACGGCAAACTGCAACTGCAGTTTTGTGTCAAAATTCTGCATATAATTACCACTTATAATTGGTGGGTTTTTACTCACCCAAATATAAATAAAGCAGCACTGTGCCATGTATCCCTCTGAAGTGGTATACCAGTGTACCACGTATGACTCTATGCCACGCATCATTGGCACACCACTAGCTTACATAGACTACAAGTGACAAGCCCCCAGGAATCCCAATAAAATTCAAAGACAAATTCTCAACATCCATGCACAATCTATTTCAACGCTTATCTCCTCTTACAGGCAGAAAGCTTTTCCTAATAATATAACCTAAATTGCCTTTACTGCATTTTGAGCCCATTACTTCTTGTCCAAGTGCCAACGGACATGGAGAACAATTTATTCTCTTCCTATTTGCAACAACCTTTTAAATACTTGAAGACTGCTATCATGTCTCCCCTCAGTCTTCTATTCTCTAGACTAAACAAACACAGCTCTTTTAGTCTTTGCTCATGGGTCATATTTTCTAGACCTGTGATCATTTTTTTATTCTCCCCTGGACCCTTTCCAATTGATCCACATCTTTCTTGAAGTGTAGTGCCCAAAGCTAGACACAATAAGGCGCAGGCCTTACCACTGCTGCTTATGCTGCAAAATATTTGTGTATCTTAGAGCATTCCTGTTAACATATCCCAGTATGCCTGCTTCTTTCATCAGACACAGGTGACATAAGTTCTGTTTCGGATCTTCTAAAACACTTGCTCTTCTGGCAGCAATATTGCATTGTCAATCTCATTTTGTATGTCTGCAAATGATTATTTCTCCTCCCACTGTGCTCATGTCCTTGCTGAACTCCATCATACCAATTTTTGATCATTCCTTATATCTTTTAAGGTTAATTCCCATCTTATCCTTATCCACATAAGTAATGCCATTGACCTCAATTAGACTATTTGTCTGTACAGAATTAGGAATTTGTAAAAATCTATGCAGGACTGGGAGCTTAAGTATGTAAACAATTTAGCAAAAGGGGTGTTTCTGCAATAATTACATGCTTTGGGAAAGGATAAGCAACATGAATAACTAAGAGAAGTAACACCTTTATATTCAAGTAGGCAAGCGGACAAAGTCCATGTAGACTGTGATAGGAACTGCAGTGTAAATGGCTACAATTTAAAAGGAGTTTGAGATTCTTTCATCAAATCCATATTTTAATTTGCAATATTGATAACAAAGCTGGCTTTAAGAAGCTGGGCAGCAGATTACCACTTACAGAATCAATCTACAGTTCTACTACTTTAGGTCATGATTAATCAGATTTTCCTGCCTGGTAGCTTAGAAAAATCCTAGACAACAAACGAAGGATATGGATAGGACAGCTGTAAAGTTTATGCCAATGACTGACAAGTGTGCTGGTGTGCTGGCCTCATTCTGTGTGTGATGAAGAGCTGATTTGAGTATACAGAGATCATCTGTACAGGAGATCTTCAGTGAGTCTTACTGAATCTACCATTTTCTATCTGGCACTACTGGTAGGACTCTCCATCTGACTCAGTTTATATGTTTATATGTCTCAGAATTGAAAAGGAAATAAACTAAAACCAGAAAGTCTTTTCTCTTAACTTGGACAGCTGACAGTTGAACAAATGCAGTTGAGCCAACACAAATGAGAAAACCCTCAGCCTCCCAGTGATTTGCATTAGACAAGTATCAGCAGCTTTAAAAGGTACGCACTACATACATGGACCTGGTTTTCTTCATGGTTGACAAAGATCTATTCTTGCTGGATATATTCTCACAAGACCTTCAGCTGAAAAGATACTTACATTTTCCCTGGTTTTGTTCAAGATGGGAGAGTACTTCTGAAACTAATCTCTTGGTGATTCCTATTTACTGAACTTCTGGTTCCTGTTGTGGAGCAGCCATCAACTGCACAGGATGGGACTCCTTTTGGATGGAACAGAACCAGAAGATGTGCACAGTTCAGGGGACCGAACTGGATCCCGTCCAGACCCCTGAGCCAAACATTGTGTGCAAGGTGCTCTCAGCATGATCTCTGCTCATCCACTCTGCAGATCCATTCCCATTCATCTGCGCTAGTGGTGTATAGACATTTACACAAGTGAGAATTAAGTCACTCTGGGCAGATGTAATAGGGTAGTGATATAGGTATGGGATGCTTCTTTTAAACTGATTTCTTACCTGCACATAAATAATAAGCTTTGCTAAATTTAGCATTTTTTATTTTTTATTTTATTTTTTTTATGCTAACATTTGTGACTTGCCCTTATTGTTATCTCATAGCTCATTCTCACATGGCAACAGTAAGAAGCTATACATATTTTTTTATATAGTATCCTCTAGGCTTATTGAACTCTGAACCCACATAAGGCTAATTATTATTGTTTACATACCAGTACCTATTGCATGAGACAGTACCTAGCCTATTAATACATTAATTTCAGTGAAGAAGTAAGGAATTAAGTATTAATGAAGGAAACAGCATGTTTAATCACAGGGTAGTAAACATATCTGCATTTACACAGAATGAAATAGTACATTTCAAGCTAAGTATATTTCACTGGTGGAAGGCTGTACTGAAACAGAAATTCCATAAGATAACTGCTGTGATTCACTGAAATCAACTTTATATTCCCCTGGTTGAATACTACATAAAATCAAAACATCAGGCATGGAAGATCAGTATTTGCTTTAAATACATTGAAAGGGATAACCTTACTTTAACTACCTTAGACTTTTCAGATACTGAATCATTTTGGACAGGTTAACTTTCTATTTAATCAACACAGGATATTGTGCAGTAATATCTTCAAAAACGACATTTGTTTTGCTGGTTTAGGGATATGGAGAATCCTTCCTTTTGCCTTTAACAGTAAATGATAAGTCCAGTGTTGTCAACAGATTTGCTATACCTGGCAAAGTGCAGATGAATAATGCTTTGGTAAATAAAAGGGTTTTCTATTCCAGTAATAACAAAACCAGTGATCTTGTTGAAAAGAAAAGCCTGGCAAATGTGAAGGGTTACACAGCTGTTCCCAAAAGGCTCTTTCCCCAAACAGTTGTATTCACCCACAATAAAAGTAATCTTAGCATGAAAAAAAATCCTTCTTTTATCTTTAAAATAAGATTATGTGAGTCCTTTTGCTCTACCTCAACTGACTGAAATGACTGAAGCAGAGTACATTCTTCTCTCTACTCTTCAGTTTTAGCTGAATGCCATTGCAACGCCCAGCAGTAACTCAGTGTGTGCCAAACATGAATATTTTTAAGCGTCATTTGAGTTTTAAAGGCTACAGTAAGTGATGGGAACACAATCGTCTTGGGAATCTACAAATAACTTTAAAAAAGCTCATAAATCTGGCTTTCATGGCTTGCTTTTCAACAGCTTTATGAAATATGTCAAACCTTGAACATGATCAGTTCATTTTCTTTCAAATTTCTTAGGACTGACTTTTCTCAATCTTTTTTTGATATGGTTCAGAGAGACAAATAAGACAGACTTGGCTTTAAAAAAATAGGCATCAGCAAATCAGTTTTTAAAAATGTTTCTTGTTCTTTTTATTTATTTTTTAAGTATCAACAGAGGAAAACAATACCATCTAAGTAGGGCAGCCTGAAGTATTCCCTCATTAACAAAAATATAAAATGCTTCTGTTCAGCAGCCAATCTATTACAACACATAACAGGACACTTAATAATGAAAAAGCAGTGTATTAATAAAAGCCGATTTTTTTTTTTTTTTTTTTTTTTTTTTCCTTACAGTGTTTAAAAAGATGCCTGGTAATGAATGAGCACAACAGAAGCCCTAAGAATCACTTCCAGAAGTTGTACAGAATTCTCTTTATTTATAGTGAAACACACGCACTGCAATGAAAAGTAGCAGGGAATGTTTGTTTTTTTAAAATACAAACTAAAAAAGCTCAGTTGAAATTACACCGATATTAACAGAGAAAAACCTTTAAAGATGTCTAAGAACTACTAAAATAAACTCATTCAAAAGATTACTTGGCACCAAACAAATCAATGCAACCTATGGAATTTTTCAGGTTGCAAATAATATAAAAAGTTTGGGCAACTTTTAGAAATTCCTGATAGAACTATGATCACTGTTTCTTCTGGTCTACAGTTACCCTGATCAGCAGCAGTAATTGCTCCTCCATGGCAGCAATAATCACTTGTGTAATAACATCTCTGCTTTGTCTAATTGTGTCATGTTAGATGAAAAGATCCCATGGGAATTATGGAAAGCAAAGACACTTTACCCTCCAGCACTAATGGAGCTGCCAGCACACACAGCTGAAAAAAGTGTTTAAATATCTGACCAGGTGCTTTTCAAATGAAAAGTACCAAAGAAAAGATCTTTTTTTTGAGAGCACCTCTTTCTTCATAAGTACTGAAGGAAGGACACTACAGAAAGTAGTACATGTTCTATTTGAAGATTCCTTTAATGAATTCTTGAACATTTTAGTATAGCAATAAATGTATGATTACCAAATAAAGGACTTTTTGACTATATTTTGACAGCAAGTTGTGATATTTTTGTCTATAGCTGAGGGATAATGAACATAGAGTAATTTTAGTGTTATGAAAGTTAGTAGGGTAGAGCCGCAGTACCTGACACAGTTTATTTGCTCTGCACAGAAAGGTCTACTTTCTGTTCACAGCAAATGGTTATTATTATTAGAAATGTTTTTATAAATTCCCTATGAAATTTCCTTTTGTTTTAAAATTGAGATTGCCAGCTATGACACGGTTAAAAACAGAGAACTAGACAGACTTATTATGGTAGTGGACTTTCAGTAACTTCTCATGGTAGCTGAGCAAAGTTTGTAGGGTCAGAGTGCTGACCCTGTCCTCCTTCCTAGTTCCTTTCCTGTATTGTTACTGTTCTTCATCTAAGAATTAGGCTGGACAGAGAGACTACTGCTCTTTAGCCTATCTGATTTTATCTGAAGTGCTTCAGTAAGAGCAGAAAGCCTTTTCAAGAGGTTGTCATTGCACAAGCAAGCTGTAAAAATTCAGACCAAAAAATACTCAGCAAGTAGTGTATATAAACTATGAGCAACTGGATTTTTGAGCTTAGATGCAGGATACATACCCTAAAGCACAGGAAGACTCAAACAAAATTACTGAAGTTATTTTCTAGTCAAACAACTTGATAACTTAGATAGAAGACAAATCAAGAATTCCTCCCCATCCCCACAGAAGACCATACACTTTTTTTTTTCTTTAGTAAAATATTGTAAATAAATATTTACTGCCTATGGCTCTATCCCAGTCCAGAATTCCCAGTAAAAACAGTTGGAATAAGGTGGGCATCACAGGACTACAGCTTTAGTCCTGTAACAATACAAACTACCATGATGGTAGAAGGTATTGTTTGCATGCAAGTACACTATACTAAATTATATACTTAGGTGGAGTGTATGGAGATGGAGAAAAAGATGGAGAAAAATAATTTAATCTAGCTAGCCCTGCATAAGGCAAAGATTTATAAATGTCCTACACACTTACTGAGGCATGCGTCTATTTTTGTTTTGTTTTAAAGTTATATTAACTTTTTAATTTAGGAGCTGACATGATAATCCTAATGTTACCCATGAATTTCTTCATTAAAACACTATTTCTGATTAAAGCGCTAATGCACTTACCCTTATCTTATGGACAAGTATGGAGAGAGCTACATTACTCAGGCCACTGGTGAAGGAAAGGAGAATTCACTTTACAGTACTGGAGTACTTCTGGGGTTAAACAGAGGAACAATGATGATGGTATTTGGAGGGAATTCAGTAAAATCATTCTCAGTCAAATTAGGCCAGTGTCATACAGACCTTTGAAGGAGGGAGAAAGCTGTCTTCTACAGAGAAAATATACACACTAATTCCCAAGTGCATTTTGAAGATTGCACAGCTAAACAAAAGTACACAGTATCACCATGCTCTTTTCTGTTGCATATCAGACCTTTTATTACAAACAAATATGGCAATTAAAAAAATAAATAAATACTAAACTTAAACCTACTGGTTTTATTAATTATCACCTTATCACAGATGATTACTTCTGCAGTTTGCTGTAAAGCTGAAATCAAGTAGGAGATCAAGAGGGAGAAAAATCAGAGTATTTCCATTTAGCAAGCTTTATATTTTTTCATAAATGAAATACATCAGATTTCTTATACTCATTAAAAGCTGAATATATTCACTCAGACACAATCCAGTTGTACCAATGTCATACTCACAAAGTATGCACATCAGGGTGACAGCTAAAAAGCCACAGAGCTTTGCACATAATCTAAAACTAAATCTGTATGTAATTTCCTTCCCTTTGTTAATTGAAGATTAAAACTAAATCAAGGGGAAGCCTTCTATGAGACTAACTCCAACAACAGATGACTCAACTAGCACCTGAGAATTTGTTGTACTTCTGTGTACTGAGGTTCTGAACTTCCTGTTTCAATAAAATACCAAACAAGTTGTGTTTCCTTTACAAATAAGCTATTACATCAAGCCCTGTTCCTATAATTTCAGTTTTTGTCTGCATTCCAACATTTTCTTTGGCAAATGTAGAAACATTCTAATTAAAGAGAAGAGAAAAACAAGCATCATTCATCATGGTAAGAATGAATGCTGAAGAGAACATCCTTACTGGTTACTTCTTTCATTCAGTTTAATTTGGCTTTTGAAGTACACCTAATTATGGCATGCAGTTGTCTGAGATGAAAAACAGGTAAGAGGGTTTTCACTAATAGTGCCTCATCAAAGCTATTAAAGACAATAATCAATTCCCCTAATGCCATACAGACATAATAGCATGTGTGAAGTGATTCAAAAACATTTTTAGAACACTAGAAAACTTGAAATATGCCATTCTGTACAGGAATTTTCACCTATTATCCTAATACCTAAAATACCATTTGAAAATCTTTTTTTTTTTTTTTTTTAATTTTATTTTCCAAACAGAAATGATCCTGTGTTTACCTCAGCATGATCAAGAGGCCAGAGTTATAAAAATCCTTTACAGTGCCCTCTTTCCTTACTTTTCAGTTTTTGCTAACATTTAGGTAACAGATCAAAGGTCTCTTTCTACTCAATTTGCAAATGCCATGAGAAAGACAACTTGCATAGAAAAGTTAAACAGCATACCTACAAACAACATAATTGCCTGGTTAAGTACAAGATGGCCTACGCATTACAGCATATGTGGCTTTTTTCCTAAACTTATTTAACCTTGAAACTGGAGGTGCTGACTCACCAAGACTGAAGTTCAAATGTAAAAATGGCATTAAATCAGAAACTGTATAATTACACACATTCCATTTTGGATATTACTAAAAAGTGTCCATGTGCACATTGTATCTTCATGAAGCACTGCTTCTTTTGCTTATAAATCACAGATAAATTGCCAGGCAAACACAGTTAGACCACACAGTCACCTAGTTAGGTTTGCCTGCTAGACAAATCTGGAATGTTGTAGAAAAAGCAGGCCCTGTAAATGGCTGAAGTAGAAAGTGCTGAAGACTTCTGATAAGAGAAATAGCCAACACCACATCTCCAACATTCTTCAAAGACAGCATGAAACTAGAAATAGTCCAGTTAATCCTAAAAAAATCATAAATTTGACAAATGATCCCAGAAAAGGCAGAATGCTTCCCCTGCTTTGTCTAATTACTTGTCAAATGAAATGATACATCTCCTATGTATCTCCTACAAAAGTAAGCAGCAACTGGCCCAATCCACACAGCACCAAAAATGTGTCAGAATCACACTGTGTTACCACTTCAAGAAAACACATATTTTCTTCTACAAACTTGTGCTAAGCCATACTGAAAACTCAATGGAATGGGAAAAATAGCACTTTAGTATGTGCTGTTCCTATTTTTTTTTTCTTCTAAACCACAATTAACCTAGGCATATAATTTCAAACGACAAGGTTTTGCTCAAAACATTTTAATAAACTTACACAGGGTTGTTTACATCCTTTATGTTGGACTAACTCCAAAATTTCAACACTACTACTCAATGAAACCTAAAGAGTTCGACCTTGCTTTGTGTTAAAACTGCAGCTCTTTCAGGAACTTGAAACTTACCTCGAATCACAGAGGAATGTCTGAGGCTAGGCAAAACTTTTGATAGACTTCTAAAGTTTTTCAGTTTTAACTGAAAAAGTACCTCCTAAATTGATTCTTAAATGTGCATTTCCTTTGATTTTAGGAAATTAACATTAAATAAAAATTTTACATGTTTTCTCTGGATTCTCCAAAACTTATTACTTTAAAAGGTACTAATTAACAGATACTCTTAAAACAGCCAACAAAATTCAGCCCCCTTCAGACTTCCCATAAAAATCCCCTCCCTCAGGCAAACATATTCCTATTAAACATTTAAGCTCTACAATAGCTTTAAAAATAGTCATGCCATGCAGCAAACCTCTTGAAGGTCAACAAAATCAGCCTGGAATCAGTTCTGCAGGTAGAAATCCCTTGTGTCAACTATTGCCAGAGTCTTCCACTTGAAATGAAGTTGATAATGCTTCAGGACTACAAATAAATTTGGTAAAATGGGATATGGATAAAGCGTGACCTTTCAGATTGGTCAGGAACAACAACAAAAAAAAGAAGGATGGAAACATTCTTCCTTAGATCAAAAGGTCATTGGGGCAGACACTATCTTTTGTTTTGGATTTGTATAACATGCTAGGATGCAAAGTCCTGTTTTATGTTCAGTGAAAAATAATGACAAAAGTCTACCTTTCTAATAGTTAGGACCTTTTTTTGATTACAGCCTCTGGGACCATCTTTAGGCAAGTATTAAATAGCAGTGTTTTTTAAAATCATGAATTTAGATGATATTTTAAATAGTACTGAAAAATAACTTCAATATACAAGACATAAATCATTATAAGAAAAACATGACAGTAGAACTTCTTGTCTTTGGAAACGCCTCCAAGGTCTACAACAGAATCTCATCAACACATAATAAATCACAAAGCAGTAAGAACAAGAACAGAAGTATGTCTATATATACATACACATACACACAAGCCCAGTAAAACACAAACAATGCAAAATAAATCTGCTGAAAATGGAATTTGATTCTGCAACTATCTTATGAATAAATTTTATAAAAAATTGTTTTCATGTGGTTGGAACAAAGGTATGAGAGTTAGGAATCAAGGCACTTATTACAACTTTTATGTCTGTGAAACCAGGACTAGAAGGACAGAATTTGGCACAGGTTCATGTAGCATTTTTTTTCATATTAGCTGTGAATTATTTTAACCTCAATTTCTGGAAGACAGAACACAGCATTTAACACCATACCTTAGACACGTTCGTGAAAGAGTCTGAAAATAGAAGCTGTATCAGCTAAAATGTACTTTCTACTGCTCTCTAGAGATAAGAATTCCTTTGCCCTGTAACTGAGAATTATTCAGAAAAAAATATATTATTGGGTCTGTAGGCCATGATCCTACACTGTAGAGACTGTGCCATGGACTTCAGTGTCATAGGCTTTTGCAAAAACATAAGCAGTACTGCAGTACATCCTGTTGCTTATGACTAAATGAAAGCATGGAACAAGGAATTTGTTAAAAATGAGGAAACTTTAATTGAACTACTAAGATTCATTTTTGATGGAGTTAAAAATGAGGAAACTTTAATTGAACTACTAAGATTCATTTTTGATGGAACCATTACATGACATTGTGTTTTAAGGGAGTCAGATTTATAACTATTTTTATTGCCTGGATATAGTGTACTACCAGTATGATAAACAAAAACCACCAAGAGCACCACAGCAGCTGTCTCTACTAAAACTGCTAGACTAGAAATTTTCCTTTTCGAACGTAAAGACAGTTATAAATAGTTTCCACAAACTTCCAACATATTGCGGCTTCTTCAGCACTTCCATCTAGAACTATGGTTAAATACATTACTCTTGGTATTAAAAGAATGATGAAATGTATCTGTGTCATATTATAATGGTAGGAGCACATAATTCAGCACATTTTTCCTTTTATAAAACAATGCTGATTGATATAAACATTTTACTGCTCTACACAGAATTAGTGCTTTATAATTTCACCATCTGAATACATGGAATGCGTTTTGGACTGACAGCATTCTGACCATTACAGATAAACATTTCCTATAAGCCTGATTTATTGTTATGCAATAAAATGTACATAAACAATTTCCTTCTACCATAACAAGTGTGGGGATCATGTGAGACAAAGCAGGATTTCTGAAGCTTTAGCTACATAGCCCCTGTGGGGCTCCAATGGTTTAACCAACAAAAAATCATTCACATGCAGGAGCCAAGAAATTTTCTACCATATACTGTCATGAAAAAAATACTCTTTCACCTCGTTCCTATAAGAAGATGAAATACTAAGTCTTCTGTCACTACCATCCATACAAACAATTTACCTTTCATGCATGAGATATTGAGCTTAAACACAGAAACTATTTTTACTGAAGGATAAAAGTATTTAGACAGCACTGGCTGAAAACAGCCATATCATAGGAATTAGGATATATTACTATTAGTTTACCCTAGGAAAAAAAAAAAAAAAAAAAAAAAAAAGCTGAAAGCTGATTATTATTAGTATCAAACACTATTGCAAAGTGTACGTGACCATCTGCCAGCAGGCTTGTAATGAATCATACAGGCAAACACAATCACAGTGTAACATCACCAGAAGAGAACAAATAGACAAAGGCACATAACCTTAAGCAGGCTTTTGCTACTGTGGAAAAAAGACCAAAATAACACTTTTGTTTTTAAATGATTATACAACTTCTACACAGCTTCTCCAAACCCTGACTCTCTAGAAGTGCAAGGTTCAGAAAATAATATAGAAATAGGATGTGTTACAATTACAGCAAGCCAGAAATCTATCAAAGCTCTATCAGTAGGACAATACAAACCTTAATTTCTTCCTAGCAATGAATATTGGCTGCAAAGAACACTCAGCCCAAGTCTGCTCTTTTTAATCTCTATACATTAATTTCAGCCTCCTCACTCCAGATTTTGCACGCTTTTCTGGTGACTTGTTATCACACTATTTCTCATACAAGTTTATGGAAACACATCCTAGTGTTTCTTTTCTTTTAAGGATGATCTCTCAAGACACTTGGAATAAAACCAAATAGCAAACAAAGACTGCAGCTTTGGTTTATGAAATGTATTCTATGTTTATATGCAGAGAAAATTCTGGGTTGGAATCAGCAATCCTGTCAACACTTGGTGCCTTCGTTTAGCAAAAACTTCACATTCACTCATTTTTCATTTTCATGCTGTCCAGGCCAGTCAAACGCAGGGAGAAAACTGGTGGCATTTACTAACATTACAAGCAAAGTAACCAATAAAAAGTTTTCTTGTGACCAAAGTGCAACAGTACATCAGGATTCTGTTAGTGAGATCTACACATCCATGATGCTGGAAGCAAGGACAAGAAAGTGGTAAAAAGGAATGACAGATGCTGATTTTTATCATGGAAGAAGATACATAGCTAAAACAGAACTAGCTGGTGTGACACATGTAAATCATTACAGGACATGATCAAGTGCTCAGATACATAAATCAAGTCCATCAGCCAGGGAAGCCACACAGGTAGGTGGGCAGCTTTCCCAAAATGGGTTCCCAAGCAGTCATCAGATGCATACACAAAGTCTAACAGGTTTCTGATACTGTTTTGTCCCAGCTGTCTTGTCTGAATATGCTACATACATCTTAAAAACATTGCTTGGATAAAATTGGCCTTTTCACTCAGAATGTCTTTGTAAACTAACATTTAAAGGACACAATCCACAAAAAACTATGTTTTCCTCCTTTCAGTTTGAGCCAATTTCCCTGGTATGGAAGCAGGATGTACTTCAAGTTCTCATGTCTTCATTGGTAATAAAGGATAAAATTAGTGTCAGGCTCAACAATCTGTCTTTATTAAATAAAAATAGTAATTTGCATTCTCATCCTGAATATATGAAATTTTTTTCTTGTCTGCAGCAGTGAATCAGATGAATATGGGGATTATTCTGAGATGCACAGATACAATGCAGACAGACTAACAGCAAGAGAATAAGAGACAGACAAGCAGCATAAGACTCGCAGAAAGTGATAGCCTGATGAAATTACTATGCCCAGAAAAAGGCATAGTAATCACTTATTGCTCTGTTTCTGTTCTCTGACCTATATCTTTTCTTTCTGCAGGCTTGGCAGGTGTCCCATATAACAGGAGATGTCCTCTATTACACAGCCAAGTCTTGTGCCTCGTATGAAAAGTGTATGGGGCATGGCTTTCCATGTATTTTCCTAGAAACCAGTACTAGTAAACTGGAAAAGTAACACTGTGCTTCCACGGATGAAACATGCACGTATAACATAACAGACAAAGTACCAGCGTCAGTGTATTTGACATTCATATTCAGAACTGTTAAACAGTCTGAACAGTCTGCAGGTGTCCTGAATTTCAACATTTAGTATTAAGTGCCACTTCCTACTTTTAATGGGAGAAAATTAACTGGGAAAAACAAAACAAAACAAACAAAAAATAGAGAAGACACTTTTCTTCCTTCATTTCTGATCTCATATATCTTCGTTTCTGCTGGTCTTCTATTAATTTAAATTACTTCAACGCCCCAGTTTTAATAAGGGGCAGTACTTACTACACCATCTGCCATCTCATTTTCTGGAAATGAATGCCTCATTCTGACATGAAAGAGCCAGCAAAGATATGGGGTTTAATGAATGAACAATTAATGAATTCATGAAATCAATGGGAGTGAATCAAGTGTCATTTACTATACAGCCTGGTTCTTGTTTGGACCATCTGTGAAAGGCAGTATCTTAAGTAGTAGTGATACCTCTTGAAAAGACTTTCAGTTGTTTAACTAGTCAAGTGAGCGTTTGGTGAGAAATCTCTTTCTTTAAAGAAAAATCCTCACTGTGTAAATTTCATGCAAATGGCAACTGGTTGAGGATTCACACATTCTAGCTTACTTTTAAAATACACTGCTGTTTCAAATAAAGATGGTTCTTGGCTACTGTTCATGTCATTAACAGCTTGAAAAGCCTTGGGCTATCCTCTGTGAGCAGACACAGGGTATTTGCAAATTACAGTAATGGAGACCAGACTCACATTTTGTCTAATTCAGCAGCTCCTAACCACAGTGCATGCCACACACCTCAGAAAAAGATTCTGCCTGATACTAGAAAAGCCTTCTAAATGAGAGGCCCACAGGTTGCCCTTAAAGCATCACCTTTTCCTCAGTCCTCCAGGCTCTCAGTTTATTGAAACCTCTGTCTTAAAAGTATGTGCTATTTTTCTTTATTGGGTGTACTGCAGGCTAAAACTGTACCCCAGAAAAGTTAGGTGAGATGTAGGTGAGTGCAGTTTTTCTCCACTGTATTGCAGAACTGGTGAGGTAAAATATCTGAATGCAAGAGAGCCTGCTTCACACAGAGAAAATAGGGGTTTAAAAGTCAGAAAAGAATCTGTTTCAAGTTAATAAAAACCATCAGCAGTCTGATTTTAATGTAAACATTATGGATTGTTATCTTGATAATGTCTGCGAAGCACATTTTTTATATTATTTATTGTAAACATTTAAATAAGTATTTTTCTTAAACCTGGAAACAAAAGTAGCAATTAAGCAACTGATACCTGAGAATAATTTGATTGCAAATTTCTATTAGTCAAGCAGGTTCACTTGTGGGAAATGATACTCCATGAAACACAGTCTCATTCAGTATTTTGGTAATAGGATTATCTATATTCTCTTAAATATCATTGCTAGAATTAATAATATAAAATGCAGTTGTTCCACTATTGCAATGAAATTTAAACCACAGTAATTTCCAATATTAAACCACTGCTGTTAATAGTGCTAATAAGCTGTGCTTATCAGTTTGCAGGCATTAATATTAACTTTTGGCTGATGGTTTTATTTTCATGACTGTGAGAAAATGGAAGAATTACTTCAAATATATTAATTATATTTTTATCTGAAGAGGGATATTTTTTCTATAAGCACTTTTCACATGGAGGTCCAAAATAAATATTTTTCTTTCTTTCAACAAAGTGATGTGGTTTAATGAGGGAAATTAAAGATGAAAAAGCTTATTATGTCACCTAATTCTTACTGCTGCCAGTATAGGATTTTCCTTTACATATTTCAGTGTTTTGGCAAACCATATTAAATTACTCATGCAATGGGGATCCCATCACTTCTCATGAGAGACTTTTCTACAGCCCAATCGATCTTAACCTCTGAAAATATTTTTGTACTTGGTATGAAATTAAAATGAAGTGTAAGCCATAACTCCTAACAATTTCCCTGCCTGTGTTAGTCCTGCCTGGAATACTGCACAGCTGCTTGAGAACTCGGTCCTTTGCTAGCCCATGCCTTCTTGCCATCTGTTAGGGAGGGCTGCAAGTGGGTTCTGGAACAGGCACCGTTTAAACATTTCAGCTGACATTTACCAAAGGTATAATGCTCTTAACCTTGAAAAACATGAAAGAATTATGAACAATGCAGTTAGACCCAATTTCTTTATGGTCTGCTTTTTAATCAAGTCACAGTTCAAGTGCTGAAAGAGATGAGAGTCAAAACAATAAAGCTGGGATACAATAGTCTGAAAATTGTAAGAAAATGAAAAAAAAAATGGTGATAATATACTAATAACTCTTCAAGCTGAGACAATGGGGCACATCTCAAAACTGGAACAACCATCACTTCTTCAATAAGTCAGACTGGAAATTTTAACAATAGAAAATAAATCAGGCGATTAAAAACTAATTTCTCATCATCTTTTGTAGAAAAGTGGTTTGTAAAAAGCTCTTGTCTCTGTTACGCAGTCCACAATGGGGTTTTTATAACAAGCATGTGGCCAGCTCTTGTAATGTCTAGTGACCTGCCTGCCATTCATCTCATCTAACTTCAGATGCTTTCACCTGAGCTTGTTTCTCAAGAGTCAATCTCCTTATGATCAATAAAGAAATCTCTCTGGCTCTGCAAGGAAGCCTTCAGTGATCTGATGTTTATATTTAATCAAAGAATCCCACCTTGACACCTTACTCAAGGATACAATGATCAAGGATGGAAAAGGAAACTGTTCTAAGCTGGCTGATTTAAGAGAGATCCTTCTAATTGTCTTGTCATCATCAAGTAAATATTTTAAATTTAATGCAAACATTTTTATTCTTAAAAATGATACTTGAGTAGTCAACAAGCAATAGAAGACAGAAATTAGTAGAACAACATCAGCTGTTTATTAAATTTATGGATCAGATTTGAAGTTATTAATGTTTAAGAAAAATGTTCACTGGACATGGCTATTAGTAACATCCCACAGGCTACATCTGAAGCAGTAACAACATCTGATATATCATTTTACACTAAAGATGGAAACTTATTTGTTATTTAGAATATAATTCGATCATAGATTTGATTGAAGATATTGACTTAATAATCAAATGAGAAGATACAGGCCTTCTATAATCAAGTTTATCCTTAAGTTAGGAAGTGAAGATTGAACTAACTGATAATATTCATAAATATATGATAGAGTCTGGCTATGGCTAGCCTGAATGTGAACTTATTTTCAGACAATACAGACATCACCAGTGACCGCCTCTGAATTTCATTTACATGTATATCTAGTGGCACAAAATAAAGATTTTTTCAAATATTTAAATTTTATCTACATAGTGAAAATACTCAGTAAAAATTCAGATTTAGATAAAGTAAAAGTGAAGTAAAAGGACTTTCTATTTAGTTTATATTTCAAGAAAAAATACCATTTAAATTATAGGGTACTCATAAGAGATTTGATCTTCTGTACACATTCCACTGGAGGATTATCTTTCCAGCAGATGATTTATTTGGAGAGATAAAGAATATTCTGTTACTCAGCCAGTAGGGTACTTATGTTAATATTTACCCAGCAGTAGGAGATTCACTCCTACCATGTGGAGGTAAGTAGTCCACAAAGGAGCCCTACTCTTGGTATCAGTATGCAGGTAATCTTTCTTCTGTTTCATTACAGGTTCTAATGCCTAACTAACAAGGGGAAAAAAAAGAAAAAAGAAAAAAAAAAAAGAAAAAGAAAAAAAAAAAGAAAAAGAAAAAAAAAAAGCAAGAGCATGCTTATATTACTTTCCTTTGCTTGTGCAGCAGTGATAGCAATGATAAAAAGAACCCCCAGTTTTTGGTGCAGAATCAGCAAAAGGCTTGGTACTATTTTTGAGAAATATTACTGGACTATGTTTATTAGTATTGAAGTAAGCAAAGATTCATCTTTATGGAGTGCAAAAATAGTATGCAGCTGCTCTATCCTCTACAAATTACATATCCATAATACAGTTCAACAAATATGAATATATGAAAATACATTGCAAATATTTTTCTTGCACTCTCCATAAAAAGGTTAGCATATGTACCATATTTTTTTCTTGAGGGAAACAGATGTCAGGAACTAGGTACCTTACTGTTGCCATAAATGTCCTCTCTCTCTGTGAAAGCTTTGTTTATTCCTCTTATACAGTTTCTCACTTCCTTTTCATTCTCTCTTTGACATCAGTTTATCTTTGAATTCAGAATCTTGAACATGCTCTTCGGAAGTATGACATGCTGTTTTTATCAATGAAGTGTGCTGTTACCAGAGGTGGGAACCTTCCACTAACCTGAATGACTGCTTACAGAAGAAAGGTTTAAATCACAAGGACTAAGGTTATTTGGAAGGCAAGATTACCGTCAACTGCTTAGACATTTAAAAAATACATTCCTTTAAACAAATGGCATATACATTTTTCTTTAAGATGTCAGTAAGACAGATTTCTCGTTTTCCAAAAGCTTTCTGGATTCTTTCACAGCCTACTGCCTTTCCACATCAACATAATTCAACACTCGTGTAGTACGGCAAAAGTCAAAACCTTGCATAAAGATTCTAGCTTTAAAATGTTCAAATACACAAAACTATAACTAAAAAGTTTTCAAATGAGCATGTAAACAGTATACATGAGCATAAGGAGTATGAATATCTGTTAATCTTTTCACATACAATCCAATAAAGAAGAATAAATGTGCATGTGCTACAGAAACAATTTTTAAAAACAGGTTTTAAAGGACTTAGTAGAACTAGTTTCTACACATTAGCACAGAAGCTTTTTCATTCAGTTTCAAACTGATGGTAACCTCTTTAAACAAGTGCTGTACTATGCTTTGCCCGGTATGGGGGATAGACAAGGCACAGCAATTAAAACTGTCAAAGTTATTCAGCAGTCCAGTTGTGAGATCCTTGAGCAGAAATTTCCATGTTAATTTGTACTCATGCTATTCAACTTTAAGATGTAATTACACTTGTTACCAGCTAAAATTTTCTGTCATCACATAACTCTGAAGAGAATGAACAAAGCCTTTGGGTGCTATAGCCAAACAATATAAAAATATTAAGGAGGAAGGATGTATAGCAACTATTCTTCATAATCATGGGACTCACTTCCTACTTCAGTATGAGGGTGATTCATCTTTTAAAGATTAAAATAACATTCATTATTAAAAAAATGTTCACAGTAAGAAAAACTACCATCTGTGATATGAATACCAACTTCATTAATGTGTTGTGAGAATCTTCTCAGATATCTGCACAGATTATTTGTATAGATTACAGTTATATAGGTATTTGTACATTGCACTTTAGATGTCCCTTGAAAATTTGAAATGATAAATAAAATCATTATAAAACTAATGAAACAGTAAAAAATAAGAAGCATTTTGCATTTAAGAAAGTTCTGGAATGTGGAAGTCATAAGGAAATAAATATCAAAAAATATACATTCATGTTATTATTGTTTAAGATGAGATACCATAAAGTTCCAAACTAAATTTACAAGACCAGATATATTTTATGTGGTGGCATCTACAGCGTCCTAAGTGCATACATGCAGATTTAAGTATGCATGTATATAAAACTATGATTTATGATTTATTTAATGTTAATACGATCTCAAATATGATCTCAAAAATCCCTGAACAGTGTTGTGTAACAAAAGTGGAATACCAAAAATAAGTCTATAAATGTAAATTATGGTCACATTAAATGTCAGGTTAACTGAGAGACATCCCAACTGTAACTGAGACAGCCCAAGAAAGTAGGTCCACTGGGTGTCTGTGAAGTAAGCAATGAAGCTGAGTTATTTGGTTGAAGAGATGCTATACTTAGAGCTTTCAAAAATGGAAACAAATTTGAGGCAATTAAGGAGATAAGTGAACCTCTGACAGCTGTCTAACAAGTATTATGAAAATAAGGTTGAGTATTATTTACTAAAAGGGGCAGAACTAATATAATAAGCTTCATAAACAAATCATTTCAAATGTTACTGAGAGGTCAAACAGAACATATTACATAATTCAGTGTGTTGATGATGACGATCAGCATAAGAATTTTATAGACATTCATAAAAGTATAGAAACAAAAAAGGGAGAGAATAAAATACCAAAGTAACAAAGGGATATACAGATAACTTGCAGATTATAGATTGAATAAATTGAAGAGTGTTGGCAGTATCAACTACAAAAGAGAATACGGGGCTAGCAAGCATTTCCAGGGGTAGATATAAATCCTACTTTTGGCCAATTCACCCTTCAACTAATGGTGTAGCATCTAGAAAAAAATATCATTTACTGAAATAATGAATTGGAGGTTTCAAGGCCAGATGGAAACACACTGAGTCACCAAGACAATGATAACTGAAATTTTCAGTGGATTAGATTACTGACCTCTTGTCCCTTCATAAAAAAAAGTACAATATGAGAATTACTGGGTAAATGACCTCTCTTTGTAAGGAAGGGCACTCAAAGGAGACATGGAAGAACATCAGAGACAGAACAGAGAGATGACTATGAATTCACAAGATGTTACAACAGATGTTCTGAATGATTAGAAATAATCAGCAGCTGAGAAAGTGAGTGGAATCCTGAAATTTTGTTAAACAAGTAATGAAAGACCAGTGGAGAAGGTCTGATGCAATAAGAATAATAGGCAAGTAGTGGGGATAGGAGAAATGATTGGTAGATATTACTGTTAATTTTAAAAGTACTAAAGAACTGAATTGTGGGTCTTGCTAAAAAAATATGCTTTGGCTTAATGGAAAACATAATAATCTGGCACTTGTCTCATTCAAAGAGTTTAAGATCTCAAAACAGATAAGATTTTTAGCAGACTGAAAATCTAGTAGGGTTCAAGATACTGTTCCCTGTTTTTTAAGTTATGAGTTCACAAGTCTTGTCCTTGTTGACATTTGTTCCTGAGAACTATGTTAAAATACTCCCAGTGAAAGAAAATGTTTTAAAGCCAACAGAACTACCATAAACTAACATTAAAGTATCAGGAACCAAAGGTGGGGACTTAATATTGAGTGTCAAAATGTAAGGAATGTAAATACCAGGAATATATAAAATACTTTATTAATTTATTCCAAGTTTCAGATTTTACTTTTTTTTTTTTTTTTAATCTCAGATTTGAATTTGCAGTTCTACATTCTCACACTACAGCATTTTCAGTTTTATATGTAGATCAAATATCCCTTTGAGAAATGTAGCACCAAAAAAATGCTTGTTCTCATTATTGCGTTTTTATTTTGTACATATTTTATTATGGATTTTTTTTCTCTTGTTAAAACATGAAAACTGCTGAAATGAGAACTTGCTTATCTACTAAATCAACGCCTCAAATGTTTTAGGTGGCAAAGTCTGCAGATATAGCCTAATGTCAACATTTCCTTATATTACATCAATTTTTATTTATTTATTTATTTTTTACTTCCTTTTTTTATCAGAGGTCTCACAAGATCTCTGCATTTGCCTGTCAAACAGAAGCTGTGCAGCTGTAAGTAAAATGATAATTGGAAAGATAATGTTAGTGGTATTCAGGCATCTCTCTCAAAGCAGCTTAGTCATATGCTGTATAGAATAAAAGCAGGGTTGGCTGAGTAAGGGAATTTGCTGTTTCCCAGGAAAAGCAATTGCCTGAAACACATCTGGCAAAACGTTCTAAATGTTTAGCTTTGATAAAATATACACTTCATCACTTCTTATAAGGTGAGTTCTGTAGAGTGAGTATCTTCTTTCTAAAAAGGGAAAGCTCTAATTTGTACTTTAAATATACCAAGCCGCTATTTGCTATTTTATGTCAAATACTATACACACTCAGCTATAACACAAGCAGGAAATCCCAGATTAAGCATCAATATTTCATTTTGCAGAATAAATGTATCACGAATGCAAACATGCCACTCCATACCTTCAGCACAAATAAAAGACGAAGAAAATAATGAACATCAAAAAAGAAATAAAATACTGAGATGAAGCAACTGGTCTGAATTATAACTTTTTACTGAATTTCATACTGACATATATAAGATTCCATGCCAGATGATTTACATTCCTTCCTACTTCAACATGGCTAAGAATAAGATGTTTCTTTCCATAATTGACAGGAGACAGATCTTTGTCATTCAGCTTTTCTGGAATAAGCCCTGCCCTGCAAGAATACTTGTTATTATGCCTCTGAGGCTCTGTAAAAAGGCTGTATTCAAGCATCTTCCTTCCTCCTCCTCAGTATTCAAGGACAAAAATGTATTTAACTTGCCTTACTTTTCACACCAGTTTTCTAAATTTAGCCGTTACTACTTTCTTTCCCCCTGAACTCTGCCTGGCTTTGACTCCCTGGGGAGGCAGAGAAGACCACTTCCTCCTCCACAGCTGGGAAAGCTGCTCCCAAAGGGATGGAAAGGGTGAAGGATCACAAACAAATTCTCGAGAAGATGCACCAAATACAGCACTATCCCGGAGTGAAGGGTTAAAGGGATGTATATTTATTTTGTTGGCAAGGTGGACACTCACTAACTTGCCTGGGCAGTGGGAAAGAGCACTTCATTAAAGCAGTATGAGTCCATCAGACCCAGATGGGGAAATAGCAAAATCTTCCCTTGGTTATGCATGTGAATATGTGCGTGTTGGGGGTTGTATTTCAGCTATTGCCACTACAGCCAGGAATTGTGAAGGAAAAGTTGGGGAAAACGTTACTACAGTGTACCTTGGGGTGTTACTCAAAGAGCTGGATGAGAAGCACAGCACAACTGGTGATTCCTGCTGTGCCCGTAAGGGTCTTCCACCAGGCATTTGCTGGCGTTTCACACAGGAATACCTGCACTTTCCATACTTTTTCCCTGAAGTGCTAACAGCTGCCATAGCAACTGGCCACTCATTCATTCATTCAAAACAAGACAAAACAAAAAACGTAAAAGGTAAACTGATTTCTCTCTCCAGTATTCATACAACCACAGTTCTCCCTAGTGGAGGTCCAAGATACAGCAAGCTTTGCAGGCAGCCTCCAAGTTCAGTTTTGTTCCTGGCCCCATTACCACTCAAGGGCCTCCCACGGTCATGTACTGGCCTTTCCTAAAGGAAAACAGACTCCAGACTAAACCTTTAGAAACATGCCAGTCTCTCCTCAAAAACCCAGCAAAACTGAGCTGCAAGATTAGGGTGGTGATCTGACTCACCAGCACAACACATGGATGGCAAACTTGATAGCAACTCAAAAACTGATCTAATCAAGATTCTCATGGAAAGCCTGTGTAACAGCTTCTCCGTATCCCTTAATTCTTGTCTCTTATAAGTACAGTCCCTTGAATATAGGTGTAATAATTAAAAGAAAACTACTAAGAGACTACAATGGTGAGTCTAATTTTTTCCTTTAATATCTCACTAAGGGATTATAAACACCATGAAAATATAAGCAGAAAAATCCACATTATCTTGAAGTTTTCCTCATTCATTCATTCTCCTCATCCAGCTTTCAGGACTGGAATATTCCTGTTTTCAGCACTACTCTTGTACAAGCTCCATATTCCTTGAGCTAGCTGTGAGAGGAAAAGAAAGCAGGGAATGGACCAATTTAAGGACAGTAAAACACAAGTCATAACAGGAAACTCTCGTTTAACTTAAAAATAATAATAATAAAAAGTATTTGAATTAAATACAAGAACAAATTTGAATGTCTGGCTAGATACCTAGAAATGCTTTGAGGAGTCTACTGTATAAATTTAATCCATAAATCTGTCTTCATTGCATAAGAGCAGGTTTCTCAACCTGCAAAAGGTTTTCAATGTGCAAAAACAGTTATGCACATGGAATTAAATATTTTTCCAAAAATGTCAATGTTCTGAAAAGTGGAAATGACTATGCAGAAAGATTTTGAATCTTCTTTAACAATGCAGGTACTTGTATTAATTTGCTTTGCTGTTGCAACAGGAAGTTGAATGGATGGGAAATGTCTACTTTTTATGCTAACCCCTACAAATATCTACATTTTGTAGAAAATATTATTGACTGCTACAGTCAAGAACTCCAAACATCTCTTTCATTTCCACTGTCTGGAAGGATGAAGGATGGCAGATGAACACCTCACAGGAAGCAAATGTGACAAATTAGTTGCACAGGTCACAGTCCAACTCCAAGCCAAGCCTTAATGGGGCTCTCCAGAACTGAATTTTAGAGATTTCCCTTTCCAGAGGTAACAACATGTTAGGTAAAGAAATTCCAACAACCTCCAACAACGTAAGTAAATGAATTTTAGCTGCTATATCAGTTTTTGACAACCCCTGAACACAATTTTCATGATATAAAAAGTAAAAATGTACATTCATACACTGAATAAAACATAGAACATTGTATAGGAAAGTCTGTCCTAAGAGAGGCACACTGGGATTTTCTTCGTATAAGAGGAATTTTGGTCTCTAATCCGTGTTAGCCGGCCTAGTGCGGCATTCCCTTTGTTTATTTTAATTATGAAAAATCTACAGTTTCCAGACCTAAACCTAGCAGAACTCTCAGGCAGTTTCTCTTCAGGAATCAATATCCTATTCCAAGAAGCCATTTGCTGCAACAGAGAAAGTGAACTCCACCAAAATTCAGTGGAATCAGCTTTTACCCAGAGTTTGGTAAGTCAGTTAGTAATTTTCTGCTTTTTCAAGATCGCTGGGAGTGGGAAGGAAGGAGAAACTCCTTTTTACAGCCTTTTTATACAGACAAATAATTACTTTATGAGATTTTCCTTCACCTTTTCCAGGTATTTCCCTCTTCCGAGGGCCCAGAAAGGGGCTAGCAAAAGCTGACAGAATAACTGCTCTTCACCCATGCCATGTCTGGAGGAGTGCCTGACTTGCACTTGCTCTGTAAAGTTGTTCCCTTTTTCAGTCCCAGCTGACTTTTGATTTGCATCTCTTGTTAATGTTATCACTTTCAAAGTTAGCTGTGTAATATAGACCAAAAAAAAAAAAAAAAAAAAAAAAAAGACTTGAAAACACTTACTTCTTGAAAAGATTAGAAATGATTATTCAGGTCAGAGATTCAGTAAAATACAGAGGCTACATTTGACTGAAAACTTTTAATTAAACCCCCCTCTTGTTCTCTTTCCAAGGATGTGCCCAAGCCTGCTTTGCATGCCTAGGAGAGTGTCTTTCTCTGTAATTACACAACATATAAACCACAAACTAAATTACATCTTGGTTCAGTGTATTAAAAAAAATCCTTTAAGGAGAACAAACAAGCACAGGAACCTTTTTTTTTTTTTTTTTTTTTTTTTTTCCCTAGCTATTTTTGACAGCGTTTAAGAATGATCACTGCTGCAAAGAGTTTACAAGCTCCTTCTGCATACATAGTTGGAGGCGATCGGAACAGATTTCTCAGCCTAGGAAATTCTTAATGAGAGCTGCTGCTGCCGCGGGGACACGCGGGGGTCCCGTAACACCCGCTCCTCCCCAAGGGCTCTCCGACGTCCCATGCTGGGCTGCGCACTCGCCTTTTATTCCGGGGGCAAGCGACCCCCCCGTGGGCAGATAGCGGCTCAGGAGGGAGGAGCGGAGCTCTCCACATGTCTGCCTTCCCTTACCAACTTATCATATAAGGAAAGGAGAGTGATTGATTCGTTTACCGAGCGGTAAAATCAGGACGAAGCCAAGCAGAAGGAAGCGGTGAGGCTTTTTTGGGGGGAAAGGAAGGCAGAGCCTGCAGCCACGGTGGGACTGCTCTTCCTTTCTGAATCTGACAGCTGAGGGCACGACTGGGGGGAGAACGGCGTGGGACTGGGACAGCCAGAAAGTCCATCCCTCGTTCAGACGACAAATGGCAGCAGAGCACTGAATTTCTGCACAGGTTAACTTCAATCTGGGCTCCTGTCAGCACACCAAGGCGCTCCGGATCTGCTGGCTGGCTGCAGGAATTAAAATGCAGCTGACTGTTTACTTCACTTGGAGCTGCAGCATTTTCCTAGCTTCGGGATACAACTCCTTCAGTAAAAGCATGGAGACTATTGGCAAGAAGCAGTACCAGGTTCAGCATGGGTCGTGCAGTTACACCTTCCTCTTGCCTGAGACAGACAACTGCCGATCTTCCAGCTCTTACGTCTCTAACGCTGTGCAGAGAGATGCACCTCTAGACTATGATGATTCAGTTCAAAGACTGCAACTACTTGAAAACATCATGGAAAACAACACCCAGTGGCTAATGAAGGTAGGATAATATTTCTATCTTAAAAATTATGTGTATAATATCTCATTATCTTTTTTTTTTTTTTTTTTTTTTTTTTTAAGTTCACAAAATGCACGATCTAAACTAGCTTTCTGAATTGCTTTGCTATCCACAAGTTGTTTCAAAGTCTGAGAACTTAATTTTACAGACTAGCAAGGAACAGATAACCTTCCTGCTCTGCAGAGCTTGTGCTTTAAAGTTTGTCATTGCATTTGAATTGCTTGGACACATAGAGATTACATAGGCAGTCAGACAGCAATCATGTCTGAAAATTATGACATGAAAGAGCTAGGTAGTAATTTATAATGAGCTGACCGGGGCTATCTTATCTGTATTTAAACAATACAGAACATGCCTTTATCTGAGGCGGGTCTTAAAAATATGTATTTGAAACGTGATCTTGAAATTTGCATGCAGAAATTAGCATATGTAAGCCACGTTGACAAAGTGTTGTAATTCAAAGCAAAGACTGCAAATCTGGCTTGCAGTGAAGTTAGTCTGGTTAAGTGACAGAACTTCAAGAAAATTAATTGGCGGATATCCTTCTCATCCTGTAACACTTCCACTCAAGTATAAAATATTCACGGAAAAAAATATTGTGGAAAAGGTGTTTTGGATGCCACATAGCTTCCTGTAATGCCACTCCATTGTAAGTGAAGGAAAATGACGTTGATTGCCAAAGTGGCAACATGTGTAAAACTGTATACTGCATAAGTTCTTAACACTACCAGAAAATAAACCTGATCACAATTCCACGTCTTTATAGGAACTCACTTCATCCTAAATGCTATACTATTCAATATATTTTGATTTAACAAATCTTTATTTGAGTAGTACCTGAAAAGGTGCAATAGTGTAGTTTAATTGCATCATAAATTCATAATCCTAAATTTGTGCCTCATACCGAGATGCCTATCTTCTAAAGAGTAAATATTTTGAGGACTTAACTGAGCAGTAGACACTGTAACTGGAAACAATTGTTCAAGTGATGCCATAAAGGGTTTCTTTCTTTAAGAATGAAATATTTGTTGCAAAGTGAGAGAATTCATAGTTATCCGCAATGAGTAGCCACTTTTTGATTCTAATATTGCTTCATTACAAAAACATTTTGCATTAGGGTTCACTTTTCTCATCAGTTACAGAGGTACAGAATTAGCATGATATAATCAAAGAAACTGCTAGCGAATTTGCGTGAGAAACAGAAACCACACTTCAAAGCAGAAACAATAGTGCTTTCATCTACCTGAAAATGAACCTTAAGGCTTAAGTCCAAAATGCACACTCTTGAAACCTGAAGTATGGGCAGTTAAATTTGTCTTTGTGGGCTTAGGATGCTTAATGGAGACACCCACGTTTTCGAGTGTTGGGTAAAATGTCAGATCAGTAGTCTTTTTTTTTTTTATTTTCTTATTTTTCTTTTTTTTTTTAAAAAAAAAAGAAAAACTCACAAGCAAAACTTTCCTCCACATATGGGCTTACCTTTCTATTTATTAATATATACAGTGCTCACTATTGTAATGTTAAAACCAACATTAACAGATGTGCAGTGCAGGATGAAAAACACACAAAGTAAAACAGCCTAATCTCCCCAGCTGGTAAGCAATTTCCTAACATAAATAGTAAAATCACACACAACGCACCACTGCTAAATGCCACTTAAGTAGGCAAACACAGTATCTTAAGTGACATCAGGTAAACAGAAAGCAGTAGGCAAATTCCAGCATCCTTATTTAGTAAAAACTATGCTTTTTCCTGTCAGCCTCTGGGAAGTCAGCTACAAGAGGAATAGGATAAGTATATCCAACCAATTCTTTGGGGGATCAAAAGGCAGATTCTATTTTACAAGACAGAGAATGGTTTTATTTGAGCAAAGATTTCCAAGTAAGATGCTTTAGAATAGCCTGATTTTTTTTCCTAGCTGTTCCACAGCTAAACATCCTGTAAAATAACTACTGTTTGCCTTTTTCACTATTTTAACACCTGCTCTTTATGTCATCTGTTTTGTTCACAAAGAGGCTCCAACAAAAGTAGCTTTTCCTCAGATTTGCTTTGCTAGTGACACCTGGTCTACTAAGTGAAGATGAAAAGCAAACAATAACCTTTAAAGTTGCTTATTGAGTTTACTTGCTGTGGTTTTTATTTCTTCAGTTCACTAATACACATTCCTGGGTTCATATTTCAACGTACCAAAATGTAACACCAGATTTGTCAACCTGCTTTATGTCTTTTTTTTTTTTTTTTTTAAACAAAAACAAAAACAAAAACAAAAAACAACAACTTAATTTTGGTCATTTAAGAAGCAGTACCCATTTTCTTTTGAAGTTGCATAAAAAAGAAAAAGACACTTTTTAGTGTGAATTAACATTTAAAAGTTGTTTCTGAAGTCTTGCACATCCCAAAACATTTTTACACTCCTCCCCCCATCCTGCCTTTAATCCGTCAACTAAAGGAAACATTATGTTTCTGAATGAACTCTAGGCTGTATGAATGGAACAGCATGGGAAGTGTGCGCTTTATCTGGTTAATGGACAAACACAATGGGAAGAAAATTTGTTAAGCAGGGCCAGGTCTTTTCTGCTCTGGTCCTGCATACAGAGCAGAAGACTTTGTTCTATCACTGCTGCAAGCTGAATGGTTGCTGCTTCATGACTATATATATATATATATATTTTAGTCCGAACAGTTTTAATGCCTTACACCATCACCGTACAGACCATAAATAAAACTGGAATGTCTTTCAAAAGGAGATTAAGTTTAAGCGTTCGGATGACATACTAGAACAAACCACTATTCCACCTAATCCAGTGTTTAGCAGTAAGCCAGTAAACGATGCTGCAGAGCAAAGGCCAAAACTCTAGATCAACTGTGCAATAAAAAACCTGAAATGAACTTTCTACTTTGACATTTCCTACTTTGGGATCAATTTGTGTAGACTTGTAAGGTATATATTTCTTAAAGTGTTTGTATAGGCAGGGAGAACAAGCCTCTCGTTAATAAGATTTTCAGTTAATTTGAGAGGGTATGAGGTTGGTAATACAGATAAGGTATGAGACTGGTAATACTCATGTTGAGTATTATCCTTGAGAATTTCTTTATATAAAAAAACCACTGGGTTTTCTAGAAGACATGATTCTCATAAGGTCCACAATTAAAAATCTCTCTATCTAAATTAATGGCAATGTTACCATTTGGATCATGGCAATTCTACTGCAGGAATTACATTTTTTTTTTTTTTTTTTTCCGATATTTGGTCATTTAAATAATGGAATGCTGACTTGAATTTACTTCTTGGTACATAAACTAGATCCTACTTTAGACTACAAGGAGGTAGGACTCTGTCCAAAGCAATAGTGTAAAAGAAACGTGTCATGTTCTGTCTTTCCCGTTAGAAAAAAATGAAAATAATTTATGAACAAATTGTTGATAGTGTATGGCATATAGGGTAATTTATTTTTTAGTTTATCATCAGGTCAAAAGACTAGAAAATAAAAGTCAGGAGTCAACATTAAACCTAAAGGCAGAACTTCACCTTGAACCATCCCAGCAGACTAGGAGGGGAACACTTTGCTGATAGAGATGTAGCATCTCTGAACTGAGATTTATTTTTCCTTATCCTGGAAGCTAAAAGCCCTTTGTCATTTTGAAACATGTTTCTTCTCTAGGGGAAACAAATTCAGATGTTTTAACATGTATGGGAGTGGATATGCATAATATTTTATGAATAAGTACCTACAAATGGTTATAATTATTATAATACTTAAGATACAGTATACAGTTGTGGCTTAAGGCATTAAGGTACAGAAGTTAATATCTCAGAAATGAAAAAATATTCTGACATGCACCATCCAGAAACATCTGCATGCAATGGACAAGGACAAATATATTGTACAGCACTGGATTTTGAAATACGCAAGAGATGATTCTGACTCTGAATCAAGGGCTGCATTCCTTTCTTAAGCAATGCATCTGTTTTCACTTAAATGTGAAAAGTGCTTGTTTCTGTCTATCAACTATGTATTTGCTAAGCAAAAGAGTACTGGCATGACCAAAAAGAAAATACCGTTTTACTTTGAGATTAATACATGTTATTGAATAAAGTTTCCAAGCTAGTTTAGATGATTTGACTCTGCAGTTTATTGCAGTTTATTTACCTCCAATAGGTAAATTCTTGTAAAAAGACTCGAAACGACACTTTTGCATGTGCTTAAAATTGTTGTAAATAATATTTGTCACTCCACAAATTCCAAATCGATGGAACAGGTATGAAACAGTACAAAATCAACAAAGAAGAGCAAGAGATTTTCTTGTATACACCTACAAGATAAAATTGAATTTGAGAGCTTATCATCTCCAAGATGTGATCAGAAAAAAATATGGTAGACAAATGCCTGTTTTACTGAACCATACTGAATCTTACTAGCATTCAAAATATATTTTCAAATGCTGTTTGTTATTAATATGATCAAAAAGTTATAATCTTTTACTGGTCCAAACAGCAAACTGGAAGACTTTCTCCATAAACTATTAACAATAAATGTTCTTACTTATTTATTTATTTATTTATTTTCTTTTTCTTCCTCTTTTCTATTTCTTCAAGTGCACATATAGGAAATTAGCCTGGAGATGCTTGAGTTGACAGTTTCCAGTCATTTGTGTTTGCTTACCCAATTAACATGCACTGCAACACATAACAGCATAATAGAATGTCTTAGCAACTCTTGCTGAGAGACTGAATTCCATTTTTTTTTTTTTTTTTTTTTTTAACAGACAATTATCTTGTTACTACACCTTATTTGTTGTTGATTATGAGTTAATTCAATAACATGCTTCTCCTGCAATCTGCCAAGGAAAACAACCCATACCATTTTTTGATTCCTAATCAGAAGAAACAAACTATCACATATGTATTCCTTAGAATACATTGAATTTTGCCTAACAGACACAGCTAAACATTTCTAACCTTCAACATATGAAGTTTTCAATGGCTGTAGTGGACTGTCCTTTTCATGCTACAGTATCTGCATTTTTGAAAATATACCACATTTTACATTAGTCTATTTACAATACTTTTGAGAGTAAAAGAAGGTAACTCAGTAAATCACTAGTTATTTATCAACCTCTTACATACTTTAATGCAAGAACCCCCTCTTGCATTTATTGTTTCATGGGATTTTACACAGCTCCAGCTGAAAGCCAGGATGGGAGGCAAAGACTCATTCTGCAGCAATACTGTTATAGGGCTAGACATGCAAAGTGCTGCTAACTGATTTAGAAGATATACTCTCAGACCTTAGATTAAGGTCTACAAGGAGGAGGGTGTCACTCTCTGATCCTTCTCTGGAGCTTAGCAAACCCAGAGTTTTGTCAGATGACTCAAATGATAGTCATCATTAGTTTATGATAACGATATCATCATAATTAGCTCCCTAGAGTAAGTTCAGTCTGTCTTTTCAGCCTGGAAGATAAAGAGTGGAAAAGTTGAAGATTTATCAGCATTGCTAAAGAAGTTGCAAAAGCTAGCATGCTGCACAGCCCTCATCCTGGCATGCAATGCTGTCACTAAAGTTTGTAAACCCCAGAATCAAGAGACAATAAGTGGAAAGTAGAAGCATGGAATATACTACAAATATACAAAATGCATAGATAAACAGTATGCATCCCATTTGTTAAAACAGCTTAGGAACAAGAGTTGAATCTGGACTGACAGCTTTTCCTTGGAGTTTGGTATCTGCCCCTTCACACATCCTGACAGAATGGAAAAAAAGATGCAAGTTGCAGATTTTCTTAAGCACTTTGGGAAAATGAGAGAAGATGGCTCTTGAAGAAAAAAATATTTCATGCATGTACTAGTATATGAAGGATGTCACACAGAGAAAATATGTTGGGAGTCCAAAAGCAACCTAGTAAATCTCTCAGTGGTAGTAAGAGCTAAACTACTGAGAAGATAATTTGTCAGTGGACTATAAACATGTACATAATCTTCAAGAAAAGGAGGGTTCCTATGGGACTGAGTAAGAACCTTCAGAAATGAGCACAGATATATATTTTTTTCCTGTCATGTTATTATTTGAATTTCTCGGACTAATCAAATATTAATTACAGGTGAAAAAATAATAGAAAAGATCAGATAATTTCACAGGACTGAGCATCTGGAAAAAGAAAAAAAAAAAAAAGAAAAAAAAAGAAAAGAGGTATGGCACAGTAATTTAATACCCAGAAATGCCTTAGAGATATGGCACATTCCACAGTGGAACAAATTAAACCAAATAAGCTCACACACACACACAAAACCTGAAAAAGCACTTTACAACTGGAAATACTGTGATCATTTCATTTCCTTTAACAGATATATCTCTAGGAAATGGGGTAGAGGAAAAAAGAATCATATTTATTCTATAGGAACAACTCAAATATTTTTTGGTGAATCTAAGTCTATTCCAGGCAAACCGAGCTCAGAGGAAATGTTAAAGAATTCTTCAAGTTACAAAATCCAGATACATGTTTTGTATAAAAAAATCTAACACCTAAATATTTCTGCAAACACTCATTGTGTCAGTTTTCAAGCTTCCTAGGAAAATACATTACTACTCCTTAAATGCCTTTATTATTTTTTTTTTTTTTAAAAAAAAAGCTTACTACATTTTCCAGGCCAAATAATTACTGAAAATCCTATTATCCTATTAGTTTTCATCTGTCTGTGCAACAGGTTAACCCTAAAATTAAGATGCTATTTACAAAGCTCAGCAAACGTATCCTGCAATTTGCATGATTGGGAGATGGCTGTCTGTTCTCATTCCAACTTCCAGCAGTTTATGGCTTAGTCTGGAAGGAGACAGAGGAACTACAGGAACATTTCTAGTGTCTTTATATTGCCCATCCCAAGCTTTATCACTTTATCTAATAATCTTTCAAGAGCCTACTGAGGTCACAACAAGGTCTTGCTTCTAAAAAAGAGAAGCTGACAGATTACACAACCTTTTCTCCATTAACTCTGTTAGTAAAAGTATGGAAATCTACTGTCCTTCACAGAATAACATTATTCACAGAAGCTGTAAGGAGAGAACTATTCTCCTCTCTAAATGAGTGAATACTTTACAGTTCTTACATGCCATTAACTTTCTTTGCAGTCCAGCTGTCTCTAGGAATTCCTGTTAAACCCCAGCAGCATATAGCATGAGCATTACCTTTGCTCAACATCTTTTTAATACTGTAGGAAAAACTAATCTTTTCAGCTTTGTATTTGTATTCAAGACTCCAACAGCACGTCAGAGCATAAAAAACGAAAACTATATAGTGTACTTTTGCTATCCGGGGAACAACATATCAACTTTCTATCATCGATGCTGATCAGTGATTAAAATTAATGTCTTGTGGTAAAACAGCTGAGGACTTAGAAAATTTTGTTCGACAGCTAGCTACAATATCAATATCTTATTATTTAAGTTTCTAGGAGGGAAACAAACAAACAAACAAAAAACGTTTTGCTGGATAGATCACAACTGTCTCAAAGTTAGGAACTGAAATTCTTGAAGAGGCATTCCATTTTAGACTCTGTAGTACCTATTAATTTTGTAACTACCAAGGTACTAAAAATGGCTACATGCATTTCAAAAAGTGTTCAAAACATACATAATGACAGGAATAATTCAGCATTTTCAAAATTAACATGTTAGAAAATTCTGTTGTGGGACAGCATAATCGATTACACAACTGACATCATTTGAGCTATTTCAGAAACAATGTTTTGTATGTTTTTTGAATAAATTGTACAAAATACATTGAAAACACACTAGACAAATATTTGATCTTTAATTAGCACTCCATCTAATAGGACTTTTTGATAGGGAGAAAAACTAAGGTTTTCATATTTGGATAAAGAAAAATTGTACCTTTAGGAATATGTTAGGAACTTTAAATCTCTACTACACTATATCCACTTCATCACTATGCTTTCTTTTTGATTCAGGCCTGCACCTGACACCTGTGATCCTGGAAACAAAAAAACTCTTTTGTTCCATTCTGTCAGCGTGTAGGAATGGGAGACACCCAGCTCAGTGGAAAGGCCATTTCCTGGGCAATAGTGACAGCCCTTACCCCACCAGCAGCTCCCCAGTCCCCATAGGTGTTACCTGATGTCAGTATACTGGAGGCACTACTTTCATCATATGACCTGACGTATAGTCTTACCCTGAGGCATATGAGGAAGCTGAGTGTTTTAATTTTTATAGCTGCCACCTGAAAAAACATTTTAGTTTTGTCTTCCTCTGAAGAACTTGTATGGATCATACCAAGATACTTTACGTACTTCCTTTAGGTCCATTCATTTGACTCCAACATTATGTTGTATATACTTTTTTTTTTTTTTTTTTTTTTCCAGAAACAATTTTCATTCCCATTGTCCATTTGCAAACTGTAAAATACCTACAAGATTCTAGTTCAAATCCACAATTTCAAAGTGAAATATAGAGCAGCTTCTTAAAGAGAATGTCCCAACCAGTCAAGAAGTAATAGACTATTTTTTTTGCTTCCATTGGCCATCAACTGACAATCTATCTCAGTCATGAAAAAGTCAACAATCCAATATCACAAAAGCTGCAGATCAAGACTGAAATATATGTAACTATGGCAGAGATACTTAACATACTTTTATATTGCATTAACAAATAACCTATCTATTAAACCAGTTCAATATTAATGGAAATTTTCTGTTGAATATGTAATGGAAAAAATTTCCATGGTTTTGTTTTTCTTTTCAGAAAGCCTTTCTTTAAACAGGATAATTCAAATGTTCAAAGGAACAGCAAGTTTCATTTTCTTAATATAACTCTAAAGAAGTGGATGAAGTAGGCAAAAGACAGCTTAAGTGAATGAGTGAAACCAGAAATATCTTACATTTTTACGGTTTTAAGGAACTGACTTAAAAAAAAATGAAACTTCCTTGGATGAGGTCTGAACTTTGACCATTTTAATTATTCTAGCATTTTTCTCTTAATGTCAAACTTCCATCCTGATGCCACACTTTCTCTCTCATAAAATGATTACCTATAAAGCAATAGTAAAAAATGTATATATATATATATTTAAATTAGTCAATCAAATAAGACCCAAACTGATGTGACTGCTACTGGAGCCTTATTGGGAATGTTTTGTGAAAAATACTCTGACATGATGAAGCAAAGTACAAGTTACAAGAGGGTAAATCCCAAGACTAGTAACCTAACCCTTAGAAGGACTATACACTGCAACAAATATAAACCATCTGACCCCTGCTGAAGACTTATCACATACAAAAGAGGATTCTGACACTATAGGACAAAGAGTTAAACTGCAGTTTACTAGCTACAGATAATGTTTAAACATAATTTAGTAATAACTATATATATGTATATATGTATGTATATATATTCTGACACTTTCAAGTTTGATTTCATAGAATTATAGAATGGCTTGGACTGGAAGGGACTTTTAAGATCATCCAGTTCCAACCCCTCTGCCATGGGCAGAGACACCTCCCAATAGATGTTGTTGCTCAAAGGCCCACCCAACCTGGCCTTGAACACCTCTAGGGATTTGTATCTAGAGAAAACACATCCATGTCATGAGATCACCCTCTTCCTTATGGTAAATTTCATTATATTAAAAAGGTTCTGAGGACAGCATAAAAAATCCTAGCTCCACCCTAGGCAAGTAGAAAAGTTACCACTGACTTAGTGAAACTGAGATTTCATTTGATGTATCTATAAATTCATTTGTCTCAAAAGGCAAAATGCTTCATGCTTCCTAAGAGGCTAATCCAGTCAAGTCCTTCACACTCACAATTTTCTTCAGTATGTTTCCTTACATCTTCACCATATCGTTTAAACTTGAAGCCCATAAGAAAACTCCTGTCCTCAGCATCAAGATCAGTCTTCCAACCCTCCTTTACAGCTCATTGTCTTTTTGAAGTCCTAGCTTTCTTTCACAACCCTGACAAATCCATTTTAAGTTCCTTTTTTTTTTTTTTTTTTTCCTTCTTTAAGACCTAACCCTAACCCTAACCCTAATCTTGTTCCTGGATGTTCAGTTTGAATTCCCTTTTTGCTATGTCCCTTGTTCTCAGTTTTGAATTCTTTTGGCTCAGTTTTGGATTCTTTAGTTGTTGAATTTTCTTTTTGACCCTAACTTACATGCATAAACTCCTGTTCATTACGACAGACCTCTTATTTATTTATTTATTTCTTGCTGGAGGCATGCAGTGTCAACAGCTTTGTACTTTTTCTGTTGCTAGATCATTTTCAGAGTAGAGTCTTGAATCCAAGAGAATCTCTTGAAAGTGCATTTAGAAGTGGACCATCTGAGTGGACCATCCCATCAGATATTGACAGATGGCTTCCTCTCCTAAAATACCCATCCTAAGTGCATAGCTTTGGTTCTCAGCCATTTTTTTTTGCTGAGAGTTCCTCCTCTTCTATAATAATCAGTACCAATAGCTTTGTTTGTTTTGAGAGGATCTGGCTCCCGTTTCTGGTCTTCATAGAAAGGCACCAAGATGCAGCTGTCTGGCTTTAGGCTTTCAGGAGCACTGACTGGAACTCAGCTCAAGAGGTGACTTTCCATCACTAATTGAGTGCTCTGTGGGACACCAGAGATAAAGGGGAAGTTTTGGAAGCAATGGATGGAGAGGCTTTTCTTCTTGGTGATGTTCCAATAAACTAAACCGCCTGCTTTTGGGTAGATAAGCCTAGTTATTGAGGAAAAAAAATAAAGAAACAAAATAGGATTACATAATTTAAATCATTTTTTTTCCTCAAGCATCTCTATCACACACTACATTTTGTTTCTGCAGTATGCTGCCTATATGTGCTGATCTTATTTCCAAATATTTGTGCTTGTCCACTCTTAACACAGCTTCCTGTTTTATCTTTCAAGCATGGAATTCCTCAGAAGCTTTTGCTTTAAAGACTTTCAACTGTGCTAACAGAACAACAATGGGAAATAAACAAGTACCGTTTGATGAGAACATACCAAGACATTCAGTTTTTCTACTAAGCAGAGATGAACACCTGAGCTTCCTTTACTTAAGGCAGAACTTAGTGTTTTCTATAGTCAGTCAAGTCCATTCTGGTTTTGGGTCCTGCTTCCCCTGTCCAGGTTTTCCCTAAAAACCTTAGGGAAATTCTTTGACAGCTCTGGTCTGCCAAGCAAGGTATTTTCAGACTGGTGATGAAATTTGGCAAATTTGTCAGACACATCACCTTCCCTTGTCTACCTAGCTTATCAGAGATGGAAACAACAGAGATAAAGATGCAGCACGGCTTACAAAAAGAACTACAGCATGTGAGAGGAATTTTTTCTTTTTGGAAATGTACAAAAAAAGCAGTTTGTGATATCTTAGTAGAGAAATTATATCCTCCAAAACTGAAATCAGCAGCTGACCTGCGTACTACCTCAGTCTTGAACATAGAAAAATTGGCATGTCTTCAGCTCAGATAACCAATTCTCTCTTAGTAGCATCATCATTGAGGCTTCTTCAAAAAGTGTTCTAAAAGACTTAAACTATATTTGGAAACCAGTATGATGCAAAGTTTAAGAACTACTCAAAATGCTTTCAGTATCCTTTATCTGTGAAGTTTTTTAAAAAAAACTAATGATTTTTCATGCTGAAAGATGCTCTGTGAACACAGCTTGGAAACAAGAGACACCCAGTTTTATAGCTTACAAAAGGGACTAATTGTGTTCCACAGCTTCCTAACTAGTTTGATCCTTGAACTCCGAATCATTCTTCCTTCTGGTTGAAAGTGGAATGCAAGATGACTGCTTCCCTAGAAAGCAATGCTGAGAATGAGCTGTGAATGCCTAGCTCTCTTTCACTTCCTTGATAGCATACTTTAAAAAAGAGAAATATGCTTCATTGTTTCTTCAGAAAATTGCACTATTATTTGCTGTTGCAGATCATAGATTTCATGCATGAGGTGTTCTGTAAAATAGGCTGTTCTATTGAAAGAGGAATTTATAACAAACTTGAAATCTTAAATTAAGAGAAAAAATATTTAAAAAATATTTCATGAAAAGTTTATGCCAGATAAAAATTGACTAAAAAAGTCTAAAGTATATAAGGCTACATAGCTACTGCTTTTAATGAAAAATAAGTACCCCCAATAGCATACCTGACAGTAAGTTTATTTCAGCTACCTGTAGCTCAGTGGAATGGAAGAAAATCCTCAAATGGGAAAGGATTACTTTAGATCTGGGATAGCACCTGTGTTTGTTCAAACGTGCTTTCTAGGGCAGAATTTCATTTTTATACCAGTCTGAAAAAGTCCCGATTCACTGACGGGAGCATGGAAGTACAAAATGTGACTGAAAACATGTAGGCTTTTCTCCAGAAGGTTTGAATATTCAATTTGTGAAATTCTAGCTCAGTGCTATAACTTAGTATTTCAAAAAATTAACGATTGAAAATATTTCTTAAACTTATTAATAAATAAGGAATAAATAAGGAATCCTGTTTCTGAAGGTTTGTGGCTTGTTACGCGTAATGAGGAATATTTATATTATTTTCAGTGAATGGTAGAAGCATCACTGGCTTTTTGTCTTCCTGGCTTCAGTGCTACTGAACTTCGGCAAAATGCCATTCATGACTCAGACTATTTATTTATTTATTCTTTATTTTTAGACTAATGGGAACTTTATGAATTCCTTCCCTGATTTCTAAGAGAAATACCACTTCACTGTAATCTTGAACAACAGCATTTTGGAATATTAGATTACTTCCTTAATGAATATCTGTAAATCTTAATGAGAATGGTTAATCACCAAATAATTGATTTTAGATCTGAAGATAAAGTTGTTAAATCTTACTTAAAATTATTTCCCTGCCCATACAGAAACTCAGACTATTAAAAGATTTGTGAAGATGAACACATAGTTTCTATTAACAATATTTTTGAAAACACAAGAATATTTTTCATTTGCATTTTATTTACATCTCTTAAAAATGAACATCTGTGTGCTATGTAAGGTGTAAATGCATCACATGTAGTACAAACAGCTTATGTCACCCTCCAAGTGACAAGCCACCTGAAAATACATTATGTTCAGTTAGGTGAGCAGTAGAGAGACACCATATATACAAAACAAGCTCAGAGGCTGGAAGCATGGGAGCTCAACTGTAAATTTGCCTTTGGGATAGTTTCAGGTCTCAAAGCCTCTTCCCTTTCCCTGTTTTGCTTTTTTTCTGTCATAGCTTTGACTGTAACTTTTGTAGTTAGTTCAAAATACATAGAAAGTATGATGATGCCAGTGTTAGGAACAAAATACTTTTAGTCAAGAACACACAACGGAAGTAATTCTTTATAAATATTTGTATGGACAATAGTGGCCTTTTATGCATGTAATTTCAAGCAATATTAATGAAATATTTATTTTTTATTCAAGTAGATTGTTCCCAGTGAAGGCAGGGATTTTTTTCTTCTGCTAGAAAATCATCTTACTCTAATTGAGATATAATTAGACATGAGAATAAGTTAGTAAGCTTTAACTTAGTCCATAAATGGCATTAACTGAATCATTTCCTGCATATAATTTACTTCAAATTCTTTATTTACTATTCTAAGAGTTAGTATTTAAACCTTCAGTATTTTATTACACGATTTTAACTTGAATATTTTCTAATAAATCACAGCTCACTTTCAGCTAGTATTCATTTATGATGTTACTTTCACCTTTTGTTTGCTGACAGGAAAATGAGATAAGAGAAAAATCTTAGCTGGAGGTCTGGACAGGCAGACATGCTCGATGAAGCGTGTAAAAAGCTAATACCGTAGAGACATCTCAAGCATTCCCATATACATTCCCAAAAGATTTTTTTTCCCTCCCTTGAGAAACAGCACATAGTCCCTATGGACTTCCTGCCCTAGGGAAAAAAAAATAAATAAATAAATAAATCAGTTTAAATGTCTCTTTTCCAGACTTAATGACTTCTGCAGTGTACTATTTTCTTCTAAAAGTTACAGGCTTCTGAAACTGATTACTGACTTTCAGAAGACATAGGAAAATATGATTTTAATAGAAGATAATTTAAAATAACTGAAGGTCTAGTTGATGGGGATTGATGCAATGACTTTAAAAATTTGTTCCCTTAGGTCCGTCAAGATAAATGAATCTTGGAAGGGATAGTTATTCTTCCTTTATTTATTTATTATTTCCCCTAACTTTAAGCAGTTTTGGTAGCCTAGTATGAACAAGTATAAAAAGCTATGTAAAAGAGAAAAAAATCTGCAAAATTGGAATTTTAAGAGTATTCTGTCTTCATAACACCAATACATTGCAGTGATATGGAAAGATAAATATATACATACATGCCCAGCTCCATTCATTACATGCACATTAAGCAGTATGTGAGGCATATATATGTGTAACAGCTTCTTATTGCCTCTGTGAACTGCTGTGATGAAGCTTCTGTGTTCACATTTAATTATACTGTTTTCTTCTCTCTAGAGAGTCTACCTTACATTTCACTGTTATCCATGTTCAACAGGATCCAAAAAGATCTTGTCCAAGGAGTCTTATCCCAAGTACACCTTTTCTAGTGTGTAAACTTCAACTATACTACAAATAAGCAATTTGTATATTTAATATTTTTATTGAAAGTGGTCTGTTGAAAAGTCTTTGACGACTTGCATTTTGTCTTTATATACAGAAATGTATCTGCAATTCAGAAATTTAAGTATACATGGATGAGCTTCTACAAAATGACAGTTGCATATTTAGTCTGATTTTTTTTTTTTTTTTTTTTTTCAAATTATGAGCTAAATTCTGCTTCAGAACACTTACGAAGAAACCAGACATAGCCAGAATCCAAAGAACACTGCCACTCTGAAACAAGAGCAGGTAATTAAGACAAAGTATGGCTGGGTTAAAGGTAACTCATGACATCTAGAGTATGAAAAGTAGGAAGGTATCCTCTATAATTTGAACAAGTATTCAGAAAAATAACTGAGTAGACTTATCAGCATTTTCCTTATTTTGCCCTGTCATTAGAACAGAAATGGCTGCCTTAAGTTCATTTTCAACCCTGTTCACTTTTGTCTGTAGACTAAATATCTTAGGGTCCAAAATCTCGGCACGATGACTACAGGTATTGGAAAGGCCAATTAAGTTCTTCTGGTCTAAACTCACAAAGTATGTTGTGAAAGCACAAGACATTTTTACTAGGGATGTAAGAGCAACTTAAGCTTTTGACAACTGAATATATGTCATACACTGGAGCTTCAATGCACATTTAAAAAATGCCTTGCTGTAATTGATGGTCTACTCCTTCCCCTCTTTTTTTTTTTTTTTTTTTTTTTTTCCTTCTCCCTTATGTTAGTGCATCTGGGCTTAGTCAAAAGTCCAGTAACATAGGTGAGAGACACTTCAAGAAAGAGAGCAGGAGGAACATCTGCTTGGGGCATGGAAGCATATGACCTCTCCATTTGTCCAGCAACCAGCTGTTAGATAGAATGAACTCTACCAAATGCAGCTGAGCTTCGTGTTTCACACAAAGCAGTTATTGAATTTATGAGACTAATGACATTTTTCATGCAATAAATTTCCTGATTTAAATACAGGGCTATAGAGGTATGACTACAGATAAATTAGACCTCTTTGCTATTTCTCCCAGCAGGTATAGTATTAGAAAGGATGCTTTATTATAAAAATAAAGATTATCTTTGCATTTCAGTAGACAAGCTTTAAAAATGCCTAAAAAATGTGGTTTGGGAATTTTCTCAGACTTACAGATAAGTCCGTGGAAGTAGTAAACTGCTTAGTCTAGTAATCTATATTTGATTCAAGGAAAAAAGATCTTGATAGTTTCTGAAGATCTTGGGGATGGATGAAAAGGATAGTGCTGCTCCAGCCATCTACCTACTTCTTCCATGGGACACAGCATTATGTAGAAAGTCATGATTAGTATTACCACTCTTTCTGAAAATGAATGCTACAGTTGACAGAATCAGATTATAAATATTAAAAAGAAATCACCAAACTTTCTTTGGAAAGACTGTTTGCTCCAATAACTGACAAATTCTATAAAATGAAACTAGCAGCCAGTATTATTTGTACTGTTTATACAGGGTAGCATTTGGCAAAGAAGGGAAGTATGTATTCATATAGCTATGTAATTTCTACTAGGAACACGAGAGTTTAATTAGTATAGACTAACCATTTGGCAGGAAAGAGCAAAAGCAAGACCTCCGTTACAACTTTAAATGAAAAAAAAGGTAAGTTAAAGTGTCTACAAAATGCACATATAATTTGCTGACTCTTTGAAAAATCATTCTGTAACACGGACACAAACTATAAAACAGCAATGAGGAAGGCTCTTCATTTAAATAAGAATTGGCAAACCATTGCCATCATAAACAATTTATAACATCTCTGCCAATAGTTTGAAAACAAATTGCTGTTAACACATACTCTACATGTTGTCTTTTCTTTCTTGCCAATTTAAAGCTTGATTTAAGGAGAAAAGAAAAAGACAATCTTGGTTATAAAAGTAATGCTTTGGAATGGTCTCCAACACATCTTTTGGCAACTTTGCTAAAGTTTTAAATCAAATTTTATGATTTTGTATGATTTGAAGTACTGAAGAAGCATGACAATCTGAAATTGAAATCCTTAGAGAATTTTGTCTTTTTAAAAATGCATCACCATAACCATGTTACTAAATTTTTATTTATTTATTTACTTATTTTAATTTTCTCACCTGTATTTGCTGTTTAAACACATTTGGAAAGACGTATCCTTTTTCCCTCTGTGCTTTCATTTCATATAATTTAAGCAAAAATTACACAAAAAATATATTTTTTCATGAAAAATTCCCATGAGCAATCACTGAAATGCTAGGAATTATGCAAATATGTGCCCATCACACAATCTTCACAAGTTTTATTTACATCAAAAAAAAAAAAATTCCTCACACCAAAATCAACATAACATTATCACAACACCAACAAAGGTGGAAAATTTACACACACTCCACCCACTGTCCCTTCACCACATTATAATACTACATTCCCCACATTCCGGACAGCATAGAATCACAGAATCATTAAGGTTGGAAAAGACCTCCAAGATCATCTGGTCCAACCATCCCCCTGCCACCAATGTCACCCACTAAACCATGTCCCTAAACACCAGGGTCCAACTTTTCCTTAAACACCCACAGGGACAGTGACTCCATCACCTCCCTGGGCAACCCGTTCCAACATCTGACTCTTTCTGAGAAGAAATGTCTCCTAATTTCTAACCTAAACCTCCCCTGGCACAACTTGAGGCTGTTGCCTTTAGTCCTATCACTAGTTATCTGCAAGAAGAGGCTGACTCCTGGCTTCCTTTCAGGTAGCTGTAGAGAGCAATAAGGTCTCCCCTGAGCCTCCTCTTCTCCAGACTAAACAACCTCAGTTCCTTCAGCTGCTCCTCATAGTTCCAGGCCCTTCCCCAGCTTTGAAGCCCTTCTCTGGACATAATCCTGCACCTCGATGTCTTTCTTGAAGTGAGGGGCCCAAAACTGATGTCAACTAACTAACAATTTCTCCTTTCAAATTAGGCACTAAAATATATTTCTTTCTATCTTCTACACTTTTCTTATGAGAAGATTATTTGAATTTCTGAAGATGCCTCATTAAGAGTCAGCTACTAGGTTTTGACAACTGTTTTGTCCAAAATAATCATAATGTAATGAAGGTTAAAATATATTAAGATCAAAGTCTTATATTCAGGTTTTCATTGAATTAACAAGAGATTAAAATTTATCTTCCCCGAAGTAGTCATGTGACAAAGGAGAAATCTGACAAATAATCCCTGTTGCATCTTCAGAATTGGAGCAAAATATTGAGAAGATAGACATGCTGCACAAACCAAAATACCAAGCTACTGAACTCTTGGACGTGAACTGGAGCACTTCATTCCTGTTCCCTTCCTTCTTGTAAATGACCCTGACTATTCTCCCCTGCTCAGAAATTCTGAGTGTTCAACAATGCTTATAAATAAAGGAGATTGCTTGGCAGGAGCTGATGAAGAGCACTCTACAAAGAAGTGAGCACAAAAAAATGCACTCTTCCAAATGGCTGCAAATCCTTAATATTGGTGAAATCCAATCATAGCTTCCTTAACCAAAGCCTGTATCAAAATATTATTGTACCCACATACAAGGGAACACAACAGCCTCACTTTCTGAGAGTATGCAAATGTTTTGCTCTTGCTAAGATCAGGGGAAGAGGATAGGCATCTTGGATGAAAGAAACTCTTGTATTCATTTTAGAAGATTAATGTAAGCACCTGCCTCTAAAGCAAGCAAACACACACACACAAACAAACAAAAACCACACACAGAATGAATAAAAAACAAAAGAAATGTGTGTGTTAAGAATCCCTATTTTCTACAGTTTCACGTTTTATGACACAAAGGGAGTGGATTATAAACCAAGAGAGATGAGTGCGTATATCTTTATTCAGGTCAGGAAAAAAATATTTTTATGATACCGACAAGCAGAGAATGCACAGAAGTGGAAGAGGATTATTGAATACAAAGAAAAGAACGGAGGGGTTTATACAGGTATGCTTCGTAGGATTTTTAGGGGGGAAAAAACACAAGCTACAAACCACTTAATAGATCCATATTGTTTTGATGCTTCACGTTGCTCTAAATTAGGATAAATGAGCCAGATCATGAAACTGGCCATACATTTTAAAATAAATCCCTTTTCATGTTCATATTTCATATTAGTAAGCACTAATACCATATTCCCTAAATTGTCTATTTAACATTTTTCAGTTGAAAAATAGATTTGAAGACAAACTCTTAAATTGGAGTCAAGAGAATACTTCAACAAATTAGAATGCATCACAAGAATGATATATTATTTGAAAAAAGAGCAGATGATACAAAGTTTAGATGTTCAGAGTTAGGTTTATACTTAAAGATATTCAAGTAAGATAAATTACGAAACTGCAGATCTGTGTGTCTAAACAAAACTGCTTTCTAAGGTTGCAAGTACAATTATAGGGGGTATAAAAATCTGGCAACCAGAACCACCAGATGCCTTAAACTGTAATCACAGTTTTTGTGTACTGTAATCAGAACAACCTTACAGCTGTGGGGAATTGCCTGAGCCTACCTTAAAATGTTTACCTTACCTTTAAGCCCAGAATTAACTCTTTTTCTAGTAGTAGGTTTTGGAATAACTCAGTGATAACATTTTCAAAGAAGTCATGCAATTCTGTAATCCTGTTTGCAGATATGACCTTGCTCAGATTCTCATTTTGACCACTATCTGTTGCAAACTTTGGAGAATCAGGTTTAATATCCATCATTATTTTCTGAGATATTTTGTTCTTTTTAATACAGTGGAAAAAATCAAAGATGTTGATAAGTCTTTCTTCACTGAACTAGTAATTGTGTCATTTATTTCTATTGTAGGCCTTTTTCTAAATAAATTAAAAAAAATACATATTTTCAATGCTTTCTCATATGGTAGCTCTCAGATACCCAAATGCCTCATTGATTGATTGTTTTTCTGTGAACATGCCTTGTTTTTTCAATGTGTCTTCTAACCGTGGATGTACATTATGTGTGTGCCAGAAGAGGCTATATCCTTGATTTTTATAAAAATGTTATAATTCTGGAGATCTCCCATAATTTTCTTTTGAGAGAAGTGCATTTACAGTAAAGTTATTTTACAAGATGTCCATGATGACGTCCAGTTCTCCAGCTTCAACTCTAAAGTTAATTTGGACTCAAACTGCTTAATCCCCATGTGTCTATCCTCTTTAGGGAGACACACATTAATTGCTCTCAGTCTTCATGGAGCAGCATCTAACTTTGGTGAAAATGTTAATATTTTATCTATATAAAATCCTTCAGAATCTCACATATCTCCTTGGTCTATACCAGTTCACCAGCTGCATAGACTGAATGGAATGAACAAACAGATAGTGTTTTGAAAGTTTGGTCACTCTAGACAAAGAAGTAATAATATTTAATTCAAAGAAAGAATACGTGCTAATTATTTATTATTAACTAGTATCCTCTTTGTAGGTCAGCATGAAGCTAAAAATTATTATGGTTCTCTTGGTCAAACAATGTTGGAGTGATCTTGCTTATGTGGATTCCCTGAAGAACAAAGCCTATAAGTTCTGAGTGTCTAGGAACTTATTTTTGCTGGTACAACAGCATGTAAAGTCAAATAATTTTTTAGCTGCATTAGAATACAAAGGAAATAACCCAATAGTCAATAATTAGTATATCAAAGAAAAGTTCATTTGTAGGTCTGGTATTTTTATAGCTCCAAGTGATGATCTACTAATGCAGTATTTATTTCACAAAGAATGAATGCAGGCAAGCCAGAAAGCTAGCTCATTTTAGGGAGAGTAGAGAGAGAGGAGCTGAAAATGAATTCCATCTCTCTACCCCTAATCAATCTTTCCTACTCTGCTGCCATCCCAAAGAACCCTTTGCAACATGTTGCTCAGACAACAAAATCATAACCAAGACAATAGAAAGCCAAACTGATTGTTCACCCATATAATGAGATTATGGTGAACAATAACACATACAAGGATTGCTTTGCTATTTCTCTTTTAACTGTATTAGATTGAACATCTGCCTCAAAAGTGCTAAAACCTTGGCAAAAATATGACCTACAAACAGGAATTTTTAAATTATTGTTCTGAAATGCTTCTGCTTGCCTAAACTCTGGAAATTTGGAAACGCAGACTTAGGTTCTTTTTATTTTAAAAATAAAATCCTTTCTTGTCATATATATATATATTTCATTTCCCTTTTACAGATTAACAGTTCTTACATTTTCAAAGGGCACTTTTTGCTTTCCACAGCTACCAAAATCTTAATTCAGAGGATTTATCTGTTAAAATGACTCCTTTTTACCTCCAAGGTTTCATTTTTTATTAAAGAAGGATCTGACTTCAGGTATAGGCATATGTATGTAGATTCTGACTTCCCAACACTAAGAAAGAAACAAACACTGGATTCTAAGGCAAAACCACTGAATCCATAGATCCCTAGAAGTGAAGCTGTTTTAATGTATAATCTAACTAGAAAGACATGATCAAAAAGGGTCAAATTCATATTACTGTAATGTGACTTAAGGTTCCTCAAGGTTATTTTTATTCAATGCTTAACATTTTCTGGAAGCATTTTAAGTAACAATTTATTAGTACACTTGAAAAACTGAGTATACACATAATTTTGCAGACATCAGTGAGACTAAAATTTGAAAGTAATATACCAGCAGAAATATGACATCACTGATATTTGAAGTAGAAACTTGATTCTAGAAATTTCCCGTACCAACAACAACAACAAAAATCATGTGGCCTGGATTTTTAAGAGTCCAAACATCTGCAAATGCAAGTAAAATGAAATATTTACAGAGTTATACAGAACATGATTTTAAAGAAGCATTGAGAAAAATCAGATTGTTTTGGATAATCCAGATACATGCAAGGAAGGACTTCATGACAGGCTAATGGAATTTTCTCCTTGGTTTCCTTGAAAGTAGTATATTTTATGAAATATCTACCAAAAAAGCCTCATTGATTTAGCCACAAAAAATGACTTTGGAATCAAGTATTTAAAAGAGTTTTTACATTCTGAAATAACAGGAATTTAAAGTATTTATGGGTATTCCTACCGTTTCATGTCTTTATTTGAATTCTCTCTGATAAAAATACACACATAACAGTGTTAAATGACATCCGACCTCCTCTCTGACTCCTAGTCATGTGATGAAAAATGCTTTTGAAAATATTTGAGTCTAGATACAGGAAGATGACTAAACTCGTAAGCTTTTGTCTTCTAAAAAAATTCCCATCGCTGCCAAAGCTAGTGAAGCTCCTCTGGTGGTTACAATGGTGGGAGCACTAACACAGAAGAGGTTCCCAGTGTCTGCAAGCATTCTCACCGCTGTGCCTTCTATCTACCTCCAGCATATCTGTGTTCTTGCCTTTAGAAAATGGGTGGCCACGCATTCCTTGTCATATTTGCCCTTCCTCTGACAGAGCTTAATGTTGGGAAGCTTCACATAAATGGATAACAGACAAGGACAAAAAGCAAATTTGTTTAGCAGGCAGTCGGCAGGCTTACTGTACTACCACCCCCCTTCCAACATTTAAAGAATGCAACTATCTTCTTCTCTCTTTCCTTTCCCATGTAGCTTGAGAATTACATCCAAGACAGTATGAAGAAAGAAATGGTAGAGATCCAGCAAACTGCAGTGCAGAACCAGACTGCAGTAATGATTGAAATAGGCACAAACTTACTAAATCAAACAGCTGAGCAGACCCGCAAATTAACAGATGTTGAAGCACAAGTAAGTAAAGTATTTCAACCTAAAAATGCTTCTGCTTCCCAAATACCTATAATTACACTTAACACAGTCTAGTGTTACAGTCTGCAGTTCAACAATTAAAGGTTAACCAATACCGTCAACAGCTCTACCCCAGATTAAGAAAACAGTAATATTTGACAACTTATAGGTCCATCTCAAGCTCACTTGAAAGACTTCCATTATGGAAGGATTTGAAGTATGTCTAGAGAAGTACGTTTAAAGATAACGTACGTGAGAATATTAGTGTATGTCCAAGCATACACTTAGGTAAGAGTATGCCTTTATGCAACCCCTATTGTATATCTCTGTTCATTATTCACCTCTTGCCACCAGATCTTAGCTAACAGAGTTCCTTCCCACTCAGTCTTTGTTCCATTTGCTAAGCTAACCTTTTGTTTTTTTGTTTGTTTGATTTTTCTTTTGAATTTTTAAGCATTTCTTATTAAAAAAAAATGTCTTTTTAAAGACTCTTTTCATAGATGCTGTAAGTGGAATAACAGTTCATTGCCAGCACAATTAATTTTATTATTCTTGTTTAACAGAGGGATAAACAAACCAACTAGAGATGAATCAAGAAAAAAAGAGTTAGGAGGTAGCTACTGGAAATGTACATTCACACAGAAGTAAACTTTCCTACTGTATATGTGATTCTCTAAACAATTTCAAACAAAAATATTAAAAGATTTATCTTTAATTATTGCTTTAATTGAAAAGTGTTAACTAAAATAAGGCATCCTGTGAAATAAAATGCAAATTTTTAAGATGTTCTACTTAAGTTAAGGACAAGTTCAACTAATGTAGAATGATGTGTATTTGTAGTTTTGCTAAGTAGGTTTAAAAGTTCAGATACATAATTCCCAGACAAGTAGTGAAAATAGTGTGTAGCACATTACATTTTATAAGTAGTGCACACAACCTAAAATCCTTGCTAGGCGTTTTTATATCTATATAATTCATCCAATTATATATTTTTTAACCTAAAATAAGCCTTTGTGCATTTTTTGATAAACTCATAGTTCACAGTTCACAAATTTGCTGAGTTCAACTTTCTGACTTTATTATTAGGAAGCCCAGTATTTTGCACATGCTGAGAAAATATATTTATTCATTGACAGTAATGATATTATGGAAATTATTTAGTTATTTTCTGCTTACAGGAAGAAAACCATGACTGTAACTTTCCTTCTCTGCTTGAAATTAGTGGTGGCTAGGTTAAGGTCTTAATTAACAACATAAGGAAATTAACCAAACAATTGCTCTCTCAAGGACACTTACTTTTTGGCAATAATTTTCTATTACAGTTAAGTGTGAAATCATGTCCTGAATGACTGTTTAACATGAAGGACATGAGTAATCAATTCTTCCTGCCAACAAAAGCCAAATTCTACAGAATTAAAAAAAGCTGTTCTAAAACAATGAATAAATATTTCTAGAAAACATGCCTCAAAGTAATGCAATCCAATACCATACAAAAAGCACCTTCTGTGTTTCCCAAGTTCTTCATTTAAAGATGCAATTAAATTTAGATAGTAGAGAATACATATAAAAGAGGTAAAATTATAATGCAAGGAATGAGTCAACAAAAGTGTGGTCACATAACAAACACTTTAAAATGTAATTTGGGATTAAGGAAAATAGCTAAAAGGGAACCACTGAATTCAGAGGACTGGGCCAAGATTTTAACCAGTGAGAGAGATGCAAAGTGATTTCTTCCTACACTAGATTGAGAAAACAACTCAAATTATTCTCTGATTAACAACCATAATAGTGCCAGTAATGAAATAAAAAGATTATAACAGAGGGGAAGGCATGACAGCAAAACTAACGTCATAGTAATTCTTAATCACTAATCAGAAATGCAGTATAATATTGAAGAACTCCTAATGATAAATGGTAGTGGAAAAACAAAATTAATGCAACCCTGTGCATTGTACTTCATTCTAATTTTTTAGCGTTTATGCCCAAATGTGTTCAAAGAAAACTTTTGAATTAAAAACTTACACAGAAATTTGCATGACTTCACAGTATGAAGATATTACAATCGGTTTAAAAGGTGTATTTTGATCTGCAAATATTTTTATAAATTTTATTTAGGTATTAAACCAGACAACCAGACTTGAACTTCAGCTTTTGGAACACTCTCTTTCAACAAATAAATTAGAAAGACAGATTTCAGATCAGACCAATGAGATAACTAAATTACAAGAAAAAAACAGGTAAGTTGGCATATCAATTTGATAAAATATTATTCCCTAAAGTGCCCTTTAAATAGCTTTAGAATTGCATTTTTTTAACTTCAATGTGGATATTTAAATTGTTTATACTGAAATTGTTACTAACATTTTTCAATTTTTCCTTTTTAGAAATTGCAAAATGCTGATAAAATTTGTTGATTCTCATTCCTCAGTTATAACTACCATAGTAAATTCTTATTTTTATACATACTCTTCTATACAGTAGCATCAACTTTCTGTTATGGTAGGATCATTAATTTTAGTAAATTTATTTGTTTAAGTTAAAATCTACCTTGAAGAGTTCTTGAAGAGAATTTTTAAGTATCCCTGAAGAGAAATGTGTGGTTATATTACACACAGGGAAAAAAAAAAAAAAAATCTTGGTTCACTAAGGGACATGTGTTTCAGTTGAAGATTTTTCTTTACAACTGAAAACCCTAATTCTGTGACAACAGAAGTTGATCTAAATGCCAGGACTACTTGTACTGGGATTGGCGCTGAAGGAAATGGTACTGAAGATTACCCTAAAACAAACAAATTAATTTTTAATCATATCAATTCTTTGAGTCAGTTTAATTTCTGGCCTCAAACACTTCTGTGCAGATGGAGAAGTGAAGAGAAAAAAATTGTAGCTGCCCTAAAACTTTAATATCTTATTACCAGAGAAATGTATTTTATTGTCATGGCCACAATCTTTTACTAACCTGGTGAGAAGAGTCAACTACTGCTCATATACAAGCTTCAGAAGTAGTCAGTCTTATGAAATTCAGACCAAAAGCCAACTACTTCTGCTATCCATTTCTGTACTTTACTTTTGGCAATAAACAGTTTATAGTGAAATCCAGAAACAGAAATAATGGCAAGTTTTCTCCTTCAGAGACAATATTTAAATGAGAACCATATGTGCATCTGTTTTTTTTTTTTTTTTTTTTTTTTTTTTTTTTT
>CM021767.1:94518412-94543942 GCA_011076525.1 Nettapus auritus
TTTTTTTTTTTTTTTTTTTTTTTGTGTGTGTGTGTGTGTGTGTGTTAGCAACTGGCACTATCCCCTTAAATAAATACCATTAGCAAGGCTGTACATGTTCCTGCTGATGTTATCTGCTATGCTAGTGCACAAATAAGTAAACAAGTCAAAGTCGTGTTGGCTACAACACCGTTAAAGCCAGAGTGGAAAAAATAATGAATGTTTGCCAAAAAGACAAAATTAGCGGGGAAAGCTTCTAAGACAGTTTACAAACAATAGAGTGTGGAAAAGCAATTAAAACACTGAATGTGTTATTTTTGTATTTAAGGCAAAACATGAAAACAGGTAAGTAATGAATAAGCGAGCTAAAGAGAACATAACATTAAGCAGCAATAATACATACATGTATTTATATAGCACCTAAACCTTTGTACAAACTGGCTGTGTTTCTTAGATTAAAAGGGAAAATACACAGAACCAACCCCAAAAGGGTCAAATATGAAATATCAGTCAGCAGGCTAAATGCCAGGAAATTCCAGCCTCCATAGTTAATAAAGAACTGAGGCAAAAAGATGAGCCTTAGATTGTTCTGTAAAACAAGAAGGCTTAAGCATATTAAAATGTATTTTTACAGAAATGAATTCCAGAAGGGATGTTTCCTTAGTGGGTTGGCCTGAACTGCCAAGCTTCAGCTTGGTACATGCAGAGTTGCTCAGCATGGGGCAAAAACCTAGCTAAAACTTTGTAGTTACTCCAGTCAGCTAAATTACAAAAGATAGAATAACTCTTCTGTTAGATTTCATGATTTTGGAGTACTAGTCAATTTTAATACAATCATTTGCTAGTTAGATATGTTTGTAACAGTTAATGCAGGAAGAGTTTGTCATGCAATCTAAAGGCAATGGAAGCAGGCATTGCTAAACTGAAAGATATATCCTAAGTTTTCTTATTCTTAATATTAATAGGTGTCATCACTTTTCAACCTATCAAGCAGTCGTGCTTGCATTGGAGTAATGTCTCTAAAGTAACACAGAACTGATAACTTAATCTGACATTTCTTTCAGGGCTACGCATTTTTTTGGGACTGCAAAGCTATAAATTGATTACATTAGTAATCACTTCTTAATAACTTTTATTCATCTCCTCTTAATGCCTTCCATTTCTATTGCATTTTTAGCAGCTAAGAACAACTTCATAGCTAAAGAGGAGCAAATCAGCTTCAAAGACTGTGCTGAAGCTTTCAAATCTGGACTCACAACAAGTGGAATCTACACCTTAACAGTTCCTAACACTGGACAGGAAAAGAAGGTAGGATGGCTATAAAGAGCTACCTGGGCACGGTATGTGTTAAAATGTTATTTGATCTAGTAAATATACTATTTTAAAGACAAGGTAATGTGAACTTTACTACTTAGATTTTGTTTGTTTGTTTTTTTAATGGGCAGTTCATGACATAGAACTGAGTATCTCGAAGATAAAAGTGGTTCAGGTGAAATCTTGGCTCAGCTGAAATGAACAAGCATTGCTGTTGTTCACTTCAGCATGCCAGAATTTCATTCCTTTCCACATACTTTCCACATGGCTAGCATGATAAAATCAATATAGTGTTTTATTTCTTTATCAAATCTCTAACTCCAATACAATTGCCCTGTGCAATCAGTGGGACAGATCACATTGACTGCCTAAAATGCATGAAAGTCCTCAAATAAAATAGACCTTTCATTGGAAGATATTCCTGTCCCATGACCAAGACACATGAATGGATACCAGGTGTGAGTATTTTATAGCCATGATACCCATTGACTGTACTGTAACAGCTAGTTTGTTTTTGGATGTTAAAAGAATATAGTTTTCCATCAGGTATCACATTGAACTAGTTCTTCCTTTGCAGTTTTATCAAGTTCAAGGCCACAATACCTTTCCTCAAAGGAAAGCCAAAGCTAGCTCTTGAGGCAGCCAGGAGGGCCAGCAATCTCCACTACTGTTCTTAGCTCCTTCACATGCCCAACTCCCTCCAGGTGGTGAAAGGAGGTAAAATCAGACTTTAGAAAAAGAACACTCAGGGATGCGTACTCATGTAAGCACTCTACTAGTATTGGACCCATGTATGGGATCCAGTTGTTTTGTTATAGTGTTTCATGGGCAGTTGTGTAACAATTAGATTAGCAATTAGATTAGCAATCAGATCAGAACAACAGAAACAGGGTAACAGACATCTATCCTGGAAAACACTGCCATGAAAAGGTGAGACTTTGCAGTGTTTTCACTACAGATGAGTTTAAAATCCTCTCTGGATACTTTTATTTATTTATTTTTTTAAAAAAATGCATTATTCATTGCTTAATTGAAATTAACTTCATTGTCAATTTCAGTTAAATCAATGTGCCATCAGTTAAATCAATGCCATAGCAGACATCTTAGCGAAAAAGGGCAGTGAATGGATGATATACTGGTTGCCTGACAGAGACTGAATGCTCCATCTGCTAGAGTCAAATAAAATGATAAAGTTTTGGATAGTATAATTCAGTAGAAAATAAAACCTGGAAGGCAGAAAAGTCCCAGGTGGATTGTGAGGATAAAGAACCAAAGCTACAATAAGCATGTTGAAGTCTGGGGATCAGATGATGAATGTTTGTTTCCAACTTGTCAGATAAAGTAGGCTGAGGAGGGAAAGGAATGTCTGAATATATAAAAAAAAATGCGTAATGTATTAGTCAAACACTAAATTTTATAATGTTTTTATTTTATTATTTCATATTGCAGACATTTCCTTACAAAAAAGTAGGTATTTTATGGAATTTAACAATGCGTTTGCAAAGCCATAAATTTTTAGGCAATTTATATGATCTGAGAACCTACAGCGATTCACATTTCTACAAAACTAAAACCTAAAATACTCTATCTCTGAAAAAAAAGTGCAATTGCAAATTTCTGAGACTGTACAATATTAAAAAATTCACATTTGAACATAGAGGCCTAAAACATTTAGACAACCCCCAGTTCCCAACATTTTGACAGTAGGGTGATTCACTAGGTTAAAAATAGTTTAAACTTAATAATTTAAATAAATGTATAATTTAATAACGTTAAATTATTTTAATATTATTCTGCCCACCTTGTATAGAACAAAGAAGTCAATTAAAAAGAAAGGGAAAACAAAAGAAAGGGAAAAAAGAGTGTTCTTTTTCTTGATATTTGAAGTGAAAATTAAGTGACTATAAAGCTCTAATCTGATGTAGATTTTTATACAAATACAAATGCATAAGTGGTGTTGTCAAGGGAAGTCAAGGTTTAGGGATAATCAACACGCTACACCATTTTCAACTGTTTATGGCCACTCAGACCAGGAAACAGAATGACCTTTTTTATTTGCCAGAAGTGCTGCACTGCTGTTTATGTTTTCATCTTTTCCTCTTGTAATACCTTCTGACCTCTCAACAAGCTTATAAACAACTTCTGTGTAATCTGTGTAACTGATCCCACTCTACTAATTTGTCTTCCATCACAATACAAAACCAAAGAATTGAGTATGAGCTGAAAGGAGAACAATTATTTCATTCCATTAATATTTTCGAGCTTTTAAGCTTTCCTGTTCTGTAGCAGGACAAAAGCTAAGTCTTTTTAAAAACAAGGAGGAAAAACATCAGGAGACTGCTGACACAAGGAAAAATGGCAGAGGCAAACCCACAAAAGTCAATAGCTTCATATTTACAGCAGTTACCTGAACCAGTTAACCTCCTCCTGTTAATGAGACAGACTGTCTGAGGCCAGGTGACCCCAGTAGGTTAACCTTAACTGTTACCATAACTATTACCGACATAGTATCCCAAATCTTAAACCAGTGGCTGAGCTGTTCCTCATTCCAATCCCCTCTGGGCAGAGCTTCCATCCCAGAACTCACAGACTTTCCAAGCCAAGGACTTTGTTTTAACTAAAACTTTCTTCCAGAAAGTGATAAGGGCAAGTTTGAAGTTACCAACAAAAACAGGTTTGCATATTTTTTCTAACCAGTGATCATATAGACAACTAACTATTAATTCCAAAGGGGTCCATCCCACAAACAGTAGATCTAAAATACACATACATAAAGTGTTTCCAACCCCAAGCATTAAAAAAAGTCATATGTGTAGCTTCTCCAATACAAAATAGATGAGGGGGCTTTTTCTGAGATTTGGAAGTCTCCTCATCTTGCTCACCTTTTAGTGGGTAATAGGCATTAGTTGAAATTATATATATATTTATAATAATATATAATATATATATATTTAATTATAATAGCATACTATAGGAGTATGAACTATGCATTTAGCTTTTTTTTTTTTTTTTTTTTTTTTTTTTTTTTTTTTTGACAAAAAAAATGAAAAAAAAACTGCCATTCTTACCTAGCCATATCTCTAGGAGCTAGAGACAGCAGAGCAAAAAATCATTGAGCATCAAAAGCTATTTGAGAGCATCATGACTCCGAAGTGTTCAGACAGCAGCCAGAAGTAATGCAAAAGGAAACTGCACAGATGTAGCAATTACAGCTGTTTTGGTATAAAAACTGTAGTGGTTATTCATCCTGATAACCCAGCCAGAGTCTTACAATTCAGAAAGTAGGTCTGAAAACACTTATATTTTTGGAATTGGGACTATTTCTGGTTATATATCATACCTTACAATATTTTCAAAAATTGAGCACTGATCCTCAGCTAAAGGTGAAAAACAGCTGACCTTAGTTGTCTTGGTGCTACAGCTGCCAGAACTGTAAGTACTGAGGCAGTTTACAAGATAAATCAAATATACTCCCTGCCAATTTGTTGTAATTTGAGATGTTAATCTCTTTATTCTTTTTGGCATCTGTTTGAAGACTCCTGCTGCCTCTCTAATCCTGGTACCTATTTTTGCTAGTTCTATGAAATGTTACATTTCTTCCTTTTGGACATAAATCTCAGCTAGGCTGAAAGGTCAGAGGAGTTGTGTTTTAGTAATAAGAGTGAAAGAAAGCCTCTTATGCATATCATTTTACTGGAGATTGCATTTTTTTTTTATTTTTTTTTAAGAAAAATCTATAGTCCAAATAAATACTTCCTCTCCCGCATCTTTCGCATACATCATGAAGAATTTTTTCCCTCTGTGGGCTGACACAGCAATTTATTGTGTTTGTTTTAAACTAAGCCAATCTTTCCCTTAATCTTCAATGTACTAAATAGCCTATCTCCATCCTTAAAAATACTTCAGAATATATAAAATTAACTTAAGTATTTTTAGTAAAAAGAAACAAACCAACTTACATAATTATTTTTCTTTATGCAATCTTTGCTGTAATATTTCTTCATTTACTGTATACCTTTCCAAATAAGAAACCAAGAGTGTATGTAAATTTGAAGTTCCTAGTTTCACAGTAAATATTTTAATATAAATTATTCTAGCAAAATAATCTGGAGAGTAAAGGAATGTTTTTATGAGCAAAGCTAAATAGGTGAGGGCTTGTGAGAGAAGTTTTCAGATTGCCAGTCAAGCCTGAAAGCAAAAAGTTTCACAGTGTGATGCTTACTTAAACTACAAATAATATTAACATCTTAGCTAGTTCAGGGGGGCAAGTGTACAACCACAAAGCACAACAGTTAGAAACCGCACAATGAAATCTCAAACAACCATAATCTTGTCATCTTTTACAACAGCTGTTATGACACTAAAAGGAGATGATGTCAACCAATACAAGCCCTTTTGCTGTGCCACACTTTCCACATAATAAAGGAAAAGATTTCCATTTCGAACACCATGTAACTGCCGTCTTTTAGAAGCAATTATAGATGACTAACATGATTTTATTTGTTGTGGAAAAAATATACTGTGAAATTTACCTAAAATTTATAAAATAATTGTTGGAAAATCTACATGATGTTTTTATGGATGTCTCTTCTTGAATTTCTCATTAGGTATTTCAGTTCTTAGCAAATTGCTTCCCTTTTGGGGAAAAAAAAATCACTACTACAGCATTTATCACGAAGAGACTATTGTGTCTATAAAGTCAGTTGTCTTGCCATTCACGTGTAAAATATTAGTGTTATAGCCAGTATCTATTTTCTGTAAGCAGTGCAGTTTGAGAGTATTTTAATCTCCTTAGGACTAAATATTGCACTATTTTAAGGCATTTATATAGTTAAATTAATAATTCCAATTGAAATTTAGATGATAGGCCCTAAGGAATTTGTATGTAACATTCAATTAACATCTACAATAGCACTATCAGACTGGACCATGTAAATTAATACATGGCCTCTCTCTATAAGCAGTTAAAAACTACATTTCACAGAAGGCAGAACCAGTTCTGTTCTAAATCTGGCTTACTATACAGTCTTTTCAGTGGGATGAATCTTCAAAATCAACAACTTTCTCTACAACTGATGATATTTGACCACTTTTTTGATCAGCATTTTATCTTACAGAGACAATTAATAAAAGTATCTGCATCAGCTTTAGCCCATCCTTAGTAACCCTCTTCATAGTCTTCTGTGGCAATCAGTTTTCACATATACACAATATTAGCTTTTTTAAAACAGACTGATCTCTTTGTATAATACTTTATCTTTAGAATGTTACGCTTTCCTTTTCAAGGCATTTTTTATTTCTACTAAATTCAATCTATATACTATTACCAAATAATTACCAGTCATTAAATACACGTTAGTTAAAAACAAAACAAATAAACAAAGGAACCCCAGGCTTTGAGGTATAAGGAACTGCATGCAGCAGTGCAAAATAAAGTTGCTGCTTTCAATTAAATTCTATTCATGTGACATACTTTAACCGGTCCCTAATTCAACTCACTTTCTTCCTTCTTTTGTCTTTCCTAAAATCTCCAGTTGAATGCCTCACAATTCTCTGATGTTGAACGAAGTGTCTAGACACAACCTTAAAATACAGCACCTGCTTTAGATTTCCTATGTATTGTAACATATTGAAACACTAATATGTTTAATATTAGCAGCTCTAAGGGCTTGCTTTCTTTTCAGAAACCTTTCCTACATGTCTACCAGTTCAAAGAACTAAAAACTACTAACACCAAAAAGACCATCTCCTGTAAATGGGGATGAGAAAGACATACAGCTTCAGTGCCAGTCAGTCATGATTAGGCACAGTGTCACAAGCAGCAAGAATGAGTTATGCAAGGAATACCATCAAGCAATTTATTTATCTATTTTAAATAAAGGAGAAATCTCAAATTAATGATGAGATGCTCATGTATTAGATGCTCATGTATTGGAGAGCAACTCTTTGCTCAATTAGATAATGACAGGACAAGGGAGAATGATTTTAAATTAAAAGAGGGGCGATTTAGATTAGATATTAGGAGGAAATTTTTCACTCAGGTGATGGTGAGGTACAGGTTGCCCAGAGAGGTTGTGGATGCCCCATCGCTAGAGGTGTTCAAGACCAGGCTGGATGAGGCCCTGAGCAACCTGCTCTAGTGGGCATGGAACTACATGATCTATGAGGTCCCTTCCAATCCAAGCCATTCTATGATTCTATGATTGTTTTAAATTTTATTTTTAAATCTTATTTTTAAACTTTATTTTAATTAATCTTAAAAGATGAAATATTCTAACCAAATCTAAGAAGTCAAGTTTTGGCACCACTACCGTAGATGGGAAGATTAAATTTTGCTTATTTAAGGATATAGCTAAATAGCTAGCCTACAGATTAAAATTTAATGTAGCTTAACACTAAAACTATAATTTCAAAACATTTCAAACTTGAAATGATTCTGAAGAAGTCTCAGAACTTCAGTATCTTGGCAGAAAGTGCTAAATACCACACACGCACAAACTTCCAAATAAGAGCACTGTACTGGGTCTGGCTGGGATGTTAACTTTCCCTGCAGCAGCCCATACAGTGCTGCGCTCTGCACTTGGAGCTAGAACAGCAGTGTTATCACACTCGTGTTGTGTCTGCTGCTGAGAAGTGCTGGCACAGTATCAGGACTTTCTCTAACCCTCCTGGGGGGTGGGCAAAAAAGTGAGTAAGAAACATCACCCGGGCAGCTGACCTAAACCAACCAAAGAGATGTTCCATACCATATGATGTCACACTCAGCAATAAAAGGTGAAAAAAGGAGGAAGAGGGGAGGGGTGGGCTTTTGTTGCGAAAACGTCTGTCCTCCTCGCGAACACCGGCTACGTGCGTTGAGGCCCTGCTTCAAGGACGTGGTCAGGCATCGCTTATTTGTGGGAAGTAGAGAATAATTTCTGTCCTCTGCATTTCCACATAGCCTTTACTTGTTTTGTTTTGCTGTTCCCTTTCCCCCTCCCTTTCCCCTTTCCCTTTTTCCCTTTAGTTGAATTGTTAAATTAATAATATTTCCTTAATATATATATTTTCTTCTCTTTAATTAAATTATCCTTATCTCAACCCGTGAGTTGTTCTTTCCTTTACTTCTTCCCCTCCTCCTCTGAGGAGGGGGAGTGAGAGAGAGGTTGTGGTGTTCAGCTGCCCAGCACGGTAAAACCACCACAAGCACCTAGAGCATTAAAGTATGAACTCTCCAAACAGAAATATTTGTACAAGAGCTTTAAGATTTTTCTGAGTATCTGTACTAATATCCAATATATGCAGATAATGATTACAATATGAATTTCAATTATACTATTTTACACCAGTCCTTTTCCATTGACTTCACACATCCCTTTTTAAGTTTTGCTCGTTTCAGAAAAGCAGAATTAAATGTAATAATTTTAAATCTTTATTAAAAAAAAAAAAAAAAGATCCTAAGTATTGACAGATTCTTCTTGTTAATTTATTCCCTTTTTTTCTCAAACATGACTCAAAAATTACCTCAAAAATTTCAAAATATTTTCTTTCTATCAGCATCTTCCCAGTTGAACCTTTTATCTGTTATCTGTTTATCTGTTCAGTGAGTATATACCAGTCATTTCCTATTTTATTTTAGAAAAGAGAGCAACTGAAAAAGCCACCTATAAATTTGAACTGTACTGTGCTGGGAATGCATTTATAGTGTATTTTAATACAGAATTCAGTAAACTGCCTACTACATGTCAATCCTTTCAAATGTACAGCAATAACTTGGTAAAATCAGATATGATCTATGAATATTTGGAAACATCGTAGTATAGTAGTTACATTTTAGTACTAGGATATCCAGAATATAGATAATTTGTTGCAGTCTGAATAACAACATGGCTTCAAGATTTAACTTTTCAGCTAACAATTCTACACCTAGACTCATTTCTGAGGGACAGATAATCTGCAAACATACTGAACAATGACAGTGGAAATAAAAACATTTTTCAAATATTTCACTGTTTGAATTTAAGTATGTATACTCTGGCAAACCTTGGGGAATTTGAATGACACTCTCTCTCTCTCTCTCTCAAAAAAAAAAAAAAAAAAAAGGCTGAATAAGTAAAAGCATCTTTCAGGAGAAATATTTCATCAGGAAAAATGTAAATGCAAGAGGGAAGTACAGAGTCAGAAGCTACATTCATTTTTTGATTGAAAATTTTAGGTCTTAAGTTGATGACCCATTTAACACTAGCCATCAGCTGTTTTTAAGGTGCTGTTTGTATTCTGATAAACGCGATGCATAGTGAGTTATTTGTGGACACCACAAATTATTTATGAAGATTATGAAAATCAACATTTCTAGGTTAATACACATTGTACATTTTAAAATTTGCCACTAGAATTTAGAGAATTATGCAAAGTCTATGCTCTGTTTTTTTTTTTTTTTTTTTTTTTTTTTTTTCCCACAAGACTGCATGAACTTAGACTGTTACATACTTACTCTGATAGGCCTACTGTGACATGGAAACTAATGGAGGAGGTTGGACAATTATGCAAAGACGTGAAGATGGCAGTGTAGATTTTCACCGGACATGGAAAGACTACAAGATGGTAAACAATGTTTTCTGAGGCCTTAATATCAGTTATTGTAATCAGAAATCTGATATAATAAAGTAATGCTAATAGCATCCTTAGAAATTATGAAGATTTTATAAGTTGCCTTTGTCTTTAGATGTTCATTTAAAAAATGTAAGAGTAGTATAAATTGTTTTCTGAAGCAGACTTGCAAGTGTGGTATTTGTTTTTAAAGAGTGACTTCACTTTTCATTAATAACTATTCCATGATATGTCCACATTTTTGAGTTATTTATATTTGTGTTGCTAGTGGCAACTTGCTCCAAATAATCTATTGATTCACTATTTCAGATTCCTAAAGTTGTCATTGCTGAAATCAACTTCTTGAAATATTAAACATCTAGAACCTTCACAGACTAAAATTATGAGTTAACGGACTGATAAAACTGATCAAGTGATCACTTCAAACACAAATAAAAATAAAAAAAAAAAAAGAAAAAAAAACACAAAACACAGTTATTTAAATATACAACTTGAATTACAGGGATTTGGTGATCCTGCTGGAGAGTACTGGCTAGGAAATGAGTTTGTTTCTCAACTGACTAATCAGAAGCGTTACGTTCTTAAAATACTCCTGAAAGACTGGGAAGGAAATGAAGCGTATTCTTTGTATGACCAATTCTATCTAGCAAATGAAGAACAAAAATACAGGTAAGCAGAAAAATCTGATCTGAATTTGAAAAATGATCTGAAGAAAATTATTCTAAACTGTGTAGATGCATTACCTTGTTTCCTACAAATGATGTACTTTTTTTTTTCAATTCACTCAGAAAGTAGTGCTTGTCTTGATTTTCACCTGTTCCCTAAAATATTTTATTTTTTTTCAAAGGAGACAATGTACATTTTGCTAGGGCACACTGTGTGTGTATAACAAATGAGATGCACAAAGATGAAGAGATAGTATGGCATAATATAGGATACACATACTAATACAGCAGATGGCAGTGCACAATTTTTCAGGTCAGTAAGAACAAGTCTGCAGTTGCAGAGTAAAGAGGGGCATAAAAATGCAATTGTACATCCATCTTCTGCTCTAAGCATGTAGATTCATCCAAGTGTCCTCTTTACACAGAAAAACAACTACCATGTTCAAATGTACACATGGGCTGACTCTCAAAGCTCCGTAGTGGAAAGGTATGAGGGGGAAAATGGGTTTAAAAATTTTTTTAATTTATTTATTTCACATCACAGGCAAGTTTGTCAAAGAGAACTTTTAGACAAATAATTTAACTTCTAGATCGGCTTTTCTTCTTGTCTCAACAAAATTTTGTACCTTGCAGCTGGGTAACTGTAATTGACATTTTAAAGAAATAAATCCTAAAATCTGTTAATGAGTTACCTTGTCTTTAAGCAGACTATCAGCTAAATGTTTCTTTACCAAAATTGTAACAATTCCTAAGTTTTAAGCCAAAATTAACATTTACCTTTTGTTATTTGAATAAAAAACAAACAAACAAAAAAGGAACCATTTGCTGGATCAACATTGCAAATGGCTTTAAGACTATCAAAGCCTATCAAAGACTATCAATGACAAGAGACAATCAAATCATGATTCCAGGGAATAAATAAATTTCTGAAAGGTGAATGACAGATAGACAATGCTGCAAGGAGATTTTCCACTTCAGTCTTTCACCAGAAGTTCACTGCATACAGAGCTAATGCTACCTTCTCATTCTTTTAACCATTTTCTTGGATTCACAAGGAATAAAGTTCCTACCTATGAAAATGAAGCTAATACCAAATATTATCTAAACCCCTACAAACCATCCAATTTTAACAAAAATTTTAATCAACATATTATTTATGCTTCCATCACTCATTAAAATATGAAGCTTCACAGTTTTTTCTTACATACTTGTTTAAAAAATTGAAAAAAACTTTTAATATTATCATAGCATTTTAACATAGTATCAGCCACAACAGAATTATACAGGCAGTTCATACTCTGACAGGCTCTTTGTCAATGCAGTAGTTATCATATGATGGGGTATAGAAGAACTCAAGACTCTGCAGTATAACACATGTTTTCCTACTACATGATCTGGGAAACATTTCTTTATGTGAATCTTACAGATTCATCAAGCTTTACCTGACCTGACAGAGAAAAATACCTAAATTTAGGTCAATTTCTCCAAGATCACTAACAACTATTTGATGTAAACAAAGTCAATCTGACACCCAAGAGAAATGAAGTTGTTACTTCAACTCAGGTCTTGTATGCAAAGCAATCTAACTCTATCGGCAACTCTCTCCCCCTGAATGTTAGATCTTAATGCATTAGTAGTATACAGCTGTCTCATCTCCAAAGCAAATATTTTTTTCATCTGGGAACAGTTAGAATCAACAGCAGAGAGTTTTTTTTTTTTTTTTTTTTTTTTAAGTAATGCATTAAAATACTTGGTAAGACAACCTTTGCAATATGGGTCATTACCCTTGTCCATTTACGTGATCAAAAATGATTACTGAAAACTAAGTTGGTTGTCTGTAAATAGATACTTTATTTTAAAATACAACCAAACATGGACTGCATCATAAAATGCAGTAGTTTAAAGAACATATTTAAAATTATGAACAATTAAAAAGAGATTATTCAATCAAGGACAACTTTCATTATATTAAAAACATTAAAACAACTGAATGCAGTTCATTCATAAAACTGATATTTCACAGAACAATAGAAAAAAATGAGATCAGAATGGACTCTAGCTGAGTCCAACTTCCTGATCTCAAAACTATGAGGTCAGATTATTTGCCTCACGGCTTTATCCACTCAGGTCTTCATAACCTCCAAGGATGAAGACTACACAACCTCTTCCATTGCTTTTCTGCATGGTCAAGATTTCCTGACATCTAGTGATGAGATCAGAATCTCATTTCAATTTATATCCATTGACTCTCATCTTCTGTTATAAGCCATTCTTTTAAAAAAATGATTCAGTCCTATGAAACTCTGCTTTATATTAAACTTTGAATGATGTTTGTGAATCAAGCCTAGGCTCATACTCTGTGCTCAGAACCTTTAGTAATATGTTAGAAACTGGCTTACAGGGAGCAGTGTTTAAATAGAAAGTTTTAAACTTGCCTCAAGAAAGAAACAGAATATTTAGCTTTTTGAGATTTTTGAGAAAATTTGTAATGAGCTAATCTTTTGAAATCTGAATAAATGCAAATTCATTCATTCTTAATATTTTCACATAGGAAATATAAAATGGGCTAAAATAACTTATCTATTAAATTCCCAAAGAAAACTTCTATCATAAGCAGAGAATTACCTGGAAGACGTATTACATGCTTCTCTGGGGAGAAGCTGGTTCTCAGAGTCAGTTCTACTCCTTAAACAAAGAAATAGGTCTGAGAAAGGTAAGCTATTGATATAGAAATGCAATCAGCAAAGGGTCATGGTGGGAGCAGAGGGTTTAAGTCCACCCAATTCAAGACATTCACTTTGAATTGCATAACATAGTCATAGCTGTGTAACTGCCTCCCCAGGTCAGTGATCCAGTATCTCTTCTCACTGTGTCTGTACCTGTATAAGGAGGTCTAAACAGGAGCAGCCTCAATGAAAGCTTAACTTGCTAGGGAAGTGAAACAAACTTAACAGGAAGAGAAATTTGGAAAGTGGAAAAGGAAATTGGAAAATCCTCAGTATCAGTTACTAGTTGGTAACTGAGAGTCCAAGTAATGCTCTTATCTCATAGATGCCAAGTTGTAATGCTACATTGCCACAGTGTGGTAATAGCAAAATAGGAACAAAAAAAAGCTTTGGTTAAGCTTTTTAACTTGATTTAAAAAAATGCACACAATTACTTACAGAAGTAAGAAAGCCTAATTAAGAAATTATGTATGAAAAAATTATTATCTACCTGCTGTCATTTTCTTCTAATATGGCATGAACAAAACAGCCATCTCTACTAATGTGGATGCTATTCATTAGGATATTGTGCTGACCATTTCTGCTCAGTACAACAGTGCATTAGCCAGAAGAGAGCTAAACTCTTTGAACAGGATGCTTACTGCAAATTATTTAATCATTATTTTGTAGATCAACTATCATTAACTTCCACAAAATGTTTGTTTTTCCTTTCCTCACTTCTGCAGGATCCACCTTAAAGGACTTACGGGGACAGCAGGCAAAATAAGCAGTATAAGCCAACCAGGAAATGATTTTAGCACAAAGGATGCAGACAATGACAAATGTATTTGCAAATGTTCACAAATGCTAACAGGAGGTAGGAATGTTTTTTTCTTTCTCAGTTTTCCTATTTTTATTGGCACAGAAATAGTCTATGAGATAAATGGTGATAATTTTGACTTACTAAATTTTGACTATTGAAGAAATCCAAAACTGACAGAAATGCTAGAGTGGTGACTCCAAATGAAATATTTTACCATTTGACTAAGTTTAATGTAAAATGAGAGAAGCTAAAATTGGGAAAACAAACAAACAAACATACACACACACCAGTCCCTCAAGCTGGGGTACAAGAAAGTCTGCAATTACAGAACTAACAACAGTGACAGCAGATTCTTCTTCCAAGGAATAAGTTAACAGTCCCGGAGATTAAAACACCTAAAGTCCTTCAAAAATTATTTTAGAGATTCTGTTGGCTCCTGATTTTTAGACATAAACACATTTCCTAACTATCCAAAAGAGAAGAACCCCCGCCCCCCACAGACCTGCCAAGTCACATATATGCTACAAGTATTTAATTCCATATTTCAGTATGATCATGAAATGTCAATACAGGCATTTAAGATAAATCGCATAAGAGGCTTGTACACTTTTGAAATGTTTATTTATTGGAGTTCTAGGTGATGTTTTGACCTTGAACCACACAAGTCATGCTATAATTTCTCAATCTAGAATTCTATATTCTGAAATGTAAACAACTGCTTTTGTAATTTTGACTTCTCTTCCTGCAGTCTCTTAAGAAATGGTTTGTTTCCTTATAGCACAAAAAGAGTTTCTGCTTATCTAAAAGGATAATTGGATTGCTGCCCTGTTAAACAGAACATGCATATTATCGCCATCATAACAGAAGTATAAAAATGTTATCTTATTAATAAAAATAACTTTTCCTTATGACCCACTAAGACACATTAACAGGTCAGGACCACAAAGTTGCAATATAAGTTTGGGCTGCTTTTTCCTCCTTCTTACCAAGTAACAACACAGTTGTTTGGAACTTATCTGCACACAGAACTGAAACAGATAACTGAATTAATCCTCTAAAAACAACTGAAAAGGGAATTTAAATCTGCAAAGGACAGGAATTTACAAAAGAGCAGATGAAAAGCAAAGACAACTCAATATCACTACATTTTAAATGAAGTTTTGCTCTCAGATTGTCATCAGTATTTTGATATTATTAATTAATTAACATAGTTTCAATGCCTTTCCTATGCAACTTTAAACTCCAAATGATTACATAAGCTTTAAGAACATGTAATTAATACCCAAATACCTTTCCTTACTGGGTTGGATGCAAATATTTTATATTGACACTTCCAAATCACGGGAACGAGAAACTGCTTCTAGATTTGTTTCTCATTTGGGGACAAAAAGAGTTTAAAATCATATATACTATTTTGAAAATTATTTGTGCAGATATTTTTCATCTGCTGACATTTTCCTTTGTTTTCTGATCTTGCAGGGTGGTGGTTTGATGCATGTGGTCCTTCTAACCTCAATGGAATGTATTACCCATTACGACAGAACAACAACAAGTTCAATGGTATTAAGTGGTACTACTGGAAAGGCTCAGGATACTCTCTCAAAGCCACGACTATGATGATTCGACCAGCAGATTTTTAAATGCTTTTGCATTCTTATGTGAATTATGTATTGTATAGTCTTCAAAGACTTCATTTGCCAAGCATATAAACACATCTGCAACTTGTCTCATTTTCAAGCCCAGAAAACATGCGCTAATATTCTGAAGGGATCAGTTCATTCCAATCCTTGAATTGCAATAGCCTTGATCTGCTAAAGCTCATATTATTCAACTAGACACAAAGTCTAAAGCATCAACATGATATAACAGTTATTTGGCCAAATGACTGAACAAAAAGAATATCCAAGAAACTGTCAGACAACAGAAGGACTGCCTTTTACTGATCATTTATGTTATGTATGTATTAGTAAATAACTGGAACTGTGAAAAATATCTAAAATAATTTTAGCAATATGCATTTTGCCTCATCACTGAACTTCAAACATTACTCTAATACAAAACACTTAACTAGATGTAGAACTATTTATCTGTGTGTCTGTTTGCCGTTATGTACATAGAAATTATACTCTTCTGTAATTAACTCAATAATATTATTATTACATTCTTTCCCCCATAATCTCCTAAACAATTTCTTACGCTTATTCATTTTTTTTTCCCAACAGCCTGTATTACTTTATTTAAAAGAGGACAAATAGCATTTAAGTACTTTGCATTTATTCTTGAGAAATACCATGTACAAAAAACACCATTTATTTCAGTTTGCACTTATTACAGTCATTATCTTTAAGTTACAAAAATCCCCGTGTTTCTTTACATTGTTATGAAAATTGCACTTTTTTATTACCTTGTCATTTACCTGTAAAATAACTGACCAGTATTTTATAAACTGAGACAACAGCATTAACACCAGATGTCTAGTTGTCTATGACAATCAGTCGTGGTGCTTTAGTCCATCTAAATATTTTGTAAAAATAACCTATCTTAAAAAACATATGCATGTTATTTGATGAAATTCATTTTATGCCTGTGACTTCAGAAAGAAATTACTACATTTAAAAAAAAAAAAAAGGAAAAAAATCTGAAAGTTACCAAAGGTCATAGTGTAGGTTTTCTATTTGTTTGTTTGTTTTTCAGTAAGGTTAGGATTTCTCCCTTAAAATTTTTCATGAAGAAGGTAGGCCCTCAATGTATAACACAATGTGAATAAATGACTCTACTAGGTAATTTTTGACTTTTTTTTTTTTTTTTTTTAAATTACAGAATTTAATTCTCATGGTTAGTCTTTGCTTTAAAGTAATAATTTTATAAATTTTTAATTTCAGCAGCTGACTGAATTAGCTACAAGACCTCATACCATTAGCTAACGTACCTCATACCAAAACAAAGCAAAAAGCCCAGACACAATATTTCTGGAGGCTTGCATAATAAAAGGCATTGTATCTTAAAAACGGTAAATGATTTTGAGAAAGATGAAAGTAAACTCTTCATTTCATATTAGAAGTCATTAAAATTCTGTTGGAGTACTCTACCATTTACAACACCACCATTCTTCTTCACTGAAAATATATGTCAGCATCACTGAAGAGTATCAGAGAAAAAATTATTCTAAATATTGCTTCATGACCTGATTTTAAATAAACCCAATGAAAGTAAATTAAGTCTAACATCTGAAGAGTTGTACACTACAATTTCAATATATTTAAGATTACTCTAAGTAATTTATTTTCTCTCATAAGAAACTTGTAAAGATATACCAAATTAAAAAATACTTCACAAAATTACTTTCATGAATTTCTACATGTCTTTAGTCTGGTAGAAGACTACCAAAGGGTTTGAAGCACATGACGTACAAAGAGAGCTTGGGAGAGAAAGCCTCTCTCTTTTTTTTTTTTTTTTTTTTTTTTTTTTTTTTCCTGAACAAGACAAGAAGTAAAATTAGATCTGCTTGGAGCAGGGCATTGAACTAAACCTTCACAGGTAGTTTCTGACATAAGATATTTTATGATTCCATGAAATTGAATAGAAATAGCATATTTCCTTCTTCATCACATTTAATTAGACAAATAAAGAAAATATTCCCAATATTTGTGATAGTAAGTATATACAGTCCAATAATTTAAAAAAAGGCTTCTTAAAAATTGTGATTGAATCTTGTACAATATGAACACTCAACCTAAGAAAGAAAAATAGTGCTAACTTGTGGTTGATAATAACTTTAATTATTTGTGTAAGAAAACACTATAGAACAAGAATAAATACTGCATGGATATGTTCAATTTGCTGGGAAAAAAAAAAATTATAAAGGAAAAGGCTCTTTCTGATGACTATTCTGGGAAGATGATTAATGATACTGTGATAGACATTTAACAGATCAATTGTTAAATGATTTTTTTTTTTTTTTTAACATGGAGTAGTTATTCATCAACATGAATGTAAAATTATAGAGTGAATATGTTTTTAAGTGACCTCATTATCTAAATGAGACTGCGAGGATTAAGCTGCAAATAGCAAAGTGAAGTGAGAGGAGGGCATTTCAGACTGAATAGGAAGACTGCAACTACTCCTTCAGTTTGGTACAAATAATTAAAACACAATGATAATATAACTCCCTTCTTTTAATTCCTTCCTGTAATCAAAAATAACCAGTGCATAAAAGTAGAATGCCCTTCCATTTTCTCTAATGCTTCTTAGGAGGAAGAGAAAAAATTACAAGAAAAGAGAGGAAATATAAACTTCATTCATACTCAAAAAAAAAAAAAAAAAAAAAAAAAATATATCTTTAAATATGAGGTGTCTACTACAGTAAAACACGAGAATGACCCAAGAAGGGAAAGGTGACAGAAATATCACTTTCAACACTGACTTTGCTCCTTTGTTGAAGAAGCACACTGCAAACAAGCAATACAGTTTCTCAGCACAACAATGCCTCCCTCCATTTTATCTCCTCATCATCTCTCCACTCCTCCTAGTTCTACAATAGGAACAAAAACTCTAAACAGAATCTAAAAAACAACAAAAGCAGGAATCACTTCCCAAGAATGTTATGTAAGTTGTTACTGATAGCATACTTTGTTATGAGACAAGGTGGTCTGAGAAGAAACATAAATCTCAAAGCAGCTTGATCTGAAGTACTGCGATAGTTTTTGTTTGTTTGCTTGTTTTTGGTACAAATGCAGAAAAAAAAGAACATGCTTATTTATTTTTCACATGAAGCATTGACATCAAAGTATTTGCTATATTAAAAATTTGCTTCCTCCTTTTAGGGAAAAAATACAACTTTATAATGAATGATTTATTTCTTGGGACTTATTTCAGAAAAAAAATGTTACACTTTCTCCTCACTTTGAGAAATTATAGCTTAAAATCATGGAGTAAAGTCTTCACCTTGAACAAGTCTATTTACATAAATTATGGATTTAGAAGGAAAGTTAAGAATGACTTAACAGTCAGTACAACTATGGTAAAAATAAAGCTCAACCTCCATTAAATATTCTGCCCTCAAAACCTGTAAGAAACTTTGAGGAACAAGTAGCAGATAAGAATATATTTATCTAGCTGCAGTGTAAGAGAAATTGTGAAAACTTTTTCACAAAACTCTTAGTGATCAACCACCAACCTGCTAGAGTATTTTAAATCCAAAATGAAATTAGCATTTAAACAGTTACAACACATGGAATGCAGATATTTAGATCTGCACAGATACACTGTGCTTCCACAAACACACTTTTGCGTTAGTTTGCAACTCAGTACTTGAGCTCAGTAATGAGCATTAAAGAAGAGAAAAATGCTTCATTTTACCTACTAGTTTTAGAAGTCCACAGTAATTTTACATTCCAAAAGCTATTTTCAGACTGAAAATATTGACACAATGACCTGACACATCTTCTCACTAGGCAATAACATGTCTTTCCAGTATACATGTGGGGATAGAAATTAGATATGCCACAAGTAAATTAAAGTGCATTTATACATAAGTAAATATGTTAATTTATTCCTTTGATAATTGGTGAATTGATCTTCTGCACCTTCCATGTAAGGTTTTGCATAAGCTTCAAAAGTTAGTTATACACAATTCAAAAATAGTAGATGAAAGAGAAAATAACTCCTATATTCTTTAACAAATATGTTTTTTTTGTTTGTTTGTTTGTTTTTTCTTTTTCTTCATAGCATTCTTGCTCACAATACCTTTGTATAGGGTCAATTCAGAGAAATAAAAGTGTTTACAAGTTTAAAGGGCAATCAAACTTACAGGAGCTGCAGGGAAGTTGGATGAAAGTTCATATGGCTCCTCTGAGATCCAATGGCCAACTTCCAAAGACCACAGAACCTAAAATAAATTAAACCAGAACTTTTATAGTTTCTAAAATAGCAAAATATTTGAATGTGTAATTAAACCAACAGTGCAGTTACAGTAGTGGGTTTGATGTTTCATTTACCCAAACCAAATGATTCTCAAAAAAAAAAAAAAAAAAAAAAAGCAATCTGAAAAGTACAAATTTTACAAATAAAACAAACCATTAAAATACCAGTCATATCTCTATGCATGGATACATTAATTTTCAAAATCTTAGAAGGGTATTAGAAGAGTCAACTTTTTGTATTGTGATACCAGAATAAATTTTTTAAACAGGCAGTCAAAAGGGAAGAAAGACAACAATTGCCATATTATATCAGTTCTGTTCTCTTGATCCAGTTTACTATTAAACTTCATTTTTCCAGCCTGTCAAGATCCCTCTGAATGGGCACACCCTTTGGGTGTATTAAACATTTATCCCAATTTTGTATTGTCTGGAAGTTTGTTGAGGCTGCCCTCTGTCCCATCAGCCATATCATAAATGAAGATTTTGAACAATACTGGACTGATTATCAACTCCTATAGCTGGCTGGGATTATGAAACTATTATATATAATACATGTCAGCCTGCAAAGATGAAAAGCTCTGATTCATTTTCTTAGGTATCCTCCTCCACAAACTGTACATTATAGATCACAAAAAAGGTTGGTAACAGAGCAGAGTACTGGCTGTCTAGAAACTACATGATCATTTGTATTCAGCTGAGCTCCAAAATCCTGGATGGACAGGATCCTTGCAGACTCGTGATCCTGACACTCTGGACAACTTTCAGACTTCTGTTCCCATCAGGGCCATCACAAAATGGATAATCAAAAAGTACTTCAAATGTTCAGGGATATCTTTGCCTACATAGGGACTCTTCATTTTTGCATATTTATATTAACTTTCTCCTTTTACAGATATTTGAACTTTGCAAGGTAATTCCTGTAGTTATCATTTGGCAAGACTTAATTATGAGTCAAGAAAGCATCATTACCCACCAGTGACAGACAGCACAGTTCATACACTCAACCTTAAAAATATATGTACCCAATACCCTACTGCTACAGCAGTACAGCAGTACCTACTACAGCAACAGGTAGTATTAAGTTAGCAAGAGGTATATATATACACTCCTCAAAATGGGATACATGGATTTTGTTAGAAAGTAAATCCCTATGTTTGGTATCATTTCACTCTTGCAGTCACATTCTGCCTATATGGTTCTCCAGACTCTTCAAACACATTGTGTCTGTTTCTCACTGTTAGCATAGCCATGCACCATTAAACTGTTGCCATTATTCACCTTAGAACAGTTTGAATGAAATTACTATCATGCTTGATTCACAAATAACTGATTTTTTTGTTTGCTTGCTAAAAAATTATTTTGAATAAAGTTGTTATGTAAATCCATATATTATTTTTCATTTAATTTATTCATAAAATTTCATAAGCAGTATTGTGAGATGTTCCCTTGAACAAAAATTGACATAATACATATTAAGCATGATATATTTATCCTTTACCATGTTACAGATTACAAAATGAAACAAGATTATAAACTAAACAGACTGATAATAAGCTACTAATGTAAATCTTATTTTCCCACATACAATTAGTCCATCTCATAACTTTCTAGAAACAGTTCCATTGCCCAAATTCTTGTGCTACTGGAGGTAAAATGCTAACAATTTAGAAAGCAATCTTATCATTATCAGAAACAAATTCTGTAGTTCGTTGTCTGAAGTAGCTTATACTTGACAACGTTAAGGGAACCAGCAATCTCTTATAAAAACTGCTGCAAAAGTTGGTGCTTTGTGTGATATGGAAAATAGTGTTTTACTTGTGTGGGGAGCAGAGGTGTTCATTTTTGCGGGCTGTTGTTAGTGGACACCATTTTTTTGTTGATAATGAAAAGCAGCAGATCTTCATATTTATTGTTTAACTTAATTATTACAAAAACCTAAAAGATATTATGTTTACTTTTATAAAACATAAAACCGAATATTTGCAAAGGCAACAGCTGTACAGATAAAATAATTTCTATAACCATTATAGCATACCAAGCCTAAACATGAGTTAAATACATTAATAAGTCAATGAACATTAAAATAATTCTAAACATAATAATGCATTGCTGTGTTTAGCCAAGAAAAATACAGCAGCTTACCAAAAAATATTCAGTTAAAATTGCAACTTAAGATTTTAAGTTATAAATTTTAAGGTGATACTTTTGTATACTTTTTCCAATTACTTGTTTACAATTTACAATGACATTATTGAAATCTGTTAGCTATATACTTAAAGCTGTATACATTTATTGCAAATAAACCTTTTAATCCAAGCCACTTCTTTTAATGACAACATAAATCAACTTTAACTGAACCAAGAAAACCACAATTTTTAATACAATTCTTAGAGATGTGCTGCATTAAAATAACTTATTCAGAAATAATCTTGAGCCAAGACAGATGTACCATATTCTTTAACATGTACTTCATGTCTGTATAGCACCAAAATGACGTTTGTACCAAGAGTAACTGGCAAAAAATATAAATAGATTAAAACATAAACCCAAAAGATTAGTTATGATTAAGTAATCCCATTTTATTTTCCAGGCCAATTTCACAGAAATAGCCTCTATCGATCCTTGTAGTATTTACAGAAATTTGTTTAGAATTGAATTTTGTTGATCTTAACAGAAGATGGATTAATGCTTGTCTATCATGGTTCTTGAATTGAATACAAAGGCATCATATCTACTTTCCTAGATAAAAAGTAAATTAGATACAGGGTTCATGAACAGGTCCTGCAGTAAATAGTGAAGTCAACACTCACTACAATATTCAGTTTTCAGTGACACAAAAGCAAGAAGTCTCCATTTTAAGTCACTATAAGATTGCTTTTGACTGCAGGAAAGACCAATTTTCAAACACTGTATTTTCATTGCAACAGTAACAAATGTTTCAAATTCATGTAGGACAAAACCTAGGGAGGATTTATAATATTATTCCTGAGTTAACTACTTTTTCCTGTTAAGCCGTAATGTGTTCTTATACAACTGTTCCTTCAGTAATGGAAAGCAATTAAGAAAAGCTGTAATACTTCAAAATATAAGTGTATATATTGAGAAGAAAGAGCTATCTAGAAGTTTTCTAATGCACAGTTACAAGAAAAATTTAACTTAAAATAATGGTAAAGCAGCACAACTGTGCTGGATATAGGGATATTGGAAGTTAGGAAAGAATAATAACACCTGATACACATTTAATTTCAATGCTAGTAGAACATAGTCTTGCTGACTACAGAGAATACAAGAAAGGAGTAAATAAGGAGGGAAGAAGAAAGTGGAAAGGCATGGTTTATTCTGTGGACTTTTTATAGTCTTAAAAAATGTTTCCCTTTGCTTTGGATTCCAGACTCAATCAACTCAGTCAATCTTATCACTTTTTTTTTTCTTTTTTTTTTTTTTCTTTTTTTTTAATTATTTAATCAAGCATGGACTATTGTATTTAATTCAGCAGCAGGATGGCATGGAACACCATGAAGTGTCCTCTACAGGTTTTATAGCTATAAGATCAGCACTGGTGCCAAGTTTTCTTCAGCAAATCAGCTTGTTCTCTTATCCACACCATATAGGAAAATTTATGTCAAACATTAAGTTCTGAAAGTGTCTTAAAACACAATGCTTGACTAGTCATTATTTAAGGCCTCCCACTAGCACACTTAATCATCATATGGTATACGTACTTCATATAATTCATCTGGAAATATATGTAAAGGAAGTGCTATGAAGATTAAATGCCTAATGGTAAATTTGATAGCTCTCCTACAAATGTCTTTAAAAAGACTGTTTTAAGATTTTTCAGGGAAAAAAAAAGAAAAAGGCAGGCTAAATTGCCTACATTCCCCCTTCATGTTACAAGTCAAAAGGAAAAAAAAAGAAAAGAAAAAAAAAAAGAATATTTTAGGTGCTTAAAACATTAAGGAAGATCTTTTGCAAGACAATTACTACTGTTGAAAAAATGTTTTGTTTAAAAAATATTAATGATTTCTCCAAACATACTGATTATTTTAAGAATCCAATCTGAAGTATTTTACCAATGAGAGTACTTATGGTAGGATTAGGTAGATAGTTATTTAAAGGATTGAGTATTTTATATTATAAAAAGGAAAAGATTATTTTGCTTGAATGGAATTCCCCTGACATTTTCTGCAGAATTCCTCATGGTTCCTTTGATTAAAGTATTCAGTTAACTACTCTGGGTAAAAAGATGGCAAAGTTATGCCAACATAATTAGAAATAAGACAAGAATATTCATACGTCATCAGACATTTTTAACTAGATTGTCTAGTTAGACCCCTTTGCTCAAGTTTGTTCTTAATGCAGCCAAAGGTGGTGCTTTTGGTCTTTTTTTGGTCTTTTTGGTCTTTTTTCCCCCACAAAGACACATTTCTGGCTCATTAGGATGACCTAAGATGCAATACCCTTTATTCTAGGGAAAATTAATTACCAAAAACTTCAACTTCTTAAAACCTCAAAGGATACCATAACAGCTTCTTTAATATATATAATACATAGGAGAAGATTTTTTTTTTTTTTTACATGGCTAAGCGCCAGACATCTTGAAAACAAAAACCAACAGTTTTTTTTTTTTTTCCCAACCAAAAAACTAAATTTTAAAGATTTTTTAAAAAAAAAAAAAAAAGAAAAAGAAGAAAAATAATAAATAAGTTATTCTACAACTCTTTACTGTAGATGAACTGATACTTCCATATAAATTCCAACATTAATGTTTTACAGATCTGGAAACATGAGGAAAGGTGAAGACTTGCCATCTGTTATGCCAGATTACCTGGCTTGCAGTTGATCTCTACAATGACAGTGAGCAATTGAGGTGGTTTGATCCTGACTGGCAGGTAAGCCCCCATCCAGTTGCTGCTCAGTCTCCCACCCCCAGCAAGATGGGGGAGAGAATCAGAAGGGCAAATGCAAGAAAAAAAACATTGTGAGTCAAGGTAAAGACAGTTTAGTAAGTGAAGGGAAAAAAAAAGTAAAAATATCAAAAGCAAGCGTTGCAAAAGTACAAGTGATGCATGAGCAGGCTGATGCCCAGACAGTCTTCAAGCAATGTACTTTGGGAAAACTTCCCCCCATCTGAGCATGACATTATATGGAATGGAATATCTGTTTTGTCAGGCTGGGTCAGCTTTCTTGGGTGTCTCCCCTCCCAAAGTGCATGTTGGTGAGGATAACTGAAAAAATCAGAGAAGGCCTTAATGCTGTGCAAGCACTGTTCAGTTAAAACACTGTTGTGTTACCAACACTGCCTTGGTCACCAGTCTAAAACACGGCACCATATGGGATGCTATGAGGAAAATTACGTAATTCCACCCCAGCTAAACCCAGTAGAGCAATTCATGATTATCTTCTCTATACAGTAACAGTCTGGTAACTTTATGTGGTAGTCCACAAGAAATTATTTCTGTAAATTACAAAATGTCCAAACTACTCATCTACAAGTTTTTTTTTTTTTTTTTTTTTTTTTTTTTTTTTTTAAA